>CM066165.1:50750446-51382946 GCA_033629205.1 Lithocarpus polystachyus | reverse complement strand
ATCAGGAATCAAATTTGACCTAAAAAACGTACTAAATAATAAAACCCTAATTAAAAACTGATTTGGTCTGAAAATAGCAGATCCAAAATAGGAAAAACCCTAAAAAACGTTCTAAATAATAAAAGCCTAAAATTAAGGAAGATCTGGTCCAAAATTAGAAGATCTAAATTAGGAAAAGTATCTATTAACTGATTTAGAGCTGGAAAGTCAATCAGCCATAAATCTTTGCCATAAATAACGCCCAATTACGTCAGATCAGCCCTCAATAGCTTGGATTAAATTTATTAGGCCTTCATCTTCTTTTGGGCCCAGCTTGGAATGTGAATCAGCCCAAATCCCTTGAATCAGCCCATTACGTGCTTCTTTGATCTTCTTGGATCTTGCTCTTGTAATTGGCCCAACTGGAACTTGCAATGGATCCTTGAAAGCTTGTTGATTCTCATCAATAGGTCTCTTTAGTTTAGCTCAGGTATGTATCCGTCAGCCTTTCCTTTCTGTCATGTTGCTTGTTCATTCTTTCTAACCCTAGGATTTGATGCTTACAGGGGGTGTTCATGATGAAGGGCCTGATGGATCGTTTCGTATCCCAGGCGACGGTGGTAGATCGGGTTTTGGCGAGGGTGGAGGAGTCGGAGGCCAAGCTGGGGGAGCTAAAGGTCTGGAAGGTCGTCTAGGTGAAAAAATTTAACCTGACAAGGAAGCTCCTAGAAGAGGTAGAGAAGCAGATGGGGGCATTGACGAAAGTGCTTAAGGACAAGGAGGATGAGATTTCCCAGTCCAAGAAGCAACTCCGTCGGGCTAAAGAGGATGCAATAAAGGAGTACCGTGACTCTGACGCCCTTCTCACCGAGCTTGGTGGGTTTTTCGCCAATGGCTTCGACAATTGCCTCCGTCAGGTCAAAACTTCCTTCCCGGATCTTGACCTGTCCCATATTACTATTGATGCCGAAGGCCAGATTCCAACCCGTCCTGTTGAATCCGAAGGAACAGACGAGCTTTTTGTTGACGATTTCAACCCTGACCCTTAAAGTGACGGTGAGGCTATTCATGCTAACCAAGAAAAATCCGTCGAGGATGGTATCCGTCAACTTGAAGTGGATCCGATGGCTGAGGAGAAGTAGGAAAAGACCCCCATTGTCCAGGAGTAGTATTTTACTTTTTCTTTTTACTTTGAATATTGTCAAGTTTTGGTCACTTGAGAGAACGATATTTATTCCTTCTGTCACCCATTGTTCTTGGGTTTTTGTAAATAAACGTTTGCCTTTCATAGGCTTTTTTTTTTTTTTTTTTTTGTTTGTTTCTTACTTTGTCTATTTATTTGAACATATATTTTGCATACCCATTTGGTTATTTTGGTGTATTCGTGGATTTGTCCCCTCAAGAATTTGATAGGCTCATACCATTCCTATGGGATAAATCAGTCCTTTCGTTGGGCTATGGGATGATCCCGTCCATTATTGGATCTGTCTGTTTTTGGACTTAACACCAATGAATTAATTTTGAAACACCACTTAGGGGGGTGTCCGTCTACTTAGGGACCTTATTAGTTTTTTAGCTCATCCTTTGGGATGAACCCGTCTACTTGATAATTTTCTTGAGATGAACCCGTCAACTTTTGGATTCGTCAATTTTCTGGGCCCATCCATTTATGGACTTCAGAATTTTCAACCCACCTTTTGGGATGGACCTGTCCTCTTATGGACTCAATGATTTTCAGCTTTCCCATTGGGATGAAACCGTCCATTTGTGGACTTTGTAGTTTTTAGCTCACCCTTGGATGAACCCATCCACTTATGGACCTAATATTTTTCTAGCTCATCCTTGGATGAACCCGTCCACTTATGGATCTAATGATTTTTCAACTCATCCTTGGATGAACCCGTCCATTTATGGACCTAATATTTTTCAGCTTACCCCTTGGATGAATTTGCCCATTTTGGACTTAATAAGTAGCTTTGTAAAGATGTAGATAGCATTCATAGTATTTCTGAATGACTCTCTTATTAGTGATAAACATGCATATAAAAATTGTTCTTAAAAAATAAAAACTTGCCCTTCAAGCTTAAAAGAAATTGTAGATAATAAAAATTTAACTAAAAAGCGATAAACTAGAAATGAGGAGTATTATTGTCCATATTATTGTCTACTAGTAGTACTTCTTCAGGTACTTGTGTTCCAGGGGTGGTGCAACTTTTACCCGTCCAGCGTCTCTAGGTGGTATGTTCCCTTCCTATGCCATGCTATGATCCTGTACGGTCCTTCCCAATTAGGTCATAGCTTCATCTAAGAGGTATCTTTTGTTGCGCCCATCACCTTTTGTAAGACAAAATTTCCAACCTTGAAGCCCTTCCAGGGCCATGAGGTCCTGGTACCGTGCTAACCTTTGCTCAGATGTTGCTCTGACCTCGTCCACCAGATCAAGCTGCAGGCGTATAGCTTCATCATTCCTTCTCTCATCATGGTTTCCTACTCTGTAGCTTGTGAGTCCTACTTCAGCCGAGATGACTACCTCGCTTCCATATGCTAGTCGGAACGGTGTCTCCCCTGTAGGCGTCCTTGCCATTGTCCTATATGCCCATAAAACGCTTGGAAATTCTTCCAGCCATATACCCTTTGCCCCATTGAGCCGAGTCTTAATGATTTTGAGCAAGGATCAGTTCGTGACCTCAACTTATCCATTGGCTTGAGGGTGGGCAGGGGATGAGTAGTGATTCTTGATCCCTAGTTGTGTGCAAAAGTCTCTGAACGCGTCGTTGTCAAACTGCTTCCCATTGTCCGAGATTAGTACTCTAGGTATGCCGTACCTGTAGATGATGTTCCTCTATACAAAGTTTCGCACATTCCTCTTCGTGGTGATGGCCAGAGCTTCGGCTTCTACCCACTTGGTGAAGTAGTCTATACTGACCACCAGGAATTTCAGCTGTTGAATTGATATTGGGAATGGGCCCATGATATCCAATCCCCATTGAGTGAAAGGCCATGGGGTTGTCATTGGGGTTAGTTCCTTTGTTGGCTACCGGATGAGGTTGCCGAACCTCTGACACTTGTCGCAAGATTTGATATATGTGATGACATCCTTCTGCATGGTAGGCCAATAGTACCCCATCCGGATCAGTTTTAAACTAAGGACTATGCTCCAAAATGGTTCCCGCAAATTCCTTCATGGACCTTTTGCATGATATAGTTTGCCTCCTCGGGGATAAGACACCTTAGGTACAGTCGGGAGAAGCCCCTTTTGTATAATATGTGTTTAATCAGTAAGAACCGTACTACTTGAACCTTCAACTTCCTTGCAGCCTCCTTACTGTTGGGTAGTCTCTGTCCTTCAGATTGGATATTATTGGCGTTGTCTAATTGCTCTAGGGACCTATCTTCTGCACACTGACACTATCTATCAATGGTGATATTTGGATGAAGGATAGTACCTGACCAGAGATAAGTATATGTTCGGCTGATGCAGCCTTGGCAAGACGGTCGGTGTGCTCGTTCTCCTCCCGTGGGATTTGAACAAAATTTTCTTGGAGGTCATTTACTCTATTCTTCACTTGCTTAAGGTACCTCTTCACCCGTTCGTTCTTGCATTCATAGTCGTCGTTAACCTGGCTGGTGACTACTTGAGAGTCGCAATACACAATCACATTCGCGGCACCTGTTACTTTGGCGAGATCTAGTCCCGTTATTAAGGCTTCGTACTCAGTCTCATTATTGGTTGTGGGGATCTCGAGCCGGATCATGTAGTCTACCTTATCCCATTCTGGGCTATGAATTACCACACCAGGTCCGCTTGTTTACCTGTTGGACAACTAGTCTGTGTGGATACTCTACTGCGGGCTCTCTCTAGCCCCATGGCTTTCCATATTGGTGAATTCTACGATGAAGTCAGCAATAACTTGTCCCTTTATGGCTGTGTGTGGGCAGTACTGCATGTCCAACTTACTCAACTCAATTGCCTAAAGTGCCATCTGTCTAGTAGCTATAGGGCTGCTCATTGCTCTTCGTCAGGGCTAATCTGTTAAGACAATCATTGTGTGGGCCTGGAAGTATGGCTTTAGCTTATGTGCTGCAGTCACTAATGCAAAGGTGAGCTTCTCCATCGGGGGGTACTTCTCTTTTGCACCTCGGAGTGCCCAGCTCGGGAAATATATGAGTCTCTGCACCCCGTTTTCTTCTCTTACCAAAGCTGAGCTGACAGTAGCTGGGGAGACGGCTAGGTATAGAAACAACTCTTCTCCCAGTTTGGACGGGCTCAGCAACGGCGGGGAAGAAAGATATGCCTTCAGGTCTTCAAATGCTTACTGACACTAGGTCGTCCATTCAAAGGACTTCTTTAATGTTTGGAAGAAAGGAAGGCACTTATCCGTTGCTCTTGAGACGAACTTGTTTAGTGCAGCAACCTTACCGTTCAGGCTCTATACCTCTTTGACAGTTTTCGGCGGAGTTAACTTTATTAAGGCCTGTATCTTATCTAGGTTAACCTCAATGCCTCTTTGGGAGACCATGTACCCTAGAAACTTCCCTGCCGTTACCCCGAACGCACACTTGCTTGGGTTCAGCTTCATGTTATAAGATCGAAGGGTGTTAAAGGTCACTTAGAGGTCGTCCAAGTGGTTGTCCTCTCGTATGCTTTTACTAGCATGTTGTCCATGTAAACTTTCACATTTCTCCCAATCTGATGTGCAAACATTTTGTTCATCAGCCTTTGATATATGGCGCCCACGTTCTTGAGTCTGAACGGCATCACTTTGTAGCAGAAGAAACCCTAGCTGGTGACAAATGAAGTATTCTCTTAGTTGGCTTTGTCCAGCTTAATCTGGTTGTAACCAGAAAACGCGTCCATGAAGCTTAGCAACTGGTGTCTTGCTGTTGAGTCCATCAAGATGTCAATCTACGGGAGAGGATAGCTATCCTTAGGGCAGGCCCTGTTGAGGTCTGTGAAGTCCACGCACATCCTCTACTTCCTGTTGGCTTTCTTGACCATCACTACGTTGGCCACCCAGTCGGGAAAGTATACTTCTCGTATGAACATTGCTTCTTGTAATTTGCGAACCTCATCTACTATGGCTTTATCTTGCTCCTGCGTGAACACCCGTTTTTTCTGACGGATGGGGGAGAAAGAGGGCGATACATTCAACTTGTGGACGATGATCAAATGGTCAATCCCGGGCATGTTCTCATGGCTCTAGGCGAACATATCCTGGTTCTCCCTTAGAAACGTTGTGAGTGCTTGACGGACTAATGGGCTAGCTAGAGTCCTGATCTTGGTTGTTCATTTGGGCCTAGTATCGTCTAGAGTTATCTCTTCCAATCCTTTCACGGGTTCTGCCACCGTTCGTTGTTCTTCTATGCATATGGTCTGTAAATGATCGTCCTTTTATAGCATGGCAATGTAGCACTCACGCCCTGCGACTTTGATCTCCTCGTACCTCTCCCACCTTGTACTCGATTGAGAACTTGATCATTAGGTGGTAAGTTGAAGTCACGGCATTCCATGAGTTAAGGGTAGGATGGCCCAAGATGGCATTGTAGGCAGACGAGCAATCGACGACTGGGAAGGTGACATCCTTGGTAATCTGCTGAGGGTAGTCACCAACCGTTACGGACAAAGTGACCGCACTAAGGGGATGTACTCTTGTTCCTCCAAATCCAACGAGGGGTGCGTTAACTGGAACTAGCAGTTCTCTATCAATCCCTATCTGTTGGAACACTAGGTAGTAGAGGATGTCAACAGAACTCCCATTTTCCACAAGGACTCGGTGGGTGTTGTAGTCTCTCACCCGTATGCTAATCATGAGCGCATCGTCGTGTGGGTGGTGGAGACGCCTGGCATCTTCCTTCGCGAACCGAATGACAGGGTTGTCGATCTGTGCCATCTTCGAGATGAAACTTGTCAACTAGACGTTCTAAACCATTCGTAGGTAGGTTTTACATGCTTTCTTGGACGAATTGGATGCTGTGGTTCCCCTACGATCATTCTTATGTCTCTTAGTGGGGGATTGGGACACTCGTTTTCTCTCCGAGCAGGTTGCTCTTGGGGCTGGTCTATCGTTTCCTTACCAATGAATCTTTGCAAATTCCCTTGCTTGATAAGGGCTTCTATCTGCTGCTTTAAGTCATAGCAGTCGGACGTATCATGACCGTGATTGTGGTGGAAATGACAGTACTTATCTTTGGACCTCTTGCTAGGGTCTCCCTTTAACTTGCCAGGAAAGGTCAAGGCTCTTTCGTCCTTGAACTGCATCAGGACTTGATCAATTGGGGTGTTCAGCGGGGTGAAGTTTGCGAATCTTCCGGTAAGAGGCTTAAAGTATCTATCTTCCCTTCCATCTCCTATCCTTGCTATCTTTTGCCCCCTGTCTAGTCGTGCTTCCTCCTGTCTTTCTCTTTTCTTGGGCTTTTCTTCGCAAGCCAACAGTGCGTCTTCCGCGTTCATATACTTAGTAGCCTTGTAGAGTATATCCGACATAGTCTTTGGGTCGTTTTTGTATAAAGAAAACAGAAACTTACAATTCCGTAACCCATTGGTGAACGCAGCTACGAGTATCTTGTCATTGGCTTCGTCAATCGAGAGCGCCTCCTTGTTAAAGCGTGTTATGTAAGATCTCAACGTCTCCTTCTCCCGTTGCTTGATGTTCATCAGGCATGCAGTGGACTTCTTATACCTGTGACCCCTATAAAGTGTGAGGTAAACTGTACGCTTAGCTTCTTGAAGGTGCTGATGGAGTTGGGTGTCAGCCTGTTGAACCATACCCTTGTAGGACCCTTTAACGTAGTTGGGAAGGCTCGACACATGATCTCGCCTGCCACGCCCTACAAGTGCATGAGGGTTTTGAATGACTCTAAGTGGTCTAAAGGATCATTTGATCCATCTTAGGCTTTTACTTGTGGCATACAAAACTTCGGTGGTAGAGGGAATGAAGTGACAGGTGCGGTAAAGGGCGTGTTCGTCCTGTGGACTAATTGATTGAGGTCGCTTGACACCCGTCCTTTGAGGGCATTCATCATGAAGTCCATCCTCTGCTTCATCATTTGCATCTCTGTGACTATGTGTGGAGGTGCTGTTTCTGTGACGGATGGGTGGCTGGTATCTTGTCGCTCCTGTCTACTTGGGGCGTTGCTGCTTTCTGGTCCTTCTCGGTCCCTTCTTTCGACACTGTTGCCCTCTTGCTCTTTTTTGTGACTGTTGGGCCTAGTATTCCTTTGGCGCAGCTGCTCCTTCAGGTCATGGTTCTGCTTAGTAAGTCGTTCTACTACCGCAGCTAGTGTCTGTAGTTGTCTTTCGAGGGCAGCATCATGTGGTTCTTTGTTATTGTTAGTTGCCATTGAACGAGTAAGTACCATGCAACTTTTTGTCTGGAAAGCGGTAGCAGTCTAATCTCTTTCCTACAAACGGCCCCAACTGATGATGCTGAAAATTTTCAATGAGCTGTACAGTCTTCATGCACCCTAGACAAAACCTGAACAACAAAGAAGAAAGAAAAAACCCTACAGAGAGTACCGGTGTGGTACTGGCCATATATCCTCCGAAAGTCAAGTTAGAGAACGCTCACAACTCTAGAGTGCCAGAGCTGGGGTAAATTATGCGTACCTTGGTTTTTGGGGGCCTTGGGGTTTTATAGTGGTGTAGAAACGACCTTGGTTTTCTTGGGGGAGAAAGTGTTTCCTTATGGGGAAGATCTTCATAAATGCACATATATCATGGGATTCTTAGCATACAGGGATTTCATTGATTAGGGCTAATCATAGGGCGGGTGCAAGATGTTTTCATTTGGGGTTTCTTGGAGACTACTTAGGCCATATAGATGCCATGGCTCTACTACCCGTCCTCCTGCATCCGTTTAACTTGAATCCATTTACTATGGGTCTGTCCATCTCCCTTATTCTCTCTCTGAGAAGCAACCTGTCATCGTATTGTCTGCCCTCAATGGCCCACTTTACATAATACCGTCGCCTATGACTAATCCCAGAGAACGGATCCGTCTTTTTTACTTATATTCTCTCCAATAGTCAATGCTACTAGATATGATAAGTGCCTCGCATCTCCGAACTTGGGAACCTTTGACAGTGGCAATGACAAGATAAGTTTGACCACTCCAGGAAAGAAATATTACATATGTCAATGGCATTGCGATTACTTGGACCAAAAGCCGATGATCACGGTCTTGAGGAAGAAGATGCGCACATGTATATCTTCACCACATTAACGCCCTCTGGAGAAAAGCCGGATGGGAGATAATGACTTCCTACTATTGTGCATGTGTTGGAATGCAAGTGTGTATTTGAATCTTATAGGTCAATAGATAATGGAAGAAGTGATAGGTTTATTTACATGATGGGCCTGAATCTTAAAGCTTAAGATGGGATTGCAAAATAATTTTCATGGTGTATGATTGGATAACATTGTTGCATAAATTAGTTTATCAATTTGTTAGAAGTATGTTGTTAAATGATTAAAGTTATCATATTTCAATAGTTTAAGCTTTTGGGATAATTAGCAATTTAAAATGGCATTAGAGCAGGATGTCCTAGTGTTGGGCTTTAACACAACTCGTGCTAGAAAAGGATTTTTGTTTACTTCTTTGATGTTAATGAATAAGAGAAACTACTTTTGTATTAGGTGACCAAGACAACCTAAAATTTGGAATTGTAGCAGGCAGAATAATTGAAGGGGAGAAATTACGTAGAGCATCTTAGGTCCTTTTGCTATCAATAAGACAACAGCAACTAGTTGCTTCCCCAAATCGTTTGGAATATATTAAAAAAATTAATAATGAGCTCATCCTTTCTGGTTAAGAAATGCTCTGTAACCAATTAAATTATTAACCATCTCTTGCTTTGGTTGTACCTTGTTACCAGTATTTATCGTAATTTTCTTTTCTTTTCCCTTTTTCTGAGATAGGTAGATAGTGGGGGAGGAGGAGATGGGGTTCAAATTTCGAATTACAAACAGAGCACTACAAACTTGTAACTTGTAATCAGTATGTTTTACAATATAAGAGTTGATGCATGCTAAATATTACACAATGGAATTCATAGGCAGTTTATTTTTACAAATTCGAACTTATGTTAGCACAGGAAAGTACTATAAGAACTAGTTTTTGGCTCTTCCAGAGGAGATATAGCTGTAGGAGACATAAGCTCCAAGTGCAAAAATCACAAGAACTGCTGCACCCATATTTACCAGCATCTGCCTCTCATCTTCATTGACCCTTTTGGTTAGATTCTTCGCTCTCTTCACAACAGAAACTGCTACACCCTTGAGTCCCTCTTCCTCGGCATCATAATAAACTCCATTAGACTCAGGCTCATCTTTATTACCACCACCATATTTCTCTTTCTTTTCCTTTTCCTTTCCCTTTGAAACTTTTGAGGCAGTACTGCTTTCACCCATCTCTAGCTTTGCACTTGTCTCACCACTTTCCTTTCCCTTGATGATGAGCATATTCTTTTTTACACCTTTCTCATTCTCTTTTGCTTCATTCCATTCAAAGTGCTTTTTTTCAACATTATTATAATCTCTTAACTCCACATTCTTTTCCTTCATTTGCCTTTTGGCATCTGAGGATGAAGTAGCTTTTGGAGGAGTTACATCCTGACCCTTCTGTGCTTTCTCAGGGCTCTCAGATTGACCAATCTTCACTTCCCTCTTTTTAGAGTCTATGGCAGTTGAACTTGCTTTTGGAGGAACATCTTCCACACCCTTTTGCACCTTTGGCTCAATGGAAGCTTTGTTTTCCCTTTGCTTTTCATCCCACATAGATGAAGTGGGTTTAGGAGGAATGACTTCTTGGACCTTTTGAGGCATTGTCTCAGCACTAGATTTTGGAGGGTGTGGAGCTTTTTGAGTTGCTTTAGCTTGTTCTTTACTAGGACCAACTTTTGCTATGACCTGCTTGGGCATTGTAATGGTTAGAATTCCTTGGTAAAAATTCCCATGAATTTTATCTACGTCACAATTCTCTGGAACCGGAAAAGTTTCATTGAAACGGCTCCATCTGTTATCTTCAAGTGGTCGTTCTCCATGAACCCTTACCATACGAGTGTTTTTCAGATACATGATTCTTATTCGGTCTTTCACAAAACCTGAAAAAGCGAAAGTGGACAAAACGGAATTGAACCCTTTTTTTTTCTTTTCTTTTTATTATTATTATTTTTAATTTAAACCAATAAGTGGACAAAATGGACCGAACTTAAATTGTAGAAGATCTTTTTCCCTCAGCTTTGAGCCTCTTGAGGTTAAGGCAAATGGTTTTTGATACATCATTTAAGTAATTTAAACAAGCCATATGACTATTAAAAAAATTCATACAATTAAATGTGTAGGTATATTATTAATTTAATTTTCATGTGATGGGTCAGAAGAATTTTATTTCAAAATCCTAATAATAATTGAAACATTTTGAATCATGAATCTACTTTTCTAATTTATTTATTTATTTTCTAGACCAAATTCTTTTAGTTAAAAGTACAACACATGGTTGAGTTTAATGGAAAAATCTAATAATTATGATATGTTTGGATTGAGGGGGAGGGAGGGGGAGTAGAGCAGAATAGAGTAGAATTGGTCCAAAATTAACATATTTTCCGCCAATTTTACTCTACTTCATTCCACGCCAAAAAACCACTAATACAAAACTTATATTTATACAATTGCGTGATGGCATGCTAAAACGTAAATTAGTAAATGAATATAAGATGAGTAGTAAGCTATTAAACAAACCAGGAAGATGAACAAGCAAAATTGTAGATCCTTCATCTTCCTTCCTTTCTGAAATTGGCTGGAAATTCTCATATACTGAACGGACAGATTGTCCTGGAACGATGGCTGAAATCCCTCCAGATCGTTGTTTCATAGCCATTTTTGTTGCTTTTATGTTTGAATTCTATGCCCTTCTCTATTACAGATAAAATGTGATGATGATCGATGCTTTTGATTGGTAAAGCTTTGCGAGTTGTGCATACCTTTTTATACTTGATGCTTTTGAAGTTGCACGACGGTTGAGTTTTCCTATCAATGAGACTATTCCTTTTTGGTTGCATTGGCTTTGTGATGATATTACGGGCTTTTCAGACTTACTTTTGGGTTTCCTTTTTGGGATTGTGATGTTTTATGAGCCTCAATTGTTTCCAACAAGTCGTGGCATAACTTCTTCTACAAATAAAGATCAGAGTTCCTTGTGTACCCAGCAAAAAGTTGGTTCTTTGTTTGGTCTACACTTTTTCAATGCGTGCATTAGGAGGTTATTTATTTAAAATTTTACATCCAACCCACAAAGAAGAAGAAGAAGAAAGAAGTAAGTTGCTTACACTGACTCAAATTTTATTCGAGTTCAAAATAATTACGTTTCTCTTAACTAAAGGAACACACGCACAGCCAACATAAAATATGTTTAAAGATATGACATTCAACATTGAGTAAAAAGAAACAAAAATCAATGATTCATAGCCTAATGGAATTTTAATTCCTCTTATGTACAGTTTGAGCCTTCAGGTACTTATTTTTTTAATAGGAATATTATAAAAATAATCTATATATAGATTAATAGGTAAAACTTAGAGAAAATCCAATTAAATTCTATAATTGAAGTCCAATTTTACATCATGTATCCTAAATTATTTATTTTTAGAGAATTTTATTTCTTAATTTTTAAGCTAAATGTGGAACCACATCATAAATATTCATCCAAGTGCGTTATTGAGTACAAAAATCAAAGAGTTTAGAATTAATAAACTGTAAAAAAAATAAGAAAATAATAGTGCTTCACAATATCAAAAATTATGAATTAATAAATTTTTTTTTAAAAATTTGGATAATTTACATTTTCTACCTAAAAATATTTTTACAAGATTTTTTTAAAGAGTTAACAAAATATAAAAATGACTATATATTAATAGTATTTAAATTATATATATATATATATACACACACACACACACACGGTTTTGTTAATAGGTGCTAGCCAGCACCTGTTAATAGGGATGGCAATTTTTGCTCGATCTGCGGGTACCCGGCCCGGCCCAACCTTAATAGGCTGGGTTTTACCCGATCTGATAAGGAATAGGGTCGGGTTTGGGTTTAAAAAAAAAAAACCGAACCCAACTCGATTATATGTAATATAATTTATAATTCCTAAAATACCCTTATATATATTGTTATAAACCCTAAAATTCTATTCCTCATCCTCATTTCATTTTAGCTCACACAACTGGCCTCTCTCATCTCTATTCTCTTCAGTCTCACTCACAAATCACAATCTCTCTCACTCACTCTCAATCTCACCTTCGGCCAACTACCCAACCTCTCGCCGTCGTCCCAAGCCTTCGCTGCCGTCCTAAGCTGTCAGCGTCACTGGTCACCGCCGCCGTCCTAAGCTCTTTCAGTGTCACTGGTCACCACCGGTCTCGGTTTGTTATGTTTAGGTTCATTACGGTTTGGGACCTTTGGGATCGTTAGGGAGTTTGGGTTTTTTTTTTTTTTTTTTTGAGAATCTGTTTTGAGTTTGTGATTTTTGTGTTAGGATTTGTGTTTGTGATTTTGAAAGAGAAAATAAGAAATCTAAAATTTTTGTGTTTGTTTTTGGGTTTTTACTTTTTAGTTGCTACTTTGTTTCGATTGAAGAATATGATTTGGGGTTTTTGGGTTTCTGATCTAGGTTAATGAACAAGATCTTGGTGTCTTGGACTCTTGGGTTTTTTTTTTGGGTTTTTGATCTAGATTGATGAACATGATCTTGGGATTTTTTTTTTTGGGATTTCTGATCTAGGTTTGTGGAGGTTTAGGGCTTTAGGCAACTTCTTCTTTTTTTTTTTTTTTTTTTTTGGGCCACCGATTGGGCCTTGAAGTGGCATGGGCGGGGCGGGGCCCGACGGGGCAGGTTTGGGGCGCAAAAAAAAAACTTGTTTATTAAACGGGGTGGGTTCGAGTTTTTGGGGGAGATCCGCGGGTCGGGTTCGGGTATTAAGAAACTCGGCCTGAACTCGACCCATTTCCATTCCTACCTATTAATGAACCAACTTCTGGGTCCCACCTGCATAGGAAATGGGCAGAAAATTACTTTTCACTTTCCCTCCATTTAACTTTTTATTTCCCACCCAATTTCACTTTATCAATATTTTACTCTCCATCTCCTTTCACTTTACCAATATCAAACTCACTTTCATTCACTTTACCATTATCAAACCCACTTCCAAAAAAGAAAAAAAGAAAAAAAAAGAGAGATGAAGAAAAGTTCAAATGTTCAATGAAGGATTAAGCAATAATTTTGCAAGGTACAATAATTTTATTTTATTAAATTCACATTTATTTTTAAATATATTTGAATATAAGGTTAATCTTATTTTATTTGTATCAGTTTTTGTTTTTTTGAGAAACTTAAATTTTGTTTTAATATAGCACCAATGGATGAGAATTTAGTTATAAGTGAGACTCATCAAGTTGTTAAAAGGAATTGTTTTAACTTAAATGAATTACTTATAGAATGAACTATTATTTTATTTTATTTGTATAATATTTTTTTCATTTATCCTAAAATATGATATTGAATATTGATTGTTTTAATCTTGTTTTAGTGTAGCACAAATGGATGACAATTTAGTTGCAAGTGAGACTCATCAACTTGTTCCAATGAATTACTTTGACTTAAATGAACTACCTGAAGAAGGTACTATTATTTTTTATTTTATTTGTAATCCATATTTCATTTAACGTATAATATGATATTGATTTTTTTTAATTCTTGTTTTAATATAGCACAAATTGATGATGATTTAATTGCAAGTGAGATTCATGGAAGTTTTTCAAGGAATTGTGTTGAGTTAAATGATTTTCCAAATGATGGAAAAAATAATAACACATGTGGAGGGGAAATAATTGATTAGAATGAATGTCCAATAGATGAGACGGGGGTTATTGAAGAATATAAGGATATAAATTCAACAAAAAATGAATTCGAGCCTTTTGTTGGTCAATGTTTTCTATAAGGTCACAATTCGGATTCCTAGTCCACCAAGTGGATTGATTTAGGCCCAAAAAGCTCAAAACAATAAATTTGTATAGAGTAGGTTGGGAAAACTGGGCTTTAATGTGTTGAAAGTAAATGTAATAGATTCAAATCCACAAATGAACAAAGATTGGATAGGTATATTCTAAGAACAACGCCCTCGGCCCAATCTGAGGAGAATTCTTTTAGTATATTGATTTGCAAGATCATTACAGACTTGGTTCTCTATTGCTACAGTGTTTATTTCTTACTCTCTCCCCTCCTTCTGAGTCTTTCCTTCCATTTATATTCTCTTTTTCTCTCCCCATTGCCTTCAACGTGTAGGTTTAATGGTTGGTGTTGATACTTGTCCCATCAACCCCTCCCTGAATTCTTCACATAATAGCTGTAAGGTTGAAAAACACTATTCAGATATCATCTCCACATTAATGTGCCCAGAAGATTAGCTGCAGAGCATTTAATGCGGTGGTAGCAACTTTCCCTTTTGATATCTCAAGATCCTTACATGCTATACGCTTCTATAATACTTATCTGTTTCAACAAAACTCTCTAGAGTGGTCTCCTGAATGGTAGACCACCAAAACGGACCTCGGCTTCGATTATCCAAGGTGATATTCATCCTCGACACATCTCTTGGGTCCCTTCGTTCAACACTAATTTCTCTATCTACCAATACAGACTATCTTGACAAAGACTACTCGTTCTCGGACAAATCTTGGTCCTTGGCTTGGGCTTCAGGCCCATCCTATATATGAATAAGGCATTCTTGGCCCAATGCCCCTACATTTTCTTAGTGAAGAAGAAGCTTTCATTTTCTATAAAAATTATGCAAATCGAAATGGTTTTACAATTCGAAAAGGTCGTTCAAAGAAAAAAAATGGAGAAATAGGAAGATGTAATTTATTTTGTCATAGGGAAGGTAGGAAACCACTAAAAATGGTGGATCCATCTAAGCAGTAACGAGATAGGAAGTCTTTAAAATGTGGATGTAAAGCTCGTCTAACTATTGTATTGCGAAAGTCAATAGACATTCTTTTGAAAGAATGGCATGTCACTATTTTTGTTGTAGATCACAATCATGAATTGTTGTCCCCTTCGAGTGTATGATTTCTTTTGGCCAATCAAGTTATCACTGAAGATGATAAAAATTGCATTCTCTTATACAAAGAAGCTAGACTTTCAATTAGAGAAATAATACGTGTTATGTAACTTAAGAAAAATGTGAAACATGGACATCTTCCATTTTTTTAACGGGATATTCATAATCTTTATGTGAAAATGAGAAAGATGCATGCTGTGAATGATACTATGGATCTCTTACAATTTTGTAAAGTCGCTAAAGAAAGGAATTCTAAGTTTCAATATGCATTCACAACCTATGAAGAGAAAATGTTAGAGCTTATTTTTTGGTCACACCCTTATAGTTTTGATTGGTACCAAAAATATGGATATGTGGTTGTTTTTGATACTACTTACAAGGTAAATGCTTATGATATGCCTTTTGGTATTTTTGTTGGTGTCAATAATCATGGGAAGACGATTCTCTTTGATTGTGCACTTCTTCGAAATGAAACAACTAGTGCTTTTCAATGGCTAATGAAGGTGCTCTATTTATCTTATAAATTTGTACAACTGTTTTTCCATTTTATTTAATTAATTAGTGGAATAACATTAATACATATCATTTGAAATGTTTACATATTCTAATATTTTTTTTATTAGCAGAATTTTGCATGTTTAATGAAGATACAATCCAAGGCAATTTTGACAAATCAAGATCCATGGATTACAGAGGCAATATAAAAAAATTACCACTCACAAAACATGCCTTTTGTATATGGCGTATTACCGCTAAGTTTATTGGTTGGTTTACATCTGTTCTTCGTAATCAATATTCAAATTGGTGCATAGAGTTCTACAAGTTATACAAGTTAGACTCATGTGAAGAATTTGAGGGTCAATGGAGTCAAGTTATAGAAAAGTATGACATGCTTACTAACAAGCATGTAATTGGTTTATATCAAATCAAGCACTTTTGGTGGAATGAAAACAACCAGAAGATCGGAAAGTAATACCTTTATTAAACGGTTTGTTAGTTCTCACATAAACTTGATCCAACTCATTAAACAAGTCAATACTTATCATTGATTTCTTTTGTTGTATAGTTTGTTTTATTTTTTTTATTTGTTAATATTTGTAGTCTTTATATGTCATATAAAAGTTTTTAATTTATTTTATTATTTATAATCTTAGGTTGATCTTGCCATTGAAGATATTGAGCAAACACAATCACATGATACAATGTTAGAGACATTTAGAGGTCCTTCTTTAAGAACATTGTCAACATTAGAAGACCACGCACACAATGTTTTGACACCTTATACTTTCAAAATTTTTCAAAAGGAGTTTGAGAGAGCAACACAATATTCAGTTCATCAAGAAAACCATATTGAATTTGTGATACAATATTATAAAGATGAAACTAGTCAAAAGCACAAGGTTTTATGGGATGGTGAGGTGACTAATTGTAGTTGCAAACATTTTGAATTCTGGGTTATACTTTGTCGTCACATTCTTAGTGTGTTCCTTCACAAAGATTGTTACCATATTCCACCATTGTAGTTACCATCATGTTGGTGTTGTGAAGCCTCATTAAGTGAAAAAGAATTGTTAGTGTTGGATGATGAAAATTTAGTAGGCAAGGAAAATGTAGTTGATGCCAATGTTAGTGGTGTGATTGATGGATATTGTTTCATTAATTGTCCTTCGCTATCAAAGACAAAAGGTCGTTCAAAGAAAAAATGAATGAAAGGCGGAAGAGAATTAGGAGAGCAAAAGAAGACTTGTGGGCTTTGCAATCATGTTGGTCATAACATCTCTACGTGTCTAGAGAAAGAGACTTGTACTTCCTCAAATGGTGCAAAAAAAGGAAAACATGTACTTCAAGTGAACTGGCATTGAATCCAATATTTTATTTGAAATGTTAGGTAGAAGCTCTTGAACTTGTATTTTTGAATTGGGATTGAATCCAATATTTTGTTATTTTTTGAAAATCTTATGCCATTGCTTCTTCCCCCACTATGACAATATTATGCGATTGTTAATTGATGCTTCTCTTGTCTTTTTTTTTTTTTTTTGGGTGCTATATTTTCATTTTGAGAATATTATGGCATTGTACTTAAATGTTTTGGTTAGCTAAGTACTCTTATTGATTTTGACCAGTTGTGATCATGATATTTTAAATTATACTAATTATGGTTAAATATTCTTGAAAAATGAGCAACAAAATTAAAAAAAAAAAAAAATTGTAAGACTACAATTGCAAATTAACCCTTAAATTTTATATCAAATCAACAACAATGATAGAAACAAGGAAATTTAAATAAATAAGAAAGCATGTTTGATAAAGTCACTATCTTCAAGGTCATTATACACACACACACATACACACACACACACACACTAGTATTATGCCCATGAGATGCACAGCTTAATAACAAAATTATATATAAATTTGTAAAAATAAATATTTTTTGATAATATAATTAAATTTAATAAAAAAATAAAATAGTAAAATTATTTTAAAAATTATGGTAAGTTTTAAATTTCTAAAAGCTCTTAGTAGTAAAATTATAATTTGTTTATATATATGTGTGTGTATATATAAATCTTTTCATTATACTTGCTAACATGTAAAGCAGTAGAAGTGCTAACCATATATAAATTTCTTACGTATACAACCAAAACAAATTCTATAAATTACAAAAAAATAAGTATCTAGATTGTAATGTAAATGTAAAAGTTTACCTATAAATTACCAACCATAGCCATTTTAATGTTACCTATTATTTTAGACTTTGTTGATAATATT
Source organism: Lithocarpus polystachyus (assembly GCA_033629205.1). NCBI lineage: Eukaryota > Viridiplantae > Streptophyta > Magnoliopsida > Fagales > Fagaceae > Lithocarpus > Lithocarpus polystachyus. The sequence goes on along the minus strand of CM066165.1, from coordinate 51,365,078 downwards.
TAGATAGATACAATTGTTGGTTGTAGTTGTTTGGCACCAACCAAGACGTCAAGTATATTTGATTGTCACGGAACCTGTTACATCTGAGCATATAGTACTAGTGGTGGCAAAATCTGATACAATCTACGAACCTGACACGATTAACCCGTTTATAAACAAGTCATGGGTTGAGGTTAAATGGGTTCGTGTCATATTCGGGTTGACATGACTAACCCGTTTAATAAACGAGTCGTGTTCATGTTTAACATGCGAACCTGTCTGACCTGTTTAGCTTATAAAGTTATTATTTATTTTGATATTATTGCTTCATTAATGGTTTGTTTTTATATGTTTATTACTATATTTATAGTTATAATTGTATTTTAATTTCAAATATATGGGAATTGATAAATATTATATATGTTAGGTATGACCTATTAATCAAATAGATTATTAAATGGGTCATTTGTATTGACCTTTATATGGCTTGTTAATTAAATGAATTGATCGTGTCGGCTTGGGTCGACCTGTTTAATAAATAGGCTGTGTTTGGGTTGAGCATTCTTGACATGTTTACTAAATAGGCCGGATTTAGGTCAACCTATATAGCTGAATACTCATGGCTCAACATGACACGAACCCGATCCGCGAACACGAATTGCCACCCCACCCCTCTACAGTACCCCATATCATCGCATTAATTGCAATTTTTTTTTTAGAAGCATTAATTGAAAATTGAGACCGTATGCATTGTTTTTCTGGGAAACAAACATTTTAAAGCTCAATCCATAGATGCAAATGTTTGGTATGTTGCAACCTTAAACAAAAAGTCTAAGGTTAATATAATTTTATTTCAATTTGAATACATAATCCTTAAAGGAAACTGCACGGAGACATATTAAGCACATCAAGTGTAATTCAACTATAATCAAATTAAGATTTGTATCATGTGAAGCAACTTTTATTTAGTTCTTTAAGATTTTTATCCATTTAGAAATTATTGGAGAACAAAAATTATATATATTTTTTTCTTAAAATCTAAAATTTTTAAAAATCTACAATTTGGTGAAGCCACTTAGCGCAACGACCGCGTCTAAGCCCAACTTTTATTATTATAATATGATATAATATGATATAAGGGATTATAGTTTCTTTCATAATTTTTTTTTCTTTATATCAGGTCTTTTATACTTAATTATTTTTTTTATTAAATAAAAGGTTTTTTTATACCCTTAACCAACACCCACCCACGTATGACCCTTTGTTTTCTTTTCTTTTTTTAATTTTATTTTTTCCTCTTTTTTTCTCATCCACCCATTTCTTCACAAATATCCACTTTCTTCATCTCCTTTATCTGCTTTCCTCCACACCTTTGTCTTCTTTCTTCTTCTACATTTCTCTATTTTCATCCATGCACACACATCTTCAAAGAACCCACTCTCTCAAATTTCTCATCCATCCTCTTACCTGCCAATTGAAAAGCATTAAGAGTTAGTTTTTCTCAATTTCAGCCAAGACCAACTCCTCTCTCACTCTATAGCCCCAAAACCAAATTGGAATTGAAGTTAGATGGATGCATCAGAGCTACTCCTCGTCATCTCGACCCAACGATGTTAGAAGATTGAAATCTGATGTTAGAGTGAGATTAGTGATGGTCCGATGGAGGTCCTTGTCCATACCCAGATGTTGCTATGATTTTCTCTATATGCCTTTTTTGTGTGTATTTTGTGGTTATTAAGTGGGGATAAATTTGGGAGTTCATAATAAGGCTGAGGATAATTTAGAGATAAAAAACATGCTTTTTCAATTTTAGGTTCAAGGGCATTTTGGTCTGGTTGCAAAATGATTTGACTTTCTCCATCTAGACTTACACACGCCTAATACATATCCAGATTTTTCCATATCCCTAAAAAAACATGAATATTTTATTTTAATTTTTATCACATTAACAGGTGCTGTACAGCACCCATATATATATATAAGAATTATATTATGCATATTTATGCATATGCACGGAGTTACAAGCTAGTTTTTATTAATGACAGGTCCACTCTTAAAAAATTAGAGAAGTTTTGCTTTTGAGAAGTCAAATAGAGGGTATTTTGTAAGATTGAAAACAAAAGAATAAATTAAATTAAGAAATACCGCCAAGTCGCCAACTAGTCAAGTAAATTGTTGAGAAAGGCCTACTCGTAAATTAATTTTTTTTAAGAGTATTTATTTATGATCTATGCCAGAAAGCCTTTGATGGAAACACTGAGAAGAAACTAGACATATGCCAACATCTTGGTATTCAAGCCACTACCAATCTGGGGAGATATCTGGGGTTTCCTATCTATCATCAAGAGAGAAATGGGAATGCCTTTAATTTTGTGATTGAGAGAGCCCAAGAGAAGCTAGGTAGTTGGAAGGCAAGGATTTTGTCACTAGCAGGCAAAAGAATTCACATCAATTCTGCCTTTAACCCAATCATGGAGCACTATATACAATGTTGTGCTCCTCCAATAAAAGTATGTGAAGCAGTGGATAAGTTAAATAAATATTTTTTTTATGAGGGTCAACTCAAGAGAAGAGAAACTTCATACGGTCAAGTGGAATACTATTACCCTACCTAAGCATCTTGGGGGACTTGGGTATTTTGGAAACAAGAACAAGAAATGAGGCTATCCTTACTAAGTTATGTGTTGGAGTTTAGCTAATGAGCAAGAGGCCCTTTGGGTAAAAATGTTGACGACCAAATATTTCATTGATGCTAGGATTTCATATAGGGGAAGGAAGCTCTCTTGCTCCAAGATTTGGGCTGTATATAAAAAGGGTGGTTATATTTTAAATAGTGGGCTCAAATGGGTGATTTGAAATGGTGCTTCAACCAATCTTCGATTTGAATTTTGGCTTCCATTTGGACCTTTAAGGTCTCTTATGGAAGGGCCTCTGACCCGAGAAGAATACATTTTATATGTGGCTGATATTAGAAATCAGGGGAGTAACTGGTTCCACCATGTTCTTTCCTTTGCTCTACCTGATGATGTGTGTAAAGCAATTCAAGTTGTTCCATTTTCCCTAGAATCAAGCTCTGAGGATGCCTCCTACTGGCCAATTCTAAGGATGGGTTGTTCTCTCTTAAATCTGCATATTTACTAGCTAAAGGGTTAAATCTTTTGAACCTAATTTCTGATTCTTGTGAATAGTTATGGAAATTTTCAATCACACTAGAATTATATATATTTTTTCAATGGCTGTGCTGGCATAACAGTGTTCCTACTTGCAAAGTGTTGGGTTCAAGGGGTTTTACCCTTGATGGCATCTGTCCGATCTTCTATAAAGGGAAATGAGTCCCTAAATCATATCCTTTAAGAATGCTCTTATGCTAATTCCTTTTGGGGGGAGTTGAGGGTTCCTTTTTATTGTAAAGGACCATTTACTGAACCTATCATGGATTGGATTCATGCTAATTCCACCTCCAAATCTACCTTAAGCTAGCATGGTTTACCTTTGTACGTTTTTAGACCCCTTAAAACACAAGTTAATTAACCCAATTATTTAGCTAAGTGATTACTTAGATAAATTATTCAGATCTAGGTTAACACAATAACAATCATATCATGTTAATAATGCAGAAATATAAAGAACACACGATATGATAACCTAGGAAAACCAAACAGGTAAAAAACCTGGGAGGATTTAACCTAGTTATCCTCAAGGTAAAACCGATCTGCTATGAAAGAATTGAAGTTTGTACAATAAGACTTAGACCACTAACATCCTATTGCTACCTCGAATAGAAAACTTACTACCATGACCACATGATAGCTTCGAGTCCACAGACTACTTCTTTCTTTGATCTACTGCAACTACAAGTTCTCATACTTTTGACTTTGTAACTCCACTCAAAGATTTCAGATCTTGTTTAAGTTCTTTATGCAGGAACTAAAGCGATCACCATATTCTTGACATAAATCTTAATCTTGATAACCCTAAGTATGTATGAAGGTAAACACCTCTAGATCTCATAAGAGATTCAACACACAGCACATCAAAGAATTCTAAAACGTAGCTAGGGTTTCTCCTTTTATACTTGGAGTGAAACACAAAACCCTACATGTCAAACGGGCTTGGGCTTAATTGGAAATTCTGTAGAAAAATTAATCTGCATGAGGTTCGATCGATCGAGTCTAATTTTCGATCGATCGAGCCTTATAGATTTAGTCCAATAAATTCTGCAATCACTCGATTCCACTTTTACACATAAACACACTTTGAGTAGCCTAAACCTAGAGTCTAAGTTTTGATCATGGTTTGTCAACACATTACACATTGAAGTTCTAATACATTTAGTTCCTAATTTCTTAGAACCTAACAAACTCCCGCTTTGGTAATCCATGACAAAACACATCACAAAAATAAAATGCTCAAAGTTACAAAATAGCCCATTCAAATTAAACACACCTAAATACAATTCAACCTAACTACTATCTATCAGTTGCCAATGTAGACAGCATCCATGACTGAATTAACCTGTATATTTCTGAAACACTCAACAAGCACATAAACGCATGTGTGGAAAATACAAGTAAAATAAAAGAAAAATTCTTGATTTCACACAACATAAAATAAAAGACATATACCATGAATAACCTCATAATATAAATCAATAACCAATGTATCATATGTGAAACAAGATATAATAAAAGAAACATAAAACATAATGTCTCCCCCTAACATATACAACCCATAAAAAATAAATACATCATGAGCCAAATATAAAAGAAATACATCAAGGAAGCTCCTAAATACAATCTAGCTCTAAAACAAAAACTCCCCCTATGAGCATGCATATGTACTCCCCCTTTTTGTGATGAATTGCTAAAGGGCAATCAAGACTCATCATCAAAAGGTGGAGGCTATAGAGTAGATCCTCTAGTACTCCCCAAATCTGCTTGTAAAGCCTGAAGCTCAGTGAGCACATCTAAGAGAAGTTGACCATATGCCGTTCGAACGGTCATGACAGTGTCCAGCATACTCCGTATAGAAGCATCACTTGATGAAGAAGCAAGAGGCTCAACAGCAGTTGTAGGGTCTACAAACTCCTTAACAGTGGGGTCACCAGATGTAGGAGGCCTAGATGCACATGTAGAAGACTCGACTCTAGGGTGTTTAGAGCTAGCTTTAAATTGAGCTGCTCTTCGCTAAAGAAAGGTAGCACCTATGGGAGCTATGATATGTACAATCTCAAATGTAGGAAAATCCTCTAACAGAATCCTATGAATAAAAATTAGAAAGAAAAGACCATGAGATTTTGCACTACTCCTATGAACCTCAACAAGAGATCGAATGAAAAGAGTAGGAAAACTCATGGGAGCATCAGTAACTAGGGCATACAAAAATGCACATCTCTTAATGGGAATAGTGTGAAGATGAGAGATAGGCCAAATAATATAACAAGAAATCCAGAAAAACAAATAATTGAACTCAGTAAGCTCATGGGAAGTGACACGAGGATTAATACCCTAAATAATGGAAGTACATGTGATGTAAGACATAATGTCATCAAGAGAAGGGGTCTCAGTGTATGGGTACACGGGTTGTCGTACCAAAGGTACACCAAGAGTAGTGGCCACTATAGAAGGAGTAATGACATACTCTTCGCCCTTTATCCAACTCATCATATATTGAGTGTTGGAATCATCGAAGTGGATAGAGAGGTTTGAATAGAACTCTCTAATCAATGCAGTCGGAGGAGGATGCTCGACCTCTAAGAGTGGTAATCAGCCCCTACACTCAAAGTTCCTACCTATCTCCGGATCTAACTCATCTAAAATGACCTTACACTCAGCCCAAACCAACCTAAAAATGTTAAGCTTCTCATAGGTTTCTTGGTTTTTCTCGGTTTTGAACCTATCACGCTCAAAAACAGGGGTAGAGAGGGTGGTGGTTTTCTTTGCTCTAGTCTTCCTAACCATGATGCTAAAGGTGGGAAAGGAAAGACAAAAACAAAAAACAAAGAAAAAGAACCAAGGGTAGAGTGCATTAGAGAGGGTTATAGCACAAAAATCTCAATAAATAACAATCTATATGATGCATGTAATGAATGCACATATGATGCATACTCTAATGTATTGAAATATGTTCAATTTTACTTTGTAGACCATCAATTACTTGAACATAGAGTTTTAGTTCAAAAACCCCAAATTTTGAAAAACCCAATTCCAAAAAGTAAACCTAATTGATCAATTAATCATTACATTAGTTAGGAAACATCATATTATAAGTTAATCAATCAATTACACAAGTCAATTTTACCAAATTAAGCCCAATTGAACAAAATCCCCAATTTCACAAAGTTTCAAGTCCTAGAATTTCAAAATTTTCCCAAATCACAAAATTGATCAAATTAATGCATTAGGATCATGTTTATACCATCTAATGACAAAAACCCAATATCAAATGTGAATAAAACAACCCAAAATTTAAATCCAAAAAAAAAAAAAAAAAAAATCTTAGTTCGAAAATATGAGGAAAATGCATGAAAAATGTAATTTTAATGAAAAAGAAAGGGTAAAAGAGACTTACACAAACTAGAAGACAAAAACCCTTGAAAGATTTGAGCCAGAAAATGACAAAAATTGCTTTAGATTGGATTGGTTGAGAAGAGTAGAGAGGAGTGTTTGAAAAAGATTGAATAGTATGAAGAACACATGAGAAACTTCTTTTTAAAACACTTACTGACCGAAATTCGATCGGTCGAAAATTGGCTTTAATCGATCGAAAATTAAATTCAATCAATCGAGCACCGATCGAGCCAGGTAGATTCCAACAATTTTATCGCAATTTCGATTGGTTGAGGAACATATTTGATTGATCGAAAATTTGAAAATAATGAGTTTTTTTTTTGAAAAATAGAGCAATTTTATGCAGAAACTCCTCAAAGCACAATATTTCATAAATGAAATGCATGAGTATAAGATTAAAAGTATTTCAAAAACATTTGAAATCAACCCAGATCTTCCAAAAACAAGTTTTTCAACCAATTTGTCCTCAAAACTTAAACATCAAACACATTTTGCATTAAAAGCAAGGAACATATAATCTTGGATGGCCAAAACACATTCACACCAATATCATGTACTAAGTTTAGTAAATAATAACTTGTGTAGTGTGTGCAACTAGCAATAGCATGAGATACATGTGAGGTGATATGTAGATAGTAATGAATCACATTTTCTACAAAATTCATCACATAAGTTTAAAAAAGACTATCACCTAAAGAGTTACATCATATAACTCTCACATCTCCTAGAAAACAAGCTTGCAATCATGTAAGTTTTTTGTTTTGCCTCATAATGTAAACACCAATTTTATCTCATTTGAAATTATTATTTTAGCTAGATAATGTACACATCAATTTTATTTCATTGTGTCATCTTTATTATAACCTAATAATGTATACACCAATTTTAGTTTTAATCTAAGGCTACACCTTATGTTCTTTTTGTGCATGTGCTACACTTTCTCGAGCACAAAATCTTATGATATGCACTAAGGTGTTCATGATTGGTTAGTAAACAGTGGTGAGATGGTTATTTATGCCTTTCTCATTAAGTTCAAGTCCTGACAATCAAAAGCATGTGACTTCAAAATCAAGATCAAGTGATCAACAACTATAAACAACTCCCACACAACATGCACTACATAGCTAAAACTAGCAAAGTGCAATAAAATGAGCCCATCCAAGCTAAACAAGGTACACAAGCATGTTATGTAAAGATAATATGGCCAACCTTGATTACAAATCCAAGATATCTAATACAAAACACATTTTTCCTTCCCTTTTTTTTTAAGGAATAAACAAAAACAACCTATCATGTAATTCATTAATGTTATGCAATGCAAATCCTAAAAGCAAAAAGAAAACAAAACAGGAAAAGAAGAATGGTCACAAAGAATATTTTTGAAGCACAAGGACCATGAGAACCAAGAATGACTAGGGACAAAGAATCACACCAATCACTTGATGAAGTGTCTCAAACTTACTTCTATCAAGAGGTTTGGTGAAGATGTCAGCATTCTGACGATCAGTAGGGATATATTCAAGACTCACAATTTTTCTTTCAACCAGATCCCTAATAAAGTGATATCTAATATCTTTGTGCTTTGTCTTAGAGTGTTGAGCAGGGTTCTTAGAGATATCGATAGTACTAGAATTATCACAATAGACAACCATGGTGTCTTGTGATATCCCATAATCACCTAGAAGCTTTTCCATATAAAGAAGCTATGAAAAACAACTTCCAGCAGCAATATATTCTACTTCTGCAGTAGAAAGAGAGAAATTTTTTTGCTTTTTACTCATCCAAGCAACAAGATTGGCTCCAACATAAAAACACCCACTAGTGGTGCTTCATAAAATAGAAAGAGACAAATTGCTGGCCTAATCTGAATCTGAGTATCTAGCAAGAGACAAATTTGACACTTTGCTATAAAATAATCCATAATCACAAGTTCCACTGACATATTTTATGATTCTTTTAATAGCATTCAAATGTGAATCTTTAGGATTAGATTGAAATCTAGAACATACACCAACACTGAAGGCAATATCAGGACGAGTTGCAGTTAAATACAAAAGAAAACCAATCATGCTTCTATATAATGTAACACCAACAAACTCACCCGAAGGATCATTGGTTAGCTTTACATTAGCAGCCATTGGTGTTTTAGCATGAGCAGCTTTTTCAAGTCCAAATCTCTTGACAAGAATTCTAGCATACCTTGCTTGGTTGATGTAAATTTTGGAATCCGTTTGCTTCACCTGCAATCCCAAGAAATAAGTTAGTTCACCAACCGTACTCATTTCGAACATCTTCTTCATTTCATCTGCAAAATATTTAGCAAGAGAATCATTAGTAGCACCAAAAACAATATCATCAACATAAATTTGATCTACTACAAAATAATTCTTATCCTTTCGTATGAAGAGAGTAGTGTCTGCAAATCAACTTTTGAATCCATGCTCAATGAGATAGGCAGTTAACCTATTATACCATGCTCTAGGAGCTTGTTTCAATCCGTAGAGTGCTCCCTTCAACTTGTAGACATCATCCGGTTTGTGAGGATCAGCAAAACCCTTTGGTTGTTCAACATACACCTCTTTTTGCAACATCACATTCAAAAATGCACTATTGACATTCATATGATATAATTTGAAATTCAAGTAACTTTCTATAGCCAAAAGTATTCTAATGGATTCCAGTCTTGCTATCGGTGCAAAAGTCTCATGAAAATCAATTCCTTCCACTTGTGTGTATCCTTGAGCAACAAGTCTTGATTTATTTTCTAATGACTGTACCATGTTCATTTGACTTGTTCTTAAAAATCCATAAATCCTGACTCCCACACATCATTCTGAACAAATTGATGAAGTTCTTTATGCATGGAATTAACCCAATCAGCATCTTGAAGTGCTTCATCCACTTTCTTCGATTCAAATTTGGATAGATAGCATGAGTGAGTAATTACATTCAAGGCTTTGGACCTCAATCTCATGTTATCATTTAGACTACCCAATATGTTTGTGACAGGGTGATTTAACTTTACTCTAGAAGATGGACCTTGTACTAGAGATATGGAGGTACCTTTTTGTTCAGATGAAGAACTAGGCTCAATTTGTTCTTGTTAGGTTTCACAAATAGGAGTGGATGGTTTTGAAACTGATAGTTTTGAAACATCATCATTCAACAATTGTAAATCTTCATCACTATGCTTCCCAACATAATCTTTAGGAAGAGAATCATTAACCTCCATAGTCTTGTCTTGAACCAGAGGAGTGTTTTCTGAATGAGATTCTGAACATAGTTCATCATTGATCACCACGTTTGAAGACTCCATGACTGTTTTAGTTCTCAGATTGTACACTCTATATGCTCTACTGGTGGAAAAGTATCCCAGAAAGTATCCTCTGTCCCTCTTTGCATCAAACTTTTCTAGGTTCCCTATCACGTAGAATATAATAGTCACTGCCAAATATCTTGAAGTATTTGACAACAGGCATCTTTCCTCTCCAGAGTTCATACGGAGTTTTCTTGAAATCAGGTCTAAAATACACTCGGTTGAGTGTATGACAAGCAGTGTTAACTACTTCTCCCCAGAAGGACTTGGTCATCTTCTTGTTATGTAACATAACACGAGCCATCTTTTGAATAACCCTATTCTTCCGTTCCACTATTCCATTTTGTTGTGGAGTCTTGGGTGATGAGAACTCTTGATGTGTGCCTTGATCATTGCAAAAAGTAGCCAATTTTGTGTTTTCAAATTCTCTTCCATGATCACTTCTAATTCTGGCTATCACAATACCTTTTTCAACTAGCAATTTCTTGCACAAGTGTATCATCTTTTCAGGAGCCTCAGCCTTATCTCTTAAAAGAACAACCCAAGTATATCTAGTGAAATCATCAACAACAACTAAAATATACTTCTTTCCACCTAAATTCTGAACTCTGGCAGGACCCATAAGATCAATGTGCAACAACTCTAAAGGTCTTGTGGTTTGAACGTCAGTTACTGACAGATGCTTGGACTTGACTTGTTTACCTATCTGACATGGTCCACATATGCACTTCTCTATTTTTTCAAACTTGGGTAAACCAATAACTACATCACACTTGGAGATCTTCTCTAATTGCTTGTGACTTGCATGTCCCAACCATTGATGCCATAAGCCTACTTGATTTATCTTCACACTAAAACACATGTTGCTTATACTTGGTGTTATACCATAATAGTTATTAGCTGTCCTAACACCAATACACATGCAGTCATCTCCTCCATGAAGTATCTCACGTTCATACTTGGTAAAGAGAACATTCAGTCCATTGTCACAAATTTGACTGATGCTAAGTAGATTAGCCTTCAACCCATCAACATATCAGACATCTTTAAATACCAGCAACCCTGGAATATCCATCATTCCAAAGCCTCTGATTACAGATTTGCTCCTATCTCCAAACGTGATTGTCCCAATCTTTCCTTCAAAAAGTGTCTTTAATAAAGCTTTATTTCCTGTCATATACTTGGAACAACCATTATCCAAATACCAAAGACAAGAATCATGTGCCTTTAAGGCGGTTAAAGCAATATAACACACATAATTATCATCACATGTAATTATACCAAGACACTCAAGCAAAGACTTAACACATGCAACAAGCCATATAAACTAGAAGTAGACAAGTTTGATTTTCAGCAAGAAGAACTTCAAAGAATCCATGACAACAGGGGTTAAATATCAACTCTTAGATCAAAAGATCTAAAAACACAAGAGCTAACCTGCTCTGATACCACTTGTACGTTTTTAGAGCCCATAAAACACAAGTTGATTAACCTAGTTATTTAGCCAAGTGATTACTTAGATAAATTATTCAGATCTAGGTTAACACAATAACAATCATATCATATAAATAATGAGGAAATATAAAGAACACACAATATGATAACTCAGGACAACCAAACCGGTAAAAAATTTGGGGAGGATTTAACCTAGCTATCCTCAAGGTAAAACAGATCCACTATGAAAGAATTGAAGTTTGTACAATAAGACTTAGACCAATAACATCCTATTGCTACCTCTAATAGAAAACTTACTACCATGACCATAGGATAGCTCCAAGTCCATGGACTACTTCTTTCTAGATCTACTGCAACCACAAGTTCACCGACTTGTGACTTTGAGGCTCCACTTAAAGATTTCAGATCTTCTTTAAGTTCTTTATGCAGCGACTGAAGCGATCACTATGTTTTTTATATGAATCTTGATCTTGATAACCCTACGTGTGTATGAAGGTAAACACCTCTAGATCTCACAAGAGATTCAACACACAGCACATCAAAGACTCCTAAAACGTAGCTAGGGTTTCTCCTTTTATACTTCGAGTGAAACACAAAACCCTACACATCAAACGGGCTTGGGCTTAATTGGAAATTCTGCAGAAAAATTAATCTACACGAGGTTCGATCGATCAAGCCTTGCAGATTTAGTCCAATAAATTCTGCAATTTCTTGATTTCAATTTTACACATAAACACACTTTGAGCAGCCTAAACCTAGACTCTAAGTTTTGATCATGGTTTGCCAACACATTACACATTGAAGTTCTAATACATTTAGTTCCTAATTTCTTAGAACCTAACAACCTTGGAAAGTTATTTTCCTTATGGGTATTTGGTACTTGTGGTCTCACATGAATGCTTTTATTTTTCCCATTGGTGTAATAGATGAAAATTTCCATAAGCAATGTTTAAAGAAAGTAGCTGATTTTTTCTCAATTGCTACTGATGGCAAAAATAGATCCATAAAACAGTGGATGGTGGAGTCTTGGCAGAAACACCCAAGGGGTTGGGTGAAGATGAACACAGATGGATCATCATTGGGTAATCTGAGGCAAGCTAGTAGCAGAGGTCTTTTGAGAGATGAGGATGGTGAGTGGATCAAAGGGTGTGCAAGGAATTGTGGAAATTTAAGCAGCATGATGGCAGAGCTTTGAGCTCTTAGAGATGAGCTTATTTTGGTTAAAGAAGAAAATATTTCAAATCTGGTTGTGGAGCTTGATGCCTTAGTTGTAGTTCACCTTATGAAAAACTCCAATGCCAATTTTTGATTAGAACATTTACTCATTGATTGTAGGGACTTGCTGAAGACATTCCCCAACTTGCACATTGAGCATACATATAGGGAAGCTAACTAGTGTACGGCTGCTTTGGCAAGAATCACTACAAAATATCTGGGTTTAGGTGGCTTTTTTTTTTTTTTTTTGGCAACATTTTCAAATTTGTCGCTATAAGAGGTATATTGCCATGTTTTTGCCAAGTGCCGCTAAAGAGTGGGCATATTGTGACATTTTTAAAAAAATGCTGCAATAGCCCCCAACAATAGCAGCATTTATAAAAAAACGTTGCAAATTTATTATTTTTAGCAGCTATTTGTCGGACGATAATGACGTTTTTATAAACTGTTGCAATAGCTATTAAAAATCATCAAGCTTTCGTAACAAAATTGTACAGCAAAACGTCGCAATAAGACGAAATATCCAAATTTCAGTAAATGTTTTTAACTTTCTCGCACAAATTTTCACCAAATTGTTTTCCCACCTACTTAATACTTTCCAGCAAGTGTCATACTTTCTTAACTTAATTTTTTTTCTTCATTTTACTCAACAAGTTTCTCTCTTACATGCACTTCTCTCTCTCTCTCTCTCTCAAACTTGAATCCCCCTCTCTTCCCATAGTTGACCACCAAAAATACTTTAGTCCCAAGTTTCTTCCAAACCGTCACCACCAGTTGTGAAGAAAAGATTCTGGGAAGAGAGGGATTTGTCCCATTCGGCTAAGCAAGGAAATTTGAGGTAAATTTCTTATTTCCCTAATAAATCTAAGTAAAATCTTGTGATGGGGTTTATACTAGAGCATGATTGATTGGGTTTAAATAAGAAATTTTTAAGTGGAAAATCCAATGTTAGTGAAATATGAAATTTTGCTTAAGTTTTTTTGCTCTAGTGGTCATCCCATCACTATTTTTGTCTTGGGTAATAGGTTTTGGAGGTCTTGGTGGTGTGGAGAGGTGAGTATGTGATACTTTGATGTTTTGGGTGCTATGAATTTATTTTAAAACAAATGGGTAATGAAGTGTTAACCATGAAAGTTTATGTGCCTTGAAGTTTTACTTTTTACACATCAAGTGTTTGATATATGACCTCAATGAGTTATGAAGTTGGACTATGTGATATATAAATATATATATAAAGTTTGTGAAATCTGAAATTTTGCTTAAGTTATTTTGTTCTAGTGGTCACCCAATCACCATTTTTGTCTTAGGTAATGAGGTTTGGGGGTCTTGGTGGTCTGGAGAGGTGAGTAGTGATACTTTGATGGTTTGGGTGCTATGAACTTGTTTTAAAACAAATGGGTAATGAAGTTTTATCCATAAAAGTTTAAATGCCTGGAGGTTTTGCTTTTTACACATCAAGTGTTGATATATTACCTCAATGAATTATGAAGTTGGGTTTAATTGTTTGTTGTTGATTATTCAATTTGAAGTCGGACTATGTAATACACACACACACGCACACACACACACACACACACACACACACACACATACTCACACTTAATCATTGTAGTTTCGTTGTGAATGCTTGGGAATTTATAAAAATTGTTTTAATAGCTTGGTTTTATTATTTGGTACCCTAAAGAAATTCATGAGGCTAGTTACCTCATTTTTCTTTAAAGTGATGTGTGTTATATTATCTATTGAATGCACATTGTTTGTGGTAGGGAATTAAAATGCTTTGGTTGTGTTAGGCTCTCATGGATTTCTTGTGTGCTTGTTTGATTCCCAATTGGGAAGGGATACTTGTCTTAGGACGGTTAAGTTAGGCTTTAAGCCCTTTGGTTTGATTTTTAGGGTACCTTTCGATTTAAGGAGACTATTGTGATAATGAACTTCGTGATAGGCCTTATTCTTAATGGGCTTGATCTTTGTGGTTCTAGGTTTCGAGATACTTGGTGATGGATCTAGAAACTTGATTTGGATTGCTTATGTGATGCTTGGTTGAGGTAAATTCGGATTGGACTTCCTAGGTAAGTGGCTTCTTAATGAGAATTTTTAGAAAAATAATCATATTGAGATGTTCATAATTGATTTTGTGGTGTGTTGTTAAGTTGGAACAAGCGAGTGGCTTGCATGGTGTTATAAGGTAGTTTACATTAATATTGGGAGTGTCTATTATTTTTTTGGATTTAATGCTCCCATGTGTTTGCTATTGAATATTTTATTGGTAAAGTTCTGATTTTGTTGGATTTGTGTTCAAAATCAATATATTTATGTTATTTTTAATCTGCACCTATTCTTGAAGGGAAAAAAAAAAACTATCAATTATTGGGTTAGCCTTGGCTTGTTCTTGTTAGAGAGAGGTTTCTTATCACTGACTAGAGGATCCAAGAGGTATATTTTTTCAGGTTTTTATATCTTGATGTTTAGAAACCCAAAAATAATTAAAATATAAATGATTTTTAACTCTCAAACTCTCTTTTTTCAAGCACAAAGAGGAGGCTAGTGGACCTAAGTGTTGTCACTAGCAAGAGGATCAAAGAAGTATGTCATTTTTTAGTTTTTTTAATTTATTTCTTAGAAACAAAAGTTTTGAAATCCAATTTATATTTCTAACTCTCACTCTCTCCTTTTTGTAGGCTTATTATTCTCAGTTTGTAAAAACTTTGGATTTCTTTCAAGGAGGTTCTGTTTGAGTATAGTAAGTTGTTTGATATTTGCTATGTATTGGTGATATATATATATATATATATATATATATATTTGAACCTATGTTTAATATATGTTAGTTTGGACATATGTTATTGTGGTACAGAGTTTGTCATGCTTTTGGTACATTTGTGTGAATGAAGATATGGATAAACTTGATATGGTTTGTTTATTATATTTAAAGTTATATGTAACATCCCAGCCTAATTGCATGATTAATTTATGAACTTATATATTTGTTATTATTTTAATTACCTTAAGTGCATAAGACTTTGATATTGTGATGTTATAAAATATATAGACCTATTTTTTTTTTATGTCATGGAAAGAAGTTTATAATGGTAAGGGTTTATATGCAAAGTTCTTTTATTATTTGGGCCTATCCAGAATATAAAGTTATGGATGTTGGAAATACTGGTTTTGCATCTCATACAAAACACACAACAAAAGTAACAAACAAAGATCTACTTCATTCATGAGAGATAACATGTAACTTTGAATTCTAGAACAAAGAATAGAAAGCGTACCTTGATGTAGTGAAATTCAAAGCCAAGACTTGAGAATACCTCTAATCAACATCCTAATTCCACATGGTTCCTGAGAAGAGTGGTCTCTCAATCAGTCTTTATGTATGTTGATTCTCAAAGAAAGTTCTTCTTCTTCTCATTGTAGAGAAAAACTATTTTCTTTTCTTTTCATCATACATACATACTAACTACCTTGGTAGTTACTTTATTTAATAACTCTTATTAAATAAAAAATTATTATTTAATTGGGTTAGCCCTTTTGGGCATGCCCAATTGGGCTTTAGTTTGTGGTTTGAGATGGGACCAAAGGGAACATATAAGACTCTAACTCCAATGGGCTTTGGGCTTATCTGTCAACTCTTGACAAGTCCAAAGTTATAATTAATTCTATTTAATACCACTATATAAATATAATTGCACTCTAGGCCTTATTAATAAATTATATCCCAAGACTCTAATGATATCATTTGACCCCTCCATGAAATATTCATAATGAACAAAGTCATAATGAACTGTTACTTTGTAAACAACTATTTTATCTTTGAGTACCCGGTTTAATCTTTTAATTATTCATATTTATTGAATACCAATTTCAATAAATATAAACTTTAGTAACTCCTTACTAAAGTGGGTGCCCTAAATAATCAGTTCCCATTAAACTTATCTCAATGGGATATTTTGTGTCTCTATAAAAAGAAATTATGGATTCCATCTTGAGAATTTGTATTCCCTCAACAATACGTGTGGTTACCCTAGATATTGAGGTTTTCACAGTCAATATTAGATCTCACTCCTGATATATCAAAGTAACTTACATTTTATGATCGAGTTCACTATCCTCTCAAGATTAAGAGTCTATGAAATTAGAAGTTGTGAGATTAATCATTCAGGTGACAGTTGATGGTTGAATAATTAATCTTACAGCGGTTTAGTTCAATATGTCTTAACACTTAAGACACATTAACACATCAACTAGAAGTCTCCAGTTCCATGATCAAGACAAACCATCTTAGTTGATGTGTTATAGTCTTCGCAGATGAAATGCCCAATTTCATCACCGACTACGAACTATGTTTTGAGTTTACAAGGAACTTTTGTAATTTATATCTTCTGTGACTAAATCACAAAAATTACATACAAATGCATCTCAAGGACTATGATAATGTCCCATTAGTTCATTTATAAATAGTCTCATATAAATAAACAATTTAATTATTTATGACATGCCAATAAATTGGATTTTAGGGCATAGACCCTAACAATGGAGGGGTGGTAAATGTAAATTCTGAAAATGTATATGGGTGAGCATCCACCCTATTACCCTTAGCAAGACACGTGCCCCACCCAAAATATTTTCCCTAATCTTTTCTTTGCTACACCGAATTCCATTTTTTTTTCTCTGTTCTTCTTTCTTCTTTCTTTGCTCTTGAATTGGCAACATCTCTCTCCCTGTCTGTCACCAACAGCCCTCCCTCTCTCACCAAAACCATATATCTCTCTCTAAAGAAGAAATTAAAAGATTAACACTAAAATTTCTTCTTCAAAGTTGTGCGTAAGTTAATAAAACTATATCTTGTTTTGGGTATTTTGATGGTGTAATTGTTTTCTTTAGTTTCCCTTCTTTATTCTCCAATTTGATTGTTGAAGCTGAAATTTGTGGTTTTGTGTTAGTAATTTAAAAGATTGAATATATTATGGTCAATTGGATGCTTATTAATCTATTCTAAAATGTATAGTATAGGTATAAAAACACCCGCACAAAATGAAGGCCAATTGCAATTAGTTGAAGATTTTGTGAGAATATATGTTAAAGCTGTCATTGTCACAAATTTGGTGTTTATAAGATGAAAAAGCTAGATTAAATCATATATTATGAATTAGGAAGCTAGGAGTAGTTCCTATGAATTCTAAGATGCACATGGTTGTAATGGAAGTGGCCTCACAACAATTGGATCAATATAATAATAATGGTTTAATTTCGAAGTTGAATGAAATTCTGTTAGTACAGATGTGAGTATGTTGGCTTGTATGATTTTTAGTAAATCATGGTTTTATGCTTTGACTCTGAAATTGATATGTATCTACTAGACATCCACAAGAGTGGCTCTGTAAAATTTCATGAAAATTGGGTGTGAATATATAGCCCATTTGTATTTTATAAATGAGGTATAAGCTGCAGAAATAAGCAGTAACAGTAAATGATATACCTGATTTTGAAGATTTAATTCTAAAGTTAGAGTAAATATTTTGAGCTATAAATTAGTATGCTCATCTTTTGGTAGCTCTGGATCATAGATAAATTTTTTTTGCCTTGGTTTCTCTATGGTTTGGTACATAATGTGTTTGATGAATGTATCTTGTGTTGTGGGAACCTTTTGAGATGGGAATTAAGATTTTATTAAATTGAGAGTTAGGTTGTGATTCATGTATTAGTTTAAATACTTCGGAAGAATTTGTTAGTAAATAAGTTTTAGTCTTTCATTTAGGTGACGAGAACGAGAGCATGGACACTTGAGCTCCTCTTATACAAATCTCTCGCATCTTTTGTTTTCAGGTAAGAGATATGTGACATGTGCATTTGATAAGTATAAAGTTTGTGCAGAAAGTTTATTATGCATTAAAACCTTTTAATTAGAGATATTACATATAAGCATGATTTAAGTAAAGATATATGTTCGGGAATTGTTGAATCTTATA
Source organism: Lithocarpus polystachyus (assembly GCA_033629205.1). NCBI lineage: Eukaryota > Viridiplantae > Streptophyta > Magnoliopsida > Fagales > Fagaceae > Lithocarpus > Lithocarpus polystachyus. The sequence goes on along the minus strand of CM066165.1, from coordinate 51,346,569 downwards.
TATATATATATATATGATAATTTTTAGCATATTGATGCTATTATTTATACCGCAAACATAATATTTAAGAATGAAGTGGATATGCTACTATTATGAAGTATTTATGTAAAAGCATAATTACTAGAAAAATATAATTTTCCATTGTTATGATTTGAACTCAGCCAGTAGGGGTTATAGTACTGGCATTTTCATGGAAATTTTTATTGGCCATTATAAGTGGTGAGGACTCTGCTATACCCACCCTTGTTGGGAACGGCCAACTTGTGGAGGATGCCAACCGACCCCTATGGTTGATAATTTGATCACACCAAAAGGGGTGTGATACTTTCTGATATGATCCTGGGATTTCCTAGCATTGTAGGGAATGCTGGATGCTTGACACAATATGTTGGAAGCCTCCCAAAGTTGGGACAAACTTACAATTGGACTGATTAATATATATTTATGAATGAGCTATTAAGCTATTTGGAATTTATAAGAAAAGTATGATGATAAGAAAGGTAAGTTGAATACTATTGAAGACTATTTATCAAAGCGGTTGTATCTATAAAATATTTGATTTACATGCATTCTTATTAACTGCTCTTGGAGCTTAAAACCTTACTGGGCTTTGCAGCTCACCCAATTATATTTCAGTGCACAGGTTCTTTCCTAGAAGCAGCGTGAGTATTAGAGGTGGCAAGGAATCTGTGATTCTCGTTTTTTAGAATGTTTAGTTTTTTTTTTTTTTTTTGTATAGTAGTTTAGTTCTTTTATTGCATAGGAGGAATTAAGATGTACTTGATCCTTTTGAGCATAGATGTATTTCGGAACCTTAGTTTGTTTTGAACCCCAGTTGTAAGTCTTTGGGGTTAGGCTTATAAATAAAAATTTTGCTAAACGTTTAACTATGTAATATTTACATGAATACCTTAAGTTTTAGCCAAGTTGTAATCTTGCAAAGTTCGAAATGAAATGAAGTTTCAAAGTTTTACGAATTTTGTATATTATGGCTTTTATACAGAAATACAAAGGAATACAAGAAACAATTTTTGATAAGCACCTTCAGCTTTAGTTGGTTCGTGTTAGTATTGAGTTAAACTTGATATTAACATACCGGTCATGCTCTAAATTTTGAAGTACAGGTTTAGGTCGTGACATTATATGTAATCTTATTTGCATGTTTATGAAACTAAGTGTTTATGAAGTTGTTGTGTATTATATTTTAGTTTATGTGTAATCCTATTTCCATGGTTTTTGCTTATTTCTTAAGAGCTTCAAGACTTAGTCCTATACATGTGAATGATGTTATGGATATTATAGCTACCTGTGTTACTAAAAATGATTTCTTTATGAACTTATTAGCTACTCTTAATTTGTATTCAGGGTGGTTTTGATTTAGATCAACAATCTCCAACTCAAAGATTGCAAACTTCATCCTATCAAGAAATTAGCTTCTCACAATAAAAACAGTGTTGTAAAGACTCCATGGGCTATTACATAGTTGTTTTGAGCAACAACATTTATTTTGGAAGTATTGTACTTCGTTTATAATATTGTCATAGTTTGGATGGCTTTTTTTTTTTTTTTTTGTAGGTACACAAGTGTTTTGTTAAATTCAAGACGATACATTAAATATATGTTATGTATTGGTATTAAATATATATATATATATATATATATCTATTTGAATCTATGGTTAATGTGTTAGTTTGGACATTTGTTATTGTGGAATATTAATGATCAATAGATCTATTTGATTTATTACAAGCTTGTGTTAGTTATTGTGGTATTTTTGAGCAAATTTTTATAGTGTTTTTAATATGATAAAAATGAAAATAAGAGTAATAATGAGCAAGATTTTAGCAATGCTTTTAAAATGTCACTAAAAAGTATGAGGACAAACCCTTTATCAACTTTTTAAAAAGGCCACTATATGATTGATTATTTGCAGCATTTTTAAAATGTTGCTAAAATGCATGAAGACAAACCTTTTAGCGATGTTTTTAAAACGTCACTATCAGATTAATTATTTGCAATGTTTTAGGAATGTCTTTAAATGTATTTTCCTACATAAAAAGCAAAAATGTTATATTATTAAGTGACATTTTTGAAAACGTCACCAAAGATTTTTGAATGCCATTAAAGACTTGTATATTGCGATGTTTTTAAAAATGTCGCAATAGACCTATAGCAACGTTTTTGAACGTTGCAAAAAAAAAAAAAAAAAAGCCTCAATAGACCATTTGTGTCTATAGCGACGTTTTTTATTTTATTTTTTTGCAATGTTTTACAAACGCCACCTAAACTTAGCTTTTTTTTAGTGAATAGGCAATACTAGTGTTAATGCCTTTATTTTGTTTCCAAATCTGCCGCCTATGGTGGATAAGTTATGTACCCTTGATAAAGAAGGAGCTTTTTGTAATAGACTTATTGCTATTTAATTCCAGTTAACCACTTTTATCTCCCCAAAAAAAAATATTTTTTTTTAAGTTCTTTTTTATAATCATTGAAAAACCATTCTTTTTTCTTTTGGTTTGTTTATGCAAACACTGGCCACTGCTTGTTCATCTAAATCATCTTGACTCTATTTGCCAATGCCAAGCCCACTACCACATATAAATATAAATCATAATCCCCATAATTTTCTTTACAAGAAGCTACTTGAGAGATATGGATGTTGTCGATCGAGGTGGGGTGGGCTATTTTGGGTTTCATGGCCATCAAGGGAAAAAAAAAATACTAAAAATTATTAATTCATGGAAAAATGTCAGTTTTGGGTTTTGGAACCCTTTTGCAACCTTTTGCAAAGGAAAAAAAAAAAGGTAGTATGGGATATTTTTGTTTATGTTGATGATATGTCATTTTTTGTTGTCATGGGTTTATAAGATATTGCACAACAAAGAGAACTAGAATGCTCTCATTGAAAATGTGAAATTCTACCTATTCGTTCAAGATTTGAAGCCGGCATTTGTGAGAGTAAAATTTGGCCTATAAGTTGAACACTTAAATTCGAAACTAGTGTATAACCTGTTCTTATGCACACATACAATTAAAAATAACTAGTAAGTTGCCCGTGCGATGCACGGATAATGTTGTAATAGTTTATGCAATTTTTTATGAAGAATATTGTACATATATTATAACATATTTGTTATAAAATTTTGTTAGTACTGAGTTTATCATAAGAAGTGGCAATTATAAATTGCAGATACATATTCATTATAATTATTTTGTTGAAGTAATCAGCAAAAAAGAATCAACTTTAGAGTAATATTGTATAATAAAAGTTGATAAAAGCATGGTAATGTTCTGTGTTATTAATATTTATATTGTGATGTAATAAAGAGCTTTATAAAAGTTGATAAAAGCATGGTAATTCATTCCATATTATTGATATTTATTTTGTGATGTAATAAAGTGCTTTATTGCGAAATTTTGTTTTTTTGTTTCTTGAATACTTTGTTTTTTGAAGTATGTCAACGCTTGTAAAGCATGTTGAGGGGTACATTATCATCATCTGTTTCTTCATCTTCAACATTTGAAGTTTGGTATATCCTTATTTGTTCAATTTGTGAGCTTTTATCATTTTCTCCTTTTGTTGCATCATTTGTGTTGATCGATCATTGATGAAATGGCATTAGAAGATTCTTGGCTGGATCTTACAAAGTTTGTGCTGGCAGATTTTTTGTCACTAAGATTTTGCATAGGTATTTGCATTCATATTAAATTTGAGTCCGTTATTTACATCAGTATAGCGTAGAGAAAGAAATAATATAGCATACTGGCTTGTGTTTTTTTTTTTTTTTCTTCCATACATTTTTCTCATTTGAAGGTGCATCAAAAATCTTAGCAACTATGATATTTTCAAAACCATCCTTCATATTGAATTCATTCAAGTGAAGTAGAAAAATATATTTTCTTCCTAAAATTTTCTTAAGATCACTTGGGATTCCTTCTTCAATATCAATCTACATATTAGGAATTTTAATTTATATTATAATCTACAGTTGTACAATAGATTTAATAATTTAAATAAGTTGTACCTCAGTTTGTTTTTCAGCAAGATCTTTTGCAGATTTATTTAGGATTTTCTTAGCATCTCAATCAAGATGACAAAAGTTGTCTTGTCAGTTGAATAAAAAACTTTAATTTGAATCCTGTATCTGAAGTATTTTGCAACTGTATAGTAATTATAGTAAGATGAATATGTTTATAAAAGAAATTTCAAACTTTGTAGTTAAAGTGTGTGCCTCTAACCTTGGGGTAGGCAGATTTGTTTTTGTTCCACATTTTGCGCACCAAAACGATCTTGATTGTGGTTTGACCTTCTTTCCACATGACATGCATGAAATATAATACCAACCCATTGTTGTATCAATGTTGCTTATTGTTGCAACACAATAGCAGTTAACATCCTGCAATGAATTTTGATGTTAATATTTTTTTTTATTATAAATGATGTATTATTATATTTTCATGTAAATGATAAGTCTAGTTTAAAATGATTAACAACTCTGTTTCGTAGGATCCCATTCAATGCATTTGAGCTCTAGTATTGTCTTCATATTGTTTGAAGATAAATCCTCCTCTGAAAACTGTTTTGCATGTATTTTTGGTATTTCTTGTATAGAATCATGTTTTTTACCATTCCTATCATTGAATTTTTAAAAAGGAAAAAAGAATGTAAATGGTATTTTGTGAGATAAAAAATGTTGTTTATCATATTTTTTTGTTATTAATAATTTTAAAATATGCACCTATCAATTATTTCAGCAACCTCAGGAATCTCAAGATTTAGATATACTTTTGTTGCACTGGTTGATGACAAAGAGAATTTACCTACAAAAATTGCAGAATAGATTATAATAAACAAAATTGTATTGAATTGAAATTGAGAAAAAGGAAGACATGTTTTAATGAGAATGAAATTCTCTAAAAGTATCATTAGATTGATTTGAAAATGAATAAGTTTAAGTATAAAAAATTTATAATTAGTGATTACATTTCTCATTGTAAAATTTATGGCCTAAGATTAGTAACCAATATACTTATTAACTTGATAGCAGTACTAAGTACATTAAAATTGATAGTTGGTAACATTATTTAGTTATACTTACCTCCAAATGATTTGACAATAGTCAAAGTTGCAATTAAGACAAAAGGTCCTAGATTGTTCTTATATACATCTTCATCGATTTGCCAGAAACTTGTTCCCCATAGTGAAAGCCTAATTTCTTTTTTGGTGGTATAGTTAAAATCATTGAGGATTTTTTTGTTATTAGTAATTTTTTATTATTTATAATTGATTTTTCTATATAAACATATAATGACATCAATATCACGTCAAAAATTTTGTCTTACTCTTTCAAAAGCAATTGTAGGTTGCGTAATTTTCTTGGTGCGCCATTATATATGTGTAGTTGTAACATTGGTTCTGTATTTGGTCATAGTCAACAAACTTAAAGTAGTATTTTTGGATTGAGTTCATATCTTCGTTAGACTCCCCAATTGTAGTAATGGTCATGAACCAAATTTTAATATCATTGTGCACGGGTCGAAACTCACCTTTAGTACTCTCCACCCTAAAATTCTTGATGGTATAAACACGGCCTTCAAGCAATTTTGGTCTAAAAGTTCGTGCTTGATTTGTCTGAAAAATTGCATGTATTGTTGAGCCCTAGAATAATGAGAATGTTAGTGTCTTCCATTATTCTTCTTGTGAATATATATAATAGCCATGGATGTTTAATTTTCATAATATACATCTATTTATAAAAGATTTAGTATATAGGTTTCGTAAAAATAGATTAATAACTAATTATTGTAGAAGCTTATATGATGAGTTGGTAAAATAATTATTTTTAAAAGAATTGAATCTGCATAATAAATTGAATCAGCACAATATAAATTGAGTTCTATACTTACCTCTTCATCAATAAATATCATGTCAAGGCTTATGAACTCATTGTTTTTGTGTTGATTGAATCCCACATACGAAGTACTCTGACCTTGATTGTCCAATTGTCTCTATCCGTTGAAATCTTGCTCAAAGGAGTCCAACACATTGCCATTTTGACTTAGTATTAGTAGTTCTGCAGCTATTTCCACAGTTGAATAGAGAAGTTGTCATAAAAAATATATAAAAAAGTAAGTAACATTATAATAATCATCAATGAAATAATTTATTTTGGTAAACTGCAGAATTGACTACGTTTTGCATTATCAAATTAATTTTTTTAAAGAAGCTTGGACATGTTATTTTTATTTTACAAAAAGTATAAAGTAATAATTAAATGCAGTTAAAAACTTAGCAATGAATGATAAACTTTCTTCAATGAAGTTTCACATATTTATATGTATACTTTTCCGTATAATAAGACTCACCTATAATAAGACTCACCTTTGTCATTAACTGAGCAGCATGTGTTCCTTGTTTTATACCATAAGTTGATTCCTCGGTCACAATGATAGGGATTTGAAATCTGGAGTGAGCAGTCCTACCACCAAGGAGTAGCAAAGTTGCTATGCCAGAAGAAGCTACAACAAGCATAATTTTCCCTTGTGAACGGAGGCAAGCAATTAATGTTTTCCAAAGATATGTTTTACTAGTTCCTCCATGACCATAGACAAAGTATAAACCACCGCTATTGCATGCCACATCTTGAATTACAGCATCATATATTTTTCTTTGTTCAACATTTAACTCGTTTAAAAGTTTTTTTATGTTCTGCCGCCAATTCAAGCCTATCAAAATCCAACTCTTCTTGTAACAATCGGTTGTTGTTTTCTCTAATTGTCGATACATTTGGATATTTGATGCCATCAAATTCTTTCAGAGATCTTCCACTTTTTACTAATATTTGTTCAATTTCGAAAAGAGCATGGTTCTGTATTTGTTCTTCTGTCAAATGTAAGTTGTCATACATTAGGAGATGCTTTTGCCTACATAGTATATCATCAGACAACAACTCCCAGTTAGCTATCTATAGTGCATGTGGGTCTGTTACTTCACAAAATAACAATAGCGTTGCGAACAATCTCGTAGTTGCCTTCCTGAAGCCCAATTAGAGGCTTCTTTGATAGCATCATCCCATTCGTTGTCATCATCTAAAAGGCCATGAGCATAGCATGCTGCTCTGTATGTTGGATACACAACATGATCAATAGTCCTAATTTCCTCAAAAGACCTTGCACCTTTGACCACATTAAGGAGCATTCGAAGATAGAAGCGGTCACCACTTGCAGGATGAGCATGAAATATCCTCCCTATACATCGACCAGATTTTCTTGGGCGCCATTCTTTTTTTCTTTTTTTCTATGCCAAACCCATTTCGTAGGGAAATCACAATATGTCAAATTCTTGCTGTATTATACATTTCATTTGCCTTCATCCATTCAGTGAACATTGTTTTAGTTATATTTGGTCTTCCAAAACATTATCCAAGTAGTCTGAATCTTTGAATGTAGCATTCTGCTCATTCTCAATATGGAAGCTTAATCTCTGTACAGCAGGCTCTCTATATTGGATATCAAACTCAAAAAGTCTCCAGCGCGCTTCAGAGGCTAAGATATATCTACAATCTAGATATGTTTTGATCTCATCAATGTTTGTTATATGTTATGCTTCAATTGTAGCACCTGTGTGTAAGTTTTCATACAAAATAAATGTTACTCGATCAGAACCCTTGTTAACATACTTGAATAAGTATTTGATGGACTTGGAACGGTTGCACCACTCAACATTAATGTGAGTCTCATATTTAACTAACAGGTCAATGTTGTATGGCACCACAAATCTGTTATCAAGCATAACACCATTCTTCTCAACTGTCATCCCATCATCTTTTCTCCTATAAATTGTGTAACCATCTTCATCTATCACAGTGTCACTATAAAACTTTTTTGAAAAATGCTTCCTACATTTATTGTCAACCATGCATGGAGATTTTGGGTTGGCAAAACCACAAGGTCCATGAATCATGTACTTTGAAATGACTTCATAATTCCCTGGATTTGTAATCTTATCTGGTATTTCAGCAAAAATTATCTTGTTTATATCCTCAGGCGTGGGGTGTTTGTCATCTGGGTATAGGTACAAAAGAATGTGAGCATGGGGGAGGCCTCCTTTTTGCCATTCAACTGTGTAGTTAACTGTATTCACACAAAAAAAAATGTTACAATAATTAAATAGATTAAACCATTAAGAACAACAATCAAATATTAATGGGTTGTATTTTATACCTACAATTACTTTTCCAAAATGCTTGCCATGTTTTAGATCACATAGTAGTTGATCCAATTTGATCTTAAAAACTCTTGCAATGATATCAGGTCTATCTTCAGGCCGTTGAGCTGGAATTAAGGAAAGGAAACTTTCAATTTCTGGCCATTTAGGGTTGCATGTGAAAGTTATAAACAAATCCGAGTACCCCGCCCATCTACAAATTGACATAGCATCTTGGTAATTTTGAATCATATATCTAGGGCTTCCAGTAAAGCTTGAAGGAAGAACAACTCTTTTCCCAATAGATGAAGGAGAAGTGTCTCCTTTAAATACAACATCCTTTATTCCAAAGTACACCTCTGATCTCAGTTGAAGTTGATGATTCCTGACCCAAATTAGTCGGTACTCCTCAACATGTGTAAGCATCTACTAAAAAGGTATAATTGATATGCATGATGGATTTCGAAATGAAATACTTACACGTGTTGTAATTGATATGCATAATTGATATGCATAACATTCTCACGCGTAGCACCACCAAGACCTTTTTTAAGTATTTCATTTCGAAATCCATCCTTACCATACGGAAATAACAATGGATATTGCATGGCCATGAATTTTGGGTGTAGTTCATTCATTCATTGTAACAATCCACTTCTTTTCTCAACAATAATATCACAATAGATATTTTCATCGCTCAAATAACCTACAATTATAATAGCAACTTCAGAGTAAGTAGGCATGTTTTGTTCCCTACCATTACATGATTGCGATCCAATTAATCACAAGCGTACATTGTGCATATCAGAGTCCTTGAACCTATCCCTTGCCATACGGAATGTCTTAACCTAGACGTTGTTCTCATCAAGCGTCTTCAATAATATTTGAACTATAGCAACGTTAAGGTCATATTGTGATTCCTGTCCAGGCAAAGCACTTAGTCTGTAATGAATCTCTTTTTTTGTGTTGTGTATGTACAGTTGTGCAAAAGATGGGTCTTTTCCAACAATTGGAAGTAACGACCCAATTCTGTGGTGGTTTTGCCCATTCAATTGAAAGATGTAAGGGCCTTGTCCTTCATTAGCATGGACATCAACATTTCCTCCCATAGAAGTCATAGAAAACATGGAGTTGAACCTCCTTATAGTAGCCTTGTAATGTTTTGAATGTTGTAGGAGTTCTTGAAGCTCAGGAGGTGGTGATTTTAACAAAGGTAGCTTCACCCTACCCTCTCGACAACATATTGAGAATTTAGGATTCTTTGTGTTTTTGGATTTACGTTTCCTCTCTTCATACCATAATATTGCATTACAATATTCACACACACAACTTGGTGGGCCAAAGTTCCACATCTCTGTAAATTTTCCTAGATGATAGGGAAAAATGAAGCATAATTAGATGAAATTATGTAATGGAAATATAGAAAATACAAAAGCATATGTAAAAAATTAATATTATTTTCAATTCATTGACAACCCATTTTAGCAATAGTTATATTTGAAACATAGGTTCTGAAGCCAACCAAAGGGAAAAATAGTCCTAAGTAATGCTGTAAAAAATGGATTTTTATGCAAATTTTGAAGAGAAATAGAAATAAGGTAGGTTGAAAATATATGAAGGACTTTTATCAAAGTAACTTTTAGAAAATGTATACACAATTAATAAAGTATTTTATATACATGGAGACACAGACACAATTTTGAACCTATTGTTGGTATATTGTCATTGATGCTATCTTGAAATAGTATTTTAATTATTTAAAATATTTAATTGTTGTTCTTAATATTTAAAATTACAAATAACAGTACTTTAACATGATTTTGCATGCATGAAAATGAGAAAAATGGGAAATAACGATGAATATAAAATTCCAAAATAGTAGTTTTTGCACTTACTTTGTGTGCTGTTTGACCTTTTACTCAAGTCTATGTCAATGGGTTTTCTATATCGCATTCCCAAACTTGGAATATAAAATTTGATATATTCAACTTATTAATATACAATACTAATCCTAACACTTCAAGACAATTAAGGAAACATAAGGATTGACAACTATAAAAACTTCTATCTAACTGTAGATGGAAGTTAAGTAGACTCAGTCTATAATTGGTGGCTTAGACAAATTCCACAAATCAAATGAATAGGTTATACTTCAAAGCTTCTGAAGGTGGTTTTCCATGTTACAATACCTTTATGGATCTAATATTCATAGAGTAAAGCAAGGTTTGATTTTGAATTTTCTGAATATCCAAAATTTTAAATTCTTCATCACTTATAGTTAACAGTGTTAAGGGCAATGTAAGGCATGAACAATAGACCAAAAAAAATTGGGGCTGTAGAAGCTGTTTAAAAATTACACTTTTCTACGATTGGGATAACTCCATTACTATTTAATATAAAATGAGTTTCGAGGATAAAAAAAAATATACATATATAAATGTGTTTCAGTCCCTTATAATTTAAATAAAAATAGCAAGCAACAACAATCAACATTGTCAAGGAAAACCATGGCATGAATAATAGACCACAACATGAGCTGGTTCTATAAAAGGTAGCAGACCTTAACGGTGAAACCTATAACCTTTATGGGCCTAATATTCATAGTTAGTAATATGCAGAGCAAGAACAACCAATTCTCAGAGTTAATACTACAAAGCCATATATAACTACACACCATAACTGCCCAAAAATAATAATAATAATAATAATAATAATAATAATAATAATAATAATAATAATAATAATAATAATAATAATAATAATAATAATAATAATAAACAAACCAAGTTAAGTTTGATGCTTCTATTATGTATGGCTGTTGTAGGTGAGGTTAAATAGTGTATTCAAATGCGAATTTCAATAGTCATAGCACAACTATTAATAAATATTCCTATTTAATTATCTAATTATCATTGATTATAAATATAAACTTTAAGACATGAAACTATTCAAAGTAAGTAAAGATATGGATGAGACACAGTAAAGCAGAGTTTGATTTTGAATTTTCTCAATATCAGAAACTTCAAATTCTCCATCACTTACTATTAATAGTATTATGGACAATGAAATATAAAAGATGATATATTCAACTTACTAATATACAATACTAATCCTTACACTAAAAGAGAGTTAAGAAAACATGAGGATTGACAGCTATAAAAAATAAGCAAGTTAAGTGTGAAGCTTCTATTATGTATGGCTACTGTAGGTGAGGTTAAGTAGTGTATTCAAATGCGAATTTCAGCAGTTATAGTACAACTATTAATCAATCTTCCTATTTAATTATCATTGATTTTAAATTTTAAGACATGAAACTATTCAAAGTAAAAATATGGATGAGACAGAGTAAAGCAATGTTTGATTTTGAATTTTCTCAATATCTGAAACTTCAAATTCCCCATCACTTACTATTAACAATATTACGAACAATCCAAGGCATGAATAATAGACCAAAATATTTGATGGCTGTAAAAGCTCTTTAAATTACATTTTACTGTGGCTGGGATAACTCCATCACTATTTATTCTAAAACATGTTTCGAATAAAATATATATATATATATATATATATACATATGTAAAATGTGTTTTAGTCCTTTATTATTTAAATGAAAATAGAAAGCAATAACAATGAACATTATCAAGGGAAATCGATCCATGGCATGAATAATAGATCACAACGTGAGCTGGTTTTATAACTGGCAGCAGTCCTTTATGGTGAAACCTATAACATGGTAGCTTTTATTTTAATAGATCCCTGCTAAATCACAAAATAATTTAGGCCATTTACACTACTCAGAAGACAATTAATCATGCAATAAAAAGCCTAAGTGAAGATTCAACAGACTTTTAGGCAAGTGACAACCAAACAAAATCCTCCAACCAAGCTAATTACTATATCAGTACAATTATTCCAAATTTTGAAATTAGTACCTGTAAGCTCAGTTGTAGGCAGATGCTTATCCAAGGCACTGGCATTTGTAGGCAGATGTATCCCGAATTCTTGCACAGTAGTTGTAGTAGCAACATCACCATTAAGCTCAACAACCGAGTAAGAAAAAACATTTATAACTAAAGGGGTTGATCGCTGCAAACATTGAGCATTTGAACTACTTCCCGAGTACGGTTAAGGTTGAGTACCATTCGCCTGTTAAGTCTTGCTCGCTTACAACTATCTGTATCATGGATCATTGCTATGTCTTTATGCTTTTTACTCCTATGGCTTCCACCTCTAAGTTTCTTTGATGACACTATGTTTGTGGAATGCATCTTGGCCATCCTTTTCTTGTACATGATCATACGCCCTTTGGCGCGCAAGTTTTGCAGCCTCCATTTCCCCCAATAAATTCCTCTACTCAAAATTGTTAAGGGACCTCGTGGTTTTTGAAAAGGAATTTGAAATTAATTGAAAATAATTCCTTTGTTTTGTTTTATTTGTGTTTTCTTTTTTTGGTTCAACAAACAAGTCAATATTGTTTCTGTGGGTTAACAACTATTGAATTATAAATCGTTTTCAAATATGGCTAAACTAAATAAACAACAAATCAATAAACAAACTATTGAAGAGAAACATGAAATTAACAACGAATGTGAAATAAGATGTAAGATTATAGTGGCATAACAACGAACATAGTATTTTGGGATTCAAAAATAAATTAATAAACGAACTATTTAAGAGGAACATAAAATTAGGAAAGTAAACATACCTCTTTGAAATGAATTGTGATAAATTATTGTGGAATAAGTTTTGAGGCATAAGGAGACGGAGATATATAAAAGAACAGATTTTACAGCATGCAAAACAAACATTAAATGAAACTAACTCTTCAATTTCATAAATCAGGTGGCATTTACTTGGTGTTAACTGCATTGTATAATTGGTTGGAAGTGGCTGCATTGAAGCCCAAAATACTAAATGCTGAAATCTTTTAAGCTCCTGCATTTATGTCTTCAAATAATCACAGAGTTGGAGTGAAAACCATTGTTTTTTTCAGAGGTTGAACAGTGTTTGTATAGATAATCGCTGAGTTGGAATGGAAACCATTGTTTTCTTAGAAGTTGAAGAGTTTTTGTATAGAGAAACAGAGGTTCACTGTGACTGAAATTCTTGGCTGGGTTTCATCTACAGGTGGGAAGGAAGAAGAGGGTTTGTGTGTAAAAATTTAGGCTTTCATCTACTGAACTGTGGGGTGGGTCAGCCTTGGCATGGGTTAGCCTTTGAGCTACACGTTGGTGGGGAATTTAGATGGTAGCCTTTGAGCTACAAGTTGGTGGGGTGTTCAAAGTTGGTGTGGGTTTGCCTTTGAGGTACACATTGGTCGGAATTCAGATTGTAGCCTTTGAGCTACAAGTTGGTGGGGTGTTCAGCATGGGTTATCCTTTGAGCTACACATTCGTAAGGGTTCAAAGTTGGGGTGGGTCAAAGGTTGTAGCCTTTCAACTACACGTTGGTGGAAAATTCATATTTGGGGAAATATTTATGGGCTTGGCTTTTCATCTACTTTGACAACATAGTTATTTTTTTTAGAAGATTACAGTTGTTTGGTCATTGTCAACCTTGGGCCATATATGTGACAGTAAAAAAAGTTACTATAAATTATTGGGTTACAATTAAAAAAATCTAATGTAAAAAAAGGTTAAAAAGACTAAACGGAAGCTTAGAGTGCCACATGGCAGGACCTCATGCATTTCCGCATGAGGTCTTTGCTTTTATATATACTAGCTTGTAACCCGTGCAAACGCACGGGATTTTTATTTAAGATTTTTTAATAATTTTTTTGTTTTATTTTTATAGCATCTCAAAATTATTTTTCTATTTTATATAACATCATCAAAAATAAATCAAATCATACTTCATTATAGTAACATATATTAACACACTTTGAAAAAGGGGGAAAAATTAAACTTAGAAAAGTGGAAGAACAAATAGTTTTCTTCATAAAATCATAAAAATTTAGGTACATAGCTCAAAATCACATTTATAAACTTAAAATAAACCAAAAGTCAAATAGTTTAATCCCTTAAAAGTTTATGGGTCTAACGTTGTGAGCAACCAAGCCATTGATAATCTTTTTGCATACCTAGACATATTAGAACTTTTTAAAAAAATATGTTAAATTGATTCCAAATGAAGAACACATACAGATGCGTAATTAGTTCTACCATCTCAAATCTATATCACTTGAATCAGTGTTAGATAGCTTATCATTTCCATTTCCTTTGAACACGTCTAATAATAATCTCTAAATCGAAGAACAAAAAAACAATTATTTTTATGGTAAGCATTAAATGTAGCTTGTACTCATTTTCTTGCACGCTTATCCAATCTAACAATAAGTAAATTATCACGTTTTATATTTCCCAAATTTCACCATGATTTTAATTGCCTCATTTTACAACAAACAAATGTCCTAACACCCAAACACAAATCCACAACTACCCAAAGTATACCAACCACAAACCAACATAAATTCATTAGAACGATGTTTAAAATAATAATAACATTTAAGTAACACCTTTTTCCCAATTCAAAAAAATAAATTCAGTTAAATTTTCAATTAGAATTACTTAAAATATTAGTTGCATTCACTAGTAAATTACATTGTCAATACAATTTTCCATTAATGTAATGTTTATCTTCAGCTTTACAAATTGCAAATGGCTTCAATAAAATAAAAAGGAAGCAGTAACTCACTTAAAGTTAAATAGGGGAAGCACTATTTGTCATTGAGCAAGAACAGAAGAAAGAATATGTAGTACTTTAAAAACACTAATTGCATATGTTGCTTGTGATTCTCTTTCAATGTTTTAGAGCAATAAGCTCCACCACTGGCTATTTATCTGTACTATTTATCTGTACAAAAACAAAATATCTAAACCCCAAACGTTTGTTTCTAGGACTATGATCTAAATCACTAAGGTTAATTTTTAACCATTTAAATTTGGTTAGCATATATTTATATATGCCAGTCCAAAGCTTTTTGTCCAAAGTGCTTAAAATTATTTCTTATTTCATTAATAAGAAATAAAGGATACATTTCTAAATCAAACCTCCCAAATAATTACTACAACATAAAGACAAACTATTAGTGGGTGCAAATTTTTCTATCATTAAAGGATCACTGGATTTAAACTTTTCTTTGTCCAGGCTTTAAGACAGATTGCATTTCATCTTGAATTACTACTCTCAAAATTGAAGCATTCACTAACATAGCAGCATCAACATTTACTTTGACTGTACCTGGCGAGGTAATTTCCATCTTTTGATTACTTGAAGTCCTTGCTCATGATCTTCTCATCAGCCATTTGACAGGTACTTGGCATTAGCTAATGCACTTATTGAATCATTAGCCATTACACAGCTTTAATTCTCATGGATATGATAAAGAGGTTGTTCAATTGTTTGACAAAGGGGTCTAGTATTAGACTTGATAAGATTGTGTATATCGCAGTTTTGAGTCTTGCAGCCATATTAAACTTGTAAATGAAGATCAGGTGATTTATGGCTGTGTTGTAGGTATGCTACTGCAAGGAGAGTTGAGGACGCTTATGAGCTAAAATAGAGTAGGCCATTCAAACCTGATGAGTTTGTAAACTAAGACATCGATCATCATACTGCTACTTTTCACATAAAATTTTTTAATTACAAATAATCCCTTGGACAATAGTATCATTAAAAGTACATAATCTAAGCATGAATCTCCATTAATACACTGAAAAAACCATGCATAGACTATGCAGTCCTCTCCAGTCATCTTAAGGGTCACATTTATATAAAAAAATCCTCTAATTTCCTTTTAAGTTGTAAGCTTATGGTTATTTATTTCTGCAAATTATGCATGTGTGATCCTAACAAAAATTGGGGGTTTAGAGATTAATCCAGAGAGATCCTAAACCTTCCTACTTTTTGAAAGGTATTAGAAATAATGCATTGAAATACTAAAGGAAAAAAAGGGCACAATATTATAGTGGGTAAATAGACATTCCTCACTATGGTTAAAAGAGCATCACATGGTCCAAAATAACGCTGAGGCACCCTAGCCAATAATTTTCCTTCAAATTATAGTTTTGCCTATTTGCAATCCACACAACATAACCCAAAAAAAAAAAAAAACACAATTAAATAGTAATAATCAAGCTGTATCTCTCTTCAATAACTACCTAAAATCTAAAAGATAGAACAGCAAGGAAACATCTTAAAGAAACAAACTTACCTTCTTCTTTTTCTTCCAAACAGTTGCATAATTTTTTAGTGGTGCATTGGTCAGATCCAAGGCAAACTTCACATATGCCACAAAATCTCTTACTCGTAATTTGGCTTAGTTGCCCTCAGTTTCTACACAGAAATCAAGTGCACTCAATTTGCATAGAGTAAGAAAATGTAAATCTTAAGTATTGTAAATGGCACAATGGATTCTACATAGCACCTTCCCTAATTATATCAAAATGTGCCCAAAGGATCCAAAAGCCAAGATAAAGTATTCAAATTAAAACTTTCACCCCTAACCATAACACTATTTGCCTTATAAACAACTTTTGCATGTCAATTCCCAATTATTAAGGCTACAAATTTTGAAGCAAAGCACATGAGGATAGCTATTTTTCAATTAGAGATATACGTCTTAAGACAACTGCAGGCATTGTTTTATCAAATTTTATTGTTTCTATTTCTCCTAATCTCCCATTAAGTTATGCATTAAAATATGAACTTTGATAGTTTTAGTGACATGTAATGCAACGTCAAAATTGATTAAGAAATTTAATTAATTTTAAAAAATTACGTGTCTTGTTTTATTCAGGTCCAATTTCTTTGTCATTTTTGTTCCCTTTAAGAACAAAGAATGGTTTTGGGAAATGTTTATAGATTTTATTTATCAGAACCTATATTTGTTCTACGTAATGACTGAAAAATTTAAACAAACACAGAGAAAAAACACAAAGATAACCAAGACAAAAGTTATTTAAAAACAGTGCAGAAAGTTATTCAAAACAAAGCAAATTTAATGAAATAGTGCAGTGCAGTGCAGATTTTTATGAATCAGTGCTGCGTAGATTTTGTGAAATAGTGTAGCGAAGATTTTAGTTGCAAAGAAAAGCAGATTTTAGAGGTGTAACAGTGCAGATTCTTTGTAGAAGAATAGTGCAGAAAAATAACATTTTGAAGAAAGAAATCTTTTTAACAAATTGGATCCATAGACCAAATTTTATTCACTAAGAAATTTAAACAAACAAATAGAGAACAAACACAAAGATAACCAAAACAGAACTTTCAAACTCACATTGCTCATTTTATAGAACTTGGCATATGAAACGAAAATCCCAAAGCCAAAGGTTATTAGTAAAATCACCTACCAAATAAAATGGAGGTTATAATGTGGTTTTGGAGAAGGAGATGGGTAGAGAAAAGAGAGGATAGACTAACAGAACACAACGTATTTAAGGCCTAGTGATACCCATTGAGAAGTTTCAAACAAGGCAAAAAAAATCGTTTAAAAAACCTTTCTTTTAAAGGTATAGATAATAGGTTATACAATATCAATTGATTTTTTTATATTCTAAATAAAATTTGATTTGTGGTAAATTATGATAAAATAAGCTTCAAGACTCCTTTATTTATAAACCACTTAAGTCAAAACGTAAATTCCCAAAGTCATAATCTATTCATTCTAAAGATAAATCATACACAAAGACATTTAACATTCTTTCAAACATTACCCTAACAAAAACATGAGAGAGAGAGAGAGAGAGAGAGAGAGAGACAGAGACAAAGACAGAGAGGGGGTAATTATAGAGAGACAAAGTGAGAAAACTGGTGAATCTATTGGACAAAATTCTATTTTGATTAGTATATTAAAGCCAATGAATGTTTTAGAAACCAAAGAATGTTGAAGGCTGATAGCTAGGGGGCTTTGAAGAGACCATCAATTTAACATAACAAAACAATAAAATACATTGAAATTCATTTAGGTAATGCAGTACATCCATCATTTGTTCTACTTGTAAGTATACTTTTTTACACTCTTGACCGTATATTGGGTGAAAATATTAAAACCTATAAACATGTTCCCATCTTTTTCTGAAGTTCCAAAAGCTTCTAACAATATTTAAGGCACTCAGCATGATGTGCAACAGTTAATATTTTTAATAAAGGCTTGTTAATGTCAAACACTTCAAAAAACAAAAATGACAATTGTGTAATATAGAGTCAGGTTCAATAATAATGTCAAAAGTCCAAAATTCCCCAATAGCAGAAAATTAAGTCTAAGATTTCTTTAATATAAAAATAATTTAGTGAGATTAGCCATATTCTGGCCTTGATGCACTATAAGTGCCAGCTCTATTTCACTTGGATGAATTGAGACATCACCATTCACCTGCAAAAACTATAGCACAAATGTTGTCCATCTTGAATATGCCAACAACAAAGGTATACACAATAGGATCAAATTGGATTCTTTGGTGTGCTAAAAGTTGATTGTTGTCCTACTGGCGGAAATAACATAATGAAGGCCTATTTAAACGTAACCTTTGAAAAGATAGAAACTAATACAACCTTTCGAGCCCCACTTTCCAAAAAAAATTTTCAATAGTAGAAGTGCACCTATATTCATAATCCATTCAAACTATTTCTATTGATCTATAACAATCACGAAAACTAAGGAGAGCATATTCAATAATATTATAAGGTAAAATTCCAACGTATAGATACAAAGAAACAATATTTTAATTTCTATTAGTAGAAACCCTTTAAGAAGCAAAATTTAAATGTAGAAAAACCAAAATCAAACTTTATGGAAAAAAACACCACCTTAAATTCTCTAAATTTGGTGGTTTGAATCTAAATGACTCTAGTAGAGTAACTAATTGATGAGAGAAAGCATAGCTGATAGTTCAAAGGAATTCGGATTTACTTAAAAGTATTATAAGATCTTTTATAGCTAACACTTAGCACTAAGCAACAGAATCACTTACAAAACATTAACATTTGCGCAGTAAAAAACTATGAGATCCAAAATTTAGAACTGAACAAAGAGCACGAAAAAAAAAAAAAAGAGATAAAGAGAGAAAGAGACTAAATTTCATACTACATCAAGAAAAACCTTTCTGCCTTCTTTGTTAACTTCAAAGTTCAACCGAAGCCTCTCTCCCTATTGCATGTACCTTCTTTGTCTGCAATTTTTTTTCTTGCTCTTCTCTCTCTTGCTGCCTTTTGACGTCCCTTGTAAAGCAAAAAGGAAATCTAATATAAACTAATCAAATCTAACCCAAAAACATATAGAAAAAATAAATCCTAACCCAAATATCTAAATGAAAACAACATAAATCCTCACCCATCAACCTAAAAATCAAACCAATCCAAACATAAAGCATACTTAACATCCAATTAAAAAAAAAAAAAATTAACAGTGATGGTTCCAATAGAGTGGAAACTATAGCTGGTAGTACCGCTTCTAATTAGACTTGGATGGCTTCCAAGGATTTGCCTTTCCATCAACAAACCCAAAAAAAGAAAAGCTAAAGAAAAACCCTTTAATTTGTTACATAGATTTGAAATTGAAATCGATCAATGACAAATGAAATCTACAATTGAATCCAAGAGAGACTTAAATAAATCTAAATTTGTACTTGATAAACATAAAATGAAAAAATTGGAAACTCTTCGCTAGGAATTCTCATTCAAGAGGCGTAAAGAAATTGAAAAGACCAAAAATACTCTCTGCTTTGTAATCCACAAATTACCCAGAAATTGCCCAAAACAATTTTTACTCGAAAATCCAAAACCAAACCAAAACAACACATATACCCTAACCGTAAACCAAATTTAATCCTACAACCTTGAACAAAACCAAATCTAATCCAAATGTCTAAATCGAAATACTCAAATATAAATCATAGTTATCATGTAATTTTAAAAAGAATAGAGAAAACCTTCGCTGGTAACGGTTCCGATTGCATGACGGTGGTGGCTGCCCTAAAATTTATCCCTTTGTCGATCTCTATTATTCATCTGTTTTAACGGGTTCATTATCTTGATTGAAAGCACTTTCGATCTCTCTTTTGTAATGTTTTCGATCTCTCTTTCAATCTCTGTTCTTCTATAGTTTACGAAATATCCCTTTGTATCTCTCTATGCTTTTGTGTTTTTTCTCTTTCAGCAAACCGTCTCTGTAACGTTAAAACCATTTCAATGTAAAAAATGAATGGCTTTTATTATGTTTGTTTTGGGCTGAACAGGTGTAACGTGTGGGCTAATTAGTGGCTTTTATCATGATTGTTTCGGACTGAACAAGTTTATCATGCGGGTCTTTTAACTTAAATCTATATACGTGTCAGTTTTTGAAGGGCCTTTTTTCCTAACGTGGCAACACCTCCTTAAAGGCTTCTGCTTTTATATATAGTATAGTATTAGATATTGATAATAATTACACACATATATACATATATGAGATGGATTCAAGTTACACTTGGTGTTACTCTTGTATAGCTACACCTTTTTTACACCGTAGATTTTTAAAAGATCTAACGATTAAAAAAGACACCATTAAATGTTATTGCTTTCCATTTTTTTCTCTCTCATTATTTATTGTTTTTCACTTGATTAAAGGGCAATTGCCATTTTCAAAAACCCACTTTTCAAATAAGTCATTAAACTCTCTCCACCCAACCCGTATTCTTCTTCTTCTACTATTCTCTCTCTCTCTCTCTCTCTCTCTCTCTCTCTCTCTCTCTCTCTCTCTCTCTCTCTCTCTCTCTCTAGACCTCTTTGAACTCACCTCCTTCTCCTGCATTGACCCACACAACTTATTGGAGCTACATGTTAAATTTATTAGCTTGTACATGAGGAGGGCTTTCCATGAAATCAAGGCAATGTGTAAAATTCATGACTGCAACCTGAGAATGAGGGCCTTCACTTTGGGGGTGAACCTAGTTGCAAGTGCTACCCTCTTGAGGGGCTGGGAAGCCTGAGGCAAGCTCTTATTTTCCTTACTTTGTCCATCAGATGCATCCAGAGGTTATCATCCAAGAAGTGAAAACATAAGTTACCAACCTTGTTATTTTTTTTTTTTCTTTCCTTTTCTTTTTTCTTGTTTTCTTTGAATTTCATTGTTTCAATGACAGAATTTGAGTGTCATTTTTAAGGAGTGGTATTTCTAGGTGGGGCACATAAGGAAAAAATTGAAGATGAATTAATAGCTGTTCAAAAAAATGAAGTATTAACTTGAAATTTGTTTCTTTGCCTACAATATTGTGTGCTTCCTGCGACTCATTGAAAAATATCAACATCCAAGCTTTACATCATTTACTAATAAAAACTTCTTTAAGAACCTTCTAATTGTTGGGGCAAAAGTAGCTAATCTGTAATAGGATACATGTATAGGAAATGACATTGTTTAGTTATAAAATGGAGTTAGTCTTTGGGTGCTTAAGTGCTTTTGGGGGAACATATAATCATGTCGCCCGTATGTTGAGTAACCTTCAAATAGCATGACTGTCCTAAAGGACAAAAGACATTTTTATCAGGTAATGCATCAGTCTTGGCATGGAAGATGATAAAGTCAGAAATGAGAAAAAATCTCACCTCCTTCTGGGGGCACATATATTCATGAATTTTGAATTAATTTAACAAGCTAATAAATTTAACATGTAGCTCCAATAAGTTGTGTGGGTCAATGCGAGAGAAGGAGGTGATTTCAGAGAGGTCTAGAGAGAGAGAGAGAGAGAGAGAGAGAGAGAGAGTAGAAGAAGAAGAATACAAATTGGGTGGAGAGAGTTTAACGACTCATTTGTAAAGTGGGTTGTTGAAAATGTAAGTGTTCTTTAATCAAGTGAAAAACAATAAATAAGGAGAGAGACAAAAGTGGAAAGTAATAATATGTAATGGTGTCTTTTTTAACTGTTAGATCTTTTAGAAATTTACAGTGTAAAAAATGTGTAACTTTACAAGAGTAACTTGAATCCATCTCTACATTTATATATATATATATATATATATACATATATATTCAAATTACATCTTGTGTAAAAATTACATTCTTTTTAAGCCAAATATTTCTCAAATTTCTAATGATTTAAAAAAAAATGGCATTATCCATATCCTCATTAAACACTTACCTAATTAATAACATCCTCATTTTTTTTCTCTCATTAATAATTACATTTACAAACTACAACTATCCTAACGTTCAGTGGGAGAGAGTCAACAATTCAACAAACAACAAAATCTACACCATATAGGTCATTTCCATTCTCTTTTGATGGCTATGATGAATTGGAAGTGTCGGACCAAGTTTGGCAATTTTAAACCATCAAGTAGCAGAAGACATCATGTTTCACTGCAATGATCTCATCACACTGGACATATGTCGTCCATGTTGCTTCCAAATGAAACGAAACTTTCATTCCCAACATGGTTCTTTGCACAACCGTACGTGTGTATCAATTAGGAGACCTAGATGATTCAAACTGGTGATAACCAACATTTTGAAAACATAAGAGCCACTCAATGGTTTCCAACCCACAATCCAACTATTCAAAAATAGCATCCTCACCGACTTACCGTTTTCCATATTAAACCACGTGAAGTTGGTTCCTTAAAAGCCAACATCAATGAACTTGCATGAGTTTTGCTCTAAGCCTAATAGGGCTATTATCAATGAGGGCTAAGAATCAATTGAGGATGAAAGTTTTGTGTCAAGTAAAAGCAACATAAACGGAACGTTGTTACAAACTTATATATACACTACGTTGTAACTTGTGCTTTACACATTGAAACATTCCATAATAGTGATGATGAGATGATTTACCTAGGTGAGCGAATGACTTATTGGACATTAGAATTGAGAAAATTAAAATGAACACTTAGCAAAATACATAGGAAAGTTCAATAAAAATTGATAGGGGTAAAACTCCCACCTGACGGATTGGCCTCTGACGACGGATGTACATGACGGACTCGGCGTGTTGACGGCCTAACTTTCAGTAGTCGACGGTGAAAGGGTCACCCAATGTTGTCACCAAGCGCCGGAGCCCGCCTTGCCACATGCGCTTCCTTGGTGAAGTGAACCTTGCCGCGTACGCTACTACTCGGTCAGATATCTTACACAGCACGATTCCCTCCCCCAAAGAAGGGAATCGTGCCCAACACACTTGGCCACCCAAAAAGAATCTTACGCCCTACGCTACTCAGGGGCAATTTCGGCACAGCGATATCTTCTCCAGTACGCCTCATCCAAAGGCCACTACTACTACTATAAATACCGCCACGCCCTCCAAAAATCGAGGTACGCATACTAAGACCCGACTCTGGCACTCTGGAGTTGTGTAATATACTAACTTAACTGTCGGAGGGTCGTCGGCCGGTACCACACCGGTACTTCCCTTTGAGGTTATTCTTCCTTCTGCAGGACCGTCCGGAACGCGCGCAAGCCCTGCAGCCCACTGGTTTGATTCTTGACATCATCAGTTGGCGCCGTCTGTGGGAACTCGCACAAGTTCCTGTTACGTGTTTCCCGGACTAAGGGTTGCATGGTACTCACGCGTTCAAGGACGACCACCATGAACGACCAAGGCAACGAACAACGCACCACGGCCCTTGAAAGGCAAGTCCAGACTCTGGCGGCCGCGGTGGAACGTCTCACGAAGCGCAACAATGACTTGGAAGAGCAGCTGTTGCGAAGGAATGCGACGGGTGACAATCAGGGAGAGAATCAGGAAGAGAGCAGTGCCGACGAGAGGGACCGTGAGGGTCCTGAGGGAAGCCATGCATTGAGCCGGCCTGAAGGACAACAGCCAAACCATCCGTCGGGAGATGGCCACGCCCAGTCTGGTATGGCCGTAGAAATGCGAATGATGAAGGAACGCATGGACTTCATGATGAACGCCCTCAAAGGGCGAGTGTCCAGCGACCTCGACGACCTCGTCCACCGCACGGACTCCCCATTTACAACACCCGTCATCATGTTCCCTACGCCACCGAAGTTCCGCATGCCCCAGGTGGAAAGCTACGACGGGTCCAAAGATCCGCTGGACCACTTGGAAACTTTCAAGACGTTGATGCATCTGCACGGCGCGCCAGACGAAATCATGTGCAAGGCCTTCCCCGCAACACTGAAAGGCTCTGCAAGGACCTGGTTCGGAAGGCTGGCGCCCGGTTCTGTCGGCACCTTCAGGGAGCTGAGCGCTCTGTTCGCCTCCCAATTCATCGGAGGGCACCGGCACAAAAGGTCCACCGCATGCCTGATGAACATTAAGCAGCGGGAGGATGAGACGCTGAGATCCTATATAGCCCGCTTTAACAGAGAAGCACTGACGATTGACGAAGCAAACGACAGGATACAAGTGGCTGCATTCACAAACGGGCTGCGGAAGGGTAAATTCCTGTTCTCTTTGTACAAGAATGACCCGAAGACAATGTCAGATGTGTTTTACAGGGCGACGAAGTACATGAATGCGGAAGATGCATTACTGGCAAGGGAAGAGAAGCCCCCCCGGAAGAGGGAAAGGCAGGAAGACACCCGACAAGATAAGGGGCGGAAGGCGCCTCGAGCAGGGGAAGGCCGAGACAGTAGACGCCCAAAGCCCAATGCCGGGAAATTCACAAGCTACACCCCAT
The DNA here is from genome assembly GCA_033629205.1 of Lithocarpus polystachyus. Taxonomy (NCBI): domain Eukaryota; kingdom Viridiplantae; phylum Streptophyta; class Magnoliopsida; order Fagales; family Fagaceae; genus Lithocarpus; species Lithocarpus polystachyus. Next base: position 51,321,752 of record CM066165.1, on the reverse strand, counting down.
TGACGGCTCCGGTTGATCAGGTCCTGATGCAGATCAAGGATGACGGATCCTTGACGTTTCCGGGAAAAATGAAATCAAACCCGGACAAACGACCAAAAGACAAGTATTGCCGCTTCCACCGAGACCATGGGCACGATACCGCCGACTGCTACGATTTAAAGCAACAGATTGAAGCCCTGATTAGGCAGGGGAAGCTGCAGAGGTTTGTCAACAGGGAAAAGGCCGAAACGTCTCGGCGGGAACAGACCCCCCACCGGGACAATGAGCGTCCCAGACCACCTATAGGGGATATAAGGGTGATTGTGGGTGGCACACCAGTTGCTGGTTTTACAAAGAAGGCTTTGAAATCCCACCTCAGGGCGGTCCAGAATGTCCAGGCTGCGAGTCCCGTCCAGAAGAAGCCGAGAACCAGCAGCCTCACTATGGAGTTCACAGAAGAGGATGCCCAGCACCTCCACCATCTGCACGACGACGCCCTTGTCGTCAACATCCGGATAGGGGACTACAACACCTATCGGGTCCTGATTGATAACAGGAGCTCCGCGGATATTCTCTACTATCCCGCGTTCCAGCAGATGCGGATTGACAGAGAACGCTTGATCCCTACCAAGGCCCCACTCACAGGCTTCGGGGGGACCAGAGTATATCCCCTCGGCTCGATCACATTGCCCGTCACTGTCGGGGAATACCCTCGGCAGCTCACTAAGGACGTCACCTTCCTAGTCGTCGACTGCTCCTCAGCATACAACGCAATCATAGGGCGACCAACCCTCAACGCCTGGAAGGCCGCCACCTCGACCTATGCCTTAAAGGTCAAGTTCCCTACAGAGCACGGGGTAGGAGAACTATGGGGAGACCAAGTGGCCGCACGAGAATGCTATGTTGCAATGGTAGAGATGAATGGCCAGCTACAGACGATGAGCATAGAGCAGAGGACGGGGGCAGAACCTGTGGAGAAACTCGAAGAGATAATTCTCGACGAGTCCAAGCCTGAGAGAACCACCAGAATCGGTGCCCTCAACAGTCTGGCGACCCGCCAGGCATTCACGACCTTCCTCAAGGAAAATCAGGATGTATTCGCCTGGAGCCATGAGGACATGCCGGGGATCGATCCGTCGGTCATGGTACATAGGTTGAACGTAGCAACCTCCTTCTGGCCTGTCAGACAAAAGAAGCGAGTATTTGCTCCAGAGAGAGATCGTGCAGTGGCAGAGGAGGTTGGCAAGTTACGAGAGGCAGGGTTCATCCGGGAAGTCTACTACCCCGACTGGTTGGCTAATGTTGTAATGGTCAAGAAGGCCAGCGGGAAGTGGCGGATGTGTGTGGACTTCACGGACCTGAATAAGGCGTGCCCGAAGGACAGCTACCCCCTCCCTCGAGTCGACGCTCTAGTAGACTCTACGGCCCGGCACCAGCTGCTGAGTTTCATGGATGCCTTCTCAGGATATAACCAGATCTGGATGGATGAGGCAGATCAGGAGAAAACCTCGTTCGTCACCAGCCAAGGACTCTTCTGCTACAAGGTGATGCCATTCGGACTGAAGAATGCAGGTGCCACGTATCAGAGGCTGATGAACAAAATGTTCGCCAACCAAATAGGGAGGAATGTCCAAGTGTACGTCGACGATATGCTGGTGAAAAGCCAGCAAGAGAAGGATCATCTGAGTGATCTCGAGGAAACGTTCGGAACCCTCCGTTCATACAACATGAAGCTCAACCCCTCGAAATGCGCCTTCGGGGTAACCGCTGGAAAATTCCTCGGCTTCATGGTCTCTCAGAGAGGCATCGAGGCCAACCCGGATAAGATCAGGGCAATAATGGAGATGGCCCCTCCGAAGAATGTAAAAGAAGTTCAGAGTCTGAATGGGAAGGTTACCGCACTGAATAGATTTGTGTCGAGGGCCACGGACAAATGCCTTCCCTTCTTCCGCACATTGAAGAAGACGTTCGAGTGGACGGACGAGTGTCAAAGGGCATTCGAAGAGTTAAAAGCCTATCTATCTTCCCCACCATTGCTGAGTCCTTCACAGCCCGGGGAAGAACTCTTCCTCTACCTGGCCGTATCCCCAGCTGCCGTCAGCGCGGCCTTGATCAGAGAAGAGGACGGGGTGCAGAAACCCGTATACTACGCCAGCCGGGCGTTCCAAGGGGCGGAAGGAAGGTACCCGCCCATGGAGAAACTCGCCTTCGCCCTAGTCACCGCAGCCCGAAAGCTCAAGCCCTACTTCCAAGCTCACACAATCGTTGTCCTAACTGACAAGCCTCTGCGGCGAGCAATGCACAACCCAGAAGCCGCAGGTCGTCTGGCCCTATGGGCGATAGAGCTGACTGAGTTTGACATTCGCTACAGCCCACGGACCGCCCTCAAGGGGCAGGCAGTAGCTGATTTCATAGCCGAGTTCACCAACACAGAGGACGAGGGGGCAGATGCAAGTCCAGCATGGAATATACATACAGATGGGTCGTCAACTAGACGAGCCGGTGGCATTGGGGTCGTGCTCCGTTCCCCCGAAGGAGACCAAATTGATTGTATGATCCGGCTAGACTTTCCCATCACCAACAATGAGGCAGAATACGAAGCCTTGATAGCCAGACTGGATCTTGCCAAAGCAGCAGGCGCAGCCCGAGTGGTCGTCTCCTGCGACTCCCAGGTAGTCGTCAACCAAGTCAACGGGAACTACGAGTGCAGAGGCGACAGAATGAAGAGGTACCTCCATCAGGCAAAAAGAAGGGTAGATGAGCTCGGAGCAAGCATAGTCCAAGTCCCCAGGGAGGAAAATGAGCAGGCCGACCGCCTCGCCAAAGCTGCTTCGTCGGAGCAGGAGAGCAGCACTGACGGTGTGCTACACTTTGTGCAGGTTTCTCCACTGGTAGACTCGATTGAAATACAGGAGGTCGGCTCGGAAAGCAGCTGGACCACGCCGTTGGTCTCATACCTGAAAGATGGTGTCTTGCCCGACGGAAGAGAAGCCGCCAGACGATTGAAGGTCCAAGCATCAAGGTTTGTCCTGATGGAAGGAGTCCTATACAAAAGGGGCTTCTCTCGCCCGTACCTAAGGTGCTTGGGTTCCAAAGAAGCTGATTATGTCATGAGGGAAGTGCACGAAGGGGTATGTGGAAACCATTCAGGGTCGCGGTCATTGGCGCATAAGCTGATCCGCGCAGGATACTACTGGCCGACCATGAGAAGAGACACGCAGGCTTATGTCAAAGCTTGCGACAAGTGCCAGAGGTTCAGCAACATCGTCAGGCAACCCCCCGAAGAGCTGACCCCAATGACGGCCCCATGGCCATTCGCTCAACGGGGACTGGATATCATGGGCCCATTCCCAACAGCGGTACGACAGCTCAACTTCCTTGTGGTAGGCATAGACTACTTCACAAAGTGGGTGGAAGCTGAGGCATTGGCAACCATCACGGAGAAGAACATACGAAGCTTCGTCTGGAGGTCTATCATATGCAGGTTCGGGATACCCAGGGTATTAGTCTCCGACAACGGGAAACAGTTTGACAATGGTCCCTTCCGGGAATTCTGTGCGCAGCTGGGAATAAAGAATCACTACTCTTCCCCGGCCCACCCCCAAGCCAACGGTCAAGTCGAGGTAACGAACCGATCCTTGCTCAAAATTATCAAGACTCGGCTCGAGGGGGCAAAGGGGATATGGCCAGAGGAGCTGCCAAGTGTATTGTGGGCATACAGGACGACAGCAAGGACCCCCACAGGAGAAACACCGTTCAGGCTAGCCTACGGAAGCGAGGCAGTCATTCCAGCCGAAGTGGGACTCACAACCTACAGGGTGAACACCCATGATGAAGGCCGGAACAACGAGGCCTTACGCCTACAGCTTGACTTGATCGACGAAGCCAGGACAGCAGCAGAGCAAAGGCTAGCCCGGTATCAGGATCGCATGGCTAAACACTACAACGCCCGAGTCAGGCACAGGGAATTCCAGGTCGGTGACCTCGTCCTAAGAAAGATCATGGGCGCTGCCAGGGACCCAACCCAAGGAAAGCTCAGGCCCAATTGGGAAGGGCCCTATCGAATCACAGCGTGGCAAAGAAAGGGCACCTACCACTTGGAAACACTAGACGGGCAGAAGCTGCACCACCCTTGGAACGCTGAGCACCTACGTAAGTACTACCAGTAAGAAAGAACGGCAGCCCCCTACTTGTATCTAGTCTGTAATTGATCCATTCCAATGTATATTCCTGGGACGTATTTTCTTCCTCACAAAAATTATGCAAGTCATACAGAGGTTTATTCAAAGTCTCTTCTACTTATTATTTAGTGCTGAACGTCAGAAACTTGCAAAAAACCTTAGAGTTAAATCAGTTCAAGCATAACAGGCTAAAGGTATCAAAGGCCGACGGCTCCAACCTACAGGCATAAAAGCGTCATGCGCCCATGCTGACGGCTTAAAAGCCATAAAGTTTTCCTAAATGGAAACGCCTAAGTCTTAAAGACGACGGCCCAAATTCGACGACGGCATAAAAGCGTCATGCGCCCATGCTGACGGCTTAAAAGCCACAAAGTTTTCCTAAATGGAAACGCCTAAGTCTTAAAGACGACGGCCTAAATTCGACGACGGCATAAAAGCGTCATGCGCCCATGCTGACGGCTTAAAAGCCACAAAGTTTTCCTAAATGGAAACGCCTAAGTCTTAAAGACGATGGCCCAAATTCGACGACGGCATAAAAGCGTCATGCGCCCATGCTGACGGCTTAAAAGCCACAAAGTTTTCCCAAACGGAAACGCCTAAGTCTTAAAGACGACGGCCCAAATTCGACGACGGCATAAAAGCGTCATGCGCCTATGCTGACGGCTTAAAAGCCACAAAGTTTTCCTAAATGGAAACGCCTAAGTCTTAAAGACGACGGCCCAAATCCGACGACGGCATAAAAGCGTCACGCACCCAAGCGGACGGCTTGAAAGCCACCAGATTTTCCTAAGTAGGAACCCCCAAAGCCTTAGTCTAAGGATGACGGCATAAATGGCGACGGCTCAAAGCCAACTACATCGTCTTATAAGGTTAAAAGCCAAAGCCTTAGTCTAAGGATGACGGCATAAATGGCGACGGCTCAAAGCCAACTACATCACCCTAAGAGGATTAAATGCCAAAGCCCAAGTGTAAGGACGACGGCATAAATATTGACGGCCCAAAGCTAACTACGTTACTATAGCAGGTTGGAAGCTAAAATCTTGCCAAGGGTGACGGCTCAAAACTATCTACATTATTAATTATGACGGCCTGCTATACTGACGGCTCATCATATTGACGGCTTATTATGTCAACAGTTTCACGAAGCACAAACAGCATTTGAAATGAACCATGCAAGCAAGTAACACACACAAGCAAAATTTAAAACAGCATATGAATTGACACAAATGTTTCTAAAAACAATATTGTTCTCGACGGTTCAAAAATTGACCGTTCTACAAAAGTTACAGAAATTCTCCACAAAAATTACAAGTCTAATGGACGGGGGGAATCAACCACGTTCACTTCCTCTTCGGCTTGGATTTTGGGCTGAACGGCTGTCTCAGCATCGTCATCAAGGGCCCCGTCGCCTTTATCATCCCGGCCTTCATCAAGGGGGCGACCTGCGGTGTCGGAAGCGGCTTGGATGACGGACGTTTGCGCCTGGCCTCCGTCAAGGGACACCTGCTGGAGATCCGTCTCCGGATAAAGGGCCTTCACCTGACGGACGGCCTCATCAAAACCGTCCGCCATTATGCCACCAAGCTCCGTCAGGTACGCCTCAGAGTCTCGATATTCCCTGATCGCGTCGTCCTTGGCCTGACGGAGCTGATCCTTCATAGACTGGATCTCCAGCTCCTTGTCCACGAGGACCGTCTGCAGCGTCTCCGTCTGCTTCTTATACTCTAGCCGATCCTCCTTGAGAATGGAGAACTTCTTCTCCATCTTCACCTTCCAAGCTTTGTATTGCGACAGCTCGTCCTCCACCTCCGTCGTCTTTGCCTGTAGACGGGTCATGGCCGTCTCCTCCCGGACACAACGGTCCATCAGGCCCTTCATCATGACGACAGCCTGGAAGTCAAAGACACCAAGTCAACGTGACGGCGAGGATAAATGTATATATTCAGAAAGATTGACGGTGACGGAAAATTGCTTACCTGGGCCAAGTTGAAAAGGCCCGTCTCCCCCATGGCCTCTGTAGAATGATTCCCTATGTCCTCATAGTCCTCCATCGTCAGTATGGAGGACAGCTTCTCGATTGCATATTTTGAGTCCTCACGCAGGAGGACGGGTGGCTTCTCGACGGCGGGTGGAGGGCCACTCGTCATGAGACCCTTCCCCTTGCCGTGTCTGACAGGGGCCTTCCCTCCGTCTGTCTCTAGCCCGATGACGGTCTCGGGGGTGGTCTTGGGCTTTTTGGGGGGACGGTCTTCCTCCTGGTCTTGTTTTCTCTTCATGACGGGCACCTTGGATACGCCCGTCCCTGCAGCTTGGTTCTCTCTCTTCCTTGCAGCTGCTTGCTGCTTAATTAGGGCCCTCCTCTTCGCTTCGTCCATCTCTGCAAAACAAGACGGCACATGAGTTGTTACAAAGGCAAGAGGAAAATGGCTAAGTATAAAACTCAGGAGAACGGACATACGTTTCCTAACTTGTGTTTCGTACTTCAAGGCTTCCTCGGACGGTTTAGGCCCGTCACAATGCTAGCAAATGGTCTTCAACGTCACTAGTCTGGCCCAAGACCTCTCCGTCAGCTCACTTTTCTAGAAAATCTTCTCTAAGAAGCTCCAGTCCTCGATGGAAACTTGTGGACGGTCCTGGACTGCAAGAGAGGACGGTCAGAAACCAATAAAGTATGCAACATAGAAAAGAATCTGAACGGAGGCATACCAGACGGGGGTAAAACACCCCAAGTGGTGTTGACGGGCATAAATTCGGTCTCGCCGAGACTCCCCATCCATTCGTCCCCGTCTATGAAAAAATACCTAGACTTCCAGTCCCTATTGGAATCTGGAGTATCACTCACCAGCCTCAACAACGGGCTCCTCGCCACGAAGCTGTACATTCCCCTTGATTTCAAAATCTCTACCGGATGGTAGCAGTGGAAAAACTCCTCCACCGTTAACCTCTTCTTCCCCTTCGAATATGATCCGTACAGGACCTCTACCCCAATAAAAATCCTCCAGGCGTTTGGGGAAACCTGGTTGACGGACAGCCCCAAGTAGTGAAGTAGGTGACGGTGTAGTCGGGTTAAGGGAAACCTCAGCCCTGCCTTGAGCATTTGCTCGTAGACCCCGACGCCCTTGACACCACGGTAATAACACTTCTCTCCTGGATGGGGTAGACGGAGAGGTATATTTTCAGGAATTTGATATTTGCCTCTAAGTGTTTTAAAGTGTGACTCTTTGATTGTGGAGAAGAAGTCATTAACCGTCCATAGGGAAAGCGTGATATACTTCCTCATCCCGTCACTACCTACGACGGATTGGACTTGAGGCTCGTCCCCCTCTATACCGTCACTAAGGTTGCTCTCTGCCCTATCACTACTCGACGGAGAAGAGGTGGAAGACGAACTCTCTTCACTCGAGGATGTTGTGGCTGCAGGATCCTTTGGACCCGACGGGTTGACTTCATCGTAGCCCGCTCCGTCACGGACAAACGACTGGTTACTCGACGCGCTAGACATGTCACCTACAGGTGACGAAAAACCCTAAGTCCAACTGCCCTAGAGACACTGACGGTAAAAAAAGAAGTGAACAAGCAGTAATTACTTACCGGCTACTTATGCTGATGAATGATGAAGACAACGGTCGCTTGAATATGACGGACACGCAAGTTGACGGATCAAGTGCTTTTCTGCTGGGTGGACGGATGCGCTCTGATGGTTTGTTTTCAGTAGAAAGTGAAGAATGAAAGAAAAGAAGGAAGGCTTTTATACGAGAGAAATAGCGGGAGACGAGGGGACGCCTCGGTCCAAGCACACGGTTCACGGGTTGACGACACGTGTCCTGCATTTATTACCAGGCATTAATTACCGATGACAGTCTGTCTGTCCGACCTTTGGTATGGTTTGGAACCGTCACCCCATTAGTCCGTCGTTTGAGCTTTCACGGACTGATGGGCTGAGGGGGCAACTGATAGGGGTAAAACTCCCACCTGACGGATTGGCCTCTGACGACGGATGTACATGACGGACTCGGCGTGTTGACGGCCTAACCTTCAGTAGTCGACGGTGAAAGGGTCACCCAATGTTGTCACCAAGCGCCGGAGCCCGCCTTGCCACGTGCGCTTCCTTGGTGAAGTGAACCTTGCCGCGTACGCTACTACTCGGTCAGATATCTTACACAGCACGATTCCCTCCCCCAAAGAAGGGAATCGTGCCCAACACACTTGGCCACCCAAAAAGAATCTTACGCCCTACGCTACTCAGGGGCAATTTCGGCACAGCGATATCTTCTCCAGTACGCCTCATCCAAAGGCCACTACTACTACTATAAATACCGCCACGCCCTCCAAAAATCGAGGTACGCATACTAAGACCCGACTCTGGCACTCTGGAGTTGTGTAATATACTAACTTAACCGTCGGAGGGTCGTCGGCCGGTACCACACCGGTACTTCCCTTTGAGGTTATTCTTCCTTCTGCAGGACCGTCCGGAACGCGCGCAAGCCCTGCAGCCCACTGGTTTGATTCTTGATATCATCAAAAATATTGATCTATAATACATATTTAATTAATAAGTTTTAATAAATAATATTTTAATTTAGAGAACTCTTTTTAAAATAAATCATGCCTATAATTCCACTAAGTGACAAAACACAATTGATAGAGTTTTTAACTAAAAACGAATGATACCGAAAGGAAAATATGAAAGATATAAAAATGACGGCATGTAATTGAGATTAAGGTTATAGGTATTTGTTCCTAGTAATTAAATTCTTTTTTTTTTTTTTTTTTGAGAATCAATTCTAGTTTTATCAATCACCAAGTCCGATATTATGAGAACAAACTTTTGATTTACAACTGCATATAAGCACAGTCCAAAATTAAGCAAAGTATTCAAGATACAATGTGCTTTTACATATAAGCACGATCCAAAATTATACAATAACAAAAAATCTTAAACTAAAAGCATAATAAAAGGTAAAAATAATTCTCAAGAGAGTTATTAAATTGATTTCAATAATACTATTGGCTCACGTAACTTCTTTCATAAAGAATAGAATTCTGTTAAGACCACAAACTCCAATAAATGACCACAAATTCCTTACATATAGATAGGCCAAGAATGTATTGACCCCTTTGGTAACTTAATCAATTAATTTAGCCAAGTGAAATTAATTAGATTCAATTACATGCAATAAGCGTGGTACCACAAACAAATCACCAACTAAGTTAAATGTAGCAGAAAATAAATTTGACATAGGTGATTTGTTTACAAATGGGGAAAACCACTAAGGTAAAACCTCACCGAGTGAATTTAAGGTCACCACTCCTGAGAATCCCCTATTATCAAACAAGCAGTTACAAGTAAAAGGAATCCTAGTACCTAATACCAACCAATAGTTGAACCCTTACCCCAATACACAATTGGACCTGCAATGTAGTTACAATCTCTCCTTTCAATGCACGGCTCCAAGTACATGACTAACCAATCAATGCACGAATCCAAGTACATAACTAACTCCACAACAACCCTATGATTGTTGTAGTTGATTTGCAACAGCTTCACATAGAAACACCAATAAGATCTTCCATGTTAGTGTAAGAGACTTTGCTTGGTTATAGAACCCAAAGGCGTACAAGAAATGCAGCAAGAACTCTTTCTTCTGCAGGAGGAGGCTAGGGTTTCAAAAGAAAATCTTATAAAGCTCTCTAGGGTTAGGTTTTTCTTTTTCCAACTCCTTTAAATAAGAGCTTAATGGGCTCTCCTATTCCAAATAGGTTTACACAAACCTTGAGCTTTCCTAGTCCAATAAGGATTATACAAACCTAGAAACCTTGGGTTTTCCTAGTCCTATAAGGATTATACAAATCCATAAACAAATATCTTTCTAGAATAAAAACGTTGCTGGCTATAGTTTGAATCTCGTATGCTCGATAGATTGAGACATGTGTCGAGCTTTTATGAATATCGACAGATCGAACTTCTATCGAGGAGGTATCGAGACCTGTAGATTGCACTTTTCTTAAGCAGTTCTTGAATAATCTTCATGTCTTCAATGTAACCACTTGTAATGATCATCTTGAATCTACTTAGATTTACCCAAATACAAGTAAAGTGCATTTTGTCAAAAGATATGTCAATTACATAAAAATATGTCCTTAATAGCATTTTTGGACAAAATAGAAACTAATTTACCAAAGAATTGAGTTGTCTTGTCGGTATTGATTTTCATTCCAAAAGTGAGCTTATACTTCTTCAAAATACCTTGAATAATCTTAACCTCCCTTAGCTCTGCTCTACAAAAAAGGAAAGTATCATCCGTAAAAAACAAATGAGATATCTGAGGGCCATTTCGAGAAAGGGAAAAACCTTTGATATCACCTATTGCTACAAATTGTTGAATTAATCCATTAAGACCTTCAGACACCAAGAGAAAAGGATAAGGAGACAATGGATCCCCTTGTCTAAGTCCCCTAGTAGGCTTAATATCCCTATGGGGTTCACCATTCACTAAGATGGAATACGAAACAGAGCTAATACAGCCATAAATCAATTGAATCCAGTGATCCTCAAAACCCATCTTCTCCATAATCCGACACAAGAAAATCCATTCCACACGATCGTACGCCTTACTTATATCTAACTTCATTGCCATAAATCCTGATTTGCCCTCCTTTGTATGCTTCATGTGATGGAGAGATTCAAAGGCCACAAGAATATTGTTAGAGATCGCCTTATCTGACTGGAAAGCAGTTTAGGAATTGGAATAAAATCTGGTAAAAATTTCTTTAACCTGTTTTCCAAAACCTTTGACACAAGCTTATACAAGATATTACATAAAGCAATTGGACAAAACTCCATAACTTGTTGAGGGCATTTAACTTTAGGAATTAAAGTTATATAAGTGTGATTCAAAGATGGAAAGATAGAACCTGAATTTAGGCAAGTTAGAACAGCTTAAGCCACATCCACCCCAATCGTATTCCAATAGTGTTGATAAGAAATAAGAGGCATCCCATCAGGACCTAGAGCCTTTAAAGGAGACATCTGTTTTAAATCCAAATCCACCTCATTTTTTATGAACTCTGCCAGCAAAAATTGATTCATATCATGAGTTACAACCCGTGGGGTAGCTTTAAGGACTTCTTCCAAATTTCCGACATCAGGATTATTCGAATTGAACAAAGACGTAAAATAGTCCACGAACAAAGTGGCAATCTGAAAATCACCTTCACACCAGCTGCCATCAGCCCCCTTAAGTTTTTTAATTTCATTTCGCCTATATCTTTACGTAGCTCGACCATGAAAAAACTTGGAGTTTTGATCACCATCCTTCAACCAAGCTACCTTTGCTCTTTGCTGTCATAATTTCTCTTCTTTCAACCCTTAAGGACAGAACTTCAACCAATCTGCAACTCCTCCTTAAGGGTTAAAATCATATTTGAATTTCCTCCCCTGGTAGTCACGGCCTTAGCTTTACCTCCTTCAAATTTTTCTTAACATTAGCTAATTGCTTAGTAATATTTCCAAAGGAATTTTTACTCCAACACTTTAAACCTTCCTGACACATCTCCAAATTATTTTTGACAGTAGCCATCAGTGACACACAGGCCTACACCGGTTTCCAAACCACTTCGACAATTCGGTGGCAACCTTCATCTTGCAACCACACTTGTTCAAATTGTCAAGGTTTGTGATGCCGAATGGGAATACCTAAAGGATAGATAATAATAGGCTTGTGATCGAAACAACCACACTCCAAATGAGAAACTTTGGAGGCCAAAAATAGGGCCACCCAATCTTCATTAGCTACAGCTCTATCGAGTCTTTCCCACATGGTATCACCACTCATAACAATCTTGTGCCAAGTATATTTATTTCCAACAAAACCAAGATCCCTGAACCCACATTCATTTATCATATCTCTAAATTCTTGCATTTGATTTATTGGTTGAGGCCTACCTCCCAACTTCTTGTGAGACTTAAGAATCTCATTAAAATCCCCCGCACATAACCAAGGAAAATTAAATTGAGTATTCAGACTTCGAAGGAGATTCTACAAAATATAATGATTGGTAGTTTCAAGAGCACCATAAAACCTAGTAAATCGCCATGTATTTTCCTTACCTTCATCGATGATAGCATCCACATGATTAAGAGAGGAAGATACAACCCGAAGTTGAGTATCAATCCTCCATAAGAGCACTAAACCACCCCCTTGATGTACCTTTGAAACAACATGCATATTCCCAAAATTCAAATTCTTCAAAAAAAAAAATTTAGCCTTGCTTCAACCAGCCATGTTTCGGCTATAAACACAACTGCATGATCTTGTGCCCGAATCAAATCACCGAGCTCTTGAACTGTCTGAAGGTTCCCAAGCCCTCGACAGTTCCAACAAAGAAGACTCATTGCTCTTGGCGAGGTTGGAAACCAGCCTCCACCATTAACATATCACCACCCTTTGTTCATTCGAGAAATCGCTTTATGTTTGGTAGGTAACCCTTCAAGAACATTCACCTCACCAAGTCGTTTCACCAAAATCACACCAGTATCATTAGAGATGGCAGAATCAAATTCCACTCTCACAAGTCTTTTCCATTTTACAAGGACAGCTTTACCACCCACGGGCAGTAAACCTGAGTCAGAAACATCACCAGATAAAATTAAAGGGGGTTAGGTGTCGGAGAACAAATATTATTATGAGTGTCACATGGTTTAGCATTAAGGTCCGAAATACTCCTTATGTCCAACTCTAAAGGAGCAGCCACAATATTCTTATCTCTACCAGAAATATCTCCATTAACTTTATCAAAGCGAGTAAGACTACAATCAATCTTGAGAATTTGGTTATCAAGAAACTCCCCCTGAGCAATTGGAGACATAGGATTCAAGCTTGACACATGCACCGAAGATGAATTACCCCTAGTTAGGAAAGAGTCTCCATCCACACACAACTAAGAGTTGTCTACTTCCAGAGTAACTGAAGTAGAATTATCGGCATCCCTATTACCCGTAGTGACCTTGTTCTGCACTTGGTCTGCTGGCTGAGATATAGAGTGAGTAGACTTGTTAATCGGAACAAAATTAACTTCCCTTGAGCAAGATACACTTGTGATATTCTTTTTCCTAACCTCGTAGTATCCAGGAACCACAACCATTGACCATTTAGGATTAGGAGTGAAGGGCGCCCTTATCCACGAGTCATACTCTTGATCACCAGACGATATAGTACCATCACTGTTAATCCAAATTTCACAGTCCCTATTGTTAGAGCATTTTAATATTATATAATAAAAATGAATAAATGTTACAAAATAAATGTAAAGATTATGAGAGTGAATGTGGAAGATAAGGAGTTAATAAGAATGTTTAATCCCACATTGAAAAGGAGAGAGACTTTTTTATTCTTTTTAATTGTGGTGATTAATGGGCTAACATGAATTGTCTCAGATAATGGGCTAGATATGTGCGCAAGGGGGAGGTGAAGTAATATACTTGGCACAAGAGAAACCAAATGAGCCAGTTGGAGATCTCAACAAGCCCTTTCGCTTTAAGGGAGCCCACTTCAAGAGGTGGAAAGGAAAGGTCCTCTTCTATTTGAGTCTTCTCAAAGTCGCCTACATCCTCACTGAGAAGAATCCATCAAAGGTTCCTACTGATGAGATGAGTGAGGAAGAATATAGTCTCCATCTAGAAAAAGTAGATAAGTATACAAAAGATGAATACAATTGTCGCTCTTATCTTTTGAATTGTCTTGCCGATCATTTTTATGATTATTATGATACAACTTATGATTCTGCTAAGAAAATTTGGAAAGCTTTACAAAGCAAGTATGATACCGAGGAGGCTGGAGCAAAGAAGTATGCTGCTAGTAGATTTTTCCGTTACCAAATGGTGGATGGAAAATCGGTGGTGGATCAAGCACAAGACTTCCAAATGATCGTGGCAGAATTGAGATCTGAAGGCATAAAGATTGGAGACAATTTGGTGGTAGCTGGCATAATTGATAAACTACCACAATCTTGGAGGGAGTTCCAAAAGACCTTGCGGCACAAACAAAAGGAGACATCCTTGGAGACTTTGATCACACGAATCCGTGTGGAGGAGGAGGCTAGAGGCCAAGATGCACTCATGGCACAAGAGAGCAATGATAATTCCACCACAAAGGTAAACCTTATTTCATCTAATAATAATATGCCCAAAAATCATTTTCCTAGAAATGCTCAATTGAAGCCTAAAAAGAGAGCCTTTAAAAATAATAGTAGACCTCAAGGAAGGGGAAACCCGAATAAAAATTACAATAAGAACCAAGGACCCCCTTCACAAGATCAATTTAATATATATTGTTTTGTCTGTGGCAAGAGTGGGCATATTGCTCGAATTTGCAAATTTTGAAAACGTGAATCTGTCCCACAGGCTAACGTAACCGAAGAGCCTTTAGTGGCTATGATTACAGACATCAATATGGTGCAATATGTTGAAGGGTGGTGGGCAGATTCTGGTGCTAATAGGCACGTCTGCTATGATAAAAATTGGTTCAAGTTGTACACTCCTTTTGAAGAAGAAAAAACTGTTATGCTTGGTGACTCTAGCAAAACCAAGGTTCTTGGGAGTGGTGAGGTTGAATTGAAATTCACTTATGGACGTGTGCTAACATTGAAAGATGTACTTTACACTTCGTCCATGAGGAAGAATTTGATGTCAAGTTTTTTGCTTAACAAGGCTGGCTTCAAGCAAACTATGGAATCTGATAATTATGTAATCACTAAAAAGGGATTATTTGTGGGAAACGGTTATGCTTGTGATGGAATGTTTAAATTGAATGTTGAGAATAATAAATCATCTACTAGTTCAGTTTATATGCTTTCTTCTATTAATTTTTGGCATGCTCGTTTGTGTCATATAAATAGTAGATATGTGGGAATCATGAGTAGTTTAGGATTAATTCCAAGACTGTCAAAAGATTTTGAAAAATGTGAAACTTGTAGTCAAGCTAAGATTACAAAAAGGCCTCATAAAAGTGTTGTAAGAAATACCGAATTTCTTGAGTTAATTCACTCTGATTTATGTGAATTTGAGGGAATTTTAACTCGTGGTGGAAATAGATATATTATCACTTTTATTGATGATTTCTCAAAATATACAACTATTTATTTGTTGAAAAATAAAAGTGATGCTTTTGAAAAATTTCAGGATTTTTTAAAAGAAGTTGAAAATCAATTCGGTAGAAAAATAAAAAGAATAAGGAGTGATAGAGGCCGTGAGTATGAATCAAGTGCATTCAACTCATTTGTTCAATCTTTAGGAATTATCCATGAAACTACTGCACCATATTCACCTGCTTCTAATGGTGTGGCTGAAAGAAAAAATAGAACTCTAATTGAGTTAACAAATACCATGTTAATTGAATCTGGTGCACCTTTACATTTTTGGGGTGAAGCTATTTTAACTGCATGTCATGTTTTGAATAGGGTGCCACATAAAAAGTCACATACCACACCTTTTGAGATGTGGAAAGGACATAAGCCAAGTTTGGGATATTTGAGAGTATGGGGTTGTCTTGCTTATGTAAGGCTTGTTGACCCTAAAATACCTAAATTAGGTATAAGAGCTACTACGTGTGCTTTTCTTGGTTATGCAATTAATAGTGCAGCCTATAGATTCTTTGATCTTGAAAACAAAATAATTTTTGAATCTGGTGATGCAATTTTTCATGAAGAAAAAATTCCTTTTAAATTGAAAAATAGTGGGGGTGAAGAAAATATTTTATCACAACCTAGTTCTTCTACTTCAAAAAATCACGAAAATTCTGAAATAGAACCTAGAAGGAGTAAAAGAGCTAGAATTGAAAAGGATTTTGGTCCTGATTATTATGTTTTTAACATTGAGGAAAATCCCCAAAATTTAAAAGAGGCTTTAATATCACCTGATGCATTATTTTGGAAAGAGGCTGTAAATGATGAGATGGAATCTCTAATTTCTAATAGAACTTGGAAATTAGTGGATCTTCCACCGGGTTGTAAGACCATAGGATGTAAATGGGTCCTTAGAAAAAAGTTGAAACCGGATGGGTCAATAGATAAGTTTAAAGCTAGACTTGTTGCAAAAGACTTTAAACAAAAAGCTGATCTTGATTTCTTTGATACTTTTTCTCCGGTAACAAGAATTACATCTATTAGATTGTTAATTGCTATTGCTACAATTTTTTATTTGAAAATTCATCAAATGGATGTAAAAACTGCTTTTCTAAATGGGGACCTAGAGGAAGAGATTTATATGGATCAACCCGAAGGCTTTGTAGAGCCTGGACAAGAAAGCAAGGTATGTAAGCTAATTAAATCCCTATATGGCTTAAAACAAGCACCTAAGCAATGGGATGAAAAATTTGATTCCTGCATGATTGAGAATGGTTATAAATCCAATGAATGTGATAAATGTATTTATTCTAAATCATGGAATAATTTACATGTTATTATTAGCCTCTATGTGGATGATATGTTGATTTTTGGCTCAAATATGCATGTTATAAATGAGACAAAAAATATGCTTAAAAGCCATTTCGATATGAAAGATCTTGGTGAGGCTAATTTTATTTTGGGCATGAAAATTACAAAAACATGTGATGGAATATTTCTTGATCAATCACATTATGTTGAGAAAATATTGAGAAAATATAATTTTCATGATCACAAAAGTGCAGCTACTCCTTTTGATTCTAGTGTTCATTTATTTCCTGTGAATAATGATGATGAGATTTTTAATCAAAAGGATTATGCTAGCATCATTGGTAGTTTGCGTTATGCTACTGATTGTACTAGACCTGACATTGCATATGCAGTAGGAGTGCTTAGCAGATTTACTAGCAAGCCTAGTAAAGATCATTGGCTAGCTATTGAGCGAGTCATGAGATATTTAATTGGTACCAAAAACTATGGCTTATTTTATAAAAAGTATCCTGCTGTGATTGAAGCTTTTAGTGATGCCGATTGGAATACTTTGTCAGGTGATTCTCTCTCTACCACTGGTTATATTTTTACCTTAGGTAGTGGTGCTATTTGTTGGAAATCTAAAAAGCAAACAATAATTGCTAATTCAACAATGGAAGCTGAATTAATAGCATTAGCTTCAGCTAGTGAAGAGGCAAATTGGTTAAGAGATTTTTTATATGAAATTCCACTTTGGGAAAAGCCAATTCCACCTATATTAATTCATTGTGATAGCACTACCGCAATTGGTAGAGTTAAAAACTGTTACTACAACGGTAAATCCAGACCTATAAGAAGAAAGCACAGTACCGTGCGATCTTATTTGAGTAGTGGCATCAAAACTGTGGATTATATTAAATCTAATGATAATCTTGCAGATCCATTTACCAAGGCCTTGGCAAAAGATAGAGTCTGGAATACATCGAGGGGGATGGGACTAAAGTCCATAGAATCATGAGCCATGTATGAGGATACCCAACCCAAAGACCAGAGATCCTGAGAATTGGGTTCAATGGGAAAAACGAATCATACAATGGTCGTAAGAAATGCACTATTTTTTTTATAATTATTTCTTTTGTAAATAATTTTTAATTGTTCATCCCTATGATGTAAGTGCATTTATCCTGTAATGTGGAGAGGTTGAGTAAAACTCTTAATGAAATTTGTAGCTCGTATGAGTGGGGTGTTAGAATTACAGGAGCACCCTTGACAAAATTTCACCTATGTGAGTGTGGGGGTGGGGCCGCTCCCTATGAGATTTGGACTTAATCTCAAATACACTCATGAAACTGGGATCAGCACATGGCTGTAAAGTGCTAGCTATAAAAGCTCATGTCAACACCTGGGTTGTTATGTGTAAGCAGTGACACTTAATTTCCCGTAAGCAGTCCTAGTTCAAGTCGGAGACCACTACGACTCTGGAGTTGAGATCGCTGTTTTACTAAGTGAAGGTTCAATGCAGAGCACACCTTCATGATGCATAGTGACTCGTCTTTGCCGGGTAATCTCTCTTTAACTAAAAATTTAATATTAAAATGAGTGGGGGATTGTTAGAGCATTTTAATATTATATAATAAAAATGAATAAATGTTACAAAATAAATGTAAAGATTATGAGAGTGAATGTGGAAGATAAGGAGTTAATGAGAATGTTTAATCCCACATTGAAAAGGAGAGAGACTTTTTTATTCTTTTTAATTGTGGTGATTAATGGGCTAACATGAATTGTCTCAGATAATGGGCTAGATATGTGCCCAAGGGGGAGGTGAAGAGTGGAGGTATCAAAATTGGAAATGAATCAGCCTCTTGGATCCTCCTACTTGACAGCCCATTCAGAATAATTACCATATCCGTTGGTGAGTAAGTGGCCCGAATTAATACTCCATTTTTATTATGGAAAATAAAGAGCCATTAACCCACTTAATGGACTATCCGTTTGGGCCTTTTCAGAAACTCCTTATCTCACCATTAATTGTGTAACTCCAGCCCATCAAATTAATATCCAACAATTAATCTTGTAACATCTACTACATCAGAATTATGGACCTAATTAATCAGAATAAATTGGGTACTAATTTCGTGAGGCCCATTGAGCCTATAAATAGACTCATGCAAATCCAATCCAAGTTACTGAAAAAACACACAGCAATACACATAAAAAAAAAAAGGAGAGATTCTTGGCAAGGAAGGGTGTTCTTTCTGGTGGAGCTTTGGGCTTGAACACTTTGTGCAGAAGCTGTTCTAGTCATACAACGTTTGTTGGGCTGTTGTATCCTGGGGGAGACAAGTTAGAGAAGGTCTGCACCGGTTACGAAGTTTAGCCAACCAAGGGCTTGAATCTCCTTAAAGAGAGCGAGTGCCGCGCCTCAGTCCAAATAAGTGTTGTGTATTTCCTCTTTAACTTAATAATATTCAGAAGTAATATTCAGTTTCTCTTTGTGTTATTTCCATTGTTATTGTATTTTTCACCAACACCTATCATTAAGAGTTAAACACCCATACCAATAATAGATATTCGGCAATCTTTCATACTTAAAGTTTGCCCATACATCACACCCATCCTCCATTGAAATAAACTCACCGCGACAAAGCAGAAGAGAAAAATCAATTGGCACTCTCACGCACATAAAGCTACCTCCTTCCATCCCAGCAATAGCAGTTGTTTGATCAATGACCCCAACCATGGCACAAATCTCTTCAGCGACCATTCTATTCATATAGCAGAATGGAATATCATGGATTTGGACCCAAATTGAAGTTCTTGTAAAACTTAACTCACGAATAGGAGAATTATTCTCATACCGCTGTAACACCACTAAGTGCTTATCGAAACTCCAGGGCTCACTCAAAAAAAAATCTTCTCAACTTCCTCCTTATTATCAAAGACAAATAAAATAATATGATCACCCATATTTCTAACTCTAAACCCATTTACAGCTCTCCACAACGAACTAAAGGTCCTAATAATAGAATCTATATTCAAGGCTCGGTTTGTCAAAAACTTGGCAGCAAAAATAAATTCCTTCGAGCTCTGGTCCTTGTTCAGACACATCTTCCCACCCAATGATGCTGAAAATCGTCAGTAAGCCCCACAATCCTCACGTGCTCTTAGACAAAACCTGCACAACAAAGAAGAAAGAACAAACACCTATAGAGAATACCAGTGTGGTACCGGCCAAATATCTCTGAAGGTTAAGTTAGAGAATTCTTCATAACTTTAGAGTGCCAGAACTGAGAAAATTATGCGTACCTTGTTTTTGAGGGCTTGGGGTTTTTATAGTAATATAGAACCGACTCCTATTTCTTGGGCAGAATGATTTTCCTTATAAGAAAGACCCTAATAAATGTATGTATTTTGCGGGATTCTTTCCATATAGGGACTCCATTGATCAAGGGCTATCGTAGGGCGCAAGATATTTCCATTTAGGATTCCTTGGAGTTTACTTAAGCCATGTGGGTGCCACGTGGCCTCGGTATCCGTCTGCCTAGGGCCCATGTACCTAGAATGCGTCCACATAGGACCATCCGTCTACCACGGGGGACCATCCGTCATGTGATCTCTCTGTCCCATACCTCAATCCGTCGTCCCATTAATTTAGTACAGTCAGGTTTATTTGAACGGGTCTGTCAACCTTAATTTTTATTCTCTTCACCACCCCCTCCCTATCATTTAACGATAGATTACTCCAATGTTTTGTGAGAAAGTCCATGGCTATGCGAAAAAACACACTTCTACAAACGAAACAGCAAGAACCTCCCAACACCACTTAAACAAGCCGTCCTTCCACGCGTGACACAAAAACTTAGTAAACAGAACAAACAAACACCATAAAGCCTAAGGATAAACGAACGCATGGTAAAGTTAAATCAATCCATTTAGCCTTTTTGGGGTTATTTTAAAAAAGAAATAAATAAATTGTAATTTTAAATTTTTTGTAGAGTTTTTAATACGTGTTTCCTGCCAAAAAAGATATGTATCAGAGAGTTTTTAATAGGCTATTTTTAGAAATATATAGAAAAAAACTTAAAATTTTGAATTTTGAAAATTAGAAATTTGACTTATTTAATCCCATTGTTCAATTGTTTTTTTAAGATCTAGTGAGTTTTATGGCAAGCTGGCAAAATATAAATGGAGCCTAAGCATCCGTAGCAGATGTTGCAAAAAAAAATGTCATTTTGCCACACCAAAAGCCGACTTTATTATTTTACCACATCATTTTACAACATCCCATTTATTAGATGTATTATCATTCAATTCTATACATTAAAATAATATTTACTACACATTAAAATAATATATTATCTCCTCCCTATTTATATCAACAACAGCAACAACCACCCACACAGCCCACCACCACCACTACCACTGTCATCGCTCATAGCCCACAGCCCACCACCACCACTGCCATTGTCATTGCCCATAGCCTACAGCCCACACCAATATCAGATCAACCCAAATTGCAGCACAAAAAAAAAAAAAAAAAAAAAAAAAAAAAAAAAAAAACCCACAACCAAAGAGAGGCAGAGTGAAAGGCAGACAAAGGAGAGGGAAGAGGGTGAGATCAACGGCGGCCTCAGGGTGAGATCGGCCGTGACTGGACGGGACGAGATCGGCTGGGTTAGATCGGCAAGATCGGCTGGGCGAGATCGGCGGCGGCGGCTGGGTGAGATTGCGCAGAGGCAGCTGCGCGATAGTAACGGCGACTGGGCAAGATCGGTGGCGGCGGCTTCAGATGGTAAGGGAACGGGTATGGAAGAAATGGGGGAGAGGAACAGTGGTGAGAGAGAAGAGAACCGGTGAGAGAGAAGAGAAAAGAAAATGTGAAGAGAGAGGAGAGAGAAAAGAGAACAAAAAAGTGATAAAAAAAATTATGCCACATGCTATAGTACCGTCACATATTTGTGACGGTACTATAGCATGTGGCATAATTTTTGGCATTTGAAACATCTGATAAAGCTCTATTTTTGTGTTTGGTGTGCCAAATGTGCCAAATATTTGGCATTTAACACATTTGGCACGTCTACTACGGATGCTCTCAAGGTAATAACATTAAGTGGGACCATTGTATTTAATATTTATTAATTAAATTTATTTAATAGTTACAAAACGAAGGTTAATTTGATGAGTTAAAAAAATAATTTTATGAATTAATATTGAACAAACTAAAGTTTTTTTTTTTTTTGGGGTAAATTGTAAAATAAACCCCTAATGTTTGAAATTGCTTGAATTTTACATCCCAAAGTTTGAAAAACTGGATTTTACACCCTAAAATTTACTTCTGTTAGCAAAATCAGTCCCTCCGTTAATGGTTTGCTGATGTGTTCGTTAAGTGCCACATCATATTGTGACATTTGCTAGTTGGACCAATTAAATAGTGATGTGTGTTATTAACTATTTAATGTCTTTAACTAAAATTAAAATAAATCTATATTTTTCTTTTAGCATTTCTGATTTTCAGGTTATTCGAAATTTCCTCAAGAAAATCAAGAATCTCTTTCCAAAGAAACACTGAAAAATGACAAAGCAATGCAAAAATCCAAATGAATCTAGCCATAAACAAACAGAAAAAAGAAAAAAAAAAATCCCAGCATTTTCTGGGTAACCAAACAGAAAATTTTCCCAAGAAACCCAACACAATAATTAATGAGCAAAACCAACAACCAAAATACTTAAAATACAATGTTTTGAGCATTCAAAATTTTCTCAAGAAATCAAGATTTTCTATCCAAACAAACACTAAAAAAATTACAACTCAAATTAAAAATCCACTCTAAAACACACAAACAATTTCAACAGGGCACATATCAAAACCCAAGGATCTACAAGCCCTCATTTCCCAAACCCAAATGAAATTCTCAAGCTTTCATAACCTAACCACCAAATCAACCAAAGGATAAAACAAAAAGAGAGAGAGATCGGCGGCCATCAGTGGTGGAGACCCCGTTGACTTGTGCTACCGTGTATGGTGGCCGTACTCGTGAGGTTTCAGCATGGTTGAGAGAGAGAGAATCGGGCTTAGGAGAGAGAGAGCCGTCCTTCTGTGGCTTGTGGTGGTCGTTGGCTGTGGCTGAGGTTTAGCTACATGAAGCTTGGCCACCAACACTTGATTTGCTCCGCCGCTGGCTTAATCTCCTCTTCACTCTCTCTCACTCTATCTCTAATGAACACATCAGTTTGTGGTTTATTGATATTTTGTTGGTTTGATTGTTGCTGTGTGAGAAGTACCTGATGTTCATAAAATTTGAATGAGCATTTTATAATATTTTCTCTAGCTACCAGCGAAGGCTTAAGTTTAATGGAAGGGAAAGAAGACATTAAGGAAGTGAATAATTCCCATGAGAAACCAAGCATGATAGTTGCTAAGGAAATTAATTATTTTATTTTAAAAAAATTTATTTAATTATTGTTAAAAAGTTTTTATTTTATTTACTTAACGTTTTTAAGTTATTTATCTTATGTGGATTTATTATTTCCATATTTCATATTTTAATTGAATCAACTAGTACACTTCATCAGTTTATGTGACACTTAACGGACATGTCAGCAACCCACTAATGGAGGGCCTAATTTTGCTAACGGAAGTAAACTTCAGGGTGTAAAATTCAAATTTTCAAACTTCAGGGTGTAAAATTCAAATTTTCAAACTTCAGAGTGTAAAATCTAAGCAACTCCAAACATTAGGAGTGTACTTTGCAATTTACCCCCCCCCCCCTTTTTTTTTTTTTGAGGAGAACTAAACTAAAGTTAATTTCATATAGAGAATCAAATATCTTGGTTCAAGCATAGAAATTTAACAAATAAATGCAAAATTATTATTCTGTTAGAATAGAGGTTTACTTTATCTTAAATAAGATAATGCATCATAATAAATTTTGATTTTGATGTTAAGAAAGAAATAGAGATTTTTTGGTGTGTGACCATGTGAAAGATTATGTGGGCATTGTTGACAAAAATCATGTAGAATATTGGCTTACAAAAATTAAAGCATCAAAACAAATCCCCCCCCCCCCCCCCCCCCAAAAAACATATGGGAAAAGTTTATAGTTTTCAACTGGGTTGAGTTCTTGTTGGTATGATATATTAGAAACCATTTTGAGGGTGAGAAAAATAGTACATAACACCACAAAAATGTTAAATGTACTACACAATTTACTACATAAAGCACACAAATTGATGTGGCCAAGAATGTAATTAGTGGACTTCAACCACTTAATAAATGAATATTTAAATTTATTTGTGATTGTTAACACAACAATTTGTAATATCTCTAATATCATTCAACCATTTTGGGCTTTTTATAGTGAGATGGGGCTTTTTTATAAAGGGAAAAATCTTTAAAAAATTAAGAGCCTTAGGCCTAGTTCTAAGTTGCCTAGGCCTTGAGCTTCTGCCCTTGTTGTATGGGAGGGAATTTAAGAACATCTCAAAACTTAGGTGATAAAATAGAAAATCCTCTTAAATTAAGCTAGAATATTTTCTCAAAAAAAAAAAAAAGTGTACAAGAGTAGAATTTTCATCTCAAATTAAATATAGAAAATGCATCAAGAACTTGTGGTTGGGTATTTATTATTTTTTAAAATGCGTCCTTAACAAGTCTCTTTTTTAAAAATCTTGGAAATGAATCATTACTTTGAGCACATATATTTATTGTGATTGTGTTTTTTTTTTTTCCTAAAAAATAAACTTTGTTAGGGTCATATTTTATGTAATTGGTTAATCCTTTAACAAAATGCACTTTACTTGTAATTGGGTAGATCTAAGATGGGTTTAATACATCAAGAAATATATTGTTCAAAGCATATCAAGTGTTCGTATAGAAAGCCATGAAAATTAATCCAAGAAATAAGTTTAGGAAAGCCTTTCATTAAGTCTTGATAGATAGCTCGACAGATACCTGCTATCGAGACTTAATGTGTAGCTCGATAGAAGCTCGATCTATCGAGAACTACGATTTTAAGTTTTCCAAATTTGAATTTTGGCCCAGGCTTGTGTATTTGTTTTGGGTTTCTTTTCTCACAACCCTAGACATATATAAGGCTTATTTTAAAAGCCACCATACACGGATACAGAGACCAAGAGACTTATTTTCTTTGTGAGAAACTACTACGTTTGTACGCCATAGGATTTTGTAACCAAGTGCTTCCAGATCTTCATTGTTGATGAAGTGAAGAACTTTGCAGCCAACAACATCTATTCAAGTTGCTGGAGTTAGCCACATACTGGGATTCGTGCAAAGGGTTAGTCACAGATTGGAGATTTGTGCAACAAAGAAAAGAAGGCTACTACAAGATCAAGCCTAATTGGGAATTGGAGTGAAGATTCAACTGTAGGTTGGTATTTTGAGATACTCTAGGGTAGGTGGTAAGATTCCTTATACTTGTAACTGCTCGATTGTTAATTAGTGGATTCTTGGGAGTGGTGACCTTAAAATCACCTAGTGGGGTCTTTGTCTTGTGAGAGGTTTTCCCTACTAGGCAACAAATCACCGTGTCTAATTTTTTTTTCCACTGCATTTAGTTTTGAAAGCTCGAATTTGTGTGAATACACAAGAGCTTGTTTAGACTTCCAATTAAAAGTTACGGCTCAGTTGTTTTTACCCTAACTTAAACTAAGTGCAGAATAAGAGCAAATTCGAGCGAACAAATAATAAAACTACTCTAAGCCATATTCAACAAATAACAGAAATAAAATGAAAGCTAAAAGAGTAAGGAAGAAGGATGCAAACATAAGATAATACTGCGATGTGTTATCGAAGAGGAAATCGAAGAACTCGGCGAAAAACCTCTCCGCCGCTCTCTAAGCGGTAACCACTAGAGAATAAGTTGGGGTACACGAATAACAAAAGACCCTCCAAGCTACTGCTACCAACTGATTTGAAGAAGCCTTGTCTTCTCTAGCTTTCCTAGATCAAGCAATTTAGCCCAATTGCATCCGCCAACGATTGGCTTCTTCCAATGCTTCCCAGCAGCACCAAAACCTCATTTAACATTTAGATTGGGTGTGGTAAGTGTTTGGGCTATCAACCTCTCAAGGATTTGGATATAGAGAGGAAGGAGTAGAAGAAAACCACAATGAAATGTGTAGATGATTATGCGTATAACAACCTCTAACTCTCAAGTGTGTATGCTAGGGTTTTCTCTCTGAAAAGCACTCATTACAATATGTGGGTAATGAGGGTATATATAGTGTAGGTGAAGACATGGTGGAGCACAAATGACAAAATAGCTAAACAGAATGTTTTGCGAGTATTTCGCGGAAAGGCCTTACCTGCGAGACACTTGTGAAAACCAAGCTATCATGACTCTTCGCATTCCAGTCATGTGTTCTGCACATGGCTTACTTTGCGGGACAGCTTCTTGCAAATCTTCTTGCGAAATCCACTTGGTCTTCAATAAGAGCTTAAGTCTTCACACTCTCTCTCACACACAAGCCTTACAATAAAATCCCACATAAAATACAGGGGAAAAATGATTGAACAAAATTATAGTTAAATTTGGCACAGAATTAAAGCCAACACAAAATAGTTGTAAATAACAACTTTATAATCTACCCCTTTGGCTATTCCAGAACTAAAACTCACTCACACCTAATTCTAGAAGTTATGAAGCACTTGCACCATATACACCTGTATCCAAAAACACTCGCACACAAACAAAACTTTCATTAAGCTCTTGATAAGTTGACACAAGGTACGTATAGGAACAAGTAAAATGCGATCAAGGTATTAAACAAGATATAATCTATGAAGCGTAACTTGATCAAACATGAATAGTTATTAAAGAATGACTACAATGAACATTTATCAAGTAAATGATCATCTGGACATGCAATGCATTTAAGAGCAACGCAAAAATCAATTGCATGTCCAACACACAACCAATGCAAAACACTAAGGTATTTGCATCAAGGTTACAAGATCCAACAAGGGCACAAGTGTAGAGTACTAAAGATAATGCATACATAATCTAAAAGTACTTTAAAAAGTTTCAAAAGAAAACAATGTAAATATCCATAAGTTATAAAAACTTTAAAAGGTAAACGAAAGTAGACTACTAAACCACCACCAAAATAAACCAATATTCTATGATATGCTATGCTATGCTCCCCCTCAAACTGTGCAGTGATCTGGCCTTTGACGTAGGTAAACTAAGTTGAGGTGTTCTGCACGTGAGATTCTAACATACCATACATCTGCTCAACCCGTTCAATGAGATGATCAAGGCAATCGAGTTCCCGTGCATGTGCTTGGGAAGAGGGTTATGCAGAGCCCTCCGGGGCTGATGTGAACCTATCTATCTTTTCCTCTGTGTCCCTACCTTCTTCCTCAACATCGTCCCTTAGGATTTAAGAAATACCAACAGTTGGTCCGGTGATATGGGCTTTGCTTCGAGTCATGGTTTGAGCACTAATCGAATAGTCCCTTAGCATCATGGAAAGACCACTAGGGATTTTCACCCTTGCTCTTGCTGTAAGAGCCATGACGAGGCTTGGAAATGGCAAGACCAGCCTCAAATTCCTTTTGGTGATGCATTTGGTGAAGAGGTAGAATATGTGACAGCAAATGTCGATCTACTTATGTGTGAAGAGATCAAGCAGGAAAATGGCTCTTGGTCCAGACAAGGTGGTCAAGTTCTTCACCAAGTAGAGATTGTGGAGCATTATTTAGACCAATGTCCTCATCTCCAGGGTGAAAAGGAATGGTGTTCAACACCTTCTTTTTAAGATCACCATCGAGGAGTTCTACAATGGGTACAAGAGAGTCCAATCTATCAGCATATTGGATATAAAGTTGTTGAGACGGTGGACGAACTTCCAATATCTCTTGGATAGATTCCCTTGTGACAGAAAATTGTCTCCCCCTCATCCAACAATTTATGCGATCCCTTTCCACAAAGGCATTTGCTAAAAATTCCCTTATGATGTTGGCATAGATGTTCACCACTGGGTTTAGCAACTTTGTCCATGTCCATTCTTTGAACACTCCCTGAATAAAAGTGTTTTCAAGGGTTTCCATTGCTATAACCCTTTCCATGATGATCGAGGCCCTTTTGTAGAAGTCGTTGTAGGCCATGTCTGCCTCAATGCTTCAAAAATTTTTCAAGTCAGAGTAATGACGCTTTGTTGACTTCTTTGAGGCCGATTGCTCAATAGGAGACATCATCAAAGATAGTCAAAAACACAAGTAAATAAGTACAAAACACAAAACAAGAACACAAACTTAATTAGTACCAAGTTAGTCCATAAAACAACCACAAAGTCCTAAAAAGAACATAAGCAACATCACAAGATCATGTTGTAATTGCTAAAAATGTAACAAGACTTATCTAGCACGAGTGATTTGCAAACATGACAAGTGAACAAGTTTGTGCATCAAGTGTGCATGTGGTGTGCATATGTGATGCATGACCAAGGCATGACAAAGCACACTTGGGTCAAAGTGTGTAAAACACACAACCAATGATCAAAACATGATAAACATGCATAATCATGGTAATCCCCAAAGTTTGGTACTCATCGGAGTCCAAAACAACACTAAAATGCCATTTGGGCATTTTCAAACACCTAGTATGCACAAACACAACTAACATGTAAACAATGCATGAGCATTTTGACATCTCATCTAAATACATGTTAGAATGCCATAAGGGGCCAACACAAACACAATCAAAATAAATGGGACAAAGCCCAATCAAGAAAATCGAAAAAATTTTGCACAAAAATAATTTTTTCTCAACCTTTTCAAACATATGCCCAACTCATGAAAACCTAGAATGTAAGGCTTAAACTAAGGAATTAAAGGTAAAGGAATGATGAAACTTACCTTAGAGAAGACTTATAGTAGATTGTACTTGTGTTTTTGTTGGGTTTTTGAGAAAAAATTGGTTTAGGGTTGAGAGAGGCTCGAGGGAGGCAAAGGGTGTGAATTTGAAAAACTGTCATGTTCAGCCCTTTAAAAATGAAAACACACGTTTTTCGCGGGTAAGCTTCTCGCGAAGTTACTCGCGAAAAATGCCATTGAAGCACATAAACTTTTTGCAGGTAAGATTATCTCGCGAGACAGTCGCGAAAGTTTCTACCTGAATTTTAATGTTTTCAAGTTTTACCATCTCCATTTTCACGGGAAGAGCTAACTCGCGAAGCTTCTCGAGAAAATGCCTCTAAAAGAGTTTTTTGTTAAAAACATGAAATATGCAATATGAACAAAAACTCTAAACAAAAAAGCATAAAAATTCTTTCAAAAACATATAAAATACTCAAAAATCTTTTTGGGTTTAATCGATAAGCAATTGAGTATACACATCAGATTTGAACACGTACAATCACACAAATGAAATAAGCACCTTTGAAGGAGTTTTTTGTTAAAGACATGAAATATGCAATATGAACAAAAACTCTAAACACAAAAGCATAAAAATACTTTCAAAAACATATAAAATACTCAAAAATCTTTTTGGGTTTAATCGATAAGCAATTAAGTATACATATCACATTTGAACACGTACAATCACACAAATGAAATAAGCATTCGTTGAACATTAGATTTGTGTGTTGTGTGTGTGGATCAGGTATGAACTAGTCTATAGTCAAGTATGAAGTTTCAATGATCAATTCAATCGAGTCATACATGACTAGTACAAAGCCATTTGACCTATCTCACTGTTGAAATGAACATATATGACCCCTCACCAATGTGATTACACTTGATTGAAAGCTTTTTGTTTTGCTTCTATTTTACATACTTTTGATCAAAAAAACTTAAATTTTGGAGAAGCGATGCCATAAACATTTTAAGATAACTTTGACAATTTAGACTTTGGCTTTTTGGCACCATACATTTTAGTACAAATCGCTTTCCCTTTTTCCTAGTCAAATACTAGTATGTGCGATGACTTTTTCAGCTCAAAATTCTCTTTTTGAGATTGGTATTTGTAGAGCTCTTGAAAAAATGTGAGGAGATATATAGGCACAAATCTACGCATGTATCAAGATCAAGCAAGTCTATTAACTAATTATTCATGACAAGCTTAAAGATCTATTTACAACAATCAAACATAGATTCTTAGATGTCGCTCACATTTAGAAAATGTGCATACATAACAAGCTAAGCTCGTAAAGACACTCGTCATTAGTATGAAGGTACTAGGCCAAACTCACATGTGATATACACAACACAAGCGATCAAACTTTTTTTGGAGATTTTTCAATTTTTATGGGTTTTTGAATTTTTCAACATACTCAAAAATAGAACATGAAAAGTAAGATCAACAGAAACAGCAAGTACAAAACAAACTTGAAAAAGAAACATGTTAAAAACGAAAAACAAAAGCAAACAACCAACCAAAGTCACAACATATCAAAAGAATTGATGCATGGACATGGTCTAATGCTTATGCATGTGTACCCTGCTTCACCCATACAGCACGTGCATTTGGGTGATATCTTTAGAGGATTAGGCACTTGAGTTGTAATTCTCAAACCTTTGGGTGAAGTTTGCCAAACAAGAAGTGATGGTATCTATCATCTTAATCACATCATCAATACCGGGATCGACATCTCGTTCTTTTGATTTCTTGGCAATCCAATACCCCTTTCATTGTCCTCTTAGCTTTTGAGAATCCACCTTTTTCAATGCATGAAGTTTATAGCAATTAGGTCTAGTGTGTCCTCAAATTCTACAGTGGTGGCAAAAGTGTTGGACTTGAGGACCTCTTTGAGACTTCGGAAGAGACTTCCCTTTGGCCTTGGGTTTAGCCACAAATGGATTTTGAGGTTTAGTCAAAACCTTTTGAGCAATCCCATTTGGCTTCTTCTCAACCTTCACATTCTCAATGCTTGGAGTCGCTACCATTGGTTCCTTGGCTTTAACAAACTTCATCTCCTTAGACACATTTGCACTTGAACTACTTTCTCCGGTGTATCCTAAGCCGCTTTTGTTAGAAAAAGGCTTTTGATATGCAAGCACTTTGTCAAGTTTCTTGGAGTCAACATGCTCCACTTTGGCATTAGCTTGAATCACTTCAAGCTCAAGAAACTTGATCTTGGAATAGTCTTCAGTTAATTCTTCATTCATCACCTCAACTTCACACTTCATTTCTTTGTATCTCATGAGTATGCTCTTGTAGTCTTGCTCAGCTTTCTTCATTTCTCTAATGGTTGCCTTAGTCACTCTAGCATACTTTTTGGTCTTCTCAAGAAAAGAATTATAGGATTCTTGCAATCCCTTTGCTTATTCATCGTCATCATCAGATTCCTCCCCAATCCCCATGGACTTTACTTCGGTGTACTCACCAAGTTCTTCCACTAGAAGACTCAAATCTTCCGAAGAGTCCACGGGTGCAATAGCCATAAATGCAAAGTAGTTTCCTTCTCAGTCACAACTTTCTTCCGAATCAGAATTGGAGTCGTCCGAGTCACTAAGGGTAGTTGCAAAAACTTTACCCTTTGCTTTCAAATACGTGGGGCATTCTTTCTTCACATGCCCATGCCCTTTGCACTCAAAGCACGTAACCGCTTGAGATGAAGAAGAATCTTTGGAATCGTTATTCTTGAAGTCTTTCTTATCCTTCTTGAAATTTGAAAATTTCCCTCTCAAAAGACTTCTAATCCCTCTTGAATTTCAAGAACTTACGAAAGTTCTTAACAAGGTACGACACTTCCATTTCAACCTCATCCTTATCTGAGGAGTCTTGAACGTCAAATCTCTCATTGATTGTCTTGAGAGCAAGAGATTTTCTCTTCCTTTGTGATGGTAGAGATATCTCATAAGTTTGAAGAGAACCGATGAGCTTTTAAATTTTAATCTCATTAAGGTCTTTGCTCTCTTTGATGGCAGTAACCTTTGCACGAAAGCTCTCCGGCAATGATCATAGAATCTTTCTCACAATCTTGGAGTCCTCCGTCAGTTCTCCCAAGTTTAATTTGCCAATCACCACTTCATTTAGCTTTCCATAAAATAAGTTGAACGACTTGTCTTCACTCATCTTTAACTCCTTAAAGCGAATAGTGAGCATTTGCAACTTGGTGTTTTTCACCTTTTTAGTGCCTTCATAGGTGGTCTCCAAGATTTGTCATGCCTCCTTGGCAATTGTAACATGAAAGATCCTGTGAAATTTGTCAAGTGAGACACCACAGAAAATAGCATTTAAAGCCTTGCTATTGGCATTGGCCGCTGTAAGGGCTACCTTATCCCAAGTGGATTTTACAGCCTTCAGCCTAGTCCATCCTATCTCGACAGCGTCGCAAACACTATCATCAATAGAACATAGAAATGCCCTCATACGGACTTTCCAAAATGCATAATTGCTCCCATCAAAGTAGGGAGGTGTATTGAGGGATTGAGATCAATCTATCTCAAATGGGGTCTATGATTACACTTAGGTAATGAAACCACAACAGGTGCACCTGTTCTAATACTAATTAAAAGCTCGAATTTATGTGAATACACAAGATCTTTTTAGACCCCAATTAAAAGTTACAACTCGGTTGTTTTTACTTTAACTTAAACTAAGTACAAAATAAGAATAAATGTGAGCGAACAGACAATAAAACTACTCTAAACCATATTCAACAAATAACAGCAATAAAATGAAAGGTAAAAGAGTAGGGAAGAAGGATGCAAACATAAGATAACACCACGATATGTTATCGAAGAGGAAACCAAAGAACTCGGCAAAAAACCTCTTCGCCGCCCTCCAAGAGGTAAATCAATCCACTAGAGAATAAGTTGGAGTATACGAATAACAAAGGACCCTCCAAGCCTAGTCTACCCTATGTACTTGAGCCCTCCAATCTCCTACTACCAACTGACTTGACAAAGCCTTGTCTTCTCTAGCTTTCCCAGATCACGCAATTCAGCTCGATTGCATCCGCCAACGATTGACTTCTTCCAATACTTTCCAGCAGCACTAAAACCTCACTTGACACTCAGATTGGGTGTGGTAAGTGTTTGGGCTATCAACCTCTCAAAGATTTGGATATGAAGAGGTAGGAGTAGAGAAAAACCACAATAAAATATGCAAATGATTATGGATATAACAATCTCTAACTCTCAAGTGTGTATGTTAGGGTTTTCTCTCTGAAAAGTACTCCTTACAATATGTGGGTATTGAGGGTATATATAGTGTGGGTGAAAACGTAGTGAAGCACAAATGAGAAAATAGCAAAACAGAATGTTTCACGAGTATTTCGCAGGAAGACCTTACCCGCGAGACACTTGTGAAAACCAAGCTGTCATAACTCTTTGCATTCCAGTTATGTGCTTTGCACGTGGTTTACTTCGTGGGATAGCTTCTCGCAAAATCCACTTGGTCTTCAATAAGAGCTTGAATCTTCACACTCTTTCTCACACACAACCCTTACAATAAAATCCCACATAAAATACAGGGGAAAAATGATTGAACAGAATTATAGTCAAATTTGGCACAGAATTAAAGCCAACACAAAATAGTTGTAAATAACAACTTTACAAGTTTAATTGGTGATTTGTTGGTGCCTTCACGATTTGCATGCAAATTGAACCTAATTAATCAACTTGGGTAATTGAATTAATTAACCAGAGTCAAGCTATCATAACCCAACAAACTTTATTTTAAAAAAAACTATAAACAATATTATTATATAAAACTAGTCTTATCACACGCGCCTTGCGCGTGCAATGAGTTTTTTTTTTTTTTTGGTTGGTTTAGTGTCATAATTTTCCTTTTTTTAATAAAATTTTGGAAAAGTTTTTTTTTCTTTTAAAGGAAATTTAGGATAAGTGTTTATTGAAGATATGGATTAGTAGGAGAGTGTCCTATTTTGTAGGCATTTTAAGTGGAGTTAGAGATATATTTTTACCAAGTTGTCCTCAAGTTTTATCCCTGTTAAACCTAAGGTTTAGAGGTATTTTTGAACCACATAAAACTCTAGTCCAGAGAATGGAATCTTCTTATAGATAGTATTAGCCACTAAGCACGCGTGTTGCGCGTGTTCAGAGGCTATTCTATTTTTTGGGTATACGTTAATAATTTACATCTATTATAATTTAAAAATATGTATTTTTTATTTTTCAAACGAATAAAAATGATAAACTTTAAAAATAAGCTGTAATTGTAATTTCTTTTTTGAATGTGTGTTTGAAAGCGAAGTAGGAAAAATAAGATGAACGCGACTACGTGACGGAAAAGAAGACTAAATTTTATGAGTTCTCTTAGTTTTTTATTTTTTATTTTTTAAATTGGGGTTTTTTTACTTTTATTCGGATGAAAAATGAATATAAAGGCTAAATTTTAGAGAATAAAAAGATGAACGTGAAGGAAAAAAAATCCTAAATTTTAGGAGTTCTCTTTTTGAATTCAAAATAAAATTTATTATTTGACATTTATGACCCTATTTCTAAGAGAAGTTATCCTTCATTAATGATGATATTTTTGAACCAGATAAAACTCCAATTCAAAGAGAGAAATCCTCTTATAGGTAGTACTAGCCTCATCACACGTGCTTTGTGCGTGTGATGAGACTCTCTTTTTTTTTCTTTTTCTTTTTTTCCTTTTTTTGTCTAGGGTCATAATTTTCCATTCATTAAAATTATTAGATTATGACACAACCAAAAAAAAAAAAAAAAAAAAGTCTTAAAGCTCTCATTTAGAGAGATTAATTTGTTTAGACTGTTTTTCAAAATGGATTGAGAAGTTTTTTTTTTTTATCAAATTTTTGGATAAGTTTGTTTTAAAGACATGGATTAGTAGGAAAGTGTTCTATTTTGTAGGCACTTTAAGTGGAGTTAAAAATAGTTTTTACCCAGTTATCCCTAAGTTTTGTCCCTGCTTAAGGTAGGATCTAAGGGTATTTTTGAATCGCGTAAAAATCTAGTTCAAAAAGGGAATTCTCTCTCTTATATATATATATATATATATATATATATATATATAGGTAGATATTAAACGCATTATAACTCTACGGGTGCTGTTAAGGGGTGTTATACAGTACCCATTAATGTGATAAAATTTAAAATAAACTATTCATATTTTTTTAGGGATAAAAAAAAATTAAATATGTATTAAATGTGTATTAGTTTAGACGAAAAAAGTCAAACATTTTACAAAATCACAACTAGAAAGTTAAATTTTGTCAATTTTCTACTAAGGCAGGATTTGTGGTAAATCATAAATAATCCTCGACTGTAGGTGCTGGCCGGCCTGTTAACAAAGTCCTTTACTTCTAGATCACACTCATCGAAATAAACCAGTCATTAAAGCAATCAACGAACTCTATCCACAACCACATCAAAAAAAAAAAAAAAAAAAAAATCTCTCCACAACCAAAATCTTTAGGCAACAACCAAACTTAGTTAGTTGTGCTTGTGGGCATAGAAGACCAGCTTTAATTGGTGATGACAGAGTTGCGTTTCAAAATTTAACAAAAGTATTAACCTCCCCCTATATTACAGGAGAAACCCACCTTCAATTTCAAACAGACATTACCCAGTGAAAAAAAATTAGCAGATAATGTCTCTAAAGCTGGTTGTTACGTTTCTTTTCTTTCATACTACATCGTTCTAATCCTTTTCGAGCCTATTTCAAGCACTAGGCTTCCTTATTTATACCCAACTTCAATCTTCTCAACTGCATTTATTTTTTTCCTGTAAGTGCTTTCTCTTATTACTTTTTTATTATTATTTAAACTTACCCCTTCTTTTCCAGCTACTTTTGCTGCTAGTTTCATTTTCATAATGTTATTCTTCTTTAGCTTCCATGGAAAGTAGAACTTAGAAATGCACCATGATCAATGACTTGTTTTAGAAGCTTCTTTGTTCTCAACTAGACATTTTGTGCATTAATTTTCTCATCTAACACAAAGCCTTAGCTTAGGATTCTTACAAGTTTTCCAATATGCATTTGGATACAATGTCAATGGTTCTTGGTTTATTGTTGGACTCTTATATCACCATTCATTCTTAATTTTAACCTCCTTCCTGGGATTTTTTATTTGAAGGGGGACAAAATGGCAGGAATTTCAACCTCCTTCCTGGGATTTTTTATTTTAGTCTTATGTTGCTGTGCATCCAACATGGTACAAGCAACAGAATACGCCGTGTACAAAGACCCGAAGCGGCCTCTTGGTGCTAGGATCAAGGATCTCATGAAGAGAATGACCATTGAAGAAAAGATTGGTCAGATGGTCCAAATTGAACGTGCCAATGCCACTGCTGAAATCGTGAATAAATTCTATATTGGTATGCATATAGATTGAATGACTTCTATTATTGCATTGCCTGAATTTTTGAGCAATAATTTCAGGAATTGTGTTTTTGAGATTTTAATAAATTGAAAAAAAATGGTTATTGGTATAGGAAGTGTATTAAGTGGTGGAGGGAGTGTCCCTGCTCCTCAGGCTACTCCACGGCAATGGATTGATACAGTGAACAAAATTCAGGAAGGGGCTCTTTCCACTCGTCTTGGAATCCCTATGATATATGGAATTGATGCTGTTCATGGCCACAACAATGTGTACAATGCAACCATTTTTCCTCATAATGTGGGCCTTGGAGTCACCAGGCAAGTGCATGAGGTTTGAATTAGCATTTTTACTCAAAGTTCATTTTCTAAAAGTTATCAAAAATATAATTATACCTAAAAAATGAAGGTTTGAATGCTTTACACAAAAAAATAAATTAAAAATTAAAAGAAAAAAAAGCTAATTCAAACTCACCTGAAAATTTCTAAATGCATATATAGTCAATATTGGATAAAACCAGGTATGCATTTCATGTATATGTATTTTATTGTATTTAATTCTTGTTTTAAAAAATTTTATTATAAATTTGCCTGAATATTATTAATTGTAATTTTCTTTTGACTATAAATAGGACGACTTAGATACGGGTTTGTCCACTTGAGATCAATATTATAACAACTCTACCCCTTTTAGACATATCAGATGCTGATCTTGCATTTAATTATTTTTATGTATCCTATATTGATTGAAATTCACAGAAAATCTGATGTTTTTTTATATGAGTATTTTAGCCTTATAAGAAATGCAATGCTTTTAGATTCTGAATACAATATTTCTGTTTTGTATTCAACATGTAAACTGATTAGATCAATCCATTATTCTGTGATACTCCACAATGCATAAATTAAACTTGCTATACACATTCTGTGATCTACTATAGGGATCCTCAACTTATAAAGAAGATTGGGATTGCAACTGCACATGAAGTTCGAGCCACTGGAA
This sequence comes from Lithocarpus polystachyus, assembly GCA_033629205.1. Classification (NCBI taxonomy): domain Eukaryota; kingdom Viridiplantae; phylum Streptophyta; class Magnoliopsida; order Fagales; family Fagaceae; genus Lithocarpus; species Lithocarpus polystachyus. The sequence continues at coordinate 51,284,904 of CM066165.1, read as the reverse complement.
TTCCTTATGCTTTTGCTCCATGTATTGCGGTAAGTAAAAATTTCTTCATAGGAATGAACTTTATAAAAAAAAAAAAACCTGAACACCTGTATTTGTTCTTAAAGTTTAGCACAAGAGTAATTTTAGTCTCTGAAATTTAACTTAATCGCTTTGTCCCTTAATGACATGGTAAAAGTAAAATTGACAAGACATCACTCCATAAGGACATCTAAAAGTAATTATTTTGAAATTTGATAGGGAATGAATCGATGACAAAGTCTTTTAGATACTAAAGTTGATTGCTTTACATTAGACTAAATGAAATCATTTTAAAATTTAGATACTAAACTTGCTAGTGTGCTAGACTTTTATCTCTCTTTTTTTCATTAATCGTATATTCTCTGTTAAATAATGCAGGTCTGCAGAGATCCGAGATGGGGTCGATGCTACGAAAGCTATAGTGAGGACCCCAAAATTGTCCGAGCAATGACTGAGATCATCTCCGGGTTGCAAGGAGATCTCCCTGATAAATCTTGGTTGGGCAGACCATATGTTGGAGGAAAGTAAGAATTAGTGTCTCCTTTACTTTACTTTATTTGATATTTGTTTCAAAGATGGTAAATTTCCAAAGTTTTGCACACTGTATGTACAAAAACTTTATTGTACACTAGTGCCAAATATATGTGAAATCCATACCAATGTTTATGATTACATTGCATACAGGGATAAGGTGGCAGCTTGTGCAAAGCACTATGTTGGTGATGGAGGCACAGTCAAGGGCATTAATGAAAACAACACTATAGTTAGCCAGCACGAATTGTTCAGCATCCACATGCCCGCTTACTATAATTCAATCATTAGGGGTGTTTCTACTATCATGGCATCCTACTCAAGTTTGAATGGAGTGAAGATGCATGCAAACCAAGAGCTGTTGACTGGGTTTCTTAAGAATAGACTCAACTTCAGGGTAATTTCTAATTTAGTTTTAATAGCTTTTATAAAGTCATTGTCAATTTTAGTACACAAATCTTATAAACTGACATGACAATGAATATTTTATTGACACCTCAACAACGTAATAAAAAATTTTCTTAATTTCTCTTTTGTTTTGAATTTAGAAGTTGACATCTCAATTTGAAAAGTTTATGTAGTAAATTTTGTGAAATCCCATCACTCTCTTACAAAATATATGCATGAGAATATTTCTAATGAATTATGGGTTGAACCTTTCAGGGTTTCATCATCTCAGATTGGCAAGGAATTGACAGGATTACCTCTCCACCACATGCAAACTACACATATTCTATTCAAGCTTCAATTCTAGCTGGAATTGACATGGTCAGTCACAAAACTCAGCTAAAGATTTCTTCAAGTCATGTGAATGGTTCCCCAATATTTGTTTTTAGTTAAACTGAGTGCCTACAATTATTCCTATATCATTGGAAACCTTTGTGTATTCTTGCAAAGATTTTCTAATTTTTTATAAATTGATGACAATGGATCTTCAAAATTTAGATATGCTCCCTTATGAGAATTCTATTTCCTTATCCAATAAAGCGCGTTTTTGCTTTGTTTTCATGCTGCAAAGGAATATTTTTTGAGAGCAGAGAGAAAAGGATTTTATATCACTGTTACATAAAATCCTAAATGGCAGTATGAAAATCTTGAAATGTTGTTTTTCACATACTGATATAGTTTATTCATAGTTCTACCAGTTTGGTTGATATTTGTCTAAAATATTGCTATAGTTGAGATAGATCATAGATGCCTGATTTCATATCTGTTGCAGGTCATGATTCCTTACGATTACCCTGAATTTATTGATGGCTTGACCAATCTGGTTAATAAGAATGTCATTCCTGTGAGCCGAATAGATGATGCCGTAAAGAGGATCTTACGGGTTAAGTTCACCATGGGTCTCTTTGAGAACCCTCTGGCTGATGACAGTCAAGCTGATTTTCTTGGAGCCCAGGTTAGCTACTTAATATCTCCAAAAATAAAACTTAGGTACAGTACCTTATGTACTATTTCTTAGATTCCCTTCTTAAGATATAACCATGTGACTACTTAACTAAAAAATACACTTCCATCCTATGAGAAAAAATTCACATGATATAATCTTAAGAGGGGAACCTAAGGAACAGCACCTAAGTGCTGTATCTAAGTCTTGCCCTATCCCAAACTAATCTTTTTTTTGGACTAATTTTTGAATTTTATAATCTCTTTATTTATCATGGTTAATTTTTCCATGAGTTTTTATTTCCTTTTTTTTACTTATATAATAACTACTAAAATATAAAATCCACTATTGTTTTTTTTTTTAGTTTGTTGATAATTTGATAGTTGGAGACTTGGGAAGGGAAATTTGAACTCTAAATATCTCTATTGTAAATACAAGAAAGTGCCAACTAGTTGATCTACAAGGCTCTTGATTATAATCCACTATCTATCTAATTCATACATAGTTTATAGATTAAGACATAAATGGCTTGTTATATTTTGTATTGGTCAACTCTTGATCAAATTCCATGTTTTTTCATTAGGAACATAGAGACCTCGCTAGGGAAGCTGTGAGGAAATCACTTGTTTTATTGAAAAATGGAAAGTCTGCATATGCTGGGCCTATTTTGCCCCTCCCCAGGAAAGTGCTAAGGATTCTTGTTGCTGGAACTCATGCAGACAACTTGGGCTATCAATGCGGTGGTTGGACAATCGAATGGCAAGGACTCAGTGGCAATAACCTCACTTCTGGTACATATACTTGGGCTATACATTGTTTTTCCCCCCCAATGGTCTACTTTCTGACTATTTCCTTTTCAATTAGGTTTGTGTGCAAATTATAATGAATTCCATGTGATGTGTGTGTGTGTGTGCGCAGTAGCTAAGTTCATTTGGAGAAAAACCAAAGAGGCAAATTTTACTTTTCATCCTAATTTTTCTTGGAATTAATCCCATAGTTTGAGAATTGATGTGATGACAGATGTCCACTCTAAATATAGGGTTATCTTGGACAAAAAATTGCATTAGTGAACAATACATGAATTCTAGGTCTACTCAATGTGTAAAGTCGACTAAAAGAATTAAAATAACTAAATTTCCTGCATATGCGAATCGACCATCAGACCAATAAATTGAAACCCTAGAGTAAATTTCCAACACAAATCAAGCATGATTGTAAGACTTGACCAATTTGCAAGATTTTAGGTTGGAGAAAAGCATTTTTGCATCTTGAGGTATGTCTGTTTTGCTTCGGCTGAGATTAGTAGGTCTTATTTGTGTGATGTATATGTGTTTGTGCTGGTTCTCAATCTGACTTAACAGGGCTTGTGCTGGTTCTCAATTTGACTTAATAGGGCTTGTATCTATGTGATGTGTGTATGTTGTGTCTCAATTTGAGTTGTTGTATTTGTATTTGTGTGATTTATATATGAGATGATCAATTTTGCTCTATTTTTAAATATCTATTGTGATTGTTCTAATAAGGATTGTTTTTTTGGAATATGTTCATGATTAGGGTATGCATTGCATAATTATTTTTCGATTGAATTTACTAAGATATGATGACATTGTATGCTACGTATAATATGGTATTTTGTGTATATAAATGGTCCCATATATACGAATAATTAGTAGAGTTGGGTTGCATGTGCATGCCTTGCTGCTTTGTGTTTGTCATACATTTGTTGGGTAAATATTCAAGAGATTGTTTGATCTGGTTTGTGCTGGTGATGATATAACTATGTATGATGAACCTTTTGATAGTTATTGTTTATCTTCTCTATTTTTTTAGTGAGATTATAGTGATTTTTTTAAAATCCTCTATACCCATATAACTTCAATTTACCATCTATCACTTGGTAGTAGGTGCTTGATAGTTGATGTAGTTATGACCCTGACATTAAGTTACAACATGAAATTTTAACGTGAAACATCCTAACTCTATTCATCCATATTGGGAACCTCTTTTTTTTTTTTTTTTTTTTTCAATTTGGGAACTAGTTGGTTCTTTTGGGGGTGCTTTCATATTGGGAACTAGTTGGTTTGGGAAATAGTTGGTTCTTTTGGGGGTGCTTTCATTGTTCACCATAAAGAAAAAGTGCTCACTTTAAAGTGCCATTAATAAAAATGGATGATTTTCATGTTTTCCAAATTATCTCCTTTTGCAAAATTACGTTTGGTTATTCTCCAATAATGCATCTGCCTTATTCAGCAATCTATCTCATTGAAAGAACCACTATTTTATGACAGGAACCACCATCCTCAAAGCCATTAAAGACACTGTTGACCCAAGCACCCAAGTGGTCTTCAACGAGAACCCAGACCCTGCCTTTATCAATTCCAATGACTTCGCATATGCCATTATTGTAGTGGGTGAGCAACCATATGCCGAGACTTTTGGTGATAATTTGAACCTCACTCTCCCAGCTCCCGGACCAGATACAATCAAGAATGTATGCAGCCATATCAAGTGTGTTGTAGTTGTCGTCTCCGGGCGTCCCCTTGTGATTGAACCATATCTTGAATCAATGGATGCTCTTGTGGCTGCATGGCTCCCAGGTACTGAAGGTCAAGGTGTGGCTGATGTTCTTTTTGGTGATTATGGATTCACTGGCAAGTTGGCTAGAACTTGGTTTAAACGAGTTGATCAACTCCCAATGAATGTTGGGGATGCACACTATGATCCACTGTTCCCATTTGGATTTGGCCTTACAACTCAGCCAATAAATCAACCATCTCCTAAATAACCATCTCCTACAGGAAGAGGTTATTTTTTGTTTTCATATAAGAGGTATACATGATTGTATCTTTCAAAAGCTTCTAAATATGTGAGATGTTGAAATTTTCTTGTCTGCCATTTCTGTGTATACATGATTGTATCTTTCAAAAGCTTCAAAATATTGAAATTTTCTTGTCAAAAGCTTCTAATCTGACAAAATTTGTTTGCTTCAAGAGTTGCAAATGCATCAGACTTTATGTTTGAATATTGCAATTTCTTCATCGTACCTCTCTAGAGTCACCACTATGAGCCTATGACATTGATGTTGTATTTGCTTTCCTTTTGGATCGCAAGCTTTAGGAAGTACTTTGTTACATGAGCTACAGGATCAACACATCATTGCAGCTGGAATATTGCACTTTTCTGCATAATTGCTTGTATTATGTTGGCTTAATGATGAGTTAAGAAATTGATTATAAAATTACTTAAAAGATATAGCTAATACTCCATTAATTTCCAAGAGAACATAAGAAAAGAAGCATTTTTACAAGAAACTTTAAAAAAATTTCTCTCAAGTCACAAGAAATGGAACAATGGGCCATTCCCATTGTATATATACTATATAGTATCACAAGAGGAAGGTTTTGTTTGAGAGTTCATAAGAAAATAGAATGAAATGATCATAAGGGAATTGAGTAGAATGGAATAGAATGTATTTAAGTAAGAGAAAGAAATGGAAAAGAATGGAATGGAGTTAAATTATCTTGATTGGACATTTTAAAATAAAGAAATGGAAAGTAATGAAAATTAATGGAATGTAAGTAATCTTATTTGGAAGTAACACAAAGGGAATGGAATGAAATTATTTTATGACAATATTACTATTAGATCCCTATTTTAAAATAAATGGTTGAATATATATAAATATTTTAGGAGTTTTAGTAAAAAAATTTATTAAATCTAATTTTATTTTCTCCTATTTCTCTTAATTTCGAAGGAATGGAAATTTGAGATTTTAAGGGAATAGAAAGGAATGAGAGTTCCTTCCTACTCATTCTATTTTCTCTCACTTAGATCTCGCTTGGAAGGAGGGAATGAAATGGAATGGAAAGGAATGAAAAGAATAATTTTATAATATTCTTCCATTCCCTTGTTTGGGAGTTTTAATAGAGGGAATGAAAAGTCCATTCTATTTTTTGGGAGTTTAAGTAGGAGGGAATGGAATTGGTAAGAGGGAACACTCATTCCTCTCTATTCCCTTAAAACCTCAAATTTTCATTCCCCCCGAAAATTGGGAGAAATGAGAGAGAATGGAATTAGATTTAATGATTTTTTTACTAAAACTCCCAAAATACCCCTATATATTCTATTTCCTCTCACTTATTAAACTTTCAAATAAGGGAATGGACTTTTCATTCCTTTAGTTAAAACTCCCAAAAAAGGAAATGAAAGAATATTCTAAAATTATTCTTTTCATTCCTTTTCATTCTATTCTATTCTCTCCTCCTAAACGAGAGCTAAGAGTTGTTAAAGTAACTCTCTTGAAAACTAAAAAGCACTGGAGCAATTACTATAGCAAATCCAAATGTTTTTCTCTCTTAAAATAATCCCCCATTGAATAAAAAATTATTCTTTCTCTCTCATCACTTCTCTCTTTTGTTCTTCACACTTTCTTGCTTCTTTATCTCAACGGTTACAAAATACAACATACCACAATTAGAACAAAAACACAAAACACAATCAAAAGATTCAAAAACAAAAACCATATTTCTCATAAAGCCTAATGAAATCAGAATAATAAAAGCATAAAAGAAAAAAGAGAAAAACCCATCTGGGCCGCATGTTGTTGTTTGTGGGGAGAAGGACAAGTTGTTGTGGAGGCGAAGCAGATCAACAACAAGGCTTTGCATGTTGTGAAAGACATCATGAGAAGATGAAGACGACTTGATTCTCTCTCTAGTGTGAAAGATCTCTATGGGTCTTTGTTCTCCATCGGTTTTCTCTCTCTGTTTGAGTCTTTGAGTTTAAGTTTTTGTTTTGGGATGAGCAAGGATGGAGGTAGCCTTAGAATATATACTAGGTATTAATTTTATAATTTTTTTTTCTATAAAATTTCACTTTCCCCCTTCAATAATATCGTTAATTCTTTTAAGAGTGATATTATAGCTACAATATTTTTTACAAATTATTGAGGTAGCAAATTCTTATTGATTTGTATCTAAGCCCACCACTTACACTACTTTTTTTCTTATCAATAACCACTTACCACATCAGTAATTTGTAAAAATATTTGTAGCTCTAACATTATCTTTTTTTAAGACCATAAAAAAAATCTATAAATTTAAAATTTAAAACAAAATATTCAATCCCAAAAAAAATTAGCCTAACAACAAAAATCACTAATAATGAAGCTAAAAAAATTAAATCTAATCAACCAATTTTACCCAAAAACACACATCAAAGTCAATAAAAAAAAAAAAAAATAAACACCTTAGTGGCTGCTGAGGGGAAAATTTTGATATTTCCAAATAAAGTATGGGGTAGCCAAGCCGAAACTCTACGATGGGCCTCAAAATAAAGTCCAAAGGCTTTCGGTGTTGTGGAAGTCTGCCCAAGTTAAAGATAGAGGCTGCACTTTAACAAGAAGACAACAATAAAACACAATAAACACGTTACTATTATTAGTTTGTTATATTATTAGTTCTTTTATAGCATCATAGTCCAAATCAGTCCTCTAGTGGTACGGTATTATCTCTAGCAGTGTGGGGGAAATTATACTTAGAGTCCAGCATTCAACGATTAAATAAATTTAGGAAAGTGTTCACTCTTGGGGAAAAATAGGATTAAATAAATTATTCTTTTTTAGCCATCATTACATCAATATGAGAAAAAAATGCAATTGTTACAAATATTTTATATCCTTCATCATAATAATAATAAATAAGGATTAAAGGCTCCATAATTACAAATAAAAGAGGAAAAATAGGATGGAATGAAGGGAGAGAAAGATCCCCAGCTTAGTGCAGCAAGTATTAAACTAAGATTTTGGTGAATGTATAATCATAAGGCATGAATGAGGTGAATGTGGGCTATTTTGAGTGAGTGAGATGGGATTAACACCAAGATCAAGGCTTTTTGTGAGTGGTCTGTTTATGATCAGTTGAGAGACATTTATGGGCTGTGTTTGTGTGAAAAAAGGAAGAGAACATCTGAGATTAGATAAGAGTGGGCTAAGGATGATGAGTGGTGAGCTTAAGGAAAGCTAAACCACCAGCAAAAATGGCAAACAAACCTAGAGTTTCAGAGGGGGGTGGCTGGTTGTCTTTGTGGTTAGTTTGCTTGTCTATTTATAATGGAGCTATAGGGAGGCATTAATTGACAAGAATCCAAAAACGGATGATGACTCAGAGATGACGAAATCAAGGTCAAGCATCCTGAGATTTTTGGTCAGAAGTAGGAGATTTACTTTTGGGGCTGCCTTGCTTCTTTTTGAAATGATAGATTTTTGCATTAATTGCCAAGATTTCTAGGGCTGAGCTTAATCAATATGATTGAGGCGTGTATCAAGAGCAAATCCTAAAGCTGCAACTGAGATTTAGACCCCCATGAAGTAAGACTCAACACCCCAAGCCAGGTGTCAAATTCTAAGCCTACTTCAGGGGGCTCCGCTGGAGATCCCTTTATGCTCTCCAAACCACATGTTCCCAATTTTTCCCCTTTAGGATTCATGGGCTTGGTACATGAATTATGTCTTGAATGTTTTTTGACATTTATAACATCAATTTGTTGAAGTTTGGATAACTTGGCTTCAGCTCCGCTTCCACTGGAGGTACAGCTTTGAGGAAAATAATGGAGTTTGATCACCCTTTAGACTTCAGCTGATATGATAGCTCTTTGGCACTGTTCACATCAGGCAAAGAGTGGCAGAAAATTGATGGGACAGCCTTTAGTTCATTCTCAAAGGCTTGGTTTTCTTGTTGGAATCTCTAGTTGTTTTTTTGGTTAGGGATGGGCTGGTTGCCCTCTCTCAAGCCTCTTGCTGGGGACTTTTTTTTTTGGCTGGAACTTTGCTCCATTTCAGCACTTTTAGTTTTGCCACATGGTCCTTTCTTTGCTTGGGCTTGTTCCCTACTTCATGAGATTCTTGGGCCTACAAAATGGGCATTAAAGACATGCTTTGCCATGGGTTTTTTACTCCTCATGGGCTTTAGTTGTTAGTAGAAATAAAATGAATTCATGAGCTTTAATAAATATTTATGATAGATTTTGGGTGTTAATTCTCATGGGCTTTAAATAGCAACTTGTATAGTTTCTCATAATTTTTACTATGAATTACTTTGTAAATGATATTTTCTTTGGGATTTTTTTAAATAATGACCTCCAATATTGTTCTTAAGAATAATATTTACCATGGATTTTAAATAAATATGGTAACAACCACTATTATGGAATAATGTGATGTTCCTCGTGAGTTTCTCTATAGATAATCATAATAGACATGTAGGATGAATAATAACCATGAGTTTTGGTAATAAATATTATGAATGTTGTGATGTAAGATAGATAGTGAACATGAGTTTTTAATATGAAATAAATAAATGTCATGAGTCTAATAATCATAACTTTCCATGGGCTTTTATAAGATGATTGCTATGGATTTTGAGAATAGATAATTCATAAATTTCATGAGCTTGTTGTAGTAATAGGCTTAATTATCTAAAGTATTATTCATTATTGGACTTTTAAGTGGAATAATTATGATATAGTATTTTGCCAAGTATTAATAACCGTAGGCTTTTGATAGAATAGTGTCAAGTAGTTAGCTTGGGTTTTTAATAGTGCCGATGTAAGTTGAGCTTTTGATATTGCCAATGAGAATTGGGCTTGGATATTGCCAATAAAAATTGGGCTTTGATGTTGCCAACGAGAATTGGGTTTTAAATATTGCCAACGAGAACTGGGCTTTGATATTGCCAAAGAGAATTGGATTTTAATGTTGCCAATGAAAATTGGGCTTTGATGTTGCCAATGAGAATATGGCTTTGATATTTCCAATGAGAATTAGGCTTTAAATATTACCAGCGAGAATTTGGTTTTGATATTGCCAATGAGAATTGAGCTTTGATGTTGCCAATGAGAATTGGGTTTTAAATATTGCCAGCGAGAACTGGGCTTTGATCGTGGATTTGAATTCCATTGATAAAATTGTTTTGCCATGGACTTGAATCATGGGCTTTTCAAGTATTGCCAAGCATAAATATTCTTGGGTTTTAAATAGAACAAGATGTGTTTATTGGGTTCATAGGGCCAGTTTTGGGCTTAGCTATATAATGATAATAAATTTGGATAAAATATGAGTTTTGGGGATTTTTGTGATAGTTTATATCATAACCCAATTTAGATAATGAGATATGAAACATCTGTGATTAACATAATAATAGAGCGAAAAATATTTGGGAAAACCCAATAACTTATTAGTGGTATAAATAGGTGGTACTTGAATAAAATTAGGTGTAAAAAAAAAAAAAAAAAAGTACCCTAACAGTGGCTAAGCTATCACACACAACCAGTAGCAAAGTTGCCCCCTAAACTTTTGGTATGCGATAGAGAATGGGGTTGCAAATTGTAATTTCAAAGGAGTATGTGGTGGAAAAAATGTATTAATGATAAATTAGAAAAATTATTGTCCCATACTTTTTTCTTCATTTTAGAAAAATTTAAAAAAAAAAGGCTAAGGATAAATTAATGAATAATAATAAATAAAATTCTCTAAAAAAGAATAATAATAATAATCCCAAAAAAGGTAAAATTAATGAATTTTTTTAGAGAAAATTAAGTTAATGAGCTAAATTCATTCTAAATCACATAAATTTGATAAATTTCAAAATACATTGAATTTTTTTATAAGAAAAAAAACTTGCTCAAGAACAATATAAATTTGATAAATTTTGAATTACAATAAACACTAACAACTCACTATATTGGGAGATTTAAAAAAAAATATAGTTGTTTGGAATGATTAAAGAAAGAATAAAGAACTATAAAGAAATAATATTCAAATGAGATAAAGAAATGAAAGAGAGTGCATTTGAAAAAGTAGATAGGTAAATGGTAAATGTATCTATTTACTCTTCAAATAATACAAAAATTTGAAGAAGTTGCTGGAGATACTCAAAGACCCTAAAACACCCAATCACAATCTTTTGCCAATATTATAAACCAAAAACTATATAAAATATGCCAAAACACACATCCCAATTTTGTTTGTTGCTTTAAAGTCTATGCCTTATGCTCCCAATGCTAAAATAATAATTTTTAATTTATAAAAAAAATGCTAAAATTACTACAAATTTTACTACATATAAATTATAATTTTTTTTCGTAGTGTTTCAAACTACGGCGTTTGCTTTTGTGATATTTGTTCTTTATCATCAAACCAAGACACCAATTTGTTTTTTGTGTAGGTGGGGATTAAACCCTAAAACTCTTATTAAAATATTAGAAACTTTACCAATTAAGTTAACTAGAATCCACATATAAATTATAAACTTATATAATAAAGAATGTAATTGGTTTCATTTTAACACAAGAAACGAGTGTTCAAATTACCTTTTATGAATGACACATTAATGTAAGATGTATAGTCAAATTTGTAGTATTTATGGTATCACTCTAAAAGAAATTTGTTTGAGATGTTGGATTTAATCACATATGACTAGAAGTAAAGGTCATGATACAAAGATTATTCTATTTATTTGACAAAAAAAGGGGTAAATGACTCCATTTTATTGATATGATTTTTTTAAAAGATGAACATAACATACTTTTTTTTTTTTTTTTGACTAAAACATAACATACTTGTATTATACACATACCATTTTTTTTTTCATTTTCGTATTTTTATGCCAAATTTTTGAAACATAATTTTAAAAAATTTTCCAAATTATAACTCTCTGTATATTAAACGCATACCATATTTTACTAAGTATAAAAAGGAATATGTTTAGTTGTTTTATATACGTGTTTGAACTTTGAACTTTTACGTTAATGCCAAATTAACAGCCATCAAGTTTTATCTTTTAAAAATTTGAAAAACCGTTTTTACAAACTAAATTTTATCTAATCCATTAGATCATTGGCATCTGGGGATGCAAAAAAGTTCCTATTTTACACTCTCAAAACTTATTTTATCTATTCATCTTACAATTCACCCAACATCTCAGTTTCTATTTTTCTATACCAACAAATAATATAAACAAATTAATTCTCTCTTCTCCATCTTTTTTTTTTCTTTTTTATTTTCACTCTGCTACTGCTTACCAGAGAGTCTTCCTCTCCTCTCCATGCATCTAGCAACTAAACCCATCTATATCACAAGCCTAGCAACCAAATCGATCCCTACCAAAATCAACCAATTAAATTTATACCAAAATCAACAAGAATCCATGCCCAAACTAAACACAGTAAAATCTCAACAAGCCCATCCAAAATTACCCAAAACCAACAAAAAAAATTACAAAAAACCCAAATTAGATAACCCAAAACCACTGAACTCACCGCCGCGACACCACCACAACAATCCTAGCACCGCCAACAACCACCTAAACTAAAACTCAACCACCACTGAAACACCAAAATCAACCAACAAAACCAACCGCCAATCCACACCACCGAAACAAAAAAAACCAACCAAAAACCCAACCACACCACCAAAATCCAAGCCAAAATACCCAATCTCTACACCGATTCAACCCAAGCCAAAATACCCATCACATGCAACTGATTCAAGCCTTGGCTCCACCACTGTCCACACTGACCACCACCGGAACTAAGACCGAAATGACTAAAAAGGGAGAGCAACTAAAACCCAAACCCAATCTCAAATTTGATCTCCAATGTGACCTATAACCAAACCTGATCTCCACCGTGAAACCCAACCAACACCCAAACAACCACCACTGAAACCCACCACCAATCTGAACCCAGCAACCATTGAAATAACCCACCACTTTAAATCCAATAACCACTGATACAAACCAACCAAAAACAACTGAGAAAGAAACAAAGAAGAGAGAAAAAGAAAATCAAATATAAAGTGAAGAGGGGAGAGACAGAGAAAGAGAGATAGATATGTTGGGGATATTATACAAAGTAATAATGGAAGAACAAGATTAACATAAAAGAAAAATGGAAAATAGATAATTTGGAGGCACTATATCGTTTTTCTTAGACAATATTTGCCCCCCACACTTTTGTTACTAAAGGGTTATCGCAAATTTGACTCCAGGATACAACCAAGATGTTGGGTTCTATAGATAGCAATTCTAGAGAATGACCACAAGATTTCTTGTGTTTCTCTCAAGTGAACATAAGCCTCTATTTATATCCATAGGGTTATGTTTTATGAAAAGGCACGTATGGAGAGTTAGTAATTTTTTCAAGTGAACATAAGCCTCTATTCATACCTATAGGGTTATGTTTCATGAAAAGGCACGTATGGAGAGTTAGTTTTTTTTTTTTTTTTCATAAAACGATTAACAAAGATTGAAACCTCTTCAATCTTTCTGAACAGTCACCAAAAAATTCTGCAGAAAATTCTAGAAAATTCCAGAAAATTCAGATTTTCGAATTTTCACTTAGAAAATTCTAGAATTTGAATTTTCACTTTATGAAACCACATTCTCCAAACTCAAACATCATTATTATAACCTATCCTTATATAGACCTATATATACAACAAGATAGAGAAAAGTGGAGATAGAAAAGAGGAAGAGTCAGATAAGAGAGAAGAGAGGGAGAGAGAATAAAATATTAGATTTTAAGTTTACAACCTTTGAACAGTGGGTTGTATATGTAGAAACTTACTATTCATGGACGGCATAATTTTTTACATATGCCAACCCGGATGGAGCATGTTTTTTGGGGTTTGGGTTGTAAAATAACAACTGGAGGTGTTTACACTCCCCTAATGCTAATGCTCTTAGATTGGTGTATGGTACTTCTAACCTCAAAATCACTTGTAAGATTCCGTACATTTGACAAAAGTTTGGGAGACGCAACTTTTTTAATTATTACGAAAGTACATGTAAGATTATCTTACGTGTATTTACTAATTGTGTGTGTGATAAAAAAAACTAAAAACTAGCTTACTAGTTATTTCCTAAAAAAAAAAAAAAAACTGTGTTTGGCATATACACTCTACAAGTATAAGTTCTTGTGGGAGGAGTAAGGGTAAAGGCTTAAGTATTTAGGAGGGAGTTTTACGCACATATACACTTAGAGTGTGTTTGGCATCAACTTATAAGCTTAACTTTTAACTTATAGCTTTTTTTATCTTTCATATACAGCTTTTTAAAACTTTATTTTTTTCTCGCATTTTCTCACTTTGTTAATTTTTTTTTCAAGGTACAAGTACACTTTAGCATATTTTCAGTAAAACGTTTTTAGCAAAAAGTTAAATAAACTCTTCCCAAACATACTAGATTAGGCTAAAGTAAGATTTCTATTTCAAAAATACAAAAAAGGGCATTAAAAGCTTGTGGTTGAATATTAATTTTTGTTAACATGTGTCCTTAATAAAGGACTCTTTTGGGGAAAAAAAATCTTGGAAATGAATCACTAGTTTGAATGCATAAATTTATTGTAATTATATCTCTTGTGCCGAACACCTTATCTCGTGTTTGGCAGGAAAATTCCCGTAAGACACTACCTTCCATCCTCGGGGATAGTGGGCTTTGTTCGGATTTTCTTACCAAGGACACGTAAGTCTGTGTTGCAGCTCGGTCTTCATTAAGTTTGGGCCAAACCCAAGCTTAGAGATACTTGACTTGATCCCTATATATATATATATATATATATATATATATATATATATATACAACATGACACTTTTAAGGAAAATATAGTTTCCACAAACAATTTCCCAAAATGTGTTTAACCAAAAACAACGTTTTATGCAATATGATTATTTTTCAAAGGTCCCATTAAGAAGCCACTTACCTCTGAAGGCCAACCAATTTTATGTCAACCGAGCACCACCTAATCAAGAAATCCAATCATTAGGTCCATCACCAAGAATCTCGAAACCCAGAAGCACAATGATCAAGCCTATCAATAACAAGGCCTACCATCAAAATTGTCTCCATAGATCGAAAATGATCCCCCAACATCAAATTGAGGACCTAGAGCCTGACTTGCTTATCCCAAGGCAATTATCCTTAAAGGATATCAAACAAGTATACAAGTGACCCAAAGGACCGTAACACAACCAAGAATTTTGATTCCCTACTACAAACAATGCGCATTTACCAATTTGATACAAAACATGTCACTATCAAATAATGATAAAATTAGCCAAAGTAAAACACTTGTCAAAAAAAGCACATATGAAATTACAACCTCATATAACACTCATCACAACACAAGCCAAGTAACTCAATCTCATAACTCATATAGGCAATTTACCAAACACTTAGCATGCTACATGTATAATGTTCACAATAATTAAACAATTACATAGTTAATACTATAAACCTTCACATATGTCAAAATCTTTCCAAAATGCAAAGAAACTCCCACAATAGTTAATACTAATGACAGTAATCAATGACCCACTAATCTAGGACATAAAATATAGTGGGTTATGTTTGAATCATTTTAAGAGAACAAAATTTTTCTTAGAATATGTGCTTCAAAATAAGTAATTCTCCTATAATTAAGCTAATATCCACAAGAATGGAAACAAAAACTGAAAACCCAGCTCAACTTACCCAAACAACTTCGGAGCTGTTGAGTACACCTCCTGGAGCGATGCAGCCAAGTACACCTCTTGGACCGAGGCGAAGCCACCAAGTATTCCCAGACCGAGCCATCGTAAACACTAGTTCTCTGTCTCTCTTCTCCCTCTCGATCTCTCTTCTCCTTCTTTCCCCCTCTCGGTCTTTCCCTCTCTCGATCTCTCTTTCTATATCATGATCTCTCTCATCTTAGTTTCTTAGATATCGGGTGGGAAGGGTGGGGATTAATTTTGTTCTTAAGGGGTAGACATGGCAAAACGGGCGGGTCGGGTTGGGTTTGGGTCGGGTCAATTGGGTTGCAGGTCAAACGGGTCACGGGTCAATAACGGGTCATTTTAAGCGAGTTAAAAATGGATTCAGGTCAATCGGGTTGCAGGTCGGGTTGACCCGTATTTTTCACATGAATTTTTTTTTATATATTTTTTTATAAAGAAAACAATATGTATTTGCCATTTGGAAAGTTATGCAGCAAATTACTTGATGTAAAATGCATTATTTTGAATTCACCACTTATATCAAGAATAAACTCAGTTAAACTTATTGATACTTATTCAATAATTTTAAAATTATACAAATCCTAACATTGCTATCTAAATAAAATAACACAAAGATAAGTAAAACAAATACACAAGTTTTATTTCTACACAATATCAACATTCCAAAATATAAAACAAAATTACAAATGACTTATTGGATAACTCATTTGATAAAGAATAAAAACATATAAGAAATTTATAATCTTGAAAATTAATTTTATAACCTATTATCAATTATGGTTGGTACTCTATTTCAATTTGAGATATACACTAAAGTTTTATTGCTTATTATTTATACATGGTCTCTTTTATGAATATCATATCGTTGTTAAGTAATACACACTCTAGGAAATATTATAATTTATTTTAAAAAACCGTTTCTTTTTGGACATAAATTGTTAAAAAATAGGTCTAAGCATTCATAATTTATGCTAATTTGATACTTTGGCTTCACTATTTTCACACTTGTAAATGTTTCTCACATATGTCTACAATTTTTAATATATGTTTTTAACTCTATTGTAACCAGATTATTTAGGCATGTACTTTGCTATTTGATATCTAAAAATCTTTACTTATTACAGAATGCTCAACCATTTATCTTTCAATAAATTTGAATATAGTTATGTAAATGTATCAATTGTTTCCTTAAACCTTACAATAAACAATTAAGCCAATATTGTCTTAATTCTAATATTTTTTGACAAAAAAAAAAAGTTTTAAAAAAATGGTTCGGGTTGGGTCGTGGGTCGGGTTGGGTTGGGTTGACCCGCAAAAAACATGGGTTGGGTCACGGGTTAACCCGTTTTTGCTTCGGATAAAAAATTGGGTTCGGGTCGTTTTGCCATATCTATTCAGGGGCATGGGGGAGGGAATGACGTCGTTCCAATCTAATTTAGTTTCTGTTTCTTTTTTTTTTTTTTTAATTAACGTTTTTGTGAAATTAAGAAATAAAAAATAAATATTAACTAAAGACCAAAATTGCATCATTTTAGTAAGTTAATGACAACAACTAACAAAATACTAATGGAGGACTCAATTGAGAATGAATGAAACTTAGAGAACTAAAATGACAAAAGCCAAATTTAGAGGGTTGAAATGAAAAATGGTAAAACTTAGAGGGTGAGTTTAGCATTTTGGCTTTTATTTTTCATTTCTTATCTTGATTAGGAAGCTGACTCATATATTTGCGTAAATGACATTATTTTATTGGTTGGAATGACCATTTTAGCAGTCCTCCCGATAGTGCAATATGTGCCACTTGTTAGAAATATCTTGGGGAAGGGATTACCAAACTACCCTCACTTAAATTATAATGGTATAGCTTTTTTTTTTTTTTTTTTTTTTTTCAGTGTTTGTTTTGAGCAAGAACAAATTTTAATAGGCGGGGTAAGGGTCATGACTTAAGTCTTCAAGATAAAATTTTACACACATATACATTTAGATTATGCTAGAATAAGAATTTTATCTCAACTAAAAAAAAAAAAAGCATTATTACCTATTTTTTATTTTTGCGAAAAAAAAGAATATCTCAATATCTATCACGAGCATTTTTTAACATGCCGGGTCTCTTTTGGGAAGAAAAACAGAAGAAAAAAAAAATCTGATAAGTAAATCATTAGTTTGAACACATAAATTTATTGTAATTGTGTGTGTGTGTTTTTTTTTTTTCTTCCTTAAAAACACTTTATTCTTAAAAATATATATAAAAAAATTTATTTAATAAAATATTAAACCATTCATTAAAATTAATGAATGGTTTAATTCAAAATTCAAAAAATTCAAAAAATCCATTCAAAACTAGCAAATGATGTCACTAAAGCTGGTTGTCACTATTCTTTTTTCTTTCATATTACATTGTTCTAATCCTATTCCAGTCTATTTCAAACACTATGCCACTATGCTTTCTTTTTTATACCCACCTTCAAAATCTTCTCAACTCCATTTATTTTTGTCCTGTAAGTTCTTTCTCTTATTGCTTTTTTCATTTTTCCCTCCTGATAAACAACCACAACCCATTTGGATACAATGTTAATGGTTCTTGGTTTATTTTCGCAGGACTTTTAAGGGGACAAAATGGCAAGAATTTCAACCTCCTTCCTGGGAATTTTTCTTTTAGTATTATGTTGCTATGCATCCAACACGGTACAAGCGACAGACTACGCGGCATACAAAGACCCGAAGCGGCCAACTGGTGCTAGGATCAGGGACCTCATGAAGAGAATGACTCTCGAAGAAAAGATCGGTCAGATGGTCCAAATTGAACGTGTCAATGCCACTGCACAAATAATGAAGCAGTTTTATATTGGTATGCAAATGGATTGAATAACTTCTAATTGTGTTTTTTGAGGTTATAATAATATGGGCATTGCTATAGGAAGTGTATTAAGTGGTGGAGGGAGTGTCCCTGCTCCTAAGGCTACTCCACGGCAATGGATTGATACGGTGAACAAAATTCAGAAATGGGCTCTTGCCACTCGTCTTGGAATCCCTATGATATATGGAATTGATGCCGTTCATGGCCACAACAATGTGTACAATGCAACCATTTTTCCTCATAATGTGGGCCTTGGAGTCACCAGGCAAGTGCTTAATTAACATGATTTTTGTGCGTTTGGGTTAGCATTTTTACTGAAAGTTTATTTGCTAGAAGTTAACAAAAATATAAGTGTACCTAAAAAAAATGAAATTTTGAATGCTTTACACAAACAAATAAATTAGAATTGAAAGAGTAAAGCTAATTCAAACTCACCTGAAAATTTCTAAATGCATATATAATCAATATTGGATAAAACCCAGTATGTATGCATTTCATGTATATGTAATTTATTATATTTAATTCTTGTTTTAGAAAATTTTATTATAAATTTGCTTGAATAATATTACTTGTAATTTTCTTTTGACAATAAATGGGATGGCTTAGATATTTGTTCATCCACTTGAGATCACTATTATAACAACTCTACGTTTTTTAGACACATCAGATGCTGATTTTGCATTTAATTATTGTTATTCTGCTAGCTATGTATCCTATATTTATTGAAGTTCACAGTTAATTTGATTTTTTTTTTTAAATTTTAAATATGAGTATTTTAGCCTTATAAGAAATGCATTGCTTTTAGTTTTTTGAATATGAGTGTTTCTGTTCTGTATTCAACAAGTAAACTGATGGGATCAATCCATTATTCTGTGACATTCTGTGATCTACTATAGGGATCCTCAACTTATAAAGAAGATTGGGATTGCAACTGCACATGAAGTTCGAGCCACTGGAATTCCTTATGCTTTTGCTCCATGTATTGCGGTAAGTAAAAATTTCTTCATAGGAATGAACTATATATAAAAGATAACCTGAACATCTGTATATGTCCTTAAAGTTTAGCACAAAAGCAATTTTAGTCTCTAAAATTTGAATTGATTGCTTCAGTCCCTTCCATGATATGGTCAACCGAAAAATTGACATGACATCACTCCATAAGGGCATCTAAAAGTAATCATTTTTAAATTTGTTAGGGAATAAATCGATCACGAAGTCTTTTAAGAGCTAAAGTTGGTCATTTTACATTAGACTAAATGAAATCATTTTAAAATTTAGATACTAAAATCGCTCGTGTGCTAAACTTTAGTTTCATCTTTTTTTTTTTTTTTCAGTAATCCTATATTCTCTGTTGAATAACGCAGGTCTGCCGAGATCCAAGGTGGGGTCGATGCTACGAGAGCTACAGCGAGGACCCCAAGATTGTCCAAATGATGACTGAGATCATCTCTGGGTTGCAAGGAGATCTCCCTGATAAATCTTGGTTGGGCAGACCATACGTTGGAGGAAAGTAAGAAATAGTGTCCCCTTTACTTTATTTGATCTTTGTTTCAATGATGGTAAATTCAATTAAAAAAAGAAAAAGAAAAAATAAATCAATAGCCACAATTAGTTCTACTAATATGTATCTACAAAACGTTTATTATACTCTAGTGCCAAATATATATGAAATCCATACCAATGTTTATGATTACATTGCATACAGAGATAAGGTGGCAGCTTGTGCAAAGCACTATGTTGGTGATGGAGGCACAGTCAAGGGCATTAATGAAAACGACACTATAGTTAGCCAGCACGAATTGTACAGCATCCACATGCCTGCTTACTATAATTCAATCATTAGGGGTGTTTCTACTATCATGGCATCCTACTCAAGTTTTAATGGAGTGAAGATGCATGCAAACCAAGAGCTTTTGACTGGGTTTCTTAAGAATAGACTCAAGTTCAGGGTAATTTCTAATTCAGTATTAGTAGTTTAAAGTTATTGTCAATTTTAATACATAAATCTTATAAACTAACATGACTATGAGTAGATTATTGACACTTTAACATAATAAATAAGTTTCCTTAACTTCTCTTTTGTTCATGAGAATATTTCTAATTGAATTATGGGTTGAACCTTTCAGGGTTTCATCATCTCAGATTGGCAAGGAATTGACAAGATTACCTCTCCACCACATTCAAACTACACATATTCTATTCAAGCTTCAATTCTAGCTGGTGTTGACATGGTCGGTTACAAAACTCAGCTAAAGATTTCTTCAACTCATGCATGGTTCCCCAAATTTATTTTTTGTTAAACTGAGTGCCTGCAATTATTTCTATATCATTGGAAACCTTTGTGTTGTTTTGCAAAGGTTTTCTAATTTTTTACAAAATTATGGCAATGAGTCTTCAAGATTTTAGGTGCACCCTTATGAGAATTCTTTTTCCTCATCCGTTAATGGTTGGGAAGTAGTAAAGCGCATTTTTGCTTATATTAGAATCATTCAAAAATCCCTTGAGGCCTTCTTCTTACTTCTAATTTCACTACCCTAAATGATAGTATGGAAAACTAGAATTGTTATTTTTCAATATAATTTTTTCATAGTTCTACCTGAAGCTTGGTTGATATTTGTCTAAAGTTGCTATAGTTGAGAGAGATGCCTGATTTCATATTTGTTGCAGGTCATGGGTCCTTACAATGTCACAGAATTTGTTGATGACTTGACCAATATGATTAACAAGAATTTCATTCCCTTGAGCCGAGTAGATGATGCCGTAAGGAGGATCTTGCGTGTTAAGTTCTCCATGGGTCTCTTTGAAAACCCTCTGGCTGATAACATTCTAGCTGATATGCTTGGAGCCCAGGTTAGCCACTTAATATCCCAAACTAATCTTTGTTTTTCATTTTTTTTTGGTAATATATGCCTAATTTTAGAGGGTGACCTTATCCTCTACCTTAAGAAAATGTGCCATTTGAGCTACGACTAATTGGTGAACTTTTTAATCTCTTTATTTAACCTGGTTAATTTTTCCACGAGCTTTTATTTCCTTTTCTAAATATATATATAATAGCTTCTAAAATATTAAATATATAATTCAATGATTTTTTTTATTTATTTTATAGTTTGATAGTTAGAAGAGTGGAAATTTAAACTTTGGATGTCTTCATTAAAAATACAATAAAGTGCCAACTAGTTGAGTTACAAGACTCTTAAGCTCTGTTTGGATTTGTGGTCACATTTTGCTGAACCTGCGTTTTTGGCTTTTATTTTTATTTTTATTTTTTTATAGCTTAGCGCTTTGAGTACTGTTCATTGGCCATGAACAGTGAAAGTAGGCCAATAAACAGTATTACACAGTAATACAGTAACTAACAAATTTTTTTTAATTCTTTTCAGTTTTCAGCAAAATAAGTGATATCCAAACGCACAAGTGTGCGTTTGGATACCATTTATTTTGTTGAAAACTGAAAATAATAAAAAAATATTTTGTAGTTACTATTTATTACTGTTTATTACTGTTTGGCACTGTTCATTGGCCAATTTGCACTGTTCATGTCTCATGAACAGTGCAAGAGGCATTGAGTTGAACAAGAAAAAAAAAAGAAAAAGAAAAAAAAGGAAAGTAGACGCAAACGTGAGACGAGGACGCACAAACCAAACAAAGCCTATTATATCCACTATCCAATTCATATATAGTCTATAGATTGACATAAATGGCTAGTTATATTTTGTATTGGTCAACTCTTGATCAAATTCCATGTTTTTTCATTAGGAACATAGAGAAATTGCTAGGGAAGCTGTGAGGAAATCACTTGTTTTATTGAAAAATGGAAAGTCTGCACATACTGGGCCTATTTTGCCCCTCCCCAAGAAAGCGCCAAAGATTCTTGTCGCTGGAACTAATGCAGACAACTTGGGCTATCAATGCGGTGGATGGACAATCGAATGGCAAGGACTCAGTGGGAATAACCTCACTTCGGGTATGTTTTTTTCCCCAATGATCTACTTTCTGACTACATTCTTTTCAATTAGTTACTGTGTTTATCTTCTTTGTTTTTTTAAAAGAGAATATAGTGAATTTTTTTTTAAACCATCTATAGCCATATAACTTCAATTTACTATCTATCACATGGTAGTAGGTGTTTGATGTTGTTATGACCATGCCATTAGGTTACAACATGCCATTTGAACATGAAACACCCTAACTCTATTCATCCATATTGGGAACTAGTTGGTTCCTTTGGGGGTGCTTTCATTGTTCACCATAAAGAAAAAGTGCTCACTTTTAAGTGCCATTAATAAAAATGGATGATTTTCATGTTTTCCAAATTATCTCCCTTTGCAATTACATTTGGTTATTCTCCAATAATGCATCAGCCTTCAATTTATCATTTAAATTCAGCAATCTATCTCATTGAAAGAACTACTATTTTATGACAGGAACGACCATCCTCAAAGCCATTAAAGACACTGTTGATCCAAGCACCCAAGTGGTCTTCAATGAGAGCCCAGACACTGCCTTTATCAATTCCAATGACTACGCATATGCCATTGTGGTAGTAGGTGAGCAACCATATGCAGAGACTAATGGTGATAATTTGAACCTCACTCTCCCCGCTCCTGGACCAGATACAATCAAGAATGTATGCAGCCATATCAAGTGTGTTGTAGTTGTCATCTCCGGGCGTCCCCTTGTGATTGAACCATATCTTGAATCAATGGATGCTCTTGTGGCTGCATGGCTCCCAGGTACTGAAGGTCAAGGTGTGGCTGATGTTCTTTTTGGTGATTATGGATTCACTGGCAAGTTGGCTAGAACTTGGTTTAAACGAGTTGATCAACTCCCGATGAATGTTGGGGATGCACACTATGATCCACTGTTCCCATTTGGATTTGGCCTTACAACTCAGCCAATAAAGCAAATGTAAACAACCATCTCCTATAGGAAGAGGTTTTTTGTTTTCATATAAGAAGTATACATGATTTTATCTTTCAAAAGCTTCTAAATATATATATATATATATATATATATATATATATATATAAACTGCAAGGGAATATTTGAAGTTTAATGGTCTCATCATTTTCACATAACCTTACAATTGGAAGTTATTAATGCTGACATTATTTAGATTAACTAATAGTTGCCATTCCTTATATGTTCCTTGTTATATGAAGAGACTTTTCTTTCTTTGTTTTTCTTTACGCTTTTTTGTCCTTTTTTTTTTGGGGGGGGGGGGGGGGGGGGGGGGGTGGGGGGGTGGGGGGGTTGGGGTGGTGTGCGGTGGTGTATGTACCAAATAAAAATTACAAGCCCATGAGCCAGAGAAAAAGGAACAGGGTTGGGGCAGAAATGTGGAAGGAAAGAGGGGAGTGGGCTGGGTCCAATGGAACCAAAGAGAAAGGCCAGGAGCTCGAGATGTCCAAGATAACATGAGGTCCACCAAAGGAGGCCAATTGGGAGTGGACACGCCCTCGAAGAGGCCAGCCGAGGACCACACCAACTCCTCGATTGTCAGCCGATAGCCTCCCCCAAATAAGTAAAAAGGGGAAATAGATAGCCTTTGTAGTATCAAGAATGTCGACTGCGTCAAAAGAATAGGAGACAGTGGCGTGTAGACTTGGTAGCCATCACCTTCAAATTAAATGTGGGTTTATGGTTGAATGAGGGTTTGAACAGTATCCTACACTTCTACTAAAAAAATTAACATGATTACATATTTTGAAAATTTAACTATTTAATTGCGTATTTTTTATATTCTTAACAAGCATATCAAATTTCGTGTTAATCAAATATTATTTATTATTTGCTACATAAACTTAATTTTTGTGTATAATTTTAAACTACAAAAATTTAAAATTTAAACATTTGATTGATGACATAGCTATTAATTTTTGATTTTTTTGAAATTTTGCAAACATAGAGCAATAAGAAGAAAATATAATCTAATAGAAGATTTTTCAAAATTCACATATAATAAAAAGAAAGTAAGTAAAGTTGTAGTTATCTTACTGTGGGTTGGATCCAATTGGTTTTATAGGAAAAAAATTGATATAAAAAGGCTTAGGGGGTAAGTTTAGTAACTTTTTCCCCAGCCAAAATTAGAAATTAACATCATTTGCCAAACAATATAATTAGTAGGCACTGTTTTCAAACTATATTTTTTACTAATATCTCGAGTTTCTAAGACTCGACTTAGGCCTATAAATCGAGTCTCAAAAACTCGATTTTTATGATCTGATCACATCTGATGTGACATTTTTTCCACGTGGTGTCTGCTGAAAATCAAGTCTCTAAGACTCGATTTATAAAGCAACCATTTAAAAATCAAGTAAAATGTTTTACAAATCAAGTTCTCTCTCACTGCTCGCTCTTTTCTTTCCTTTTCACCATTCTCCCCCTCTCCTCTCTCACCTGATCGACAATCCTTTTTTTTTTTTTTTTTTTTTAATCTGGGTTTGCAGACTGCATGTAGGTGGTGGTGGTGATGAATCCAGGTGATAGTGGTTGTTGATAGGTGGTTTTGATGGGTGGGTGGCTGGATGAGTTTTGATGGTTGCTGATTGGTGGGTTTTGATTTTGGGTAGGTGGGTTGGGAGTGGTGGCT
Organism: Lithocarpus polystachyus; assembly: GCA_033629205.1. Lineage (NCBI taxonomy): Eukaryota > Viridiplantae > Streptophyta > Magnoliopsida > Fagales > Fagaceae > Lithocarpus > Lithocarpus polystachyus. The sequence goes on along the minus strand of CM066165.1, from coordinate 51,259,964 downwards.
AGCTGGGCTTGGATGAAATCGGTGGTTGGGTTGGGAGTGGTAGATGGAGTGGTGGCCGGATCATTTTTGTGTTTGCCACTGTGGACCTACGTTTTGCTCGTTGTATATTTGCCGCCGTGGATTTAGGTTTTGCTCGCCGTGGATTTGGGCTTGCTCGCCTTGGGATTTTTTTTTTTTTTTTTTTTTTTGTGGTGGGTTTTGCTTAGTCATGATCTTCTACAAACACCATGGTGGTGGGTGGATTTTGATGTGGGATAGGCAAAATGTGGGTTTTGGTGGTTGTTGATGTTTGTGGTGAATAGTGATGGTGAGAGAACTAAACATGTGTGTAAGGATCATTGTGCTGGAATTGTTGTGTTGATTTCTTAAATTTTTTTTTTTTTTTTTTTGGTATTTTTGGGAATGGCTTGTACATGAGAGACTTAAGACTTAAATTTTTTTTGGCTTATAAATCTAGTCTTAGATACTCGATTTCCAAGTGGACGCTACGTGGAAAATACGCCAAATCAGAACACTGAAATCGAGTCTTTGAGACTCGATCTATAAGCTCAAAATCGAGCCTTTTAGACTCGAGATGTTAGTAAAAAATATAGTTTTGTAACAGTGCCTACTAATTATATTGTTTGAAAAATAGTGTTAATTCCCAATTTTGGTCCTTTTCCCCCCCTTAAGTTTTCCAATTTTAAGAACCGTTTTCTACTTTTTAGACCAAAAAATTTCTTTGGCAACTTAAAGCATGCCAAGTTACCAATCTTCAAATCCTAACTGGAAAAAAAAAAAAAACAAAACAAAACAAAACAAAACCAATAAACACAATTTGACAAAGAACAATAAATTTCTCAATAAAAGGACCACATGTATGTGGGTCTCACATGTATTGAAGGAGAGATCTCATAAGATACATTCTTCAATAAAAGAGCATTACAAGAATGAAGGAGAACAAGGGCATTTAAAGATTTTTCCTGCGCTACTCCATTGAATTTTTTGTAGATTCTTTAAAAAAAAAAAAAGAGTATCACACGTATTTTGTGGTAGAAACCCTAGGTTTTTTATTTTATTTTATTTTTATGTGTAAATAAAAGAATCAATAGGGAAATTTTAGTAACTTTAAATGCATAATCAGGTTGGATATGAGTATATGAGGTATCAAATACAAACTCTTCCCAAAAAATTATAGTCTTAATAGATTTAAAAATTCAAAAAGTCTGGAAGCACACGCTCTTTGCACATACTTTGTCACACCTAATACAAATACCAAGTGATGATTGAATTAATTTTCACAAGTATCAATGGTGGTCCCCATATGTGAGGGATATAATCCAATCACACATTGACAAATGTCCAAGTTGTGTCGAAGTGTGTGACAAGTTAAACAACAATAAACATTCAAATTCAATTTGGGTTACCCCGCAGTTTCTGGTAGTTTATTGCTTAGAGTACATTTGGTAGACTGTAATAGACACGGTAATATAATAGTTTTCCAATGGTTTAGCTATTCGGAAGTTTGAGAGAGAGAGAGAGAGAGAGAGAGAGAGAACTGATTTTTTAAAAATTTAGCTAAATTTTAGAAGTTTTAAAATTAGAAATTTTACATGTATAACCATATTATTTAAACTTTCTATGCATATGAATTTGAGAGTACTTTAGGCATCTAAAATGAAGATTCTAAATAGGGGAATAGTATTATAGTTAAAAAAAATCAGAAAATAACTAATCTCTCTCTCAAATTTAAAAAATATTATTTTTTAGTAAATATAATTGTATAAGAAAGATATTTTCTAAAATATATCTTAAGTTTGATTCTAATATTACAACTCACAACTAAACTTATTAATATGTTTAGTTATAGACAAAGTTTAGTTACAAAATTAGTTGTAACCTAAAGTTATAAACTTACTCAATAAAGTAAATATTACTACATATTTTGAAAATCTAACTGTTGAATTGCATGTTCTTTACGCTCTGAATACACAAGTCAAATTCTATGTCAATCGGATATTATTTATTATATGATCTATAAGCTTATATTTTATGCATAATTTTAAACTACAAAAACTTGCAATTTAAAAAATTTATTAATGACATTGCTATTAATCTTTAATTTTCTAAAATTTTTGCAAGTATGGAGGATATAAGAAGAAGATATAATCTAATGGTGGATTTTTCAAAGTTCACCTCCAATAGAAAGATATTGAGTAATAGAAAGATATTGAGTAAGGATACAACTAATTTTGTAGCTAAATTTCGTCTTTTAGTTATTCTATTATAACACATTTAATTCTTAGTAATAAAGATTACCATTCATGTCATAATCCTTATTCAATGTTTATCAATAGACATAGTTTTTTGTAACTTTTATGTTAAATCTGTGACAAAAATCTAGAAACTAGCTTATTAGTTATTTCCACCAAAAAAAAAAAATAAAAAAAACTAAAGGCATGTTTAGTACACTAAATGTGAATTACAACAAGAATGGTAGTTTTATTAGTGTTTTAAATCAGGTTTATAATACATTTCATAATTAGAATATAACTACAAAAGGGCTTAACCTTTGTAGTTGTAGACCGGGATTATAAACAACGGACACTAAGCACACACAACCAATGTGGAATATTCATTAGTTTGGTTGTGAGTTGTAATAATAGAATAAAACTTAAGATCTATTTTAGGAAATATCTCACTTATATAATTATATTTCTTAAAAAATAATATATTTTTAATTAGAGAGAGATGAGTTATTTTTTGATATTTTTGTAATTTCCATAATTGTTTCGTGGATATAGAAAGTTTGTTTATTTGAAAATATATTAATGTTAGAAATTATTCCACCTACTTTTAGAGAGAAATAGCTAATCCTGATTTTAAAGGATAGCTATTCATAAAGAATGCCTATTCCCTGTAATAAAAACATAACCAAACTATTGAACAGTTACATCATAGGAATAATTATTACATTACAGTATCTATTACAGTCTACCAAATATGCCTTAAAAGTTAGATTATTTGAAAAACAAAAATAATTGAAATAATAGTAAACCCAAATAGGAGAATCAATCAAGGGCACAATTATGGGGCATTTAATGGGTCTATTTAGGAGAAGAATAAACATCCATAATAAATTTGCACATGTAAACCAGTAAATTATCTATAAATGAATTTTATTTTATTTTTTAAAAATTGGTAATATTAATTTGCACTCTTAGGATAATGGTCATTCCACAATTATAAGTTTTTGTGGAAGGAGTAAAGATCGAAATTCAAGTCTCTAGAAATGAAATTTTACACATATATGAACTTTAGATTAGACTAAAGTATGATTTTAATATGGGAAAAAAAAATAAAAGGGCATTAAAACCTTGTTGAACATTTATTAAAAAAATCTTGGAAATAAATCATTAGTTTGAACGCATTACTTTATTGTGATTGTGTATTCTTCTCTTTTCTTTTTTTTTTTCTTTTTTGAAAGAGATTGTGTCTTTTTTTGTTTTCTAGAAATTAAATAAAAAAATATATAAAAAATAGTATTTAATAAAATATTAAATGCATTTTAACTTTTACTTTTAGAACACGCTGGTAAACATAAATGATCCATTAAAGCAATACAAACTTTCTCCAAAACCAAAATCTTTAGCCAACAACCAAACTTAGCAGGCTGAGCAGAAAAGAATTAAAGTATCTTGTATCGAATGATACCGTGTTATTCGTATTAAAATCAAATTAACGAGAAATATGGGCGTAAAAATAACTATCCACTAACACGTGTCTTTTATTTGTTAGTGATGTTATTTTTGCAAACATATCTCATTTTTTGGATTTTGATACCATTGATATAGTATCATTTGATACCAAATTCCTTCTCGAAAAAAAAACCAGCTTTACTTAGTGTTGACAGAGTTGCGTTTCAAAATTCAACAAATGCAATGACCTCCCGCTATATTATAGGAGAAACCGAGCTTCAAACAGACAATAACCCTGTGAAAATATTAGCAAATGATGCCTTTCATATTTACACTGTTCTAATCCTATTCCAGTCTATTTCAAGCACCATGCCACTATGCTTCCTTATTTATACCCAGCTTCAATCTTATAAACTGCAGTCAGTTTTTTCTGTAAGTTCTTTCTCTTATTGCTTTTTTATTTGTCCCTTCTTTTCCTGTGACTTTTTCTGGTAGTTTTATTTTCCACATACTTCTTGGGTTTTCATAATCATATTCTTCTTTAGCTTCCATAAAATGTGAACTTAGAAACAAAACCATGATTTTTCAATGACTTTTTATATCTACGCATGCATTTTTTTTTTTTATATACAAAATAGAAATTCTACTTTAACTTAATTTAATTATATATATATATATATACATGAAGCTCTCTCCTGAAAACTTAAACTTTGCCCCACTCATAAGAACTTTGTATTTGTAGAGTTACCATCGCGCATCTTTAGCGTGATGGTAACCACAACACATTTGGATACAATGTTAATGTTTCTTGGTTTATTGTTGGGCTCCTATATCATCTTTCATTCTTTATTTTCGCAGGACTTGTAGGGGGACAAAATGGCAAGAATTTCAACCCCCTTCCTGGGATTTCTTATTTTATTAGTATTATGTTGCTATGCGTCCAACATGGCAAAAGTGACAGGATACACGGCATACACAGACCCGAACCAGCCAATTCGTATGAGGATCAGGGATCTCTTGATGAGAATGACTCTTCAAGAAAAGATTGGTCAGATGGTCCAAATTGAACGTGCCAATGCCTCTGCTGAAGTCATGAATAAATTCTTTATTGGTGATTGAATGGCTTCTATTATTACATTGCTTGAATTGTTCGAGTAATAATTTCAGGAATTGTGTTTTTGAGATTTTAATAAATTGTAAAAATTGGCATTGCTATAGGAAGTGTATTAAGTGATCCAGGGAGTCCCCCTGCTCCTAAGGCTACTGCACAGCAATGGATTGATACAGTGAACGATTTTCAGAAAGGGGCTATGTCCACTCGTCTTGCAATCCCTATGATATATGGAATTGATGCTGTTCATGGCCACAACAATGTGTACAAGGCAACCATTTTTCCTCATAATGTGGGCCTTGGAGTCACCAGGCAAGTGCATGATCAACATGATTTTTTTGGATTAGTTTTTTTCACTGAAAATATATTTGCTAGATGTTAACAAAAATATAATTATACCTAAAAAAATGAAGTTTTGAATGCTTTGCACAAACAAATAAATTATAAATTAAAAGAAAAAAAAAAGCTAATCAAAACTCACTTGAAATTTTCAAAATCCATATATAATCAATATTGGAAAAAACTAGGCGTGCACATTTTATTTATATCTTTGTATATTAAGATCATTCAAAAAGTTAATTATGACCTCAAAAAAGGTTTAAAATGACTCTAATATAATTAGATAATCTTTATTCCTAAAAAATAAAAAATAGGGTTAAAATTGTAATTCAACAAAATTTAAAAATAAAAAACTACTGAAGAAACTTTTTTCTTAAAAATTAGCACACACTTTCTATTTAAATATATCTCACATACGTTTGATACATTTTCTCTTAAATATTAGCACACACTAAATTCATTAGTTTACTCATTTTCAAAATCTTAAATTTTAGTTTTTTAAAAATTCTTTCCCATATAACCTTACTGAAAATTTCAAAATGCATATATAATCAATATTGGATAAAACCAGGTATGCATTTATCTCTATAGTAGCCTCATCGCACGCACTTTGCGTGTGCGATGAGGGGTTTTTTTTTTTTTTTTGGGTCTAGTGTCATAATTTCCTCTTAAAAAAAATTGGATAAGTTTGTTTTGAAGACATAAATTAGTAGAAGAGTGTCTTATTTTGTAAAAATTTTAAGCAGAGTTGGAAATATATTTTTATAGAGTTATCCTCAAGTTTTTTCCCTATGAAAGCTATGGTTTAAGGGTATTTTTGAATCACATAAAAGTCCAGTCCAAAAGGGAGAATTCTCTTATACATAGTATAGATATTAAGATGATTCAAAAAATTAGTTATGACTTCAAAAAAAGGTTTAAAATGCCTCTAATCTAATTAGATAATCATTATTCCTAAAAAATAAAAAATAAGGTTAAAATTGTAATTCAAAAAAAATTCAAAAACAGAAAACTACCAGAAAAACTTTTTTCTAAAAAATTAGAACACACTCTCTATTTAAATATATCTCATACACGTTTGATACATTTTCCTTTAAATATTAACACATACTAAACCCATCGGTTTACTCATTTTCAAAATCCTAAATTTTAGCTTTTTAAAAATCTTTTCTTGTGTAACCTCACTAATAATAGACAAATTCAAATTGAAAAATTATGATATTAAACTCAATATATATATATAAAGTCTCATCGTATATGTAAAGCGCTTGTGCTAGAGCTAGTCTATTTTATTGTATTTTAATTCTTGTTTTTCAAAATTTTATTATAAATCTGCTTGTATAATATTATTGGTAATTTTATTTTAGGATGCCTTAGATATTAGGACAACTTTACCCCTTTCTGACTCATCAGATACTGATTTGCATTTAATTATTGTTATTCTGCTAGCTATGTATCCTATATTGATTGAGATTCACAGTTAATTTTATTTTTTATTTTTTTAAATATGAGTATTTTAGCCTTATAAGAAATGCATTGCTTTTAGTTTTTAAATACAGTGTTTCTGTTTTGTCTTCAACATGTAAACTGATAATAAGATCAATCCACTGTTCTGTGGCACTCCACAATGCATGAATTGAACTTGTTATGCAAATTCTATGATCTACTGTAGAGATCCTGACCTTATAAGGAGGATCGGGAGTGCAACTGCACGTGAAGTTCGAGCCACTGGAATTCCTTATACATTTGCTCCATCTGTTTCGGTAAGTAAAAATTTCTTCATAGAAATGGACTATATATAGAAGAAAACCTTAATAACTGAATTTTGCTCTTATTTTTTTTTTCTACTTTCTTCAACATAATATCTTTCCTTAAAGTTTAGTACATGAACAATTTTTGTCTCTGAAATTTAAGTTGACCGGTTTAGTCCCTTACATGACACATCGTCAAATGAAAAATTGACACGACATCATTCTATAAAGAAACAAATACACACCCAAACAAGGGAGAAAGAAACGAGTTGTTAACAAAGTCTTTTAGGAACTAAAGTTGATCACTTTACGTTAGGATAAATGAAATAATTTTACTAAAATCACTCGTGTGCTAAACTTTTATTTTATTTTAGTACATGAGCAATTCTTTTTTCATCAATGCTATATTCTCTGTTGAATAATGCAGGTCTGCAGAGATCCGAGGTGGGGTCGATGCTACGAGAGCTACAGTGAGGACCCCAAGATTGTCAAAATGATGACTGAGATCATCTCAGGGTTGCAAGGAGAACTCCCTAATAATTCTTATGTCTCCCATCCATATATTGGAGGAAAGTAAGAATCAGTGTCTCCTTTACTTTACTTTATTTGATCTTTGTTTCAGAGATGGTAAATTCAAAAATTCTGTTTACAGAAAAAAGAAATCAATAGCCACTAGTGCCCAATATATGTGAAATCCATACCAATGTTTATGATTGCATTGCATACAGGAATAAGGTGGCAGCTTGTGCAAAGCACTATGTTGGTGATGGAGGCACAGTGAACGGCATTAATGAAAATGACACCATTGTTACCTCGCGAGTATTGTTCGGCATCCACATGCCTCCTTACTATGTTTCAATCATTAAGGGTGTTTCTACTATCATGGTATCCTACTCAAGTGTGAACGGAGTGAAGATGCATGCAAACGAAAGGTTGGTGACTCGGTTTCTTAAGAAAAGACTCCATTTCGAGGTAATTTGTAATTTACTATTAGTAAGTTTTATTAAATTATTGTCAATTTTAATTCATAAATCTTATAAACTAACATGACAATGAATAGATTATTGACACCTCAATAATATTATAATTAATTAATTTCTTAATTTTTTTTTGTTTTGTTTTGTATTTAGTTAGAAATTGACATTTCGGTCATGCAGTAAAATTTGTAATATTTTATCATTCTCTTTAAAAATTTATATATGAGAATATTTCTAATTGAATTATGGGTTGAACCTTTCAGGGTTTCGTCATCTCAGACTGGCAAGGACTTGACAAGATTACCTCTCCACCACATGCAAACTACACATATTCTATTCAAGCTGCAATTCTAGCTGGAATTGATATGGTCAGTTACAAAACTCAGCTAAAGATTTCTTCAAGTCATGTGCATGATTACCCTTTTTTTTTTTGGGGGGGGGGGGGGGGGGTTTAAACTGAGTGCCTACAATTATTCCTGTATCATTGGAAACCTTTGTGTAGTCTTGCAAATATTTGCAATGAGTCTTCAAGATTTAGGTACACCATTATGATAATTCTTTTTCCTTATCCGTTAATGGTTGGGAAGTGGTAAAACACGTTTTTGCTTTATTTGAATCTGCAAGGATTTTTTTTTTTTTTTTTTTTGAGAGCAGAGAAAAGAGGATTTTATGTCACCGTGTTACATATGATATGTAATGGCACTCACATGTAGGACCTACTATTCTGTGAGTGCCAATAAATGTCTAACAACGACACCAAATACCAATCCCGAGCAAAGTATACTGTCAAATTGATGTAATTAAGAAAAATATTAGAATCATTCAAAAAACCCCTGAGGCCTTCTTCTTACATCTATTTTCACTACCCTAAATAGTAGCATGAAAATCTAGAAACGTTATTTTCACATATATACCGATATTTGTCTTAAAAATTGCTGTGGTTGAGAGAGATGCCTGATTTCATATTTGTTGCAGGTCATGGTTCCTTACAATTACCCAGAATTTATTGATGGCTTGACCGATCTGGTTAATAAGAATGTCATTCCCATGAGCCGAATAGATGATGCCGTAAGTAGGATCTTGCGGGTTAAGTTCACCTTGGGTCTCTTTGAGAACCCTATGGCTGATAACAGTCTAGCTAATATGCTTGGAGCCCAGGTTAACTACTTAATATCCCAAACTAATCTTTGTTTTTCATATATTTTCTTTTTTGGTAATCAGATACCTAATTTTAGAGGGTCTTCGACCCTGACCTTATCCTCCACCTTAAGAGAGTGTGCCATTTGAGCTAGGAATACACTATAATGAAATGTATTTTTGATGACAAAATTTAGTGACGAGGAAATTTTTTTGATCACCAAAAGCTAACATATAGTATAAAAAATGAAGTTTCTGAAAAAAAAAAAAGTATAAAAAATGAATAACTTTTGATAAACTTTATAATTTCTTTATTTAACTTGGTTAATTTTTCCATGAGCTTTTATTTTCTTTTTCTTTTTTCTTTATATAATAACTACTAAAGTATATAGTTCATTTTTTTTAATATAATTAGATAATTGAGGAGGTGAAATTAGAACCCTGAATATCTTTATTGAAAATACAAGAAAATACTAACTAATTGAGCTACAAAGCTCTTGGTTATAATTCACTATCTAATTCATATAGTCTATAGTTTTTGACACAAATGTCTTGTTATATTTTGTATTGGCCAACTCTTGATCACATTCCTTGTTTTCATTAGGAAAATAGAGATATTGCTAGGGAAGCTGTGAGGAAATCACTTGTTTTATTAAAAAATGGAAAGCCTACATATGCTGGGGCTTTTTTGCCCCTCCTCAAGAAACAGCCAAAGATTCTTGTTGTTGGAACTCATGCAGACAACTTGGGCTATCAATGCGGTGGATGGACAATCGAATGGCAAGGACTCAGTGGCAATGACCTCACAACTGGTACATATATACTACCAATGCCATATATACAAATTTTATTCCCCAATGTTCTACTTTCTTACTATATTCTTTTCAATTAGGTTTGTATGCAAATCATAAATACATGAGCTATTTTCTCAAAAACCAAAAAAAAAAAAAAAAAAAAAAGGTTATACGAACTATATCCTTTAGCATGTGGTCTTAGATGTGTGCTTAGTGACTGTTGTGTTTGTAGCTAAGTTCATACGGAGAAAAAAAAAAGGGGAGCAAATTTTACTTTTCACCCTAATCTTTCATATGAATTACCAATTAATTCCATCATTTGAGAATTGTTGTAATGTCCATATATTCTAAATTGAGGTTTATCTTGGACGGAAAATTGCACTCGTGAACAATACATGAATTCCAGGTCTACTCACTGAATAAAGCCGACTTAAAAGAATTAAAATAATTAAATAACTAAATTTCCATCATATGAAAATTGATCATGAGGCCAATAAATTGAAACCCTAGACTAAATTTCCAACACAGATTGCGAATGATTCGTAAAACTTGGCCAATTTGCAAGATTTTAGGTTGGAGAAAAGCATTTTTGCATCTTGAGGTATGTGTGTTTTGCTTCAGAAGAGATCATTAATAGGAATTATTTGTTGTGTGCTGGTTATCAATTTGAGTTAATAGGGCTTGTATCTATGTGATGTGTAGTGTCTCTATCTGAGTTGTTGTGATTGTATTTGTGTGATTTATATATACGTCAATCAATAATTTTCGTCTATTTTTAAATATCTTTCGTGATTATGCAAAAAATGATCGCTTTTTGGATTAATATGTTCATGGTAGCATATGATGTTATGGTTAGGGTATGCATTGCATGATTTGTTTTCGAGTGAATTTACTGAGATATGATGACATTATTTTCTATGTATAATATGGGTATTTTTTGTATATATAAATGGTACTGATATATACCAATAATTAGTAGATAGAGTTGGGCTGCAATCTGCATGTGCATGCCTTACTGCTTTGTGTTTGCCATACATTTGTTGGGAAAAGATTCAAGAAATTGTTTGATATGTTTTATGTTGGTGATGAACCTTTTGATAGTTACTGTTTTTTATTTATTTATTTTTAATTAGTGATTTTTTTTTTAAAATCCTCTATACCCATATAACTTCAATTTACTGTCTATCACTTGGTAGTAGGTGTTTGATGCAGTTATGAACTTGCCATTAATTTACAACATAACATTTTAACATGAAGCATCCTAACTCTATTTATCCATATTGGAAAGTGGGAACTAGTTGGTTCTTTTGGGGGTGCTTTCATTGTTCACCATAAAAGAAAAAGTGCTCACTCTAAGTGCCATTAATAAAAATGGATGATTTTCAAGTTTTCCAAATTATATCCCTTTGCAATTACATTTGGTTATCCTCCAATAATTCAGCAATCTATCTCTTTGAAAGAACTACTTTTTTTATGACAGGAACCACCATCCTCCAAGGCATTAAAGAAACTGTTGACCCAGACACCGAGGTGCTCTTCATTGAGAACCCAGACCCTGCCACAGTGAGGTTCAGCTCCTTATCATATGCCATTGTGGTAGTAGGTGAGAAACCATATGCAGAGACTAATGGTGATAATATGGACCTCACACTCCCAGAACCCGGACCAAGTATAATCAACAAGACATGCAGCAATATCAAGTGTGTTGTAGTTGTCATCTCCGGGCGTCCCCTTGTGCTTGAACCATATGTTGAATTAATGGATGGTCTTGTGGCTGCATGGCTCCCAGGTACTGAAGGCAAAGGTGTGGCTGAGGTTCTTTTTGGTGATTATGGATTCACTGGCAAGTTGGCTAGAACTTGGTTTAGACGAGCTGATCAACTCCCAATGAATATTGGGGATCCAAAGTATGATCCACTCTTCCCATTTGGATATGGCCTTACAACTGAACCATCAGTGCAAACGTAAACTACCATTATAGGAAGGCGTTTTATTTTTCATAAAGCAAGTAGACATGATTGTATCTTTCAAAAGTTTCTAAATATGTGATTTTCTTGCCACCCATTTCTGTCCTATTTGCGTATCAAAAATTTTGTTTAGTATATATGTTCACCAAGTTGTTAATTGGGCATCAATTAAATTAATTATAGCGTTAATTTGTAGATAATACTAAATATTTGAAATCAAGATATGGTCATAAATATTCGTAAAAATTAATTAAATCATTTAAAAAATTACCACATCAATTAAACTTGGTTGTAATTTATAATAAAATTAATGATACCTTTATTGTCATTTGGGTGTGTATATATAACTATTTTGAATTTAGGATCATATTCAACACTTATTAATTTTTTTAATTTAATTTTTTTTTAATTATCATCACATTTTATGAAATTTGTTTTGCTTATCAAATGCTATTCCATGTTGAGGATCCAAAGTTAACTTCAAATATTTGAGACTAAAACTTGGTTGTTCTTGTTACATTTACATTTATTGATCACTTCATTTGATTCTTAACACATATCAAGCTTGATAGCAACAATCCTCTCTAAACACTCTAATTCTTCCAATCTTTTAAGGTGGCTTTTGAAGATTATGTTCATGCAACCTAAGTCTAATGTGGATTAAAAATATATAATAAATAGTTTCAAAAATATTCTTAACAAAAATTCTACAGTAAAAAATGCAATTTACCTACAAAGAAAATAAACCACTCACAAAATAAACACCAAAATTTACGTGAGAAATCCTTTCACCTGGAGGGAAAAAGTATGGAATTAGCTCCGAACAAATCCATTATGAAAAAATTAATTACAATGTATTCTTAAGTTGGAGTCAAAAGCCGAGTTTCACAATAAATACAAGAATATCAACTTCGAAGTGGGATCTCTACTCTAAATACTTGAACTTTCTCTAGTAACAGAATCCAAAAAATTAAATTCATTCCAAAGAAAAGCTCAATTTGTGATCCTTATGTGTCTCTCAGCCAAAGAAAAAACTCTTATTTTTATTTGCTCTCCCACACATTCTTAGCTCAAGTCCAAGACTCTATATAAAACACCAAATGGTAATCTTCTGCTAACACAATAAACAAGCTCTCATAAATTTTTCTTCATTTTTGCTCTCTCTCTCTCTCTCTCTCTCTCTCTCTCTCTCTCTCTCTCTCTCTCTCTCTCTCTCTCTCTCTCTCTCTCTCTCTCTCTCTCTCTCTCTCTCTCTCTCTCTCTCTATGTTGAAGATCGATAGGGGGAGTGTTGAAGATATATGCCGATTGCAACAACTAGGTGCTAAGCAGGTAGCATGCACTGGTCATCGGGAGAAGTTGCCATCATGTGCACCGCAGAGCGCTCCACAGCATCAGGGGAAGGTGCAATTAGGTGCAGCATAGAGTGCACCCCAATATTAAGGTCAGCTGCAATCCAGTGCAACTCAAGGTGCATTGCATCATTAACAGAGGAATCAAGTTGCAATTACAACAAGGTGGAATTATGAAGATATAGAAGACTTGATAGAATCAATGCCACATTATGATCAGATGATCAATTCAATTCAAGTGATGATATAGTTGATGTACAAGTGTAACAATAGGTAGTTTTTGTTTGTAACAAGCTTTCCCTCAAAATAGGGAGTTAGTTATTTTTTATTTTTTATTTTTTGCATCAAATTATATATAAAGGTAGGATTAGCAATTAGATGTATTCATTCATTCATAATCAATAAAATTTAGTTTCTATTTAGAGAGAGAGTCCTGAATTTTACATGGTATCAGAGTTGTGGTTGATTTTCTTCTAGAACCTTGTATTCAGTTCTTTCTCTCACCTTCGAGGTCCTTCAATGGCATCCTCAGAAACTGTTGCTCCCTCTGAGCCTCACAACACACAATCCACACACATAATAACAAACTCTAACAGTGAAACCAATGCTCCTAATCCATATTTTCTTAGTTCCAATGAAAGTCCAAGTAACATTCTAGTTACTCAACCCTTGCTTGGCATGAGGAACTTCCATTCTTGGTCCAAAACAATGGTGCTTGCTTTTACTACCAAAAAGAAAATTGGCTTCGTGAATGGGAAAATTACAATGCCAGAAGTTGATTCACCTCTATAGGAGGATTGACAGAGTTGCAATACCATGGCCCTTTCATGGTTGATCAACTCTATGCACATTGATGTCTCTAGCAGCATCATGTACTATGAAACAGCTAGGGAGATGTGGCTTGAATTGAAGAACCTGTTTTCACAACGAAATGAACCTAAGATCTACAACTTGCAAAGGGAATTTTCTCATATTTCTCAAAATCAAATGACAGTCACTGAGTATTACACCAAATTCAAGCGTTTGTGGGATCAATTGTTGAATTTTGAGCCATTTCTAGAATGTTCTTATGGAGCAATGAAGAACTTAAGTGCTTCACATGATAAAGCCTATGTAATAAGGTTCTTGATGGGATTGAATGAGAACTTTGAGACTTTACGAAGTTAGATTCTCATGTATGATCATTTTTCCTCAATGAGCAAGGTTTATTCATTGGTAATTAAGAAGAATCATACAAGAACATTGGTCATGGAAGTTTAGCTTCTTCTCAATCTGATGCAATGGCTATGCACACCAATTCCAAAGGAAATTCCAATTAGAATAAAGTTAATGGAAAGAAAGACAAACCTTTTTGCACTCACTACAACATGCAAGTGCACACAATTGAGAAGTGCTACAAGTTGCATAGATATCCTCCAGGTTACAAACCTAAAGGGAAGGCTGGTGCAAATGCTAATGTCAATCAAGCTTCTTGCAATTCTGTTAATGGTGCAAAGAAGGCCTTAGTGCCCTCAGATCAGTGCCATCAAATCAGTGTCCTATCTCTAAGGCACAATGTGAGCAATTGCTTGCTTTCCTCAACTCAGGAGCTACTATTGGTGATGCATATCATGCTGCAAGTGTGAGCACTTCTTGCATGTCCACTAGTGTTGAAGGAGCTTCTAGTTCAACTTCTGATGTGGTTGGTACTTCTGCACAAGCCAATCTCAACTTCAATTTTGCTTTAATGTCAAGTACTAATTCCAATGTGCCTTTTGTTCTCACTTTAGAGCATTCAATCTTTTCAACTAAAATTGTTGATAAGAAAGTTTTCAATGAAACTGATTGGGCTATAGATACAGGAGCAATAAACTATATGGTTCACTTCATATCATGTTTTACTTCTATTACTGCCACTCTAAATACCTTTGTTAACCTTCCAAATGGTGAAACTACCTTAGTAACATATGAGGGAACTGTGAAAATATTAGAAAAACTTACACTTACCAATGTTTTGTGTGTTCCCTCATTTAGTTTTAACCTTCTTTCAGTTAGCCAATTAGCTAAAACTATTCCTTGTTGTCTCATTTTGTTTGGGAATATGTGCTTCATCTAGGACCTTGCTCGTTGGAGCACAATTGGTCTAGGTAGAGAGTTCAAAGGCCTATACTTGTTGGGAGATAGTTTATCAACCTCATCAAATTGTTTTTCTGCAGCTGGTTTTGTAAATAATCTTGTTGTTCAGCCAAGTATTTGGCATTTCAAATTAGGGCATCTATCAAATGCTAAAATGGCTTTGATAAGAGACATTAATGTACCTTTTCAAACATTAATAAAGAGATTCATTGTGAAATTTGTCCCTTGGCCAAGCAGAAAAGGCTCCCTTTTACTCCTAGTTCTCATATTTCACTTGAATGTTTTGATTTAATCCATTATGATTTGTGGGGTCCCTTTTCTGCTCCTACTATTGATGTCCTACTATTGATGGATGCAGGTATTTTCTAACCATTGTGAACGATTGCTCAAGGTGTACTTGGGTTTATTTACTCAAGCATAAATCTCAAACTCTACCTACTTTGGAGCAGTTTTGTACTATGGTTGAAACACAATTTTTAAAAAAGGTAAAAGCTATAAGAACAAACAATGGTACTGAGTTTATTATGTTTGATTTCTTTGCTAAAAAAAGTATCTTGCATTAATTAAGTTGTGTTGAAACTTCACAACAAAATGCAATTGTGGAAAGAAAGCATCAACATATCTTAAATGTGGCAAGAGCTCTTATGTTTCAATCCAATATGCCTTTGCATCTTTGGGGGCATTGCATTCTCACTTCTATCTATTTGATAAATAGAACACCTTCTTCATGTTTACCTCATAAAACTCCATTTGAGGTTCTTTATGGTTATGCACCAAGCTATGCTCATTTAAAAGTTTTTGGGTGCCTTTATTATGCTTCCACCCTTTCACTTAATAGATCAAAATTTGTACCAAGGGAAAGAAAATGTGTTTTCTTAGGATTCCATTTTGGAGTTAAAGGGTACAAAGTGTTGGATTTAACTACCAAAGATATTTTCATCTCTAGAGATGTAGTTTTTCATGAAATTGGTTGTCCTTTTGGCAATGCTAATGCTAATTCTACATATCCTTTTATTTCTGAGGTTGATACCACTTCTAAATGGTGTTTAGGTACCTTTGTTTCTCCTCTTAGCATTAAAAACATGCACACTGATCATTGTGAGTCTTGTCCTAAAACTACTCCTTCTTCTTCATCATTATCATCTACTCCAACATGTTTAAATCATGACCTTTTGCCTAATTCTTTGCCATCTGATTTTACTACTGTTTTGTTCGATTTGTACCTTCCATTGTTACTAACCCTGCAGTTGAAGATCAACCACTCAAAAAGTCTACTAGAGTTCACAAACCACCAATGTACTTGCAAGATTATGCTTGCAATTCAACTTCTGCATTGCCAATTGCCTCTGCAGGTTGTCATCCTCCAGGATCACCCTATGATTTATCAGCATGTCTGACCTATTGTCATTTAGATCCTTAATACAAGTCATATGTTATGACTATCAGCCAAAGCCATTCCACACCTTAGTATTTTTCTCAGGCTGTCCAAGATCCCTTGTGGAGGGAAGCCATGGATGAAGAAATCCTTGCATTGGAATTAACCAAGACTTGGGTCCTTGCTCCACTACCACCTGGTAAAAGGCCAATTGGTTGTAAATGGTTGTATAGGGTAAAGCTTAACCCAGATGGCAGTGTGAAAAGATACAAGGCTAGGTTGGTAGCTAAAGGATACACTCAGAGAGAAGGCCTTGATTTTTTGGAGACCTTTTCTCTTGTAGTTAAGATTGTCTCAATAAGGGTTCTTACTGCTCCTGCTTCTGCTAAAGGTGGCTTTTACATCAACTTGACATCAACAATGCATTCCTTCATTGTGATCTTGAAGAAGAAGTATACATGAACTTACCACATGGTTATCATATTAAGGTGGAGTCCACTTCTTCAGTTCCTATTGTCACGCCCCAAACCCGATACCTAGATTTGTGACCATGACCGGCATGCTAATATCAAGATTAAACTTGATATTAACAAGAACCAACTTAACTTTTATAAAATTTTTACCAAAAGCTTTTCTCTTTCTTTTCTTTCTTGTTTCATTGCCTAAAAGATATAACTTTTCACTTGACATTCAGAACATCTACACTGTACTCAAAGAATAACATGATCCATTAGTTACTCAAATTCTAAATTCCATATAATACATTTCTTAATCCTTTTAGGTACACAACTTCTATTAGATCCTAAAATACACAATACTGCAAAGCTAAACATCAAATTGCTAATTTGGGATCTATATATTTAAAACTAAAACCAGCTCCTTCCAAAACTTGACTAGGGCTCCCTCTGCTCCAAAATAAAACCTGCTAATTGAAAGAGTAGAAGGGGTGAGCTACACAGCTCAGTAAATGTAAGATACATGAGAATTTAATAAGGATGCATGTAAATCAACTCATTTCATGCTATAAATATGCAGATAGGAGAACATCTTTTCATGCATAGTATTTTATACTATTTATAATAATAACTTATATGCTCTTTGTAGAAAAATAATCGTTCTCCTTTTTCTTATTAGAGTAATATTACTAAAACCTTTCAGATTGAATTTCTTTTATTTCTTACAAAGTTACCATATATATATATATATATATATATATATATATATATATTCTCATTACAAAATAATCATTTTAACTTAAATCAGATAATCAGTAACTTTGTCTTAATCTAGAAACATCTTAAAGAATAATAAAACTTTCCTTCATAAACTTCTTCTCGTAAAATATCGTAACTTCCATAATCATAAAACTTAACATTTCATAAAGAAAAATAGGTATCTGATAACTTCTTAACATAAATTTGTACTTTCATCAGAAGTTTTATCTTTATAGTACAACAGAACTTCAAAAACTTTTATCTTTAATGAACAACTTTCTCTTCATCAGAAACTTCTTCTTTTCATGAGAGCTTTTAACTTTTCACAATACATTTAAACAAAATCATTCTCTCATAATTAATAACATAATATGGCTGTTCAAAAATAACTTATTGGTTATTCCATAGCTGATAAATCTGTACTTATTTGGGAGACTTCTAGCACCATGGTGCTAGGCATCCAACATTCCCCACAATGCTAGATATTCTCGGGATCACATCATAATACATATTTTCAACCATGAGGGTCGGTTGACTTCCTCCATAAGTTGGCCATAACCAACAAGGGTGGGTACAACAGAGCGAGTCCCACTTTTAATGGCCAATCATATAACATTTTCCTTAGAAAACCAGTAATTAAACCCCTACTGGCAGAGTTCAGATCATCAGAGGACATAACCCGAAAACATTTCATACTCATACATCATACTGAAATTCATAGTTTGCATAACATTTCATAATAAAAGCATTCCCATTGTTTTCTTTAAACATCATGTTTGTAGAATTAGTAATAGCATCAATATGCTTAAATCATAAACATAAGGTTTCAAAAGCTCACGAACATATTTTTGTCTAAAACATAATTACATGTCATATCTCTAATCAAAAACCTTTTTAATGCATCATATACTTTAAAATAATCTCATGACTTACCAAATGCCCATATAACTTATCCCTTACCTGAAAGCAGAGGTACCGAGAGCCAACAGTCGAAGGAGCTTAGACTTGGGTACTGGTAACACCTAAACCAAAATCAAAGCTTATTACTATCCATTATTCCTTATCATAAACTTACACATTCATCTCAAAACTTATATCTTAGAATCAAGAAATATCCTAATCCCGCCTCAATGAGGTTCCCACAAACATATAATGCACACATCAACAAGTGATGTACCAAACTAAAGAATAACTAACATTCTCATATTAATATCATATCTCTAGAAAAGCCAACTTCATTCCAGAAGGTGCTTTGAGATTAGGGAAAAAATGCATGCATAAACATAAAATCCTTTAAATCATGGTCATATAACCATATACATTCATAAGGCAACATACGACGTGTTCAATAAAACAGCTTCATAGATACAATCATAGAATGGTTTAGAACCCCTTCTTTGAGTACTAAACCTTGAACCAAGTTATATAAAATTTATCTATGATCTAGACATATCAAATGATGAGCATATTAAATTATAGTTTAAACCATTCACCTTAACTTCAAAATTAAATCCACAAAGTCAGGTGTATCATATGTTGTTCACTATTCATTACACCAGTGTAAGCCCCATTTGTAAAATACAAATGGGCTGTCCGTACACATCCAAATGTCATGAAATTTTACAGAGTTACTCCTCTGTATGTCTAGTATATACCATAAAAATTTCGGGGTCAAATCATAAAACAATGATTTATTAAAAATCATACAATACAACGTACTCAAATCTATCCTGACAGAATTTCATGCAACTTAGAAATTAAACCATTATTTTTATATTAATCCAAATGCTGTGAGACCACTTCCAATACAACCATATGTGTCTTAGCTTTCATAGGAAATATCCCTAGCATCCAAATTCACTGTATACAATTTAATACATAATTTTGTACATACTTAGTATATGTATACATATAATACAAATAGCCATAAATTATTTAAAATCTTTACAATTCTTATTTAAAATCTTTACAATTCTTATTTAAAGGCATTATAAAATAATATGTTTATCAAAAACTCTTCTATTAATTATAGAAAGTAAGTGACCCAAATAATAATTAACAACTTGAAGCATAGTTTAATTATAAAGCTGGGTCGGGGTGTTACACCTATGGTTTGCAAATTGGTCAAATCACTTTATGGTTAAAGCAAGCTTCTAGGCAGTGGAATGCCAAGCTCTCTGCCACCATTTCAGCTCTTGGATTCATACAATCACAGGCAGACCACTCTCTCTTGATTCATTCCAGTGGTTCTCATTCTACTACCTTGCTAATCTATATGGATGACACGATCATCACAGGCAATGATTCAGCTTGTGTAGCAAATCTAAAACAAGTTTTAGACCAGAAATTTGGCATCAAGGATCTAGGCGCACTTAAGTACTTTCTAGGGCTTGAGATTGCTAGATGTGCTAAGGGAATTAGCATTAATCAAAGAAAATATTCACTTGTTGTGCTCAAGGAAGCAGGTATGCTTGGCTATAAACCTGCCAAAACACCAATGGAGCAATAGCCAAAGTTGTCTAAATGTGATGGAGAATTGCTCAGAGATGATGGTCAGTATAGAAGGTTAATTGGTAAGCTAATGTACTTGACTCTAAGCAAACCAGGCATAACCTATGCAGTGCATAGGCTCAGCCAACTCCTGGCTCAACCTAAAGTTCCACACATGAAAGCAGCAACCAAAATTCTTCAATATATCAAAGGCAAACCTGGTCAAGGAGTGTTCTTCCCAGTAGAGTCAGACCTGAAACTTAAAGCATTTTGTGATGTAGATTGGGTAGGTTGCCCTGATACCAAAAAGTCCTTGACTAGATATTGTGTGTTTTTAGGTGATGCCTTAATTTCTTGGAGATCAAAAAAGCAAGATGTGGTTTCAAGATTTTTTGTTGAAGCAGAATACAGATCAATGGCTATAACCACACGTGTGGTAACTTATTTATTGAACTTATTAAGGGATTTACATGTTCCACATCAAAAACCAAGTTTGCTATATTGTGATAACCAGGTAACACTACATATATCAGCTAATCCAGTTTTCCATGAAAGATCAAAACATATTGAAGTTGATTTTCATATAGTAAGGAATAAGATTTTGGATGGAGCAATTAAAACCTTTTATGTTTTATCAAGAAATCAGTTAGCAAACATTTTTACTGAGGCACTTGGTGTTGAAAATTTTTTGAGATTACTTGCTAAATTGGGAGTGATTAATATCTTCAATGATCATATCAAGTATCCAAATTATACAAAAGGAGATAAAGGAGCTAAGGAAGATAAGTCTTCAAAGAAAGATAAGAAAGCAAGAGCTTTGCTCTTGAGAGGGAGTGTTGAAGATAGGGGGGGTGTTGAAGATATATGCCCACTGCAACAACTAGGTGCTAAGCAGGAAGCATGCACTAGTCATCAGGAGAAGCTGCCATCATGTGCAGTTCAGAGTGCTCCACAGCATCGGGGGAAGGCGCAATCAAGTGCAGCATAGAGTGCACCCCAATATCGAGG
The DNA here is from genome assembly GCA_033629205.1 of Lithocarpus polystachyus. Taxonomy (NCBI): domain Eukaryota; kingdom Viridiplantae; phylum Streptophyta; class Magnoliopsida; order Fagales; family Fagaceae; genus Lithocarpus; species Lithocarpus polystachyus. The sequence continues at coordinate 51,238,658 of CM066165.1, read as the reverse complement.
GCAGCTGCAATCTAGTGCAGCTTAGGGTGCATTGCATCATCAACAAAGGAATCAAGATGCAATTACAACAAGGTGGAATTATGAAGATATAGAAGACTTGATAGAATCAATGCCACATTATGATCAGACGATCAATTCAATTCAAGTGATGATGTAGTTGATGTACATGTGTAACAATAGGTAGTTTTTGTTTGTAACAAACTTTCCCTCAAAATAGGGTTTTTTTTTTTTTTTTTTTTTTTTGCATCAGATTGTATATAAAGGTAGGATTAGCAATTAGATGTATTCATTCATTCATAATCAGTAAAATTCAATTTCTGTTTAGAGAGAGAGAGTCCTGAATTTTACGCTATTACATATGAGTGTCTTTCAACTGCAAAAAAAATAAAAAATCAAATCAAATCAAATCAAATCAAATCAAATTACTCTACAAAGAAACTTAGTCCATGTTATTTGTAAAAGTTTTATCATTTCTCCATAGAAAAAAACAATAAACTCTTTACAGTACTAACTTTAAATAAGACTTCGACTTGTATGAATATGATCCTCTCCATTTCACGATTAAGATTTAATTTCCTAAATCTAACAATGCATCATCACTTTATTTAAAATTTTAAATAACATGACATTCAATGAATGTTTCTTAAAATTTGTAAGAATAATATCTCTATAGTCTAAACCATAAAATGAATCAATCTCAAATGAAAAAGATCCTACTACAACTTGTACTCTTTACTTGTGGCATTATTGTTTACCATTATTTTAATCTACCCATTCAAATTAAGTAAGGAATTCAAATTCGTACCATACTGGCTGGTACAACTAGAATTTGTCGTATTGATACATGAAATGGTACATAACAAAGCTGATTTGTACCATCCTAAATATTGAACTGTAATAGATCATTTTGGGAAATTTCTATGTTTTTTGGCAATAAACTCGTTTTGGACTGGTATAGATTCAAATGAGTTTTTTTTTTTTTTTTTTGGTTAAAAATTTTGGTACTTGCAACACCTAGTCCGCATTGTTGAAAGTTTCAACCATCATCGGTGAGAATGTTGTCAGACTTAGACATTGAACTCACCATCATCGTAACGACGTTTTTTTTTTTTCTTCTTCTTATCTCTATTGCTCCCTGCCTCTTTGACACATTCTAAATATTGTTTCAAACCCCATTTCAGTTTTTCCATTGGAATGAAACATTTCAGTATCAGCTTATTTTTGCATATTGTTTGAGGGTTACCGCTAAAGCTATATATAATTTGGGTTCAATTTATATTAAATGTAACTCTAAATTATGTTACACCATCCAATAACTTGTTATTGAATTTATATTTTGAAAATCTTACCGTTGGATTACCTATTCTATATGTTCTTACCATGCATGCAAATTTTCATGTCAATTGGATATTATTTATCATTTGATCAATGAGCTCATCTTTGATGCATTACTTTAAACTACCAAAACTTGAATTTAAATAATTGATTGAAAACATCACTATTGATATTTGATAATCTTGAAATTTTGCAAGTATGAAGAATATACAAAGATAATGTAATCTAACGGTGAATTTGCTAAAATTCGCATCCAATCAAAAAATATTAGGTGGTATAGCATTGCATAAAGCTACACCATGCATGTCATATATATATATATATATATTGAAAATTTTATATGCCTAAGCCTACATTGATCATATGATATTATACCATACCAAATTATTAATTGAAAATCAGTTAATGCATATTACCATTACATAATATATATATATATATATATATATATATATATATATACACACACACACATAACATGTCATAAATAAGTAAAGAAAAAAAATATTAATGAAGAAAAAAAATGTCATATGTGAGTAAAAAGTAAATAAGAAAAGCACATTATTATGGAAAATAATAATAAGATACCATATGTTGGAAAAAAATTAATAATTCATTTATATACCGGCTATCACCATACCATGTGGAATTTAGTAGAATGGACTGAAATAGGTAGAATGGAGCAGAATGTGCTAGAATTTAGAACGAAGTAAGAGAGCTTCATACTGGTTAATTATTTGGAATGAAAAATTCTAGCCATTATGGGCCTAGCGGAATGGAATTCCTAACTATGCTCTTTGTTTCTTTCTATTTTTTTGGTCTACTGTTTGTTTTTGTTTTCTTAATTTTATTTTTGTCTTCTAGTATTTAACAATGGGTTTAAGAAAGACTTAACTCTAAGTCTATAACAGTAAATGTATAGATTATGCTAACTGACATTAACTTTAATTTACAGCTATATATTTATATATCAATAAAATTCTCATAAAAAAATAATGATTTTTATCAATCTCATGTTTAAGGGGTGGTTGTATTTTATCAGGGGCTTTTCTCCTTTTATATATATAATGATTATATACATATATATATATATATATATATATATATATATGGGTTAGGTTCAAGTTACACCTAGTATAACTCTAAGTAATATTACACCACTCAGTATTTTTTAATTGGATACGAATATTGACAAATCCACCGTTAGATTACATTATTTTTGTATATTCTTTATGCTTGCAAAATTACAAGGTGATCAAAAATTAATATCCATGTCATCAATCAATTGTTAAAATTCAAATTTTTGTAGTTTAAAACAACATATAAAATATGAGTTAATGGATTAAATGGTAAATAGCATCCGATTGATATAAAAATTGGCATGCATGTTAAGAACATATAGAACATTTAATTCAATTATTAGATTATTAAAATATTAATTCAATAACAAGTTATTGGGTGATGTATCATTCACTACAAAAAACAAGACTATCCCAGCGTTTTCAAAACCGTTGGGATAGCCCTAGAAAGCGTTGGGATAGAGTCCAAATTCCTATCTAAGCGTTTTTTTTCCCGGCGCTTCAAACCGCCGTGCAGTGAATATGGGTATAGGGTCGCCGGACCTAAACCAGCGCTTTTCAAAAGCGTTGGGAATTGCATACGCTCTATACCAGCGCTTTTGAAAGCGCTGGTATAGGCCTTTTAAATTATATTGATTCAAGACCTATACCAGCGCTTTTGAAAGCGCTAGAATAGGTATTACCTATGCCAGCGCTTTTAAAAGCGCTGGTATAGGTCATGAAAGAATGTAATTTAAAAGACCTATACCATCGTTCTAAAAAGTGCTGGTATAGGTCTTGAATCAATATAATTTAAGCAACCTATACCAACGCTTTTGAAAGCGCTGGCATAAGCTGTACCTATTCCAGCATTCACAAAAGCGCTGGTATAGGTCTTGAATCAATATAATTTAAAAGGACCTATGCTAGCGCTTTCAAAAGCGCTGGTATAGGTCCTTTTTATTTTAATTTTTTAATTTTTTTAGCACCTGTAAGAGCATTTACATCAGCTCTTGTAAAATCTTGCATAATGGAAAAAGAAGGTATTTTTACACATTTTGCCACAAAAAGCTCCCACATCAGATCATGCAAAAATGTGCAAAAATGCACATTTGCTACAGTAACCGTGCATATATGCACGGTTACTGTAGCTCGTGCATAGATTATTTTATTCATTCCCGTTCCCTCGTTTTTTTCTCTCTCCTCTCCTTGCTCAACCAACTCAATAACTGTTCATTGCTCAAAAAAAAAAAAACACACAGACAGTGGATCGGAGCTAGGGAGATGACGATCGGAGTGTGGATCGGAGCTTGTAGATCGGAGTGGATCGGAGCGGAAATCGGAGTGGATCGGAGTGAACGGAGCGGAGATCGGAGTGGATCGGAGCTATGGAGATGTGGATCGGAGTGATCGGAGCGGAGATCGGAGTGGATCGGAGTGAACGGAGCGAAGATCGGAGTGGATCGGAGCGGAGATTTTGTGGATCGGAGTGAACGGAGCGGAGATCAGAGTGGATCGGAGCGGAGATTTTGTGGATCGGAGTGATCGGAGCGGAGATCGGAGTGGATCGGAGCGGAGATCGGAGTGGATCGGAGCGGAGATCGGCGTGCTTGGTTCGGATTGCTTGGATCGGCGTTCTTCTCGCCGTGCTTGGATCGGCGTTCTTCTCGCCGTGCTTGGATCGGAGTTCAGATCGGCGCCGGGCGCCGTGCTCCGTGTTTGGATCGGCGCCGTGCTCCGTGCTTGGATCGGCGTGCTCCGTGAGGCGTGCTTGGATCAAAATTTCAGAGTTTGAAGAGAAGAGAGGAGTTTAGACGGAAGAGAGAGAGGAGAGAAGTTGAGTTAAATGAATGGTTGAGAAGATTCAGAGTTAAAGTCCCGTGAGTGGAGAGAGAGAGAGAGAGAAGGGATAAAATAATAGTAAAAAAAAGTGAGAAAATGATTATTTAAATAAAGTAGAGGATAGAATAGATAAACTGATGTGGGTGTCTTGTAAAAATGAGCGTGTAAAATAGAAAAAGTAGGTTTTAGAGGTGTAAAATGCAAAAAATTTTGCACGAGCTGATGCAAATGCTCTAATGTACCTAAAATACATATTTTCTAATACCTATTTTATAGCAATTGTAATGAACTACAATTCATATTTTCCAATAGCAAATACCATACCACATTAAACTAAGAAACTAAATATATTTAATTACACCATATCAATAATTACACCCCAAATGTCTAAAATTTTATACACAAAATAATACATCCCAAGTATTACTTAGAGTTATACCAGGTGTAACTTGAACCTAACTCTCTCTCTCTCTCTCTCTCTCTCTCGCGGGTTCAAGTTACACATTTTTTACACCGTAGATTTTTAAAAGATCTAACGGTTGAAAAAAATCATTAAATGCTATTCCTTTTCCCCTCATTACCTAATTAATACTACAAATTTTTTCTCTCTCTCCTTATTAAATTCTTTCCATACCTTTTTTTTTTTCCTTTTTCTTTCTATCCGTAGAGCATAATATCATTTTTCTTTCCTTTCCAACCATTAAAGAGCACTATATAATTTTGGTGTGGGCAGAAACTTCAATACAAATCTATTTGCAAGAAATTCAAATGATCTAATCATGGCTATCCCTGAACTTTTTTTTTTTTTTTTTTTTTTGGGAAATTGTTAGGAATTCAAATACTAAATAGTACTTGCTCCTTTAAAATTTTATTTTTTTCTTTTCATTAATTTACTTTATCCAAACGAACATGCTCTCAATTAACAACTAACCAAGATGCTAAACAATAATAAACAAGAACTCATAATAGCCACACCACTGTAAACAAGTAAATCCATAACAACGAAACCACTTCTAAGTTCTAACGTTAACTTGTAGGCGAAAATAATGAAAAATGGACACCAACTTGTTGGAGAAAATAGTAAAAAATGGACACCTACTTGAGACTAACTTCTCCAAAGTACTTTCTCAAAAAAATAAAATAAATAAATAAATAAATAAAAAATAAAAAATTCTCCATAGCATTAGATAGCCACACTGATTTTCAAATTGAGTAGAAACGTATGAGGAATTATAAAGAAAAAGTTTCTCAAAAAAAAAAAAAAAAATTTCAAAGAAAAAGGAAAGAATGAATTAATAAAGAGAGAATGTCAAAACTTAGGTACAGTACCTTAAGTTTCCAATTTAAATTTTAGCCAAGTGTCCAACTAATTAAATCAGCAAACATCGTTAAACCCATCCGTTAGACTGACACCTTTTTTCCTTTTTTTTTTTTTTTTTTCCTTTTTTGAGAAAGGACTGACAACTTCTAGTTTGGCCATAAAAAACACCCCTGCTTATTGTGTTCTTGTTGCAGCCCACCGATCTTTTTCAGATTGCCGAAAAAACACCACCGCTTTGGGGCACTTGGTTTTAAATCCAATTAAAACAAGAGCTATTTGATAGACAAAATAGATCCAGCAAATGATATCACTGGGAACATCACCATCTTCTTAGATAGCTTACTTTTCTTCCTTCTCTCCTCTCTTTTCACTATTTTTTCCACCTCTCAAAAAAAATCCTCCTCATATTTGCTTGTCTCCCTCATTTTATAGGAACATTCCTTATTCTTATCTCTACAACTGTCCTGTTGCCAGCTGAATTTTCAAGGATATTTTCTTCTACTTTATCGGTTTCCCCCCTTCCCTTATCTTGGAATTCTGACTTTTGGGGGTTGTTTGTACAGTTCAGGTTGTCACATATGCATTCAATGTGGCAAAGATTAGGTGAGAACCCTCTTGTTAATGAGGAGGTGGAGATCTTCAATTTTCTTGCATGTTCACGGGAACTATTTTCCTGTGTTGCTCTCCTCGTTTTAGGTACTCGGGATGATCCTGTTACCTTTCTTCCATACCCCATAGCCCCCTGGGCCTTCCTTCAAGTATAAATGCTTGGCCCAATTCGTTCCCCGTAGCCCAATTGTTTATTGGGCTTGAGGCCTGGATAGGGACTGTTCCACTCCTAACAATATATAATTGCATTAAGCTTAAAACAATACACCAATACTGACTGCAATGGTGGCACCACATTGAAAGCAGGGGGCTCAAACTACAAATGAACCCCCTAACCTGAAGAAAAAAAAGTATAATATTAAAAAAAAAATAAAAATTGAATACCTAAAATAAAAATTTAAACACTCTTAACACTAAAAACTGATGAAGAAAGATAGGAAGATCCATCAAGAAATTAAAAGATGCATAGCTAGATAGTAAGAGGAGAAAAATATGAAGAAGAAAAAGAAGAAGGTGACAGAAATTCACAAGCGTGTTAGAGGAAGCTTAAGCCTGAAATTTTATTTTTCGACGTCTCCACTTGAAACTTATTTGAGAAGGGAAACTAAAAAGTAAGATAGCTTATGAGATTTGGAAAAAAAAAAAAAGAGTAGTAATAAATGTGATATTCCTTGGGTAGCTGGTGGGAGAATATTTTAAAGTTTAAAGGAAGCTTCCTTGAAGTTTCATATCTTACAAATATTCCTACATGTTTATTTATTTACCGAAAATATCAGATTTGATATTTTTTTTTTTTTGAATAACCAATTTAATCATTTTATATTAATATGAATTTTATTAAAAACATTATATTAAGTTCATTAATTCAATTTGCGAATAATAGCTTAAAAATAATGATATAAGTAGTAATATTTATCTTTTGAGAAAGCTAAACAAATCTTAAACTACTTAATTGCTTATAATTTGTTATTTATGAGAGGGGTATGGAGTTTATGGACCATTGAAGTAGTAATTTACTCTTTGTTTATTTTAATATATGAGGCATGATATAGTAAGGAGTGAAGACAAATATTATTTTTGATTGAATTGTTGAATTGAATCCTTAATAGTCTAAAGCTATAGACCCCAAAAAAAATCTTTTTAATGATTAATGCTATATACAAAAAAAAAAAAAAAAAAAAAAATCAATAGTTAGAACAATTATAAAGTACTAATAAGTTGTTCAAATTGACCGCCCCTAAAATAAATTTTATGGAGCCACCACTGATTGACTGGCACCAAAATATGATGTTTTTCTAACCAAATCAGTTCTCAGTTCGAAATTGACTCCCTTGATTCAAAGTCACCAAAACCCATTGGCTTGTTAGGTTTCTTCAAATTGATAGACTTGTGAGTTGTGATTTGGGTCTTTACATGATTGATTCCGTGGTTAAGAGATAAAACAAGGACAAGAGGAAGGAGAAATATTTTTATTGAGAGAAACTAATTTTAAAATATTGAATAGGATCGAGATCCCACAATGCAATACTTTTGAAGGGTTCAAATAGAATGTTACTTTTGGAACCTTCAATCTAAATGCTTGAATAAAAAAAATGAAAAGCGTAATAAAAAAGTTAAAAATTTTTATTGTGAGAGAATTGTACCATGCAATGCCCTAGTGTATTGCACAAGATCTCAATCCAAATAAATATAGTCTTATGGGGTTATGTCAAAGAAGACAATTTCGTACCAAAGACCATTTCGATTTGCTCAGAGAAATGAAATATTTCAGTTTTAGTATTGATGTATCATTTCAAGGTTACCACAATTATATTTATAGACCTCAATAATCCTAAAAAAAATATTTTTTTATATAACCATACATTTAACTTATATCAATCAATATATTTAATTATTTTTTGGTGCAAGCCGTGTCCAAATTATCATGTCCTAGTTTATTTTTTGGAGAGGCTGTTCGGAACGAGCATGGAGAGGTGATTGCAGCTTTGGCAAAGCAAATTTCCATTCCCGATTATGTTTTCACTCTTGAAACTTGGTCTTCGTAATGTTGTCTTTGAGGGTGATTCGGAGTCTTCCATTCAAGCTATTAGTAATAGTCTTCTTTTACATTCATCTTGTGGTCATATTATTCACGACATTTTACTGTTTGCTAGCTCTTTTCAAAGCTTTTCTTTCTCTCATGTGTGTAGACAAGGTAACGCTTTAGCTGATGCCATGACTAAGAGAGCTAGGTTGTCTAGTCGTTTATTGATTTGGATGAAATCTGTTCATCCAGATCTGCATAACTGTTATTTGTCGGATTTTTCGTCTGTTAATTAAAGTAGCCTTCTTGGCTGGTTTCTCAAAAAAAAAAAAAAAAAAAAAATCCAATAAAAAGTTGAAGAGAACCTACTTATGAAGGACATAATAGTCCATAACAAAAAAGACGGATCGTTCTTCAATGGAACTCACGTTTGGGCGAAGGCATGCGGCTAAAAAGTGTATCATCCATTTACTTTTATGCTCAACTTGGCTTATTCAACGACCAACATGCAGCAGATTCAGATTTCGGGTATATGAATTTCTCCACTTCTATTCTCAGATTTCATACAAGTAGTAACTCAGTTTTTCTGTCTTTGGGCTATGTTAGAGAGAGAGAGAGAGAGAGAGAGAGAGAGAGAGAGAGAGAGAGAAATCTCAAACTAATATATATAGATGCATCAGGAGAAAAGATAAGACTTCACACAATAATAATGAATGTTTCCACAGAAAAAGAGATTTTTAAAAAATGGTGTTCATGAGTTTGTTATGTCTTTTCAACGTACAAAATCTCCCCCATATTTTGCAATTTGTGTCTAACTAATAACTGTTGCACTTGCAATGTTTCTTTAGACAATTTTCTAGGATTAATAATTTGAAAGGCTTCTAAGATTATATTGCATGCCTTTGTATAAGGAACCTTTATCGGGCTTCATATAGTTCTCTTGATGATTTTTATTTTTCTTTTCTAATTCATTTTCTTCTCAAAGCTTTGGCAAATTAATGTTTTGAGTCCATGGTTGTAGGAGGAATTTCCTACGCAAGCTATTTGTCCTCTTTGGGGAGCCAAGCCTGCAAGGTTTTGTTCTGAAGAGGTGGGAGCAAGTCCCACATCGCCTAAAGAAGCGCCCTACTCATGCTTTATATGTGTTTGGCACTTACATGAGTGTACCACTACTACAATAAAAGGCGCTTTTAAGGGCAGTGTCCATCATCGGTATTGTCTGCTTTAGGTTGGGAATGGGCTGTTGAGGCCAATGTCACCCAGACCGCACGGTTTTGTTACCTTTGAAGGGCACGCCTCTACCACTAGAGTAGTGGTAGAGGCGTGCCTTGCACTTAGGTGTTGGCAACAAAAATCGTGCGGGTATCATGTGGTGTCGGACATGGCCAAGCCAATCCCACCCTTGCCCCAAAGCGAACAATACTTGAGATGGGCACTGCCCTCTAAAAGCGGCTTTTTGTAGGGGAGGATTTTGTTCTAGCCCCTGCAAGTTATTTGTCTTCTTTGGGGAGCCAAGAGCCAAAATTTTGTTTTTAAGCGACGTGGGCAAGCAAGCATTGCACTTGGACTTAGTCCCACATCGGCAAGAAATGCGCTCCACTCATGGTTTATAAGCCCTTGGAGCAACGATGAGTGTACCACTAGAGCAATAAGTAGTATGCATGTGTTGTACTACATATTGCTCTTTTGTATCGAATCAGATCAATTGCAGCACGGCATGAAATTTTTTATGTGTTTTGCCACAATTTTTTCCCATATTTTGCTGAAATTGTCTATTATGATTAGTGGGGGGGAAAAATGATAAAGATCATATAACAGTGATTTTTTTTCTACTCATAGTCAACAACCTCAATAAATTATGAAAAAATTTGTGACAAAAGTTGTGTCGTAAAAATTGTGCAAAAGAAAAAAAAACCATGACAGATTCTTATATTATATTATATATATATATATATATTTGCTAAGCTATTATTGTTTAGTTGTTGCTATTTTAGTATCGGCTTGGTAGATTCTGACTTATTTAAGTTTTTTTTTTATGAATTATTATTTTGAAAAGTTGGAACATTTATAGAACCTATTATAAAAACAAAAATAATAATAATAATAATAATGTATAGAACCTCTTTTAATAAGTTAAGAATGATAGTGAGTGGTTTAAGAAAGAATTAATTATATGTTAGCAAACTCAAAGGCTCTCATTTTACGTACCAAACCCATTAGAGCATCACCATTAGGTTTTTCATAAAAAATGTCATTTTGACACACTAAAAGCATACTTTATTATTTTACCACATCATTTTATAATATCTCATTTATCAAATATTTTATTCTTCAATTCTATACATTAAAATAATATTTACAACATATTAAAATAATATATTAACTCTTCCCACCACCACCACCACCATCATCATCATCAACAACAACAACAACATCAGCCACCAACAACCATTGCCGCAACAACATTGACAGCCACCACTGGCACAAACCCACATCCACCAACGCCAACTAAAAAAAAAAAAAAAAACACAACCGAAAAAAATATCCACAACAACCCACCACATTCACAAACCTTAAAACTCATCCCAATTCAAACAAACCCACATCCACCACTGCCGCAACAACACCGACAGCCACCACCAGCACAAACCCACATCCACCAACACCACCTTAAATAAATAAATAACCACAACCAGAAAAAAAAAATCCACAACAACCCAAAAAATAACTCCACCACTACCCACAATCACATGAAACCCACAACCGGAAAAAAAATGACCAGAAAAAAAAAAAAAAAAAAAAAAAAAAAAGAGAGATAGAGGGGCACAGAGAAAGCAATAGAAAAAAGAAAAAAGGAAACAAAAGAGACCAAAAAAAAAAAAAAAAAGTGAAGCTTCTAGAGAAAGAAGAAGAAAAGAGGAAAGGTGAGTGACAGAGATGGAGTGGCGGACATAGAAAAAAGAAAAAGAAAAAGAAAGAGAGAAAAGAGTGAAAGTTAAAAAGGATGAGAGAGAAATGAATAAATTTTTTTTTTTTTAGCATTTTCATCTGTACCATTCTAAAGATGGAACGATACTATTTACCTGTGATAAAAATTATGAGATTTGGAACACTTCATGAGAGGGTTTTTTTTGGTATTTGGTGTGTCAAATGCCAAATATTTGGCATTTGACACACTTGACGGTAATACTTACAATTTAGAAATTTCATCCCAAATTCATCCTAATATCCTCTTTACAAAAATAAAAGTCCTATATATATAACCAAATTTATTCATTTGTCTTACCATAGGTAGTGTCCAATGGGTGGTATAGGAAACAAAGATATAAAAAGGCTTACAGTACGTAATTAAGTTTTATTAGTAACTTCAATTTTAAGAACAGTTTTCTACTTTTTAGACCCCAAAACTTCTTTAGCAACTTAAACGTGCCAAGTTTCCTATAATAAAAAAATAAATAATAAAATAAATAAAAAAGCGTGCCAAGCCTCGAATCCTAACTGAAACAAAAAATAAATAAAGCTATTATACACAATTTGGCAAAGCACAACTTATCCAATTATCTCTCATGAAAAATTAGCTTAACTGGTAAAATGTTTAATATTTGTATAAGAGATTTGGGATTCAATCTCCGCTTACACCAAAAATTGATTGGTGTCTTAGTCTTATGATAAAGAGCTATCATCAAGGGCGGATGCCATAAGTTGAAATTCTCTCAAAAAAAAAAAAAATTATCCCTCATGAAAAAGAAAAATTATATTATAAGGTGATTTTGTATGACATCTCTTTCATAGTATGTGGGACTCACAATATGTGTGGGTATCTACATTTATGTAAATATTACATTTACTAATTTACATGTTGTGAGAGAGCCATAAGAGATGTTCTCTAGTAAAAGAACAACACAAGAGTGAAGGAATATAAAGCATTTATATATTTTGTCCTTTGCCAATCCATTGTTTTTTTACAAATTTTTTAAGAGAAAAGAGTAGCACATGTATTTTTGTGGTAAAAACCCTAGGTTATGTTTGATAACAATTTTTGTTTTCTATTTTCAAAAACTTGTTTTGGGGAATATAAAGAAAAAACAATTTTCTTGTATTTTTTAAATAAAAAATATGTTTGGTTAGTTGAAATTAAAAAAATAGTTTTTTGAAGAAAAAAATATAAAATACTAAAATATGTTGTTATTAGGATTAATTAAATTCTAATGCTAACTCATTAAATGAGATAGATTCATTAAATTAAACGTATATTTTCATTGACTTTTGAAAATTAAAAACTAAAAATAGCATTTTGCATGTTTTCAATTTCCTTCACAAATTGAGTTTTGAGAACAGTTTTTGTTTTCTGTCCATTTTGACTTACCAAACAAGTTTTTTAATCTCAAAAATAGAAAATTGTCTTTAAAAATAGAAAATAAGAGGAAAAAACAGTTACCAAACATACTCCTATAGTTTTTTTTTTTTTTTTTTGGTGAAAATTAAATAATCAAAAGGGGGTATTTTAGTAATTTTAATTATATAATCAGATTGGATATGCATATATGAGGTATAAAATACAAACTTTTTCCAAACAATAATAAACATGTCAACTAATAATTGGATTAATTTTCACAAATACCAGTAGTGGTCTATATATGTGAGTGATATAATCTAATCACACATTAACTAATATGCAAGTTGAGTTAAAAGTGCATATACTCTTGTACACACTTTGTCACAACTACTACACATGTCAAATGATAATTGGATTATTTTTTCACAAAATAACAGTAGTGGTTTCCATATGTGAGTGATATAATTTAATCATATATTGATAAATTTGCATGTTGTGCCAAAATGTGTGAAAAAATGTGCGACCATGGAAAACTCCTGTTCAACTCAAACCCATTTTAAAATTCTCAAACCTCTCTCTCTCTCTCTCTCTCTCTCTCTCTCTCTCTATATATATATATATATATATATATATATATATATAAATCAAAGGGTCCGGACTTATAGGAAAAGAAAAGAAAAGAGTAATGCTTTACTAAGCCAAATTTAAACTTAAATGAAGTGTGAGTTTTAATTAGCTCTATTGGTAAAAAATAATTTGTCAATCTATGGTTCAAACTCCACCTTAACATTTTTTTTCTTGTCATAAGAAAATACTTATATTTTCAAGTAATGTTAATGGCAACATTTTATATAATTTTTTTCTAATATGATTTATTGTAATTGGAGTAACACTTTTACTTGGGTTTATAATTGACATTATTTTTATTATACACTACAACAAATTATGTTAACAACTGGAGGAGAGCAATGAAATCTGAGATGTTCTTCAAAGAGCCGGACATCTCTTGCACAACTAAACGTTTTTTTCTTGGTTTCTCACAAATTGGCTTGAAAAGGTGGACACTGCTTGCCAAGCCTTTCCCATTATTCACTGCTAGTTCTGCCCTCGACAATGATAGGCCTTCAACCTTTATTGGGTCAACATTCACAGAAGCTTAACATTGGGGGTCAACTAATTCTATGCTATTAGCGGAGTCCCCAGACCTTCGGTGCTTTCCTTTGGTATTTGACCACTCGTATAGAATGCATTTTTCCCCATTGCAATCGTGCCTCGAAACCTAATGTCCATGGAGTCACGATTCGGCATAGCTTTGCTGTTAAAGGTTTTGGCCTTGGGACATGCCTACATGTGGACAACCAGTAGTAGTTAGAACACAATATAGTTGTAGACAGTGAAGTTTTTCACAATTATATAAAGTGAACTAACCGCAATCTTACGAGTCCACCACTTATTAGTGGCATGAAGCCTCCTAGTTGCATCATCAATACCCAACCTAGTCTCATTGTGAAAACACTCGTTATACACCCTCCACTGTTTTCTCAGATGATCCCATTTGTTTTTTACCTGCAGGTAAGTCACCACTTTTTCCATTTCACCCAATTGCTCAACCACTGTATCAACCCCAGTTTTGCTCAATTATCCTCCACTTCTCTTACCGTCTAGGACTTGAACAGCACACAAATCACAAAGAGCTTTTAGTTTGTTAGGTTCTTTGCACTTAGTTCTCGCATCATTATCACCATCCTTAGATTTCCCCTTACCCATTTTTGCTACAACTTCCTTCTATACTCATTGAGGCATTTCAGCAAACAGTTCGACACATCATAATCGGTTAGGCATGCCCGCATGAAAAATGCAAAGTAAACTCACATGGTCCAAATACAACAGAGGTAGAAAGAGAAACACACAAAATTACACGAAGGAGAGAGAAACCCACATACTACTGTCATGGAAAAGGCAAAAAAAAAAAACCACACAAAAATCACACACAAACGTTGAACACAAAAAACCATAGATTGAAACCTCATGGAAAACAATATAACCAGACACCAACAGATTAGAGAATATGAGAAGTTAGACACAACTTACCCGTGAATGCAAAGACCCACAGTGGCGGCAACGATGTCCCAACCAGAGAGAAGGTGAGCTCGAGCGAAGGAAGAACAAAGGGGATCGGGTGCGTTTGTCGGTTTGTTCCGCGTAATGGATTTGCAATTACAGTGTGTGCTCTGTTTTGATGATTTTGTGATTGGTGGGTAGGTGCAATTCATTGAAGAGGATTTGGACGGAGCATTAAAGAGCTTTAAAGACATTCTGCCACGGTAGTTTAGAGAAAAGAAGAAAGCTGAAGAGAATGCGAAAATAGCCGTTGAACAGAGCGCACCGTTTTGATCAAATAGCTGTGCTTGTGCAATGATGAATCACCGTTTTGATCAGATTAGCTGAGCTTGTGCAATGAATTTTGCTGGCTTGTGTCCATGAACAGTACACGCACATGCGTTTGGAGTTTTAAATGAAACGGTGCGTCTCAAATTTCATTCCTGCGTTTCAGCTCTTTTCATCTCAGCGTTTGTCTGTTGTCTACTGTAGCGTGGGTCCCAGCCGGATTAAAACGCAAACGCTGAATGCAAGTATAAAACGCTGAATCCAAACATATGCGTTTGGATACTGCTTATTTTGCTGAAAACTGAGAATTGAAAACTGAAAATTGAAAAAATAAATAAAAAAATAATTTTTTTACTGTTACTACAGTGTTGTGCATTGTTTTACTAACCTAAAATTACTGTTTATGACCAGTGAACAGTACACAACACGCTGAGTAAAAAAAAAAAAAAACAGAACAAAACGTAGAAAACGCGCCGCGGAAACGCCAATGCAAACACCCACTTTTCTCAAGAAATCGCATTAAAAAAATAAACAACACAGATCCTTCACCAATCACCACCAGTACTCTGACCACTTTTCTCAAGAAATCATGTTTTCATTCAACATTACATAACCCAACCCTTGGATAGGGATAGGGCCAGGGCCTGGAAATAAAGCCCGATGGGGCTCAGTCAATTTTTTGACCCTTCCCGATCCAAGACATCATTATACCTTCTGATAAATAATAATTTTTTTTTGAGTGCATTATTTAGGAGATATGAACATTTCACTTTAGAGGTGGTCCAGGATTGATGAAAGTAGTGAATTACTCAGATTTAAGTTGTGCTAGATACTAGACAAGAATAGCCAAATAACACATTTTTGCAAACTATATTGCAATTTATCACTGTTTTGAAAATATGTAAGAATCTATTATTTTTTGGATACTCGAATTTGGCGAAATCAAGTTTTCCATGAACTTGAGTGGAGTACCATAAAAAATTTTCAGAGTATATTTTTTCAAAGAACTTAAGTTTTTAAAATTCGAGTTTTACGGCAAACTTGAATTTCATAAACTCGAGTTTCAAAAAGGTGCAAGATCTCTGTATATCTTCAAAATAGTGATAAATTGCTAATTTTTTTGCTAAACAGTGGTAGTAGGCCATTTTCGCCGTCAATGTTATAAATGTTACTCTGTTTGTTGGTTGCACCCAAATCCGACCAAACCTATGCAAGGTTATAATATTAATTTCTAATTTATTCTAATTCAAAAGAATTATGTTAGCCTATAAAAAAAATTAAGTATGATTAGTTAAACTGGTAAAATTTTTTTATAATTAAATATGTGATTAGGAATTCAAATTTTTCCTTCATAATAAAAAATTAGCTATTATTTTAATTTGCTCGGTAATAAAACTAGCAATCTTCATAAAATAAACGCTATAAGAATCTTGTAACAACAGTGTTATATCCTGTACTTTCCACCGAAAACATTCTCATGCTGTCAGGATTTCATTGACCATGCTAAGCCAAAAAAATGAAGGGAGTGGCTTGTGTCCTGCGGCAACTGCCACTGGACACAAGCTGCACCCAAAAATGAAAAGGACTTTGACTATGAAGCATGACCCGTGAGTGAGCACACGACTTTAACACACGTTTGGCCCACTCCCACATCACATATGGGGGTAGACGTGGAGAACTACGGAAGCTGTGACAGTGAAACCCACTCTAGTCTTTTAACTCTTATCACTTCATCTTTATAACCACCTTCACCTCTCAGCAGAGATTGAAAATTGGTAGGTCTGTTGCATAAAACTTGTGCATCATTTTCTTTCTGCTCAACCACACTCGACACTTATCACCACTCCCATTGGCCTAAAGACTAAAGTTTCTTTGTTTCTTTTTTGCCTTTTACTGTAATCTCTCTCTCTCTGTCTCTCTTTTCTGAGATTGTTTTCTACGGTGTACATTTGGCTCTGAGAAAGCTTTTAGAAAAAGGTAAGCAAAAGCAAATTAAGGGAAACGGTGAATCTGAATCTTGTGCTTTTGAGCTGTGTGATGCTTTTCTTATTTTATGAGGCTTTGGATAGGACCCAGGAAAAGAAATAAAAAAGAATCCTTTATAGACAAGTATTTAAGTTTTAAAATTCCTTTCTTTTTCCCAACATTTTCTTAGCAACCAAACAGAAACAAAAAGGTATGGATTTTTTTTTATTTTTGGGGTAATTTTTTCACAGTTTAAGTAACTGGGTCTTCTTTGTTTTAGTGTGGGGTAGCAAGTGAAAGAAGAAAGAAGATGGTTAGGATATTGGTCCAAGTAGTGGGGGTTGTGTGCTTGTGGTGGTGGTGGAGTGCTGCAATGGCAGAGACTGAGTCCATCAAGTACAAAGACCCGAACCAACCCGTGGCGGTTCGGGTAAAGGACCTGTTGGGTCGAATGAGTCTGGAGGAGAAGATTGGTCAGATGGTTCAGATTGATAGGAGTGTGGCCAATGCTGAGGATATGAAGACTTACTACATTGGTAAAATTCACTTATATCAAAGTTTCTATTTTATGTGCATTTGGTATCAATCCATATATAGTTTTTGATGAACCCACTTTGTGATTTGTGGAATTTGAATCTTTAATGGGTTAATTTTAGTGTTTGTTTCTATGGTCCTACATTGTGTGTTACACTTGGAATCATAAAGGGGGCATGTTTTTGTTTGTTTGTTTGTTTGTTTTGAAGTTAATCATTTCATTTGTTCTTGTTCTCATTCAGCTGGAAGTGAAAAAAATGTGGGAATATGGCTGTGAATGCGAAGCCGAGAGCATTAAAAGTTCACTGTTAGTTTATTTAATTTTGTTTTGAACGCATAGTCGAGCTTTAACTCATTGCTCAGGTTTGTTTGTGAGTTACTTGATTTTATTCTTTCCCCATATATATTAAACACCATGACTTACTTCACTGGTAAAAATCAATCATATCAAAGCTTCTACTCTATGCGCATTTGGCATCATTCAATGAACCCACTTTGTGCTTTGTGGAATTTGTATCTTTAATGGGTCAATTTTAGTGTTTGTTTGTATGGTCCTACAATGTGTGATACACTTTGAATCATAAAGGTGGCCTTTTATTTTTTTTTTGAAGTTTAATCATTTCATTTGTACCTGTTCCCATATAGTTGGAAGTGAAAAATCTGTGGAAATCCCTCTGGTGGTAATGATAACAAATTGATTGATATTATTTTATTAACTTTTTGGAAGTAATAGATTTTGATGTTCATAAGAAAATTCCTTGATGATTTAACTTCATGGACGAATTTTGACTTACTTATGCACTCTATTTGATGCTTTATGGACGAATGTGTGATACACTTTGAATCATAAAGTTGGCATTTTATTTCTTTTGAAGTTAAATCATTTCATTTGTACCTGTTCCCATACAGTTGGAAGTGAAAAATCTGTGGAAATCCCTCTGGTGGTAATGATAACAAATTGATTGATATTATTTTATTAACTTTTTGGAAGTTATAGATTTTGATGTTCATAATAAAATTCCTTGATGATTTAACTTCAAGGACGAGTTTTGACTTAATTATGCACTCTATTTGATGCTTTATATACATATAATGCAGAACTGTAATATCAAATTATAAGTGCATATGAATACTGGAATTCCTATTTATGCGCAGACTTTAATTCAGAAGTATATATTGAACTTTGGACGCTAAATTTTCTGAGCTACTAGTTGATGATTATATGCTTTTCGCTTCACTTAATTACCTCTCTATCTCTCAGACCTTGTTCTATGTGTAAGTTTTCCTTGACACTTTTTTGAAAATTGACTTTGTTTTATTTATAATATAAAAATTGGTCTGTTCTTCCATTCTTCATTAGAGATAAACTAAGAGTCCGTTTGGATCATGTCTGCACCTCTGCATTTCTGCGTTTTTGACTTTTTTTTTTTTTTTTTGACCAGCACCTCTCCCATGAACAGTGCATTAAAGCAAAACTACAGTATTTTCAGCAGTGAACAGTAACTCAGAAATTATTTTTTTATTATTTTCAGCAATAAGTTTTCATTTTTCAACAAAATAAGCGGTATTTAAACATATACTAAAACAGAAAGATGTATAGCCAATATGGGGCCAAGAAACTTGACAATTAAAAACGCTTAAATATTGAAATATTGGGATACCAGAGATAATAAAGATAAATTCATATAAGAGAGGGTGGACTGATGTATGGCCTTTTTTGCAGGCAGTGTATTGAGTGGTGGTGGAAGTGCACCACTTCCACAGGCTAGTGCAGAAGATTGGGTAAATATGATTAACCGATTTCAGAAAGGGTCTATGTCCACTCGTTTGGGCATTCCAATGATCTATGGTATTGATGCTGTTCATGGACACAATAATGTCTATAATGCTACAATATTTCCTCATAACATTGGTCTTGGAGCTACGAGGCAAGTGGATATATGAAATTCTTTTGGCATCTAGTTTGGAACACATTCAATATGGCATTGTTTACACAAGGAATGCCTAGTAAATGTATCAATTCAACTAAATCCTGTTAAAGTTGATGCAAAGAGTTGAGGTGTAATATAACATGGAACTCCTTTAACATGATTTAATGTGCATTGACTGGGAAGATACTGAACTACATATGTATCCTTATGTTGAAATAATCTTTTTAATGCATAGGGACCCTGAACTGGTGCGGAGGATTGGTGAAGCAACTGCACTTGAAGTCAGAGCTACAGGGATTCCTTATGTGTTTGCTCCATGCATTGCGGTAGAAGATATACTGCAGAGTCCTAAATAAAATCATAATGTTTTAGATAGTGTGCTACATATTTGAAGCTGCAAACTGATTGCCTTATATGTGTTTTGTTATATAACTTTGAAATTTACCTGAAATCTTTTCTCCAGGTCTGTAGAGATCCAAGGTGGGGACGGTGTTATGAAAGCTACAGTGAGGATCCCCAAATTGTGCAAGAAATGACAGAAATTATACCTGGATTACAAGGAGAGATTCCTTCTAATTCTCGGAAGGGAGTTCCATATGTTGGTGGGAAGTATGAACCTTATGGCATATATGGATAATATGATTTACCCTATGCCTACCTTTCTCAGGATTCTTTAATTATTAATTGAAGGGACAGAATCTCCATAGCTAAAATGCCATACTCCCTACTTGCCAGGAGTCAAGCCCAAAAAATAAATAGTTCCTAGATTGATTTATGTGTAATAAATATTTTTTATTAATTTAATTGTTCACTATATACTTGATTTAATTTATAAATTTCCTGCAGGAAAAAGGTGGCAGCTTGTGCAAAGCATTTTGTGGGAGATGGTGGGACAACCAAGGGCATTAATGAGAATAACACCGTGACTGACCGGCACGGGTTGCTCAGCATTCACATGCCTGCCTATTCTGATGCCATCATCAAGGGTGTATCTACAGTCATGGTTTCCTACTCCAGCTGGAATGGAGTAAAGATGCATGCAAACCATGAACTAGTTACTAACTTCTTGAAAGGCACTCTTAAGTTTAAGGTTAATGTTCTTTTTTATATTTCCAAGCTAATTGTTGTTTTTCTATAGTTGTTAACAATGTAATCAGATGGACACCGAAGACCAATAGCCTGATTGCATCTCCTTATTTGTGCACAAAGAAGTAGGCAGACACAGAACTGAGATATTGCCTGCTTACATGTTTTAATCAATAAAAAAATGTTTTCTTTCATTATATAAAACTTGCAAGTTATATTGTGAGCTATGCTGTTCTTGTTTGTTCCATTTCATGGTGGCATTAAATGCAGAACTACACTTAATAGTTGCAGCAGGCTACACAAATCTCTTTCAAAATCTGGCACTAGCTAGAGCCACGTCTTTTGTTAAATTCTTAAGATTCATATCATTTTTCATTAGAACATATATCAACATTCTGTAATGACTACCCCCAGACCCTTACGACCTTTAATTTGTTTACTTAAGCATATCACTTATGTACTCCTCAAGTCATTGATCTTGTACTACATGGAGTTTCTCTCGTATGCTTGCATTTTATATCTTTTATAGTATTCCTCCCCCCACCAACTCCCCCCCCCCCCCCCCAAAAAAAAAAAAAAAACCAAATGTCAACAATTTTCTTCTGGCCGCATTCTTTTTCTGAAAAGTTATTTTGACCATCCAACACTTTATCAATGAAAGGATGTTAAGGTTTCTCTAAATTTCTAGGTATAAAATCCTTAAAAGAATGATTTTAATTTACACAAGCAATCACTTTTTCATTGTTTTCAACCATCAATCTACACTACAAATTATGTTTTTATTTTTACTAGATTCATATTATATTCTACTTACCCTTGCTTTACATCTTGCTTCAAAATGAGGCTTAAAATATTTTGTTGTTGTTGTTACTGTTTATTGTTCCCATGGTAGGTATCTCTTTTCATGTGTCTCATGCTAACTACAATTAATGTTTTATTAACTGTCAGGGCTTTGTTATCTCAGATTGGGAGGGTGTTGATAGGATTACCTCACCACCGCATTCAAACTACACATACTCTGTCCAAGCTGCAATTCAAGCCGGCATTGACATGGTCAGTGGTGATCTTTTGGGACAAATCTCATTAACTAATGAACAAGAAAACTACATTTCTGTTGTACTGTATTCCATACAAAAATGCCAATCTAGATGAAACTATTTAATTAACTCAGAGGCTTGGTTCTCGTGTTTAACAGGTAATGGTCCCTTTCAACTATACTGATTTCATTGATGATCTTACCTACCTGGTCAAGAACAATTTCATCCCGATGGATCGCATTGACGATGCTGTGGCGAGGATTTTGCTAGTAAAGTTCACCATGGGTATCTTTGAGAATCCCCTGGCTGATTTCAGCCTAGTCAATGAACTTGGTAGCCAGGTCAGTCAATTTGTTCCCAGCTTTTGAATTTGTCTGTCAACTAATAAATATTTCCAGTTGCTCTTGCTATTTAGGCTTGCAATTGTAGTTGGTTAAATTTGATGGGATAAACATTTGTATCTTATTAAAATCCCATGCCAAAATAGTTTTTATAATTTTTCTGAGATTCTTTATGGCTAAAATGTGGTTTCCTGACTTCCTTTGCCTCCTTCTCAATATTGTAAATATGCTTGGTAATCTTTTGCAAATAAAAAGTTTACAGCTATGAGCAAATGAATTTCCTGTTACTTGACTAGGCGCACAGAGACTTGGCAAGAGAAGCTGTGAGGAAATCACTAGTGCTACTGAAGAATGGGGAAAATAAAACAAATCCAATATTACCACTATCCAAGAAGGCTCCAAAGATCTTAGTTTCTGGTACTCATGCCGACAATTTGGGTTATCAATGTGGTGGTTGGACAATCGAATGGGAAGGATTTAGTGGTAACAACTATACAAGGGGTATGTTCTTTTGCATGAACCAAATATGCATTAAGTACTACTATTATCATCTATCACTTGGACAACAATGACAAATAAGATCCAGTTACTAGTTGTTGAGTGTGTCAATATTGGAAATTTGGCTGGTAGGTATTGCTAATAAGTAGGGATAATCCATTTAGGTTGGAAAATATTTGAAAATGAGTGTTCCCTTCTGAAAATTTTCAAATAACTCGGTATTATATGGTGACATTGGGATGCAAGTGAATATTTTCAGATAATTTATTAAAACTTGGCTACATAGTTTGATGAAATACACTGGATGGTCTGGAAATTCCTTCGTATAAATTTGTCTTTAGTGACGTTGGGACTAATCTACCTTCATGGGAATTTTTTGCCCATTTCTTGAAGGTTCTTGAGCAGATTTGTGTTTAGTATGCTTCAAATAAGCGTGTGTTGTCTAGACAAGGGTAGAAGCTACAGCTTTATGTTGGATTCTAAGTCACCCTGATTAGTTTTGTACAGTAGTAGTCATTTCCCATGTGAATAATGAATACTAATAACTATTTAGCAATAAAATTGATGGATTTTCTTTCACTGAGTAGGAACCACTATCCTTGGTGCTGTAACTTCAACAGTTGACCCAAGCACAGAAGTTGTCTACCGTGAAAATCCTGATAGTGACTTTGTCAAGTCTAACAACTTCGCATATGCCATTGTTGTTGTTGGCGAGTACCCTTATTCCGAGACGTTAGGGGACAGCATGACCCTCACTATGGTGGATCCTGGACCAAGTATCATTAAGAATGTTTGTGAGGCTGTCAAGTGTGTGGTTGTCATCATTTCTGGCAGACCTATTGTGATCAAACCATATCTTTCATCAATTCATGCTCTGGTGGCTGCATGGTTACCAGGAACTGAGGGCCAAGGTGTGACTGATGTCCTTTATGGTGACTATGGATTCAGTGGAAAGCTTCCTAGAACATGGTTTAAAACTGTAGATCAACTGCCAATGAATTTCCAGGATTCTCACTATGATCCACTTTTCCCGTTTGGGTTTGGAGTCACAACTGAGTCTGTTAGGGACCTAGTGTCAAGGTAAATTCTATTAAGTACTCATTTCTTTACTATCAATTCGTATTATAGGTAAAGACAAAAAAAAGGATTATTTATGTTATCCTGCCCCTTCCTTTTGTATGGTTCCTTGGCTTAATTTCTTTTCTTATGGTTTATTTCTTCACTTACTATTGTTTTGTGAAGTCATGGATGACACTGATATTTTATTATGTTCATAAATAAATTTTCTGTTTACTCAGCAGTTACTGTGTCCATATTGCTTTTGTGGCATTTGATTTGAAGCATTACTATATTCTAAAGGATCATTCTATCAATGATAAAAAAAGTTTGTCATTATTTGCTCATGACTTTTATTACTCATGATTTTCATAAAAAAATAAAAATAATCTGCTTGATCACTTCATCAAAGAATCAATCTTTGTAGCTTGGTTTCATAGTGGCATATGTACATGTGATGTCATTCTTTTATTACTAATTTACTATTTCTATTTATTGAACTTGTTTTCTTAAGCTATTTATATTCTTACTATAGGTCAACCTCAGCTGGTGTTCATGAAAAGCCATCCGCACTTACCATTGTAGTTTCTGTAATTATCACTTTGTATCTCACAGGTATGGCTTTTTGACCTAGTTAATCACTTAATCTGAAAGAGTTTTTTATTTTTTTATTTTTATCTCTATCTGTTGCAGTTTTATTGTACTTACCATTTGTTTTCCTTAAATGCTGAATAACTATGCAGCTTCAAACAACTGGCTAAAACAGAAGTAATTGGATTTGTTAGACGGTGTAGTACATTGGATGCTCCTCTCAAAATGCAATTTAGAAACTAACTTCTGGTAGTTTAGCGTAGGGAAAAAAGCAACACCTTCAGGCACTCAGTGTACTTATTTGATTGTACTATGACTTGCTGATTATTGGAACAAGCAACTTTTAGAAGCCATTTTTTGAGCTCGATTTTTCTGTTATGATTTGTCCTCATATAATTTGTCTTGTAATAATTTTTATGATTACTAGTCGCGGACCCGTGCGTTGCGCGTGGTAATTTTTTTTATGATAATGATATATATATATATATATATATATATATATATATATATTGCAGGATTCATGGTGATTGGAGGTTTTGGTCTTTGAATTAATTTTGTATTATTAAAGATTAGTATTCGGAATAGAATGAGGAAATTTTATTATAGATTTTATTTTTGAAATATAATTTCTACCATACTCGGTTGGCTAATTTGTACATTTCCAAGTTAATTGAGCACATTTTGCATGTTACATGTAAAATCCTTTCACACGTTATTCTTACATTTAAAGAAGGTGCCATTTCACTCATTTGTTTACTACATGACTGATGGTCTTGGTATGTGGCATAAGAGATCCTTCCTTCCCCTTTTAATTTATATTTGAGATGGTAGCAATATATATATATATATATATATATATATATATATATATATAAAGAGTCCCCTTTTAAGTGCCTAATGTTTTGTCTAATAATAAAGAGTCCTCATAGGAACACAAAAAGTCTCAATAATTTCACAACATTATTAAATTACTTTATTACCTCATTTTTTAGACCAACCTTTTTTTTTTTTTTTAATCTCCCTTTGTTTTTGCTTTTCACAATTGATCATGTGGTTCTAAAGAGTTTGGATTTTTTTTATTATTATTAAATTTCCCCATTGTTTCAACTTTGTTTGGGTTTCATATTCTTTTGTATGAATGCCAAGATTGAAGAACTGATTGAGCTTAGCAATAATTTAATAATAAAAATAAAAATAAAAATTTACTTGGTATATATGATAGCTATGTCAAAAACAAACAAACCCCATTTCCAAAAATCAAGAACCCATTAATCTCAGTAGTAACAAAAACCAGAACTAGGAAAATAATTATGATACCAATGACAAAAACAATCAAATCCCATTTCCAGAAACCAATATTCTGATCAAAGAATCATAGATCAACCATTTCAACCAACTAACATATAAATGAGAGATCCAAATCCACATCTCAGTCTTTTTGATTAATATATACATATAAATGGCCAAAAAAAAAAAAACCCCCCCATCATAGCAAAGTCTGATACATGCCAGAAGCAGAGCCTCTCTGGAATACAGGGATCCTGAGGTATGAGGCAGCCCTTGAAGCTATGTTTGAATGAATAATAAATTGGTAGAAACCAAAAGATAATATAAAAATATTTTAATGTAGCCTTTTCATTTTATTTATAATTGAGAGTTTGACATACTTGAAGAAACAATCCAGTTTTTGAACTTGCCATTTAATAGATAGTTCGTAATCAATTTGTAGAAAATATGAACAACCTACACAACCAAAAGACAATATAAAAAATATTATAGTAAGTTCACACAAGTAACATGAAGAGCATTTTTCTAAAACTATTTGGAGATTCTTGCCTTCACGCAGTTTCATTAATAATGAAGACATCACAGGGTAAGACCCAACCCAAATACTTAATCCAACCTCGTTTTTTAGACCAACCTCGTTTTTTTATTTTTATTTTTTTTTATCTCCCTCTATTTTTACTCTTTCACTTTGTGTTAAAAGCTTCCACTACCTATTTTAGCACTACCCCGAATTCTCACCTACATGTTATATATGCCTTCTTTTTTCTTTTTCTTTTTCTTTCATTTTTTTCTTTGTTTTACAATTCATAATTTATGAACCCAACAAAGACGACTGGAGGACCGTTATTCCCCTTAACTTTTATTCTCTCCTAAGCTATCCATTTCACTGATCAATGACATATATTCAACCTCATAGAAATTCAAGCTTTGATTGGGGTCTTTGAAACAATTCCAGAAGTAGCAACATCTCTTCATCGAATGTTTTGGCTTAATTATCATTTTTTAGTCAAATTATAGAAAGCCATTTGATTACACCCACCTAAAAATCAATTTCTAACTGATATTTAGCGATACCTGACTATATATACCAGCTTTTGAACTTGCAATTTAATAGATAATCCATATTAAATTGGTAGCAAATATGAACAACCTATACAACCAAAAGATAATATAAAAAAATCTTAGCATAGCATGTTCATTTTATTTATAATTGAGAGTTGGACACACTTGAAGAAACAATCAAGCTCTATTTACAATGGGATTTCCCATCAAAGCAGCTCATTCAACAATGTCCTATTTCTTTTGGTTACATAAATTGTTTAGGTAATAATGGAATTTCCCAAAAGGCATATGATACATGGCTGATGCACTTCGGTTATTTATTGTGAGCTACAAAAGAGAATTTGTAAAATCACTTCCCAAAAGGCATATGGGATACTATGGAAGGACTCTGATGTTGCTCCTGCATCACAGCTTGTGGCAAGATACACTAGTTCGAATGAAAGTTTACAGGTATAAATGCTGTATTGGGAAATTTTCTTCAGAAAATCTTGAAAATTTTGAGCTATTATGCTATGTATTTCGTTTAACTTTACATCAATCTGGGGTAATCTTATAGATCTACTAACAATCTCAAATTTGATGGCCTATGATATTATTTTGCTGAGTTTCACATATATGGAAAATGATGCAAACGTTTTGACTCCAAATATTTATGTCCATTTAAGCGTATATTTTCGTGAATACATCTCTAAAGTGGACTCAGTTAAAGTCAAGTTTAAGGTAAGTACTCAATTTCCTTCAAAGACAATATACTGATATAGGGAAAGTAACCTATCATAGAAACCACACTCACACAGTTCTCCAAAATGCAAATATGATCAGAAACTTGATGTATTAAACCATGCTTTGTAACAAAACCTGTATTTAGTAAGTTGTTCAATGCAGATAATAATAGAAAAACATCCAATAGGAAAAAAAGAAACCCGAACATTTCAAGCAAAGAGTAACATGGCAATCAATACATATTTCATCAAAATACATGCTTAAGTATAGCTCAATTGGCACTTTCTTCTCCAATAATAATTAGTTGAAAGGTGAGGTCAAGAGTTTAAAACCTGCTAGGTATGTCTATAACTTACCAATAAAACAAAATGGAACAGGTGAAATGTATTAGTTGTAAATTGTAATATGTGATTCCCATATGTATTGGGATGCCTTGTGAGGATATTTTGTGTTCTAAATGTTTCTTAGATTTGCTTCAATGAATTACCTGCCAAAAAAAGAAAAATGAATAAGTAAAAAAATATGCAGATAGTAGAAGTGTTTAGGATGGGGCCATGAAGGTATCAATTCTGTATATAGTAGGATCACTACATATCAAGAGGCATACTTTCTACTTACCAGATTCTATAGTCATATTGATTGTCCATGATTTAAAGTTGTCCTCTAGGTGGAGGAGATTTAATCCAAGACATTGGAATACCTTTCAGAAGATCTAGCAATTAACAATTATGCAAATCCCTAATATCTATGGAGTGGCTTATATGAGAATTCTCTGTATTTTTTGCATTACGAATATGAAATTTGTTCCCACACCTACACAATAACATGTTCCATAAGACTATGGCTTTACAATTACATAACCTATACATCAAGCTGAACAATAACATCCATATTAGATTAAGTTCCTTAGCTGGAGAGCAAAATATATTTCCCACTCACATAGATATTTTATAACATATAGTAAATGTGAAGAATCTTACATTTTTTTTCTTTATTGAAATTTCAACATAGATAGAAAAAGAAAAATAAAAGGGCAAGATTGTTTCCAAAAGAAGGCTTTTAATTTATTGTGATATATAATACATGAGCAGATGGTGGCCAAAAAAAAAAAAAAGAAGAGCTAAGAGGATTTCAGAAATATCTTCAGTAACATCATAGCCTATGATTCATAGGAAAGAGAAATAGGATTCAGATTCTTTTCTTTTAAATTAATTATTATAGTGGAGTACAAAAGGACGAATTTGAAGGGTTTAAACAGTCAGCTGTTTAAGGTGGCACATAAATATTGGAGAACCATCCAAATTAGTGGAAAAAATTCACAAGGGATCTCATAAAAAAGAAAACACAAACTCTTTACTAACTTAATGGCCACCATTTCATACAGCTATGAGCTGTACAATTTACAAAGCACACAGCATCCCTCATGTCTTTCATTAAGAGAACATTCTCTTCGATATTCCTTCCCATGACAAGTGTGGTTTGGTGCTGACCAATCAATATACTTAAGCCAAGGCTTAAATCCTATTGGCCCAGACTGTAGTAATGCATTTATAGATTATGTTACAACATAGATAGGTCTACAATCACCCATTTTAGATGGCTTGGGAACCTTAGTAATTCATGAGAAGATGGTGGCGTTTACCTCCTTAATAATTAGTACCTGACCTGAAAAACAATTGAATGGCACTTGTAAGATCTTGCACAACACTCTACGCCTTTTAAAAAGGGGACTGAGAAACCATATGGAGTTATACCAGAGGGTTTTATCTCCATCCATGCAAATGTCAAACCTTTTAAAAGGTCTAACTCACAAGGAAAATGTAAAAACAGGTCTAGTCCAATTCACACATGGCCAAAATCAAGTTAGAATCCTAAAGACTCTTCGCCTCAAATTGGATTATTTGAACTTGGGGTAAGTTTTCTCTTTAAACAATAGAGTCAATAGAAAGAAAGGATTTATAAAATTTTAAACCTTTTTTTACATCAACAGTTGGGGTGGGGGCTTTTGAATTCTAGAATAAGATTTCTATAAAATTAAAATTTTCTCCTTGACCCCAATTAAATTTGTAATCAATTTCTTAATCCAATTTATTTATTTCGGGTATCACAAGATAGGGCATTGTTTGATAGTTAATCCGGTGCATTGGTGTAAAATTCATTTTCAATGAAGTCCTCATTCTTTTCTTAAGCCACCGCTTGGTTCGTCAAAAACTTTTTCTAGAACCTTTTTTGTGGAGAAAAAAGTAAGTACTTCACCGTTCTTGAAATAAGATGGCAAGGGAGTTCTATAATCTATATTGAAAAGAAATCCTACAAAGTAAAGGTGGAGGAAGCGGGATTAGTCTTTATGATGAGGATTATTGAAAAAAGTGATGATTTTCTACAATCAATTTGTTCTAGGAAAAGGTGCAAGAGGGTTATTAGCATCTGTGGATGATTTAGCCAAAAGTTTCAACAAAAATAATAAAACGCAACAATTAAGATAATGTCGTTTCTACTCTGAAATTAGAATATGCAGGTTTCTACTCTGTCTGTACTGAAGAATCCACAAAAAAAGTATCTCAAGTACTGAAAAATATTAAAATAGATATATACAGCATGATTCTTTTTGGGGTCACAACTCAGACAAGGGAAAGCTACTAAAATCTTGACATTCCAAGTCACTTGGTACTATAATATGACTGCACGTTCTCTTGCATGATTAAAAATCCTGGATGTGACTCAAGAGGTTTCAAAAATCCCGCGCCAATTGTTTGGCCAATTCTAGTAAAAGATGACAGATTTAATATATAGATTCAATATAGCTAGAAAATTAGAATGAACATACCCAAAAGAAGCAGTGCTCCAATTAAATAACCCAGCGGTAAGAAATTCAACACCCTAGGTAGAAACAAACATAGAAAGGGAAAAAAAAAAACCATCAAGCAAAAGAATAGAGCACAACACGAAATAGTAAAAGGTGACAGATTTAATATATAGATTCAATATAGCTAGAAAATCATAATGAATAGACCCAAAAGAAGCAGTGCTCCAATTAAATAACCCAGCAGAAACAATTCAACACCCTAGCCAGAAACAAACGTAGAAAGGGAAAAAAAACCATCAAGCAAAAGAATAGAGCACAAAAGAAATTGGGATGTAGGGATACCTCAACTGAACCACCCGCTTACTTCAGTATTTATATAGATGTGAGGAGAGGAAGGAAGGAAGAAAGGAAGGCTGCCGTTAGAAGCCGAAACAGAAGCTGAAACAGAAGCTGAAACCGTCGAACAGGAAGATGGAATGTGAGTGAAACAGTAGAACATAAGCTGAAATCGTGAGAATCAAAAGGTGGGGAAGGGGAAGGGGCTAAGCCTGAAACAATGAATCAAAACATGGGGGACAGGAATTTGAGTCGTGTAGGGAATAGTAACCGTGAAAAAACATTAGGTTTGACAAAGGGATGTAGTTGAAATGGTTTTGAGTGTGGGCTTGGGCTATAGTGGAATTAAATGTATAAAAATTGGGCTTTAAAGTAGAGATAGGGATGGAAATAATTTTAGTTTTATTAGTATTTTAAAATTGGTAAAATCTATTTTAAAATTAAATTAAAAATTCAGAAAAGGAGATGGGAAAGACATGGCTGCTGATGTGGCTCAATGTGAGTGCAGCAACATTAAATGCTACGCTTCAGCTTTTAGTAATATATAGATGTGGACGTAGTTGAACTCTTGAAAAGTAAGCCAAAAAATTGAGGGAATGCATGAATAATTGGTTTATATGGATCCTTTCATTTCTAATTTCTAATTTTTATACAAATATATTAATTTAATTCTATTAATTTAAAAAAATAATAAATAAATGTAAACGATTCTCGTTGAGATAAAGGCCATATTTTAGAGAAAGAACTATAAACATAATAATTATGTTTATTACACGATCATTTTGTTTGAGGAAAGAAAATGTTATGGCACAACAATGGAATTTTACCGAAGTGGAATGATGAAAATAAGACTAATGATAAGCGATTAAAATAAACTCTTCTAAAAGAATTTTAACAACCAAGGAGACAAGGGTAAAGACATTTAGGATCCGTTTGATAATGTTGTTCTACTAACGTTGTTTAAGTGTTATGAAAATATGTGTCGATGAAAAAGTATTGTGAAAATACATATTGTGTTGTTTAAACAACAAAAACTGTTGTTTAAATAACACAACTAAACACCCCTCAAATTTCACAACCGTGGTATTGATGGTTGTGGTGGGCTTTTTTGAGATTATGGGCTGGGTTGTCTCCTGTCCCACTACGGCCCAAAGGTTCTGGGTAGGAGAGTTAGGACCGGTCCAATTGCAACACACCTTGAACCGACTTGTGTGCAAACTAAAGCTCCTTTGTTGAAATTTTGGTCACATGCCCATGGCAAATGAAATTGTTACAAAAGAGTTACAGCGAGTATAATATAACAACAACAAAGGATAAGCGCCATGTGTTAGTTAAAACAAGCAAAGAATTCCCAAAAAGAGCAGCACAACCATGGAAAACGTATTACAAAAGGGAATAATAGTAATATCAAAAGGAAAGATAACACCGATAATCAATCAATAAGATTTAAGAAGAAAAAAGTTAGTCTGCCGTGTTTAGTTGCATCACGGAGCTAAGACAAAAGGGGGAACCACCTCCTTAATGTGGATAACCTCACAGGAAGGTCTTGCTATAGAAATTACCCACTTTGAGAAGATGGGCCTAAATGGCTTATGCTCAAGAAATCCTTAATCCTTAATAGAGGGTAAGTTTTTAGAGGGAGAGAAGGGATTAACCTATTGGTGCATGCTAGCTATCAAACTTTTGCTTACTCTCTGCTTTCCTTTCTCACTATTTTCGTTACTCTGCTTTTCCCACTCTTTTCTTTTTAGTTCTTCCTCCTGTAGTGTTGCTTTTTGGGTGTTATGGTGATGTAATGTTGTGATACTATGAATGTTGTTCTGATGATGTTGTTCCTATTGTGCACGGCGGAGGCTCCTTATACACTGCCTGCCGTGACTAGTTTTACCATTTTACCCCTTAACCACTTTTGTCTGGGTGTGGGTGTCCTCCCAGACCACCGACTAGTCTGTCAGCTGCTCAGCTACCACCACTTACTTGCGCTTGCCGTGTCACATCCCATTACTAGACAAAGAAAACTATTTTGTTTGCTTGTTCACCATGGAATTCCCATCCGGATAAGGGTGGGCACTCTCTCTCACTATCTCTCATGACATGCATCTAGTGGTTCCAGCTTATCTTTTCCTCTTTTGAGTGGTATGTCATTCTAGCAGGCCATTTCCCCTAAAAGAGTTTGAGCGGGAACCCTAGAATAGGCTTCCCCCCTTCTCCCCACCACCAGACCATTCCCTCTCTTACCTTTGACCCATGGCCCACCACTCTTGTATTGGCTGGGTACAGGTTGGTGGTGCTTGAGCCTTGTGCGTGCTCTACTTCCGTATATGTCCAAAACTTGTTCGCTGCTCATGAGTTTGCTATGGCCTGGAGGCCTGTCTGTGCATTCTGCTGCTCATTCTTGACCTCTTGTGGCATGAACGGGTTTTTAAGCCTTCATTCTTTATGACTTGCTTTCTTCGTGGGTTGGTTCTTGCCTGATTGTGGTCTTTTCTCTCTTCAACCCATTCTTTGCTTCTTCCGTAGATTTGTTAGCATTTCTACCATGCCATTCTGTCATTCCTACTGTGGTACTACTTGATCTATGCTTGCCAGACCTTTTACGAGCCTACTATGCTTTTCCTCTTTGCTTAATTATAGTGGCCGAATATTATCATTGGTCTTGCATTCATGCTTCTCCCAGTTTTCTTAACCCATTCCATTGCTTATGGGCTTCCTTGGCCCATTTCTTCCTTCTTGGGCATCCTTGACCCATTTCCTTTCCTCGGGTATCCTCAGCCTACTTTAATTCTGCGTTCCCATGGGCTTTTGCTAAGTCTTTTGGGCTTCTCGACCCAATTACCATATCCTTTACTTTTGGGGTTCATGGGCTCTTCATCAACCTCTTACACTCTTACTTTATTACTTTGGGCCTTCTTTGGCCCCTTCTTGCTTTCCATATTGCCTATGGGTTTACTACTTCTTTCTCTGGACTCCTTTAGTCCCGCTTGCTTTCTTCGAGGCCCATTTATTATTTTATAGGCCTATAATTCATTATTCTTGCCATGTGGGCTTATTGTTTTTTTTTTTTCCTCCCAATTTACTAACTCTTTTCTTCCCATATTGTTGGGCTTCTTCTTACTATTGGGCCTTTCTGCCAAAATAAGCATCAACATTCAACCCTCTAAGTATATGAAGTGCTCTTGCAGTTCATATGTGAATAAAAGACTCTTCTTCTTC
Organism: Lithocarpus polystachyus; assembly: GCA_033629205.1. Classification (NCBI taxonomy): domain Eukaryota; kingdom Viridiplantae; phylum Streptophyta; class Magnoliopsida; order Fagales; family Fagaceae; genus Lithocarpus; species Lithocarpus polystachyus. Next base: position 51,205,280 of record CM066165.1, on the reverse strand, counting down.
TCTTTGTCTTTCCTTCTTCCTTTCTTTTTTTCTTTGCGGGGTTTTTCAAAGGCCCCACCTTATTATTTTTTTTTTCTTTCTTGTCGTGAACAGTGTTGTCTCTTTGAATTTTCCAGTTTAGCTGTTATTCTGAAACACAGCCTCTGCTTCATTAATTCCATGCCTTATCCGATGGGTGACCTATCGCATCCTTTCGTGTCAGCGTTAATGATGTTAGTACTTAAAGAGATTCCCTTCATATCACTTGACGCAAAACACTTCCTCCCCTTCCCTTTCTTCACTGCATCTTCTTCCTTAAACACTTTCACGCCTTTACTTTGATCAACCATTCTATCATGACGCCGGCGAAAGGCCAAGGTTCTTCCCGCCGGGAGGGGAAGGAGATCGCCTTCAATGATCCTGCCACAAAAGATGTAGGCGAAGAGGCTCCTCACTCTGAATCGGAACGCTCCGATAAGAAGGAAGGAAGTCGCGACTCGGATAGCGAGTGCGCCCCTTTCATCGATCCATGGTATGATACCCACGCCCATTTCCTAAAAGTTCCCGGCGAGTACGTCCCTCCACCGTCGAGTCGTGTATGGCTTTCCCTTTGCTATCGCAATACAGAGATATTTTGGGCTCCGTTGGCTTCTTCGATTCCCGATCTTGTTATCTGCCAAGGCATTTCACTCCCCGTGCCCATTCTTTTCAAATTTGGGTCAGGTACCACTTTGGGTTGGAAAGAATGGGTAGACAAGGAGTTGTCCAACAAGGATTTCATGGCGGTGTTACAACGGGCCGGTGTGTTGAAAGCCATCGTTTCATCGCGTTGCTTGTCCAACTATATGGATTTGTTTAATCTCCGCCATTTGGTCCGCCGGTGGTGCATCACTACTCACACCTTATTTCTTTCATGTGGTGAGATCACCGTGACCTTAGAAGATGTGGTAAACCAGTTGCTTTTGCCTATTCTTGGTGATGTTGACCCTGGTGCCTTGGAGCTTTCTCCGAATGAAGAGGCCGTGGAGGCCGAGTTAGGGAAGGGGATGAATGACAATGCAAAGTTGTCACATTGGGTTGGGTCTTTCTCCAAGGCTTCCATCACTGCTCACCATGCGACCTTCGTCACATTTTGGCTCCGTAAGTTCATCTTTGGCTCACACCCTCACTATGCTATGAAGCCTTTGTATTTTCGGTTAGCCATTAAGATATCTGCTAGGGTGAGTCTGCCGTTGGCGCCCATTTTTTTGGGACATCTATATGTTTAGTTAGATATCATGTGGAGTGATGAGGATCAGGCGTGTTCTCTCCATAAAGTTAGTTTTTCTATTTATATCACCATTTTGCAACATTTGTTATATGAGAGTTGTGCTAGGCATTTGGCAAAGTGTAGGCCTGTTTGCTTTGCTAAGGAGAGATACCAGTCATGTTTGAGGGTTAGCACTGATTTCTGTGGCCGGTTTGCATTTGATTTTCCATTAGCTTTTCGTTGGGTTGGTTTGAAGTCGATTGGGCATCTTGCCATCGAGTTCTTCGATAAAGGAGTTGGGGTTTTCTTGGAGAGCATGTAGGAGGTTAGGTACAGGTTTTACATTTGCTGATTCTGCCATGGATCCTTTTGTTGATACTGCTGGGACCATCACCCCGTTAACTAGTTTGATGAGAGTGGTATTACTTACTTAGCAGCCACCAATGCTGGGTGGTTGCCTTATTTGGCCGATGAGGGGATTCGGTTTGTACATTATTCTACTAATAGAGTGAGGAGGAAATTTGGGTTGGATTAATATATTCCTGATGATTTTTTTGCTATCATGGAGTCTCCTACTTTTGTTTGGCCATTCCTGCGACACAGTGCTTTTGAGTTTTGGAGCAGGCGTTTTACAACAGTCATTATTCCAGGTTCACAGAGGGAGGGTATTTGTACTATTGCCATGCACGGGTATTGGTAGGCCGTGATGATCTCATTTGAGCACGAGTTGTTGGGCACCCATATGTTTTCTCTCATTCCTCTTGATTGACTTAGTGCAGTCATTTCTGCCAACCCTCAGTTGCTCCTTCCCACTAAGTCTATGGGGGCATATGCTAGGAAGGAAAGTCAGTCTGCTATATTTGAGTGGGTTGAGGAGGAGAGGGGGAGGGGGTTCTAGCATGCTAGTGACTTCCCCACGGGTTGAGAGAAGAAAGTGAAGGTGACGAACCTCCTTGTACTTGCGAAGAAGGGCTCTGCGTCTTGGTCCGCCAAGCCCAAGTCTGCCAAGAAGGGTAATGACTCCTCCGAGACTTGTTTAGTCATTGTCCCTTTTGAGGGTGGCCTTCCTCCTATAGGTAGTATAGCCTTGGAGAGTTCTCTTCCTCCTTTTGCTTGTACCCGCTCTTGCAGACGCCCTACTACAGGCAAGTCTAGTCCTGCTGCTCCGCAGCCATCTACTGATGCTCCTCTTTCCAGCAGGACCTGAGGCAGCAAGAGGAAAACATCTCCTCCTCCTACATCTGCCGCTACCGAAAGGAGAGTATGTCATCTCTAATTTTACTTCTTCTTCTTCTTTTTATTTTATTTTATAGGGCTTTTCTGCGGCTAACCCTATATACTTGTTGACTTATCCCCTTCCTTTTGTCTTCTTTTTTTGCAGTATACGCACAAGAAGGACACATCTACCACCCAACCCTATATTGCTTGATGAGCTCGAGTTGGAGGTATGCCTCTTTCTCTTCCTGTCTTCCCTTCTTGTATGTGTTATACACACACACACACACACACACAAATGTATGCATCTCCACTTATCATGCATTCCTTTCTCTTTTATTTTGCATTCTTCAGGCTGAGCCCAAGCCCATCTCCATCTATCATCCCATAGCTAAGGAGGTTTTTGCTACTATAGGCACACCTACAGAGGATTTCTTTGATAGGGCTGATGTGATGGTTGAGGCCATGGCTCCTGCTACTACACAGAGAGCTCTTACCGAGACCCCTATCCCTTCCACCTAGCTAGTGCCTATAGATGAGGGTTCCCACACTAAGAGGGTTAGTGAGCTTACTCCTATTCCTACCAAGACTCCTACTCCTCAAAAGGGAGTTACTCCTCCGATTACTCCCCAACCTGAGATTGAGTCTCTTGCTATGCCTCTTGTCATCTCGATGAGCAATCCTTTTGTGGCTTTGTCTTAGGCCTTAAGGGATAGGTCCTCTCTGGTGGTTACTCCTTCATCCATCCCTAGCTCTGCCACACGCGGGCTTGATGCAGACTTGTCTTTTGAGGGATCTAAGGAGGTTCTTGAGGGTTCTGATGACAAACCCACCATGAAAAAGAGGATCTCTTATTCTAATGAGGATGAGGGTGATGAGCATGAGGCAGAGACTATGGGTACGTATCTCTTGTATTTGTTAAGTTTTCCTTTTCACCCTTCGTCACTGTCATCTCCTTCCCTTTTCTTTTTATATGTATTTGCATGACTTTCCGATGCAATCTCCATTTATTTTGCATGTTCATTCACATAGATTCTTGAGGAGCCTGAGATTGCAGTAGACACAGCGATGCCTACAGCCACTTCTCCTGCCACACCTGCAGCACCCATTTCTACCATACCTACAGCACTAGTTTCCGCCATACTTTTAGCACCTACTTCTACGACATCACAGTACTCATTTTTGCCATTCCCACAGTCCCCATTCTCACAGGTCCTGGTATGTATCCTTTCTCTCATCATTTTCCTTATCTTCATCATGCATTCATTCTCTTCACTTCATGGGTTCTTCATATCGCATTTCATATTCTTTTTCAGGTCCGATTCTCACTGTCCCTTCTTAGTTCGAGGTGGGTAGCAGTTTTGCCACAATTCCAAACCCTGTGAGTGAGGCCGTGGCCTTCTTTACTCACTTCGACCAGCCCGAGGTTAATGACCTCGATCTTGCAAACTTTTGGGGTGTTGGGCCTTTTTATGTTGACTTCCATTGCTTCTGATTTCATGAGGATTGTGCTTATCACTTGGAGGCAGTCTATAGCAGCCGTGGGGACTTTATGCAAAGATTCCTCTTTAGCCATTCTGTGAGAAAGCATTTCTTGAAGCTATTGGGGAGTGTGATGAATGACACTGAGCACAACTTCGTTGACACCATTTTTGCCGAGAGGATCTTGCAGTGGAGGGTTGCGGTACAGGAGTTGATCAAAGTAGGCTTTGCTGTAGAGTTCATATTGGACCACCTGCATGAGATTGCCCGAGCCTTCTTCATGAAGAAGGTTCAGCTTGCTGTTGATGCCATTGATACTTGCATTGAGGCTCTGAGGGGTGGCGGACTTGGAGGGACGTCGTGAGCGCCTTCTTTCTAGTGTTGGTGGATCCAGTCGCTTTGGAGATCAGACTCTTATTTCCAAATTTCGTTGATTATGTAGTTTCCATTTTGTTTCCTTTCACTTATTCCCTTTCTAGTATACTTTATGTTTTTTATGGTACTTATTTGGCAAGTCTTACATGACAGCAATAGTTTGGGTTTGTAAACTTATGATACTACACTTGCTACTGCTTTTGCTATTACTATGACTAAGATACCATATGCTTTCTAATACTTCATAGTTTTTCATTACATTCTAATAAAAGCATATTACAATATTACCTTGTGATGAAGTCACTTAAAGGAAACAAAACATAGAACTAATTAAACAAAAGGGATAACTACATGATTTTTTTAAGCATAATAACGTTTTAGCCACTTGCCATTGATGGGATCCATCAAATCTTTGCAATCCATCTGGGCTAAACTATAATATCCACTTGCACGTGGTTCTCTTATCACAAGGGGTCCCTCCCATTTTGGTGAAAACTTAGATGGTCTTGCTATACCTCGTCTGACATGGTCTGCTACCTTTAGCACAAGTTGTCCTCCCGCAAACACTCTTTCTCTAGTCATCCTAATATAGGCTTCAGTCATCTTTTGTTTGTAACTGAGGTTGCGTTCTTAAGCCTCTTCCCTTTTTTCGTCAAGCCCCTCTAGGTCTTGACATCTTTCTACCGTAAAGACTTCCTTCTCCTTTTACTTCTTCTACATATGCATGACTCTTAAGGAGGGAGTCATTACTTCTGCTGGGCTCATCACTTCTGTTCCATAGACTAAGGAGAAGGGTGAAAACCCTGTAGTCGACTTTGGTGAAATTTCTGTAAGCCTAAATGACGTCTGGCAGGTGCGTTGTGCATCCACCCGTATATTCCTAGCTCATTTTACTGATGATCTTTATGAGGATCTTGTTTGTCGCCTTTGCCTACCCATTCCCTTGAGGGTAATAGGGTGATCATATGGGGCACTCCAAACCTAACAATTATGTTCTTCTTGATAAAGTTTGCCACTGCTCCTCTGTGACTTTACGTAGTGGTATTGCTTCTGCCTACTTGGTGAAATATTCCGTAGCCACTAGGATCCATATATACCCACCTGATAGTGGATTAACTAGTCCCACCAAAACAAGCCCCTAAGTGTGGAAGGGCCATGGGGTGACTACGCTGTGTAAGTTCTATGGGTGAGTGTGAATCAGGTTGGCTTATACTTGGCAACTGTGACACTTCTTTACAAATTCTATTGTGTCCCTCTTCATGGTGGCCAATAATAACCCATCTGTAGCAAGCATCAATACAACTTTTTCTTCCCTTAGTGCTCCTCACACTCTTGCGTGTACTTCCTTCATCATCTCACTTGTTTCCTCAGGACCCAAACATCGTAATGGGTCCCTATCATACCCTTTTTTGAAAAGAACTCCGTCATGTAAAAAGTAGCGGGTTGCCAATCTCTTGAGCTTGTATCTTTCATTGTGCTTCTATGGTAGGATACCTTCTGTTGAGTACTCTATTAATGGGCTCCTCCAGTCTTCGCTGACGAATAAAACATAGCTTTCCTCTTTGTCTGCTACAAGCTGACAGGTCTTGCATTGGGTTTGGACTTAGTTTGCGTCCTTACCCATACATGGCCAATAGAATCCTGCCCTTTGGAGTCTGCGGTAAAGATTGATTTCTTCGCAGAACTCGCAGGTTCTGTCATGTACTTCCTTCAACTTTCTTTGGGCTTCCTTTTGCCCCACACATCTCGACAGGATTCCACCTGGCATCCTACAGTACAATTCTCCTTTTACCAAGGCATAATCTTTTAACGCCTTCAATTCTGCCATGTCTCCTCCTCTCATCAAAGCTTCTCTTATGGGAATCCTTCAATCTTCTTCACATTTTTTTCCTTGGAACCTTTCCTTTAGTACTTCAATAATGGACTCCTTCCATTTTTTTACCTCTATCCTGGTGCTACTTCCTTCAAAAACTATTTGTGACCCTAACATGGCCAGCGCGTTTGCATACCGATTTTCGCTCCTTAGAGCATGCTCTATCTCAAACGTTGAAAAATTTTCCTCCATCTTTTGGGCCATCATTCTGTACAGGGCTAAGCTGGGTTCCTTCAAAGAGAAGCTTCCCTTGGTCTGGCAGACCACTAAGTTCGAATCACCCATCACTTTTAAGTGCTTGATCCTTATTTCGAGGATCCATTAAACTTCATTACCCACTGCTCCCTGACTTCTTCTGCCATGGCTACCTCCCCTAGGACCTCATCGTCTAGCGGGAATTCCTCTTCTCCTAGGAATTGTACAAACAGGCCTGCTATAGCCTGGCTCTTCACTGTTTTGGGCGTTCCCGCCTTTAAATTATACTAAGACAACTGTAGTAACCACTGGGTTATCCTTCCAGAAAGAATTGGTTGCCGCAACAAAGCTTTGATTGCATGAGACTTAGTCATCAGCCATACCTTATAGGCTAGGAAATAATGACGTAGCCTTTGTGAAGCATATACTATGGCTAAGCATGCTCTTTCTGCTCTTGGGTAGCGAGTCTCTGCATCCTTCAGAGCACGACTGATGTAATAAACTAGTTGATCTACACCACCTCCATCCTCTTGGGCAATTAACACGCCCATGGCATACGATTTGGTGGCTAAGTAGAGCAGTAGTGGCTTTTTGCAGATTGGGGCTTGCACCGTAGAAAGGTTTATCATAATCTGTTGTAACCTTCTAAAGGCTATCTACTGTGTTTCTCCCCACTCAAAACTTTGCCCCTTCTTGAGTAATCTGGCGAAGGTCGAAGTAATTGATCCGAAACTAGGGATAAATCTCCGAATGTATGAGACTTTCCCTAAGAAACTCTTCAATTCTTCCACTGTGGCAGATGGCTTTATGGTTGCTATGGTTTACATCTATTCCTCTGTTGTGAACCAAGAAACTCAAAAATTTCCTAGAAGATACTCCAAATGCACACTTGAGGGGATTCATTCTCAACTTGAAAGCCCTATATCTTTCAAATACTTTCCTTAATATTTGGACATGATCTTCTCGCCTTTTTGACTTCACAACTATGTCATCTACGTAGTCTTCCAACTCACGGTGCATCATATCAAGGAATATGGCCGTCATGGTACGTTGGTAAGTTACACCTGCGTTTTTCAACCCAAAAGGCATCACAGTATAGTAAAAATTGCCTATGGATGTTTTGAAGGCAGTTTTCTTTACATCCTTTAGCGCCATTCCAATCTGGTTGTATCTATTGAACTCATGCATGAATGAAAACATGGTGCTCCCTGCTGCAGAGTCTATCAATAAATCCATGTTTGGAAGTAGGAATTTATCTTTTGGGCAAGCTCTGTTGAGATTTCTAAAATATACACAACACCTTATCTGCCCATTCTTCTTCCTTAATGGTACGATGTTGGATAACCAACATGGATGCTGGATGGGTTTAATGAAACCTACAGCCAGCAACTTTTGCACCTCCTTTACTATTTTCCCCTCTATTTCAGTGTGAAATACCATAGCAGGCTAGGCCACTGGCATGGTCTTAAGGTCCACATTCAATGTGTGCACCACCAACTCAGGATCCAATTCGGGCATTTTGCTATAATCCCATGCGAACAACAATATCAATTCTGACTTCTCTTCCACTAATAGTTTTGAACTAATTGAGATGAGTTTTGGTTCCTGTGGATTAGACCCCAGGTCAATTTCTTCTAATCTTTCTTCTGCTGTAACTTGTACATCCTTTTCTTCCAAAACTTCCTCCTTTTTCTCTGCATCACTTTCTTCTTCCAAACCTTCTTGAGCCACGCAGCACACCAAACTTTTATGCTGCCACTCATGCCTGGGGTCCGCTTGCATATCACATGTGAGTCCTGCGCACCTTCATAATTTGTAGACAATCCTGCCATCAGGGCCTAGAACCCTAACACATTACGGTGCGTCGTCTAAGTCCAAAGTGGGCGCTTTTTTCCTTTTCTTCTTCTGCGACAATAGCTTCCTCAGATCGAGCTCTAGGTTATCCTGGATGTCCTCCAACCTAGGCACGAAGGTGCCTCGCAGTCTAGACACTAAGCTTTTCCCTGATGGTGCCCATTGGTCGTAGAACATAGTTTCTACTAGATGAGCCTCTGCTTGCTCAATTGGTGATGGATTTGCCGCTATTCGTATCATTCTTCCATTCAACCTCCTTTCACACCCTGATGATAGGTGGATGGGACTAATTGGTGCTTATGCAACCACGGTCTTCCCAAAAGCACGTGGTATGAGACTTCTGTTTTCACCACATGGAAGCAGGCCAAAGAGGCTATTAGCCCCCACCATCAACCACAACTGGATGTGGCTTGCGGTGTACTTGCCTCTTCCCCCAAATCCTGTTACTTCCATTGGGCATCCTTGAATCTTCCTTTCTGAAATTCCTGCTGCTTGTAAAGTGCTTAGTGATTTATAGATGCTACTAAAAAAAGAGGTCTCTTGTGATTAGAGTACCTCACTTCCATATCCTCATCACTAAAAGTGATCTCACTTAATTCCTGCAAGCGGGCTCTGTCATCTGCGACTTCTGTTGTTAAAAATTCTATGCCTGCCCCAGAGGCAATGCTTACCAGGGCCTCTGTAGCTATCCTTCTCTCTTTCACTGTGAGCCCCAACTGATCAAATAAATTCTTAAACTTGGAACTTTTCTACAAGGTGGTAATTGTGTGGCAGGCAGGGCTGGACTCTCTTCTTCGTCCTCCCCTAAATCTGCACAAATCACAACTACTGTTACACCCTTCCCTTTGTGGTTTAGGAGTGAGTTTCTTTGAACTTCCGGCTGGGACAACTCTAGAGTCCCTTACTTGATTCTGTGGTGTACTAATTTGCGGAGCGCTTAACATTCTGCGGTAGGATGTTATACATAGTTGTGCAAGCAGCAAAAGCATGGGTCCCTTTGCTCTTCCTCTGTGGGATTTCTGGAAACTTAATTTGGCTTAAAGACTCCATCTGCTATCCACTTATCTAGGAGCACATCTAGCTCCTTCGGGGTACACGATAATGGTGGAGGGGTATAGTACTCCCTTCTGTCAGCCTTCAGCTTTCTTTCACCAGTGGATATTGCCATAGCCTGTGGAGATTTTCTTTTGTCGAAACTTGGCTTCACTAATTGAGTAGTCATCTTGGCTTTTTGCAACAACTACACAAACTAGGAGATTTCCAGGACGGCTCTGTACTCCCTGATCATGTTTGTCATACATATTTCTACCAATGTCTTTTCTTCACAATGATTATAGCAGTCAAGTGCTATGTCTCTGAACCTTTTGATGTATTCCATCAAGTCTTCACCATTTCTTTGCCTAGTTGCTTGCAAAGTCGCAAGCGTTACCATTTCTTCTCCATAGAAGTACTTAGTGCAAAATACATCCACCATGTCATCCTATGTTGGAATTGATCCTGGCTTTAGACCGATGTACCAAGTGTATGCACAGTCACATAAAGATTTAGAAAATTCCCGAAGACATAAGTCCTCGTCTGTCACATAAGAGCCAAGAGTATCAATAAACTTGCTTACATGCTTGACAGCATTTCCCTTTTTGTCATCGTACTGCACAAAAACTGGCAGTTCGTATCTCCCAAAATATGGCTTGCTAAGTATTCTTAATGGGAAAGGAGGTCTTTGTGCATAGAACCTTTCCTTAGGCGCCCTGGCCCTCCCTTGCTCCAAGAGGGCTGCCACTTTGACCATAGTGATGAAACGTTGTTCTGCATTCTGCGGAGCACCTCCAACTGGTGTCTCCTCCTTGTCTATTGCATGCTATGGCTCATGCTGGCTCCCTTTCTCCTTCGTCTTGTCCTTTTTTAGTTGCTGGATCTCTTCCATCATCTTCTGCTGCGAGTGTTGCAGCGATTGCAACACCTCGATAAAAACATTGGCATTGTCAGTGGGAATTCTTAGCTATTGTTGGGTTTTTGCCCCCACTATATTGATACCTTCTGCCTGGTTAAGCTACGGAAGGTAGTGCGTTGTTGGCCTCGACTCTGCCTGCGAGGGCACAACACTTATGTTTCATGTTGTTTTAGATCTTAAGGGCATGGTTTGCAACGGCTTCTGTCTTCTATCCTTTTCTGTTTCCCAACTCCCCAGTGAAGTCACCAATTTAAATGTGGTAGGCCTTTTTGAGATTGTGGCCTGGGCTCTCTCCTGCCACACTATGGCCCAAAGGTTCTGGGTAGAAGAGTCAAGACCAATCCAATTGCAACTCACCTTGAACCAGCTTGTGCGCAAACTAAAGCTCATTTGTTGAAATTTTGGTCACATGCCCGTGGCAAATGAAACTGTTGCAAAAGAGTTACGGCAGGCGAGTATAATATAACCATGGAAAATGTATTTCAAAAGGGAATGATAATAATATCAAAAGAAAAGGTAACACCGATAATCAATCAATAAGATTTAAGAAGAAAAAAGCTACTCTACCGTGCTTAGTTGCATCACAGAGCTAAGACCATAGAGGGAATCACTTCCTCAATGTGGATAATCTCACAGGAAGGTCATGCTGTAGAAATTACCCACTTTAAGAAGATGGACCTAAATAGCTTATGCTAAAGAAATCCTTAATCCTTAATAGAGGGTAGGTTTTTAGAGGGAAAGAAGGGATTAGCCCATTGGTGCATGCCTCTGTTTTCACCCTTTTGCTTGCTCTCTGTTTTCCTTTCTCACTGATTTCGTTACTCTGCTTTTCCCACTCTTTTCTTTTTAGTTCTTCCTCCTGTAGTGTTGCTCTTTTGGTGTTATGGTCATGTAATGTTGTGATACTATAAATGTTGTTCTGATAAAGTTGGTCCTATTGTGCACGACGGAGGCTCCTTATATATTGCCTGCTGTGACTGGTTTTACCATTTTACCCCTTAACCACTTTTGTCTGAGTGTGAGTGTCCTTCTAGACCACCCACTGGTCTATCAGTTGCTCATCCACCACCACTTACCTACGCTGGTCATGCCACATCCCATTACCAGACAAAGAAAACTTTTTTTTTGCTTGTTCACCGTGGTATTTCCATCCAAATAAGGGCGGGCATTCTCTTTCACTATCTCTCATGGCATGCACCTAGTGGTTCCAACTCATCTTTCCCTCTTTTGGGTAGTATGTCATTCCAGTAGGATATTTCCCCCAAAAGAGTTTAAGTGGGAACCCCAGAATAGGCTCCCCTTTTCTTCCCACCGCTAGACCATACCCTTTCTTACCTTTGACCCATGGCCCACCATTCCTGTATTGGTTGGGTACAGGTTGGTGGTGCCTGGGCCTTGTGCATGCTCCACTTCCGTGTGTGTCCAAAACTTTTCTGCTGCTCATGCATTTGCCATGGCCTGGAGGCCCATCTGTGCGTTCTGCTGCTCATTCTTGACCTCTTGTGGCGTGAACAGGTTTCTGAGCCTTCATTCTTTATGACTTGCTTTCTTTGTGGGCTAGTTCTTGCCTAATTATGGGCTTTTCTCTCTTCAACCCCTGTTTTTCTCCTTCTGTAGACTTGTTATCATTTCTGCCATGCCATTTTGTTATTCTTGCCGTGGTACTGCTTGGACTGTGCTTGTTAGGCTTCTTCCGGGCCTGCTGTATACTTTTCCTCTTACTTAATTATAGTGGCCCAATATTATCATTGGGCTTGCAATCACACTTCTCTGGGCTTTCTTAACCCATTCCATTGCTTACGGGTTTTCTTGGCCTATTTCTTCCTTCTTGGGCATCCTCATCCCATTTCCTTTCCTTGAGCATCCTCGGCCCACTTTAATTCTACGTTCCCACAAGCTTTTGCTAAGTCTTTTGGGCTTCCTCGGTCCAATTACCATATCCTTTGCTTTTGGGGTTCATGGGCTCTCCATCAACCCCTTACTCACTTACTTTATTACTTCAGGCCTTCTTTGACCCTTTCTTGCTTTCCATACTGCTCATGGGTTTACTACTTCTTTCTCTGGGCTCCTTTAGGCCCGCTTGCTTTCTTCGAGACCCATTTATTATTGTATAGGCCAATAATCCATTATTCCTGCAATGTGGGCTTAATGTTTTTTTTCTCTCCCAATTTACTAACTCTTTTCTTCCCATATTGTTGGGCTTCTTTCTACTATTGGGCTTTTCTGCCAAAATAAATGGTTAATAATAGAGCTTCTTAAAGGGTTGAGTTTTCTAGCAAATGAGCTAAAAAATAGTATTTAATATCAAATGATATCATGTTAGCTATATCAAAATCCATAAATCAGATACATATGTGCAAAAATAACCACCCCACTAACACCCTTAAGAGTAGTGATGGAATGTTGATAGGATTATTTTGCATACATGTTGAGGTACAATTTTTTCATGTCCTAATGTCATTTGTCCACTCACCAAAAATACCCATACAAGCCCCATAAATTAGTTTAGGCCCTCACAAATATTTCCCATTGCCCAACTTGGGCCCACACAAGTACTTCTCATACCATTACCAAAATTGGGTCACAAAATTATACCATCTCTATAAAAGTCCAAACTCATTTATCTTGTGGGCAAAACCCAAAAAGCCCAACAAATCTCTTTACAAAACCGTTGCTACCTAGTACCCTATTACAAAGATCGTTGCTACATGACACTCTTTACAAAGCTCGTTGCTACACGGCACTCTATTACAAAGCTTGTTGCTACACAACTCTCTATTACAAAGCCCATTACTACACGGCACTCTTTACGAAACCCATTACTATACGACACTCTTTACAAAGTCTGTTGCTACATGGCACCCTATTACAAAGTTCGTTGCTACACGACACCATATTACAAAACCTGTTACTACACAACACCCTATTACAAAGCCCTTTGCTACACGACAATATTTTACAAAATCTCAAAATATCTTATTAAAATCCTAATACTATTTTTGCAACACTTTACAAAAAGCCCATTACAATAAAGCCCAAATATTATTTTGGCAATATGTTTAAAAAAAAGCCCAATACTACCTTGGCAACATTTTATCAAAAACCCAAAATTATTAATTTTTGGGCAAACAATTATTCTACCAAAGCCCAAGTAATATTTAGCAAAAATATTATATTATGCTCAAAGCCCAAAGTTAATAATCTTTGACAACAACATATTTTGACATGCTAAATCCCCTAGCAAATATGCTAATTCCCCTAGCATGTTATGGGAAACATAAAATATTTATGACATATTACCCATCTCATAAAACTATTTATTCTACAAAATCTATGAGAATTATACTTATTTTTCCATAAGAAATTACAACTATAAAAGCCCATGTATAGTACAAACTCATTGCAAGACTATTTATTTTGTAGGGACATGCAAGCCCTAAAAACTTAATGACAAGGCCCAGCTGAAACAGTCTAGACCCTGTGCCCAATCTCAATAACTCAAGCTCATGTGGGTGACTGGAATGGTTAGGCCGATTACAATTCAGTTTCATCATAACTAGACTGACAGCTGGATCCACTACTATCACCGTCAGCTTGTCAAATTAGGTTAGAGGGGGTCACATGTCAAGCTGAGCTTAAACACTTCCTTGGCAAGTAGATTTTTATGATAATTGAGAAGACATAAAACCTTGCTGATGTATGAAGGTTGAAGTCAGCCATTCTCCCTCTCTTCTCCAACAAATTCAGTCAAGAAGCTAAGGGAAGTTATAACCAAACCTTGGAAGCTTCTGGAGCTACTACTGTACAGCTCACTACCTTGCTAAAAATATGAATTATCTGGTTCATGAACCAAGCACATGAACCCTAATAGGGAAATTTAGAGAAATGTGTTTTGGAGGGCACCAAGGAGATCTCCAGCAGAGTTTCCAGCAAAGGGCTCCAAGATTGACACTTGGCTTGGGGTGACACAATCTGACCTAGGAACTTTGATACTAGCAGCAAATAACAAAGATCACTATCCCTAATACATTGTCTAATCTCATTGGCTGAAGACAATCTAGCATTTAATGCTAAGTTAGAACCTTCAACTGATATTACACAAAACTGCAAATACTCCTTAGAGTTGAACAGACCATTCTTGGTCAAATTCTAAGATGGATCTTCTGAAAATTTATTTCTAATTGGGACATATTTTAGCTAAGATTCTTTGCTAAATACCCCTTTAATTCAGTTATAAATAAAGCCACTCATCAACACACCAAGACACACCACACCATAAGAGAAGAACTAATCTTTCATAACTTCTCTACTTTCCCTTTTACTCTAATTATCTTCTTAGCGCTTTAGTAAGGTTTTGAGCTTCTGAGTTCTTAGTACTCAAGTTAGTAATTAAGCTCTTTAGCCCTTAACTCATAAATACCCCTCGTACTGCTTCTTATAAATATTTATCTATCCTCTAGCAGAAAATCCTAGCAATATAGCTAAAATACTCTTTTACTACTCATAGTACCAAAATGACCCCCTATTACTCACTACAAATACAATTATTATGAGTATGCCCTGGCATAAAAATGATTTTACTGCGCTAGCTGAAATCTCTCTCTTTCCCTTCATCTCACGCTAAGCTTTCTTCATCATTCGTTATAATAGATCCCATAGTATTTGTCCATTACTTTGCAATTGAAGGCTATAACATATTTGTGACAATAGAATTTTTCCCTCATGTTTTTTATAATGGAGGACTTTCTCTCAATGGGTCCCTCAGAAGATGACTTTGGAGATGTTGATACTCTACTTAATTTATGAAATAACTAATGGTTGGAAGTTTATTCAGTTATGTCTTATTTTACTGCTGGAACATTTTACTTCTAGAATATTTTATTGCTGGGATGTTTATTTGTTGCAGTGGGCTTTTTCATTTGTGTTGACGTGTTTGTTGTAGGAAATATTTTGGCCCTTCCCATAATCCTTTCCAAGCCTAAACTAGGCAAAAAACATAAAAAATGAGAATCTCTCAAAAGTTTCACTAATAGCCTTTAGGCCGTGCTTCCAGCCCATCTTCAAGTTTCAGTTTGGCCCCCACCTAATTACAACACATTTGTTGAAGGGAAAAATTTTTTGCCCCCAACATTTTGGCGACTCCATTGGGGATCAAACCCAGAATGTCGAGAGGTAAAAGTTTTTTCCCTCCAATACGACAAAGAAAAATCCTAGCAGTAAAATATTCTAGCAGTAAAACAAGACAGAACTGAATAAACCTCCAACTGTTAGTTATTTCATAAATTAAGTAGAGTGTCTACATCTCCAAAGTCATCATCTGATGGACCCATTGAGAGAAAATCCTACATTATAACAACATGAGGGAAAATTTCTATAGTCACAAATAAATTATAGCCTTCAATTGTAAAGCAATAGACAAACACTATGGGATCCATTATAACAAATGATGGAGAAAGCGTAGTGTGAGATGAAGGGAGAGAGAGAGATTCCAGCTAGCGTAGCAAAATCACTATTATGCCAGGGTATGCTCATAATGATAGTATATGTAGTGAATAGTGAGAGTCATTTTAGTAGTATGAGTGGTGAAAGAGTACTTAGCAATGTTGCTGGGATTTTCTGCTTGGGGATGGATAAGTATTTATGAGTAGTAGTATGATGGGTATTTATAAGCTAAAGGCTAAAGAACTTAGTTACTAACTTGAGTACTAAGAACTCAGAAGCTCAGAACCTCATTAAAGAGCTAAGAAGATAATTATAGCAAGAGAGTAAGAAGAGAAGTTATGAGACAATAGTTCTTCTCATGTGGTGTAATGTATCTTGGTGTGTTGATGAGGGGCTTTATTTATATATGAGTTTAAGGGGGTATTTAGCAAAGAATCTTAGCTAAAATCTATCCTAATTAGCAATAAATTTTCAGAAGATCCATCTTAGGATTTAGTCAAGAATGGTATGTTTAGCTTAAGGAGTATTTGCTGTTTTGGGTAATATCAACTGGAGGTTTTGACTTAGCATTAAATGCTGGATTTTCCTCAGCCAATGAGATTAGAGCATGTATTAAGGCTAGTTATCTTGGTTATCAGCTACTAGTATCAGAGTTCCTAGGGCAGATTGTGTTACCCTAGCTAGGTGTCAATCTTGGAGCCCCTTGCAGGAAACTCTGTTGGAGATCTCCTTGGTGCCCTCCAAATCACATTTCCCTAAGTTTCCCCATTGGAGTTCATGTGCTTGGTTCATGAACTTGATAATACATATTTTTAACAAGGTAGTAAGCTGTACAATAGCAATTCCAGAAGCTTCCAAGGTTTGGTTATGGCTTCCCGTAGCTTCTTGGCTGAATTTGTTAAAGAAGAGAGGAAGAATGGCTGACTTCAGCCTTCACATATCAGCAAGGCTTTATGTATTGTCAATCATCATCAGAAATCTGCTTGCCAAGGAAGGGTTTAAGCTCAACATAACATGTGTCCCCCTTTTAACCTGATTTGACAAGCTGAAGGTGATTGTAGTGGGTCCTAACTGTCAATCTAGTTGTGCTGAAACTGAATTGTAATTGGCCTAACCATTCTAGTCACCCACATGAGCTTGAGTTGCTAAGATTAGGCACATGGGCTAGACTATTTTGGCTAACCCTTGTCATTGAGCTTCTAGGGCTTGCATGTTCCTACAAAATAAAATAATCTTGCCATGAGTTTGTACTATACATGGGCTTTTGTAGTTGTTCTCTCTTATGGAAAAATAAGTATAATTCCCGTGGATTTTGTAGAATAAATAGTTTTATGAGATGGATAATATGTCTTAAATATTTTATGTTTTCCATGAGTTAGCATATTTGCTAGGGGACTTAGCATGTCAAAATATGTTGTTACCAAAGATTATTAACTTTGGGATTTGAGCATAATATAATATTTTTGCCAAATAATAATTGGGTTATAATAGAATAACAACCAGTAATAACCTGCCACTTAGGATTTATTGTAAAAATCTTGTGAAAATGTTGTGGACATATTATTTCTCATCTTAGGATGTTAATGATTTTTAATACTAATTTATTCAAAAAGAAAACATAAAATGGCAAGATCTCATTTTAGCTAGATTCAAATTCTTAAATCCATAAGGGGCTCTTTGAATTCACATGGAAGAACTCTGAAATCTACCAAAAATAAAGAAAATCTCAATTTTATTGAAAGTGAATGGTTCATTTTCACTTTACAGATTTTTAGCCAATTAAAAGCCTCAAAAAATTATTTTCTAATGTAAAGATAATCCTAAATATATTCTGATTGATATAGTATCATAATAGGACTCTAATTTCATTAGGGGATCTTTGAAAAACCTAAAATCAAGGAACTAAAATCCTAATTCCTAAAATTATAATAATTACAAAAATTACATGAAAAAAAAAAAATTATAAATGATAAAAATAGAACCCTATACATACATGAGTATCCTAAGGTTCTTATCAAAGAAAGCCTTCTAACTTCCTCTTATTGAATTTGTCTTTTTTTTTTTTCAAGGAAAAAAAAAAACTCATTGTATTTCTTAAGAAAGAGGCTTGGCCACAGGCATGCTCGTGCCAAGGTTTTGGAGCCACACCCCTAATGCCCAGTGGTGAGGGGTGGGGCCTAATGGTGTCATCAGCAGTGGCTATGTGGAGGTCAGACAATATATGCTTAATGTCTAGGCACGCTTTTAGAAGGCTGATGGTGTTCGTTCACCTATTACCAAGCAAAGCATGTCAAAAGTGACCGTCGGGCATATGTGCCCTTGCCCTCACATGGCCTCGTGGGGCCACACCCCATGAGCCTAGTGACAGGGGATGGAGGCTCATCTATAGAGTTGTCTATGGAGATTCTTCCCAAAAAAGGAAAAAGAGTTATCTATGGGAATAGACTAAACTGATAAGTTTAAAAGGCTAGGGTTACAACCTAGTTTTTCTTTTGAAAAAAATGTGAAATGTAAATTATTGGTCCTACAATAAATTTTACTAAATTACCCAACTTAAATACATAATAAATCCTCGTGTTTTTTTTTTTTTTTTTTTTGGGTATTACAAGTACATACAAGTAATTATTATTGTGATTTTAACTCTAATTAAATGGTAGGTTCCAGTTAGCTCAACTAGTAAAGTCTCTAATGGTTGTATAAGAGATCTAAGATTCAATCCCCGCTGTTGATGCTCAATTTTTTGATTCCTACCCAAAAACCCATACGGAGAAAAGCCCAACAAAAAGCAAGGCCCAAAGGCCCACCAAGAAGACCAAAGAGCAAGAGAGGTCCAAAGAAAGAAATGCAAGGGAAAGCGATTTGCAGCAGAATACAAATTTGCAGCAGGATACAGCTTTGCCGCAGAATATAGTTCTCTGGCAAAATGGCTTCGGTAGATAAAGACAAATTAGGCCCAAGACCCTTTTGATCCAATCAACATTATTTGGCCGACAAAGGCCCAATTCCTTTTGTATAAACGGATAGACATGAAAACTAATATGAAGAAGCACGATGAAGAAACAAGGAACAACATGAAGTGTCAGCAGCAGGAATCACGTGAAGGAAAGAAAAGCCAAACCAAAGGAAATGAAAAAACACAGCAGGAAACACGTGAAGGAACAAGACAAAAACACACAGCAGAACAAAACAAAACTAATCTACTACTGCAAAAACAACATGGGAACGAAAGAAGACAAAAACAGAAGACAGTAGAGCAAGCACAGAAGGGCAGGAGCACCACCAACCTGTATCCAACCAATACAAGGGAGGTGGTCCACGGTCAAGGGGATTCAGAGGGTGTGATTTGGTGGTGGGGGGGAAAAGGGGGTCTATATTTGGTTTCCAGCCGTGACTTCTTTTGGGAATATACCTTGCTGGGATGGTATTTTACCCAAAAGAAGTAATAGATGGTTAGGACCATCTGATGCATGCCTTAGAGATAAGTAGTGAGGTAGCCCAATCTTTATCCATTTGAACCTAGAGGTAGAGGTATACAGCAAGAACAAACAAAAGGGAATTTTGTCGTGAAATGAGTAGTGGTGCAGTAAACATGTATTGAGCAATGGCAGTGGTCGGAGCAACCAATGGGTTGATGGGTAGTCCTAAAGAGATGCCCACAACAAACCAAAAACAGTTGGTGAAGCCCTAGGGGTAAAAGGGAGAAATCTCATTGAATTAGCTTATTAAAAAGGAGGAGGTAGCCATAGATGAAAAGGGGGGAGGGGGGGGGGGGGGGACCCAATGGGGGAGACCTAATGGGGAAGCACCTAAGGGGAGCAACCCACGGCAAGAGAGTAGTAAAAAACTAAGAATAAAAAGAATGGAGAGAGAGAAAGAAAGAAAGTGGTAAAAAGAAGAGAGAAAACACGGCAGAATTATGGGCATGCATCAAAAGACCATCTTTTCCCTCCCCCTTAGCAAACTCACTCTTTGAAGTCTCCAAAAGTAATAAATAGTAGCCA
This sequence comes from Lithocarpus polystachyus, assembly GCA_033629205.1. NCBI lineage: Eukaryota > Viridiplantae > Streptophyta > Magnoliopsida > Fagales > Fagaceae > Lithocarpus > Lithocarpus polystachyus. The sequence goes on along the minus strand of CM066165.1, from coordinate 51,185,664 downwards.
TTTAGGCCTATTCTCCAAAATGCACAACTTAGATGGCAGAAGCCTATGACAAGATTGTTTAAGTTGGGGTTTGGGTTCCTTCTTGGTTTACTTATTCTATGGGAAGATTCAATACTTGATTGCGATTGCAAATATATTTTATTTCTCTCATTATTACTTATATCTGCTGTATTTAGTCATTCTGCTGTAGCACATTTTTATTACGTTTGCTGCATTAGTTGTCTTGCTGTGGTGTCTTTACTTACTATACTAGTTATTCTGTTGTAGCACGTTTTTATCAAGTTTGCTGCATTAGTTGTTCTGTTGTGGTATCTTTACTTGCTATACTAGTTTTTCTGCTATAGCAGCTTTTTATTATATTTACCGTTTTAGTTATTATACTAGCTCAACCTTTTCTGCTGAAGCTTTTTTTTTTTCTTTTTTTTTTGTTATTACGTGTTTTATGTTTGACACAAACCAATCATTATCTTGCCATAAGTATACATACATATACATTGTTTTCCATGTTTTGCAAAAATATATTTTATATATGTATATGTGAATACGTATAAGTATATTTATGAATATACGTATATATATTTGAGAATATGCTAACTCATGTAAGCTAACATTTGCTTGATTGGTATTTTCTTTGGGTTTTAGATTTGTTTATGTGCAGGAAATAAGAAAAAGTATTTCTGCAGTAAAAAAAAAATGAAAAGTAGTCATTCTCATTGCAGAAGGCTTTAATGCACGGCAGAAGGCTTTTCTATCACTGCAGAAGGCTTTACTGTACAGCAGAAGGCTTTACTGCACAGTAGACAGTTTTACTGCACAACAGAAAAGTTTTGCTGCATAGCAGAAAATTCAGACCTGTGGCAGAAACTAGAGAAAAGTTCCTTCTAAGACAGAAACAAAGGATAAGCCCAGCAGACAGTTTTACTACACAGTAGAAAGTTTTGCTGCATAACAGAAAAGTCAAACTTATGGCAGAAACTAGAAAAAAGTTCCTTCTGCGATAAAAACAAAGGATAAGCCTAGTAGACAGTTTTACTGCACAGCAGAAAGTTTTGCTGCATAACAGAAAAGTCAGACCTGTGGCAAAAACTTCTGCGGCAGAAACAAAGGATAAGCCCACTTTGCAGCGTCTTCCCTTGAACTTTGACTCAACGATTACGCACAAATTGGCAGCGGAAAAATGATACTTTGGAGCCCATTCCGCAGAGCACCAGGCCCGACTTCCTTCTTAGAACAAGAAACGTAAAAGAACCCCCGACACCTGCTTACACCAAAAACTAATTAGTGTCTTGGTCTGATTATAAAGAGCTATCATTGGGAGCGGACGCCATAAGTTGAAACTCTCAAAAAAAAAAAACTCTAATTAAATGAATATAAAATGTACATAAAATTCTTACATTAAGTATATTAATTAAATATATATATATATATATATATATATATATGGCATTTAGGGTTATGAACCTAATTACTTTTTCCATTAATTCATACGAATAAACATATATACTTAATTTTTTATACATTATTAATTTTTAATAATATAAAATAAAGGAAAAAAGAGGTAAAGAATGTTAAAAAAGACATTCAAAAAAGTGGTTGTTTCTATGTGGAATTTACTAGGTAGCATGCTTTTGGATGTTGTGGTTGTGCAATCGATTCAACCAATTTTGATATAGCTTGCTACCCACCCATAGTGGGTGCCCTTTTATATAACCCAAGAGCCAGGGGCCTTCTCCCGCTTTGGTTCAAACTATTTGTCATTTTAAAGATTGCTACCTGCCCATGGTGGGTGGGTTTGGCTCTTTTAAGCCGAAGGGCGAGGGGTCCTCCTGCTGACATTTGGGGAAAACACAAACCACAACAGCCAAATGCATCCAACTCTTAGCAATTTTAAACACAAATTCAACCACTCTATTACCTCCACTTAGTTACAAGCTTATGTTACTAAGCTCGGCAATTCTAAGGCCGTAACAAAGCTTCATCCACGAGGGAACTCATCCAAAGCCAAGTTTTTATGGAGAGTCGGCGGCTTCTTGATGACTATTGATAGGCGGTGCATGCAAGGTCAGTGGTCACGACTCACTAAATAAGCACAGCCTTGCAGCCACGTGGTTTGAATGGTTTCCAATCGAAGATGTACAATTATATTTGCTACAAGCTCTCTCTTATAGGAACATTCTTTGACATGGCTAACCATGCATATCCAACTTGGGTTGTGATATCTATACACGCACAATAACCTTAAAATTTCTTTATATATATATATATATATATATATATATATATTATTATATTATTATATACTTTCAAATATAAATCTATACATAGTATATACATATTTGGGATTTAGGATTTAGGGTGTTAAAAACCTATTCAATCAATTTAAGATCTCTGGCTACCACCCATGGTGGGTGGGGTTGCCCTTTATAACCCAAGGAGGGAGCTTCGGGCTTCAATATTTCTAGCAAATTTTGATTTCAAGATGGCTGGCTACCCACAGTAGCATCTCTAAAAATTGTTTTTAGGGTTGTCAATAAGAAATTTAAATTATACAAAATCAAATAAAAAGAAAACTTAAAAATATTGACATCACAAAAAAAAAAATGTAAATACATAAAGTGTTACAATTTCCTTCCACGAACAAAATTACAAAGTAAAAAGAGACTAATGAGAAATTAAGTGAGAATTAAGAATGCTACGATTCGAGTAATAAAATGAGAAAGAATTTGAAATGGTAATAGAGAAGAGAAAAAGAAGAAAGTGAGAGAGAGCAGTGAATGCTACATGTTGCAATTGCGAGCTAAGCCACTAAGCAAAACAGAGCTCCCACTGTCACTTATGAGAACTCAGCTACAATCTCTCCCTTTGTGTCATTTTTTAGGAAAATGAAATTAATTATTTTTATGAATATGAATGATTACAGATTTTTATTTCATTTTTTGTTATTTAGCCTAATCTTGTTATTGTTTGGGCTATTTTTTATGTTATTTGGGCTCATTTTTATTGTTATTTGAACTTTTATTTATTTTTTGTTTAAGGGGTTAAGGATTATGTTTAGGGGCCAAAATTATTTTTGTGTGTAATGCTAGAGACACAACAAAATATCACAACAATTCCAACATTAGCATACAAAAAAATGTAAATTAGAGATTATAAAAGCTTGCGTGGGAGGTGGTGTGCATATTTTGGAATGTTGTAAAATTATTGTGACATTTTATTATGTCCCTAGAAATGATTTTATTTTTATTGAACCTAAATTCTTGAGATTATCAAGTCAAGGTGGTCAATATTTTTTTTAGGGTAGAAAAAACATGTTAATTTAAATATACTTATGTATTTTATTTTATTTTTTTGGCAAATCAGGATGGTGTTATGACCACCTTGACTACTATGTGCAACCGCCCCTACTACCTACCCATGGTGGGTGGGGGTGCTCTTCATAATTCAAGAACTTTGGAATCTATCATAAATAAATAAAACCTCAATTGTATTAAAAGTGAATTGTTCATTTCTGTTTTACAGATTGCCGGCTCAAAAGTATCATAACATATAAGACTCTAATTTGATTGGAAAACTCTTAAAAATACCTAAAATCAAGAAATAAAATCCTAAAATTATAAAATTACATGAAAATATAAAAACTTTATGATTAAAATAGACCAAGGGAGGCACTATTAACAATTCAGGGGTTTCAAATGAACTCCTGAATTGACAAATTATATATATATATATATATATGGGTTGGGTTCAAATTACACCTGGTGTAATTTTAAGTAATGTTATACCACACAAAATTTTTAATTAGATGTGAATTTTGATAATTCTACCACTAGGTTACATTATCTTCATATATTCTCCATGGTTACAAAATTTAAAGATGATCAAAAATCAATAGTCATGTCATCAATCAATTATTTAAATTCAAGTTTTTGTAGTTTAAAATAATGCATAAAATATGAGTTTATGGATTAAATGGTAAATTACATTTGATTGGCATGATATTTATTTTTTTATTTGTAACTTTGAACACCCTAACCCAAATATTTTTTCAAGCTTAGCTGAAATAAGCTTAAATATAATCATCTTAACAATATCTTGGTTTTTTTTTAAACCAAAAAAAAAATTCAACTTAAACTTCAAAAAAAGCCCCTTTGGGTCTTAAAAAATTTGAATTAAACTATTGAAAAATATGTAATTTACATTGTACTATTAATGTAAGATTTACATTTCCTCTAAGCAAATATGTATAATTGTTCACTTTTTGTAAATTTGTACAATATTGTACATATTTGTTTAGTTTACAATCTAAATCTTACATTGATAGTACAAAGTAAACATATAATTGTCCTAACCTAATAGATAATAGTATTTTAAGTAATGATAATTCAAGTTCACTTAAAAATAATAATTAATATGTTCATTGTATTAAGAAAATTATACCAAATATAGTTTATTTTTTTATCATTTTACTAGTACACACTATGCACAAATTTGTAAAAAGAAAACTAAGTAAATCGCAAGATTCATCTCTTACCCCAAGATGCATCTTCTTACTGACCCCTTGGCCTAAAAAAATACTTCAGCCGCCACCAAAATAGACCCCTAGATTTTGTCTTACACGAAGAGAGTTTTCATACTTCCTCTCTTGAATTTCTTGAGAAGACTTATCTCTAGAATTGTTTTTGGGCGTAGGCTAAAGTAAACTGATAAATCTAAATGGCTAGGGGTAAAATCTTATTTTTCTAAAATGTCCTTCGAAAATGTGGAATATAAAATATTGGCCCCATAGATTATACCTTCTTTATATCTATTAAAAAAATATCTGTACATATTAAGTGATGTGAGTATAACTATATTTAAATAAATATAAAATAACCTTAGACTTTCTTATATAAATTATACTAAAGTTTTGTAGGAGCGTTAGACCAGGAATTCCTTACCCATAAACATGTTGGGCCTAAAGCCCAAGCCGAGAACTAAGATTTATCCAAGAATAAGTAATCTTTGTCAAGGAAGTTTGCGTTGGTAGATAAAAAAGTTAGTATTGAATGCAGTGACCAAGGAGGTAGCGCCAAGGATGGATATCACCTCAGATAACCAAAGCCGAGGTACTTTTTGGCGGTCTGCCATACAGGATAACACCCCAGAAAGTTCTGTCAGAACAAATAAGTATTGTAGAAACGTATAGCAAGGGAGAATCCTAAAATATCAAAGGAGAAAGTTGCTACCACCGCATTGAATGTTCTGCAACTAATTCTATGGCCGCATTAATGTGGATGTGATATCTAAACAATGCTTTTCAGCCTTACAGCTACTACACAAAGGCTTTTGAAAAAGGGGGATGAGACAAGTATCAACACCAACCACTTAATCTGCACGTGGAAGGCAAAGAGATGAAGAAAGAAGAGTATAAATGGAGGGAGATACCCAAAAGAATGGAGATCGAGAAATTAAGAGAGAAACACTGTAGCCACTAAAAACCAAATGTATAATTAAACTTGGAAGAATATATATAAGAACTAGTCTCCTCAGACATTTGCCGAGAACGATTTTTTGAAGTTGAACTTGTCTGTTTTCTTTTTCTTATCATCTGAATCCATCATGTCCATTGTCAAACTCATCCTAACCCAGTTTTCTCAACCTACTCTCTACAAATTTATTATTTTGGGCCTTTTAGACTGGCCCATTCATCGTTTGGTTAAGGGTTCAAATCTGTGTTCTTACAAGTTTCTTTTTGGTTTATAGTTTATACTCAATTATTTTAGAAAAAAAAAAAATTAACTCAAGCATTTTCCTTAAAAAAAATTCAAAAAAGTGGTTGTTTCCATGTGGAATTACTTTGTAGCATGCTATTGGTTGTTGTATAGAATTATCGATGGCTTTGATTCAAAAAATTTTACATTTTAAAGATGGCTACCCACCTTATTAATAAACTATTTGTCAAGGATTTTAAACGATGTGGGATTAAATTGTTCTTAGACTTTAATTATCGGTATAGTCGGCGTATTATGCTCGTGATTGGGAATAACAGTTTCATTTACGACAGAACCCAATCGAACCCCACACAAGCCCAAAATTCTTAAGGGGGCTTTGACATATTTATGCATATATAACGTGCCAAACTGACACCCACATGGTTATGAATGGCTTTCCAAACGAAGATGTGCAACAAGCTCTCTTCCTTATAATTAATGAACATTCTTGACATTTTTAACATACTACGCTATCGCTAGTTCAGTACATCTACACAATTATGATTTCTTTAATACCGGTAGGAAAAAAGAAACTGGTTCCATTGGAAGTTTTTGGGGATTATACTATAAATTCATAAATCTGAGGAGCTTATACCAAATTTAAGTATGAAAAGTATAGGCAAAATTAATCAATGTATTAAACAATTCAATGTTCAAGGTTTATATGATAATGAATGATGGACGAGTACTATCCATTATTTAAAAAAATAGACTTATTGTAGAATCTCATTTTCTCTCTCATGATTCTAATAGTTTTGCTTTAAAATCCTAATTCTTAAAATTATAATAATTAATAAAAGTACATGAAAAAAAAAATTATAACTGATAAAAATAGACCCCTATATGTTGTCATACATGAGTACCCTAGGGTTCTTATCTAAGAAAGCCTTCTGACTTCCCCTCGTTGAATTTCTTGAGAATCCTCGTGTGTGTATGTATATATATATATATATATATATATATATATATATATATATATAGAGAGAGAGAGAGAGAGAGAGAGAGAGAGTTGTCTATGGGGATTCACCAAAAAGAAAAAAAAAATAGTTATTTATGAGAATAGCTAGACTGATAAGTCTAAAACTAAAAGGCTAGAGTTACAACTTAAAAAAAAAAAAAAAAAAAAAAAAAAAAAAGAGAGAGAGAGAGAGAGAGAGAGAGAGAGTAAAATGTAAATTAATCGTCCCATAATAAAATTTACTAAATTACCCGATTTATCTATACTATTATTTAAGGGGCTTCCCCTGTTTGGATTCTTCAATTTTTAGTTCAAAATTGCCCCTACACCCCTTATATTTAAGTAGAGACAAAACTAAAGGACAATCCGGTAAAAATGCAACTTTAACTCCTACTAAAACATTGATTAAAAATTAGGAACACTCTCTTATTAATTTTCAAATCGATTTATTCACTTATAAATTAGATTTTCAAAATAAAAATTATATATATAAAATAAAATAAAAAAACACAATTTTTTTCTCTATAAAATAGGACCACAAAAAAAAAAAATTGACTCATCGCACGCACGAAGCGCATGTGATGAGGCTAGTATTCATAATAAATCATTGGTGTTTTAATTTTTTTGGTCAAGAGTATTACAAGTATATACAAGTAATTATGGCTAATGTGATCTATACTATTATTTAAGAGGCTTCCCCTGTTTGAATTCCTGAATTTTTAGTTCAAAATTGCCCCTACACCCCCTATATTTAAGTAGAGACAAAACTAAAGGACAATCAGGTAAAAATGCAACTTTAACTCCCACTAAAACATTGCCTAAAAATTAGGAACACTCTCTTATTAATTTTCAAATCGATTTATTCACTTATAAATTAGATTTTCAAAATAAAAATTATATATATATAATAAAATAAAAAACACAATTTTTTCTCTATAAAATAGGACCACCAAAAAAAAAAAAAAAAAAGACTCATCGCACGCACGAAGCACGTGTGATGAGGCTAGTATTCATAATAAATCCTTGGTGTTTTAATTTTTTTGGTCAAGAGTATTACAAGTATATACAAGTAATTATGGCTAATGTGATTATAACTCTATTTAAATAAAAATAAAATAACCTTAAACGTTATTACATTAATTATATACTTTTAAAAATGAATTAAATACATACATACATATATATATATATATACGTGTGTGTGTGAGAGAGAGAGAGATTATATACTTTTAAAAATGAATTAAATACATACATACATACATATATATGTGTGTGCATAGTTGTCAGTATCGTACGATACACGATACGTATCATACGATACATATCGTACAGTGTGTAAAAAGTTCCGTATCGTATCAACGTATCGTAAATGCTCATGAATCTTATGATACAATGTGCGTATCGTATAAATTATATCGTATCGTAAAATTGTACGTATCATACGATACATAGACAAATGCTTTAAAATGATATTTTTTGGGGGAAATTGCACTAAACCCACCTGTGGTTTGGCCCGTTTTAACAGTGCCCACCCGTGGTTTAAAAGTTGTTACTTAACCCACCTGAGGTGGCCTCCGTTAGACCCCCGTTACCCACCTCTGCCCTTTCCGTTAGAAAATCCCCTTTACTATATAAGCCAAAGTTAGAACCCAATTAGAACCCTAAAAAAGCGCCGTGCTCTCTCCCTCTCTTTACCTGAGAACCTCAAACCCCATTTCTCTCTGTAAAGGGAAATCTGAACATGTCTTCTTCAAGTTATTGCTCGGGTTCCAGTCACCATTTATGCTCTGCTGACCGTTGTCAGCTACGGACTGCTCTGACCTTGAACAATTTTGGGAGAAGGTTTTATGGGTGCAGCTACTACGATGTGGTGAGTAATAGTTGGTTTTCAGATTTTTTTCCTTTTTTTTTTTTAATTTTCTGGTTTTGTTGGTTTTCTAATTTTGTTGGCTTTATGAATAACCCTAAAATTTGATTTTTTTTTGTTTGTAGGATGATGAACCTACTTGTAAATACTTTAGGTGGTTGGATGGCAAAACATGTAAGCGTGGGTCTGAAGTTGCACCCATTGTCCTTGCAAGATTCAGTATGTACAAGAATCAAGCAAGAGTTGCAGAGGAAAAGGAAAAGGAGGCTAGTGAGAGGGAAACAGCAGCTACTGAGAGGGAAAAAATAGCCAAGCGAAGGGAAGAAAAAGCCAGGGTGAGAGAGAGGATAGCGAAAGAGAAGTTACAGAAATACAAATTTGCACTTGTTGTGTCATGGGGGTTTTTTGCTATTTTTTTTTTTGTGTTTTCTGGTAGGATGGGAGAATTTGGAACAAAACCATTGAGTCTGCCTTGAAGGCAAGTTGTTGTAGTTGTTGTATAATTTTGGGTATTACCACTTTTGACAAGTGTATTCTATGGATTTGGCACGATGTAATGTTGTTGTTTATTTGAATAAAGTATGCAATGGGTTCTTTATGTGATGTGTTCTTATTTATGAAATGTGTAATGCGTAATGTGATCTTATAATTTGAATATTGACTGACTGCCTTGTTTATGTAATGCGTAATGTGTTTTTTTTGTAATGTGATCTTGTAATTGTGTTTTTTTTGCTGCCTGCCTTGTTTATGTAATGTGTAATGCGTAATGCGTTTTTTATGTAATGTGATCTTGTACACAATGTTTTTTTGGCTGCCTTGTTTTTTATGCGTAATGTGATCTTGTATATAATGTTTTGTTGGCTGCCTGCCTTGTTTATGTAATGTATAATGCATAATGTGTTTTTTATGTAGTGTGATCTTGTAATTGTGTATGTTTTACATCAATTGGGTAGGCAAAGACTTGCACCAGCACCAAATCCAAAAAGCATAAAGAATTTAATACCATTCCATTCATATATAATAAGCAAGAGTACCATTCTGAAGGGAGCATCATGAGTGTTTTAAAGCAAGAGTAAAATATTGTTCAAAACAAGTGAACTCCACCTAACATTAATGGCTAAACACTGCCAAAAACAAAAACAAGTGGTTTTGTCCCCACTAAGACAAACAAAATAACTTTACAGCAACAAGTTCTATACAACAACAAAAAAGTTGTGACATGCCACTATCAGAAATGCACCATTTAAAAAAAAAGTATGTTTTTGCTTTCACATTCTCCAATCTTCATTTCCCAGAGACCTTCTCCTTGCCTTTTCCCCTGCCTTTTGAGAACATTACACCAAATGTCGCAGCTCTTAATCCACCTCCTCTCCCATATGAGAACAGATGACTGCTCCCAACTACTCTTGGTGGTACCAACCCCTTTGGAGGCTGCAAAATACATAGCAACTCCATATCAAGATATAATCCAGTGTTTTATGTAAGTATAAAGTGTGGTGTTTGTCTTTGTGTATATACCTGAGATAGAGGTTTTCTTGTGTCCCATGTTTCCTTAGGAGTATGAGAGATGGGCTGGCTGCATGAAAACCATTCGGCTGTGGGTGCTTTACTTGGTGGTGGTCTGCTTGAATCTGCTGCAGATGGTGGTGGTCTGCTTGAAGCTGAAGCAGATGTTTCAGTTAGCTGTGTGTAGGGTTTGCCTGTTGGCTGGCTCAGTGGCTGTTTTTGTGGCTGGTTGACTGGTTGACTTGCTTGATGGGTGGTTGGCTTTCTTATTGAATGGCTAGCTACCCCACTTGTTGGTTGCCTGGTTGTCTGCTTGGCTGCATTGTCTACTGGTCCAGGTGGGTGCCTTGCTTGCAGGTTGGCTGCCTTGTTTTTAGATCTAGGTGGCTGCCTTGCTGGAATGGTGGTTGCCTGGTTAGCCTTCTTGTTTGCTAATCTTGTTGACTGCCTTGCTTGCTGATTGGGTGCCTGGTTAGCTGCTTGGGTGGTTGGCTGCCTTGCTTGCTGATTGGGTGCCTGGTTAGCTGCTTGGGTGGTTGGCTGCCTTGCTTGCTGATTGGGTGCCTGGTTAGCTGCCTGGGTGGTTGGCTGCCTTGCAAACCTCCGTGGTGATTGCCTAGGTGGCTGACATGCTTGGCTACTTGGCTGGTTGGTTGCCTGGCTGCCTGCCTGGTTGGCAAACCAGGGTGGCTGCCTTGCAAACCTCCTTAGTGGTTGCCTAGGTGGCTGACTTGGTGGCTGACTTGCTGGCTGAGGTACTGAGGTTGCACCTTGACCCTCTTGTCCCTACAAAAATAGTTGTCTTGCATCAGAAATAGATTTATAATATAATTGTCATAGTAAACACAGTCTCACTTTATTTACAAATTTTTTTTGCCTCTCAAGTCTCTGCCTCCTTTGCCATGGTGTCTCACCAGTGATTCCAGCCTTACACCTCCTTGAATTATGTCCCTCCTTATGGCAAAATCCACATTTTATAGGTCTATATGACCTAGAAACTTTGTATGGGTTGTTAGGCTCATCTGCATCTTTCTTCCTTTTCATTGGTGGCCTGCCTGGAGGCTTGTACACAATTGGAGCAACAGGGGCAGGTTGGTTGGTTTCAACCCACTCATCTTGGCCAGGCAGTGGGGTAATCATCTCCTTATATGCAGCCACATAGGCATCCTTTCTATAGCATACATGCACATAATCCTCGGGTCTCTCCAAGTTCTTATAAATTGCAGCAACACCATGTTTACATGGGATTCCTGTCAAATCCCAAATTCTACAAGTACAACACTTTCTTGTAAGGTTAACCACATGCCTCTCATATTCATTGTCAACCTCATATATATAGCAACCTGATGGAATAGCAGAAAATGACTTCGAATCAACTTTCAACTGCTCAAGCTTCTGCACTATGTTTGGACATATGTCACTAGTGAATTTTTCAATCCCAGTCCTCTTACTGTACATTCTACTCATTAACCTAACCCTAATCCACTCTAGCATGGCAATGATAGGCTTATCCCTAGCTTCTAGTATCATAGAATTAAATGACTCACTAAGATTGTTCACATAACAATCAGAGATGGCCCTTGGAGTGAAATGTGACTTAGTCCATTGGGTTGGTTAGATGTCTGCTAGATACTCCCATGCTTCTTTGTCCAATTCCTTCATATCTTGCATTCTCTTCTCAAACTCCCTAACTGTTGTTGCTGCAGCACACCTCCATAATGCAGCCTTCAATTCTAAACCCTTGAAGTTTACCTTAAAGTTGTTGTAAATATGCTTCACACAAAATCTATGTTCAACTGTTGGGAACAACATCTCCATGGCAGGTATCAATCCCTGGTTATCATAAATACAATCAAAAAACATCCAAAGAACAAAAATTGAGCACAAAACCTAACCCTAAACACAAAAACAAAACTTTCAAAAAGCAGAAATGCAACTGAAATGCAACTATATTACCTTCTGCCTATCTGAAATGAACACCAGATTCAACTCATCTGGCCTCCCTATATCATCTGCAAATGTTTGTAAAAACCACACCCAAGAATCCTTGTTTTCTTGCTCAACTACACCTAATGCAACAGGGAAAATATTGTCATTCCCATCCCTTGCAGTTGCTGATAATATATGTCCACCAAACTTGCCCTTCAAGTGGCAACCATCTAATCCTACAAGTGGCCTGCATCCCCCCAAGAATCCAACTTTCTGTGCATTGTATCTCACATACATCCTCTTGAACTTGGGTTGTGTGTTCGGCTCAGTAATCTCAGTTTGCAAAATCACCATACTCCCTACATCAGTTATTCTTATCATCTCTGCATAATCCCTAAGCTTCCCATACTGCAACCTCTCATCACCTAGTATGAACTCTCTAGCTTTCCTCTTAGCTCTGTACACTTGATTTATGCTCAAGTCCACAGACACATCCTGCATAACTCGATGCTTCACACCAGAAACTGCCCAATCAGGGTTTTTGTTGAAATCATCCAAGTATTTCCTAGCCAAATATGTAGAAGTGACCTGGCTATGCTTGAATGTCCTCCCACATGTACAAGTTGGAACCATGGTCTTTATTTGGAAGGTCAACTCCCCTGAAATCTGTGATGCATATACCCTCCAACCACATTCATATTTGCAGTGGACAGAAACTTTAGTCTTTTCATTAAGCTTGAACTTAATGTCCACGGGCTTTTTCACTGCATATTCCCTCAAGGCAGCCCTAAACACCTTCCCATTTGGAAACTTCATACCCTTGCATAACTGAGGGTTACTCATGTCAGTCTTTTCATTAAACTCTGGACATCTCACCCTTTCATCCTCATCCTCAGAGCTGTTAATGCTCCTAGTGTCATCATCATCAAGAGCTGTTTCAGCCCAATCATTATGATCAGCATCTCCCTCACCGGCAGCAGCTTCATCACTGGCAGTAGCTGCTGGTCTCTTCCCATTATCTGTAACTGGCTCTCTAACACCATCTCCCTAATTTACATTTTCAGTATCTTTTTGATGCTCTCTCATATTGGGCCCCTCATTGTTCTGAGCACCAAATATGTCATCAGGATACTCTGGTCCTTCATACCCTTCATCTAGCCAATCAGGATCATCCACATGAACATCTTCACTACCAACAGTTTGTCCATGGGAAGCATGGTCATCCTCAACAGGGACTTCACTAACATTATTTTGGTCAACCACAGATGATCTAACAATATTGGTCACCTCCTCACAATCAGTGTCATCATCTTCATCATTCATTTCCGGTGGCTGGTCTACTGCAATTGGTTGATATGGTTCAACTATAGGCACTTCAATAGCAATTGGTTCAACTTCAGGTTCTACATAAAGTGTGATTTCAGTTGTTGGCCATTCAGCATGTAATTCACACATGTAGGTCACATCATCATCTGAAGTAATTAACCTTAACCCTTGCTCTAAGTCACCACCAGGTATTAAATAATAAATCCTACTATTAGTGGGTCCCCCAGCATCAACACAAATGTCTTGTATCTCAAAATGACTTAGTAGGTCTGGATCAACATTAGCCATTGTAGATACCTCACCACCTACATACTCTAAACCAGGGTTCCACTCAAAATTCCCACTATGGTGAATTATAAAATCAAAACGAATTTCAGCAGCCATCTGCAGGAGTTAAAACACATGCACAAACAACCGTAATTAAATACATAACCAACACATGCACAGAGCACCAATGACAAAAACAAATAATTTCAGTTGCACACCAAACACCAAGTAACGATGGGACCACAAACAACCTAAACAATTTGTCTCCATGGGACCACAGACAACCTAAACAATTTGTCCTAAACAATTTGTCTCCATGGGACCACAGAAAACCTAAAGATGCATCCCACATTCATATTCCTAGGGACCACAATCATCAATGTCATCTATAAAAGAACAAACACACCAATGGTAAACCCAACAATGGTAAACCGCTAATTTTATGATAGAAAAACTTTAAACCGAAGTGGACTTCATCAATCGTTACACATTGAAAAGAATAAACACAACAATGGTAAACAATGGTAAACCTTAGGAAGTTAACCACATACCTGATATAGAGGAAAACCCAAGCTTCAGCACACCTCCTCCTTGCTTGCAAGTGTTCGGGGATTTCACTTTGGCAATCAAAGTAATGAGAGAAAGGGATTATGTGTTTGGGGATTTTTGGGAGTTCTCAGGTAAAGAGAGGGAGAGAGTACGGCACTTTTTTAGGGTTCTAATTGGGTTCTAACTTTGGCTTATATAGTAAAGAGGATTTTCTAACGGAAAGGGCAGAGGTGGGTAACGGGGGTCTAACGGAGGCCACCTCAGGTGGGTTAAGTGACAACTTTTAAACCACCGGTGGGCACTGTTAAAACGGGCCAAACCACAGGTGGGTTTAGTGCAATTTCCCCTATTTTTTGTTAAAATTTGTATTTTTATTTGAATCTAACAAGTTGTTAAACTTATTTTTAACACAAAATTATTAGTTTACTTAATTTAGTCTACTAAAATAACGTATTCATAAAAAAAATTTCCTCTCTCTCCTACAATTGGACTACACAGTACACACATACCCTTTACTTTAATATTTACAAATTTATTTTCTATACTATGAATAAAATATTAATTGACAATATGCATTTTTTATTTTTGTCATTATTGTTATAAGTCCAAGAAACTAGAATTTCAAAAAAAAAATTATAAAAAAATTATTGAAATAAAAAGAACAAGAAGAGATAGTAAATGTTAATGAGAAATGACGATGAAGAAAATTTTAATGAAGAAATAAGTTTGCAAAATTATAAATATGATGATAGCATTGACTTAAATGAGGTTGATTAGGCAATTTGATGAATGTAATGAAAATAAATTATTATTTTTGGGTCATTTGTAATATATTATTACTTTTGAATGTGAATGTGTATGTTATAAATACACGCTACTTTGATTTATTTAGTTAGTTTGTTAAATATTATTATATAAGTGATGAATAAATTAGTCTTTGATTAAATATATTCAAAATCTATAATGAATATATCATTTATATATGTATATTTAAAATTTTTATAAATTTTAGTAAGTGTTTGTGTATCTTATGATACACGATATGAAAAAATTAAAAATCGATTCATGATACGATTCATGTTTTGACAACTGTGTGTGTGTGTGTGTGTGTGTGAGAGAGAGAGAGAGAGAGAGATTTTAAGGTGTTACGAACCTAGTTACTTTGTCCATTAATTCATATGAATAAATAAATATAAATATAAATATAACTATATGTATATATAATTTAAAAAAAAAATAATAATGGCAAAAAGGAGGTGAACAACGTTAAAAGATAAATTCAAAAAGTGACGTGATTATAACTTTATTTAAATAAATATAAAATAAACTTATACTTTCTTGTGTATATAATTTACTTTAAAAAATGAATTATACAAGTCTTAACTTGTTTATTTGGGATGTAAGCCGAGCCACTAGGAGAATAAGCCCTTCACGCACACCTGCATCCAACTCTTAGCTATATTCTGGATACAAATTCGACCACTCTACTGCCTCCACTTGGTTACAAGCTTGTGTTACTAAGAGCATCTACAGTAGTAGAGCAATAATTTTAGCTATTAGCTTTACACAAAGTTACTTTATTTATTTTACCTACATACATGCTGTAGCAGTGAATCTATTTTAGCTTTTAACATAATAAAATAATATAAACGTCACAATAAAATAATATATATTTTCAAACACTATTTATTATTTTTTTCTCACTATTCGTCCCTTCCCTCTCTTCAACCCACAGCCTCTCACGGCACCACCACCATCAACATCACCATCATCACCACCACCACCACCACCACCACCACCAGTCCACAACAGGGATAAAAAAACCACAGAAAAACTCATTAGAAAAACTCATTAAAATAATAATAAAAACGTCCACAAAAAAAAAAAAAAAAAACACCAGCACAGCACAGCACAATTATCCACCACCACCAGCAGTCCAGAGCAGGAAAAGACAACGATAACCCACCTTGGCGATGGAGCTTAGGGAGATCGGCGATGGGGCTTAGGATGGGTCAACAAGCTGGGTCAGCGGAATAGATCGGCGATGAGAAGACAACGGTAACCCATCTGGGTACTTGGGAACGGGGTCGACTCGGCAATGGAGCTTGGGGAGATCGGCGATGGGGCTTGGCGTGGGTTGGCGAGTTGGGTCGGCGGAACAGATCAGTGATGAAGGAGCTGGCCGGCGAGCTGAGGGAGGGAGATAAGGGAGCTGGTCGGTGAGCTAGAGAGAAAAAAAATTGAGAAAAAGAGAAGAAAGAAGAGACGTCGGAGAGGAAAAAAATAGGAAAGGTATGTTTAATGAGAGAAGAGAGAGAAGTGTAATAAAAAAATATATATATATATATATATATATATTTTTTTTTTTTTTACCTTTGAGCTACAGTGCACATCTAAAGATAGATGTGCACTGTAGTAATTAAGCTAAAATTTATAAGTATTGCTCCACTATTGGAAGGCTGTTTTTGCTATTTTGGTGGAGCTAAAATAGCAATATAGCTATTTAACTCCACTGCTGCAAGTGCTCTAAGCACAGCTATTTAAAATTGTTCTTGCAATAACTTATAATAAATATATTATATTATTTGTCTAGGATCTTTTCGATGTGGGATAAAATTTTTCTTAAGACTTTAATTCTGGGTAAAGTCGGCATATTATGCTTCACCCACGAGGAAACTCATACAGCCACGAGGTTTGAACGGTTTCCAATCGAAGGAGTACTGTTGTATTTGCTACAAGCTCTCTTTTTATAGGTGAAAATTCTTTGACATGACTAATTATGCATATCCAACTTGGTTTGTGATATATATACGTCGCTGTATGACTGCATATCCAACTTACTTTCAAATCATTAAATTACAATCCCTATAATCATATTCATTGATACACAACGAAAGACAACACACACAGAAGGTGAACTACTGTGTCACTATTAGTTAAACCTTTTGTGAGGGAGAAGCTTGTGAGAAGGGCGTGGAGACCAAAGTAACTGTGAGAACGTGTATTAAGCAGACTAACCCTGAAATATTAGGTCTACTTTTTCAATGTAACAAACGAACCGACGAGTCTCTCTCCAATTAATGCTTAAATCAAAGAGTCTTTTTATAGAAAGAAATTTAGGGGGGTTGGAGAATTTATTGTGTTACCTTACTTAGGGCACCGAGTTGTGTTTATATTAAGAGTAATGCTACAAACACAAACTATTTTACAACATTTTTACAAATTGTTGATGTGACTTTAGTATTTTTCTAAATAATTATTGTAAGTAAAAATATGATGTTAGATGAACCCATATTAGAACTGGTAAGAATTTGTCATATCAGCAGTTTGTAAATATATTATAAAACAGTTAATGTCTATAGCATTACTCTTATAATAAATCTCAATGGCACATCAATAGTGACAATTAATTGACTTTTAGCTATCATAATAATGGATGCCACAAGGGTTGGTTTAGGATTTATTTTAAAAAAAAAATTTTATGGAAAAGGAAAAAAAGCGATTAATTATACAAGACTCATAAAGAAATATACTTAATTTTTTTTATTTTTTTTCACACAATTTTTTTTTTAAACCAATAAATTGTAGCCATCCAAACTCCAAAAACCTTGCAGTCGTGGATGCAGGGGCAGAGCTATAGCATAGCTTGTATTTTAAAAAAAAAATTGTATATCATCTATAAATATTAAAAACTTTAAATATTTAGCTACAACAATTGAAGCAGACCCCCCAAATGTTTAAGTTAGTCCAATGACGCTCTTAAAAACTAAAAGAATTTGTCAATTGATCAAATAGTTATAGACACAAGGTAGTTTTTGTTTTCTCAAAGTTGATATTTGTACATGTTTAATATCAAACTAAACAGCTTTTGTATATTTATTAGAGTATAAAAGATGATAAGTTTTTCTAAAAAACTATCTTGCGAATATACATATGTGAAAGTAGTTAATTTTATATATAATATATTTATAAATTATAATCTACTCTAATATCAAAATATTAATGTTTACATGTTTATGTGCCTTTATGCATGTGTAATGGTTTATCTTGACTTGTGACTACTACATTAGTACCAAAATTAGGCCCCCCAAATGAAAAATCATAGCTCTGCCCCTACGCCTGAGTGTTTAATAGGTGATAAGAATATTAAAGGTGGATGTTTAATAGGTGATAAGAATATTAAAGGAAAAAAGAAAAGAGACATTAAAAAAAGTGGTTGTTTCCATGTGAAACTACGAGAAATTATTAGGTCCACTAAGAGGACTGTTGACGTGGTTCTCCCTGACCTCCCAACCAATAAATTGCTATTATTTATGCAATTGTGACATTATCTGGTATTTTTTATATTTTATTCCTTGTGCTGATTAGGAAACTCACACATACATTTACATAGATGACATCATCTCATTGGTCAGGGAGGACCACATCAACAGACCTCCCAATGTAAATAATAATTTCTTGTGGAACTACTAGGTGTCACATGCTTTTGTTTGTTGTCAAACCAATTTTAAGATAGGTGTCACATGCTTTTGTTTGTTGTCAAACCAATTTTAAGATAGCTGGTTGTTACAAAAACAAATTCAAATTCAAATTCAATCACATTAATGCCCCCACTGAGTTACTAAGCTCGCCAATCTTAATTGGTCTTGGCATCTAGCAATAACTTATATATAATAAATAAATATAAAATAACCTTAACATCTCTTTTTTTCACTTACTAATTATCACTAAAAGTGGTTGTTTCCATGTGGAATTACTACATGGCATGCACAAGTTGTGCACCACAGACCCACAAGCCAAATGCATCCAAATCTTTGGAATTCCAACACAAATTCAACCACTATAATGGCTCACTTGGTTACAAGCTTATATTACTAAGCTCTGCTCTTTTAAATGGTCTTGCAATAACTTATTAATAAACTATTTGTTTAGGATTTTAACGATGTGGGATTAAATTGTTCTCAGACTTTAATTCATGGTAAAGTCAGCATATTATGCTTGTGATTGTGAATGCTAATTTAGCCCATTACAGCTTCATTTACGAGAGAACCCAATGAAACCCCACTCAAATTTTTATGGAGGCTTTGACATATTTATCCAAATGTAATGTGCCAAACGCCCACGTGGTTGTGAAATATGAATGGCTTTCCAAACGAAGATTTGTGTTGTATTTGCTACAAGCTAGCAAGAGTCATTATAGATGAACATTCTTGACATGCACTACAAGAAAAACGGACTATTGCAGCAGGCAAAAAGTGCCGCTAAAGCCCAAAAAAGCGTCGCTAAAGGTACATCTGACCTTTAGTGGCGGGTGCTATTGCAGCGCTTCCTCCCGTCACTGTTGCAGTGCTGTTGTAGCTCCATCGTGGCGATAACAAAAACCGTTGCTGTATATACATCTTTTAGTGGTGGTTTTAGTTTATTGCAACGGGCAAAAAACCGCCGCTATATGAGGTTAGAATTCTTGTCAATTGACTTTTAGCGGTGAGTTATATACGCCGCTATTGGTGTCCACCTTTAGCAACGGGCACAAGGTGCCACTATAGTATATCAATTAAAACGGACCAATTGCACTTTTAGCGATGGGTAGAAACGCCGCTATATATGTGCGAACCTTTAACAGCGGAGAGAAACGCCACTATACATGTGAACCTTTAGCGGCAGGCGTCAAGTGCTACTATAGGGCTTTATTTAAAACATAAGATGTGCACCTTTAGCAGCGCTTTCTGACTGCTGCTATAGGTTCATTTTTTTTTTTTTTTCCAATGGGTTTTAAAACTACTATTTGCTGATAAATAAATTGTTCACAAACCTATTATAAAAAACTTGTAATAGTTTTAACTCTACTAACACAATACCACAAATGTATCTAATTAACATCACAAATGTTTCCAAACTAATGTAATATTAACATAGAAATATATTATTAAATACATAACATTGTCTATAACCATCATCATAAGATTAACAAAAAAAGATGTGGTCCTTTGAATAAAACAACCGCTCAAATTAAGCTGATACTATAATCAAAGTTCCAAAGTGTTTAAAAATATCCTTCAATACTTGCAAAAAATGTGGTTGTTCTTTTATAGTTCTTTGTATACAAAAAGGTTCTCGAACACCAAGATAAAACTTATAAGCTGCTTTGTTGATGGGATGTAGTTGATGATTTTTGGAGAACTGGAGATTGTTGGACCGAAGGAACATCCTACATACAAAGTATGATTACTCAATAAGTGCATATAATTGGAATAGAATGACAAGAAAAAATTACCAAGGCAAAAAATATTGAACTAGTTGAAAACCTAGAAACACCAGAGTGTCTGGTCTCCTGCTCTTGAACCATCCAACCAAGTCTGATGCATGTGCACCCAGCTGAAACCATCTGGCAACTCAGCCTGATGAAACCCAAAAATCACAGATAATACATTAATAATTACCATACCAATGCTCTTTCCAATGTAATCAAGTAGTAAATCAGAAAGGAGTCAAAGGACAGTAATATATTTCAAGGAAGAGTTATGCTAGTGCCACATAAAATAGCACAACTTGTGCCACAACTCGCCTACGTGGCAAGTTGTGAATAGTAGAGGGGTGTCCCCACATGAACCCACCATCAACCCTCTACCATTCACAACTCGCCACATGGGCGAGTTGTGGCACTTTATGTGGCACAAGCATAACTCTTCAAGGAATGAGAAGAACCGATTTATGGTAATACCTTTAAACTCATTAAAACTGTTGTCACATAGCACTGCAGCTCAATCCCTATAAGAATAACCAACAATTTAGCAATAGACACAAGTGAGAGAAAATGCAAAGATTTTATAAACTCTCTTTACTAAAAAGAGCTTCATGCAGAAATTTTCAATTTATGCTCTTTTCACACAAAAATTCCCATGAAGCTCTTCATCTTTATTTTTGCTTAGCAAATTTAAGAATCTAAATAAAAAGGTCAATTAAGCAATATGATTGTAAGATGACATCAACAAGTTTCTTTTCTTAATTTATCTCATCCATGATCCACGCTCTCTTCTTTCTCCATCTGTGTGCATTGCACTCTCTCTTGCTGCAATAGATTTCCCTATCTTACCGCACACACAAAGGCTTCTGCCTTTTCGAATGAAAAAAGGAAGAGAAAGACGTAAAATAACATTGTTGAAGTAGTGAAAAGAATATATTAATTAAAGAGGTGACAACAGAGTACGATTTTGGATAAGCTAGAAAAGAGGAAAATAGTACATGTTGAGGAACCATATCTGACCTCAAAGTTTTAGGAATACAGCTTTATTGTTGATGTTGTAGTAAAGCCTCTGTTTTTTTTTTTGGAGAAAAAGGAGAGCCCTATGAGAAATATTCAAAAATTAACCAATCCTTTAAAGAAGTATTGGTTCTTTTGGTTGTCCAATCTTTCAAAATATAATAAGAAACACAGACTACTTATTTAAAGCCGTATGCATATTATCTAACGAATAGGACAATTTCAGAGGCCTGCAATGAACCTCACTGCTACAAAGTCACCCAGGTGAGGAAACCCAACCAGATGCCTATGGGAACTCATTATCCCCTTGCTGGGAAAAGTAAAGAAGAAAGAAAACCAACCTATCACTTGTTTGGAACCACTAGAGCCTTTAGCTGTTGTTAAAGACTCGTCAGTAGCAATTCCAATTTGGCTAATTTAGCTCTTTAATACAACTGTAGCCAGTCTACTGTACTGCATATGGCAAAACTCCAAGCAAGGACAAGAAAATCTACTAATAATGAAGCCATTTCGCTACTCATGGCTTACAGTCTTGAAAAAGTCATTTTGCTTTATTTTCTTCTACAACAGTGATGCATAAAGACGCTGCTATAAGATTTTTTTTTTTTTTTTTTTTTTTTTTTTTTTTCCTTCTCTTTGATAAGCAACAAGAAGTTATAAGACTTCTGTAGAGAATAAGAATAAAATAGGTTGCCCTAAAAAATCACAAACTAAGCTCTAGAAATTCTATAAAATCTACAAAAGAAAGAATAGAAACAGTGCCAAAAGAACTCAGCCACTCATACAAAGAATGGAAATATTGACTACACCTCAAAAGCAGACAGCTCATCATGTTAAATAAGTGGTTATTCCTCTCTCTCTCTCTCTCTCTCTCTCTCTCTCCAAATTAGCCACATAAGGCATAAATGAGCTGCACATCAGATGGAGCAACTCCTATACTTTCCAACAAAAGCATGCATCAATCACCCTCTGCAGCATCCCCAATGGACTCCAAAAAACAATAAAGACAAAAGACCATGTATCCTTTGCCAATTCCTTTGCACATACAACACCAACCCACTAGGATGATATTTCTTTTGGGAAAATTTGTCCGCACAAAAAATCTTACCTAATGTTGCTGACCCCCCACCCCCCCGCCCCCAAAAAAAAAAAAAAAAACCGTCTTTGTGAATTTTGCTACCCCAGATACTCCTCCAAGGAAACTGCAAACCAATAGAAATTCTCGATACCTCAGAACAAGAACAAACATTGAACTTGCCACTGCAGTTCTGCTTCCACCACAATCAGTTAGGCCCTTCTCCAACAGGAATTTAGAATGGCATAGACCAAAGCAAGAGAGAATCAGCTGACTCCAATTCCAATACATGAAAGGCATGAATAAAACTGAGATTCTGAGGAATTCCCCAACTCGCATAGCACCCAAACTGCATGGAATCATTTTCGTCCTCTGCTATCAGTAACAAATTTGGAAACACTTCCTTTAAGGCCATGTCAATTTTTAACTAAACTCTTAGTGATGATGATATACTGGATTTAGTAGTTTGCTGTTTGATTCATATAATGTCAATGGTTGGAGTTAGCAACCTGGATAATGATGTGTACGTGTTGCATTGCTATTGCATAAGTGCTTTGTTTCACATATTCTAGAAAAATAAAATATTAAATATTCAAAAAGACAATGAACAACTTAGATTGATGAATAATCAAGATGGTTTCAGAACAAAGGTACTTGTAACAATTGCCATTCATTTCATCCCTACAATAACAACTACTGAAAAGGATAGATGATAGTTGGTGCCCTTAGTTATCAAATTTTTCCTACAGTAGTAAAGAACAAAAGAAAGAAAAAAATTTCATCACTGATAAAGTTGGAGTTATTCTAGTCCTAAGAAAATAGAGAATTTAGACTGCCACCTGAGATATGAAAAGCAAATCTCTATTCGAGGATAAATTTTGCAGGAAGTATAGACATGCCTCAGCCAAATTTATTATCTACTTTATGTACAAATGTTTCCTTAAGAAATAGAGCATTAACAATTGCAAAAATCGGAGGCTATTTTTGGGAGTTTATACAACAATTTGGAGCTTGAATAGTCTAGGACAGCATGGTCAGGCTCAGTTATGATTAGGATCAGAATCTGCATTTAGCTCAACCATGGACAGAATGAAGGAATTCTTTATATAGAGTGGGCTATTACAGGACTGAACTAGGCTGAGCATAGCCCAGTCCATCCCTAAAGATGTAAAGTAGAATACAAACTAAGAGTTCAAATATCAATATCAATTATGTTAATCAAGAAAATCTCACCAGATAACTCCCACTTATGAAACTTCACCAACCATATGTCTGAACCAATTTGTGCAGAAGATATTTGATCCACCCATACCCGAAATTGGTGTCCCTGCATGTCCCCATACAATTTTGCCATAGAATCTATACACTGGTGGAAAGGTTGCTCACCTCCAGAGGGATGGACAAAAATACCCAATGGACACTAGAGGAAAGGAGGGAAGAAAAAGTAAGAGCAAAGTAGCAATTAAAATTTTGTTTTTAGCAAATTCTCTCAAATTGCAATGACAGAAAAGGTTTGCAAGGTAAGAATTGACTGCATGTATATGAAATAGTCTCTAAAGATTGATTATGCTTGGATTCTTCAATTGAAAAATGCTTGTGTTTCCTTCTGTGTTATTATTATTTTTTTTTATTAATTTATAGAAGAGGTAGGAAAACAACTAATAAGTTTATAGTCACCATGGTTATTAATTATGAAGGTTCAATTGAACACTAATCCTATGTCTAGTGTCATATTGCTGAGGAATAGAGAACATCATGTCTTGTCTCACTGCCTGAATCCACCTCTTTCCTTTTTGTTTTATTTGGTCCTTCCTTAGCTAATTCTCTTTATTCAATCTTCAACTCAATAATTATTCTTCACTTTGAAATCTACATTTCTCAAATGAAGGACTTCAAAATGGCTTTTGCCAGGCTATATTTTTGCTTCTACTGCATTGTTTAATAAAATAAAGTAGAATAATACCAGATTACACTTACAAATACTGACTTTAGATTTTGCGCGTACTGCTCAGACTTCTCAACTTCTGCACGTCGCCATCTCTCATAAAACAAATAATACTTCACTACTTCATGACTAGGACTAAAAATGTCTACTTTGCATTTTTGAAAGTCTCTAATATCTCTTGGAGATACATTTGGTCCCAGACAAAAATTACCAATGGCTTGTATGATCCCAGCTGCACATCTCTCAGTGGCATGAATTATATTAGGATTATTCTTGGCATTTTGTGTATACCACTGCAACAATTCTTCCTGTGCATTGCTAACCTGCATATTCAATAATAAGTGGCACTTGATATCACAATTATCAATTTGTAACTAGGATGACATAAAACAAGCACATGATAAACTAAACATGCTCATCAGACTACAAACCATCACACCATAGACTTCAGGAACGCTGTACAGTTCAGCATCATTTCCAGAGTCACCACAAACAAGAGTATGCATAGGCACTTTTCCATCAACTTTGAAATTTTTAAGCAGATATGCAAGAGCCTGCCCTTTGCCAGCACCTTGCGGTAATATATCCAATGCAATCCCGCTGCTATAAATTATTTTTACATCTAACTGGGCAAGAACAAATCAAGATTAGATGAATATGTATTCAAGAATAAATAAGAAGCTTTAGTAACAAACACATCAAGAAAATTTTTTTTAAAAAAAAAAAAAAAAAAGGCCATCAAAGCATGAATGAAAGAGATAATCCTGAAAATCCTTGAGCATATATAAGTAGCATTAAAAGAGATTGTTAATGTTCTAGCAATATGGTTTAGATCAACAGGCATATCCTTACACCACGTTCCTCCAGACGTTTAGGGAGAACATTGATTATTTCCCAGGCCTTAGCCTTCTCCACGAAAAAG
This sequence comes from Lithocarpus polystachyus, assembly GCA_033629205.1. Classification (NCBI taxonomy): domain Eukaryota; kingdom Viridiplantae; phylum Streptophyta; class Magnoliopsida; order Fagales; family Fagaceae; genus Lithocarpus; species Lithocarpus polystachyus. Next base: position 51,160,309 of record CM066165.1, on the reverse strand, counting down.
CTAACCTTGTGTGGCCGTTGATGCTCTTCTTGCTGCAATAAACACATAAAATTTTAAGTATGAAAACTCATCACAAATATTCGATTGTCTCAAATCCTAAATACATTCCCATTTTTGTCATAATAATTGTATAACACAATATCCAAAAGTCTTAAGCACACAGTCCATATTAAGGCCAAGGCAACTACCAAAGTCTATCAGCAAGAAAATGTACCTGGGGAGTAAGTTCTGGAAACTTGGCTGTTTCCTCTGTGACTATGTCTCTGTTCCACTTCTGGTTCAGATATTGTGTCCAGGCAGTGTCTGATACCATTGATTCACCATATGTAATCTCAGTTCCCACTGACATTATGGTTATATCAGGGGTCAATAAGGGTTTCTTATTCCTCAACCTCTTGTAACTTGAAGGTGACCTTCCCGTTGAGAACACAAGCAAAGAATCATGACGGTAATAGGCTTCCCATAATGCATTAAATCTAAGAAGAGAGAGGTTATCCAGATCATCATGATCAACCTGCATCACAAACACCAATTGAATCACTAGAGGGATAGCACGAAGATATCAATAAAACATTATAAACAAATTAACAGGAAATCTACCATTGTAGAATCAAGATCTGAAACTATCATGAGACGGGCAGAAACATTGAGGCGATCCATATGAACTCTATTTCCTAAAGTCTGCATAGAAATTAGGTAAATTGCCTGATACTTGATAATGTTCATAACATGAGCATTTGAAAATTCTCCATTTCAATAAAAAGAAAAAATAGGAGCTCAAATTTGCAACTTGATGGCAATTGGGGGCTCAGTCCATATCCTTGAGTGTTGCTTTTGATTTCCATGGTATCAATAACTAAAAATAAAATAAACACACACACACACACATATATATATATATAAAGTTGAAATAAAAATGGCCCAGAATAAGGTGTTTCATAGAATTCATTCTCTTTTTGTGCTGATTTTGCATATTTTGTTAAATACTGTGCATTGATAATGACAATTACAATCATAACAATGATAATGATGACAACGTATCTGATGGTGACAGAAGATATTATGACAATGGAGATGAACATGACAATGTTTGTGATGGTGATAACCACGGGCTTATAACAGTGACTGCAACTGTTGAAGGATAACTATATCCCTGATTCCAAGACCATTAAGTCAATGGTACAGATTATTCCTAAAGATAGTATCTCAATGATGTATGACAGTGATGATGAAGAATTAATGTTGACAACAGCATATCCCTAAAGACAATGGCTATGACTATGAGTAGTGATGAAAACAACGATAAGAGTAATTGCAACTTTGCAAGAAGAGAATGGCCACGCATGATGTATGCCAATCTAGATTATTTGCAAAGTTTTTTTGAATCAAAATGGAAAAGGCAATTCCAGAATTAGTGTTTTCACATATCACAATTAAGAGAACTAAAATTGCAGCACCACCCATAAAAGGTCACTTTTGTCTTATTGCTCCATTGTTGAAATGAATGGAGCCCAACAAGAAACTGATATCATCACTCTGTGCTAGCAATCCCAAGCATCTTAAGACCCATACCAAGCCAAGAGCCTCAAAATTCAACTTTTTGGCACCTCTTGATGTTTCCAACGGAGACATATATAAGTTTCAAATCCCTCACCCCCAACTATTGAATTATCCAAAAAAAAAAAATCCTGCATATCTGCTATATAGTTTAGTAGCTTATGCTCTTAGAAGAAAAAAAAAAAAAAAAAAAAAAAAAAACTAAAGACAACAAATATATGACTCATCATCAGTAAAATCACACCCATCTTTTTTTTTACGAAAAAAAAAAAAGAAGAAGACAACGAACTTGTACATAAGCAAAAAAAAATGGCACCCATTACTCTACCTTGAGTGTCTTGATTCCTCTTATCTTTCTATAATGAGTTGCTGCCCTTGACAGTAACATTAGACAATACTTTGGCGTAAAAGTTATAGCATATATCAATTAAAAGTTAAAACAAAGTTATAAATATTTTATTACAATTAATTTGTACATATGCAAACCACTTTTTTTCATGAGAGACATATGAGAGAACAAAGTGAAAATAGATATTACGATTAGCAAAGATAAGATATGAAAAAAAAAAAAAAAAAAAAAAAAAAAAAAAAAAAAAGCTGAGAGTGTGTACCGGTTGAAATACGCGTATCGACTGAAACAGGCTTTTTCTTTTGACCCAAAATGGAAGTTGGGATTATATGTGCATCGATTGAATGAGTGGAACAAAACATTTTCAACTATTTCGGCCGGAATAAACTATACGCAACAATTCTAATGGAAACTCCAAGGGGGAATTGACATGTCACGGCGGATTTCTACATATCTCCCAGTGGGCCTCTCCATATTCATCACAGATAGAGGCCCAATAAGCAAGATTCTAGGCTAGAAAATTATATATATTCACTATTAGCACACAGGAGAACAAAATAGGTGAAAATGTTGGCCATATCAATCGTCCGATGCAATTTATTTTGCTGAAAATTAAAAATATTGTAGTAAAATAATTTTTAAATATGTAAATAGCACTGTGAGACCTGTAAATAGTATATAAACAGTGCACTTTGTCTCCTGCATAGTGAATCTATGTGCATAAACAGATCCAAACACTACCTAAAACTAATAATATTTTGTCACTTAAAATTTGTCGTAAAATTATTGCAATATTTTGTACTGTTTCAAAATCTAGACTTGACCGGTCCAATCAGGTTAACCTCTAAAGTTCAGTTTTTTTTAACATTAATAATCAGTTCTAAAAATCGAACATGCGTCAAACCTGTTTTCAACTTCCCGTGTTACAAGCAACCCATTTGTTAGTTAAGCACCAACCAATCGGCTAGGTCACTGGTTTGATTTTCAAGGGTTTGGAATTATTTTATTTTATTTTTATTTGAAGTATTTTAAAGATTTGTTAAGGTTGAATAATTACGTGCAATAATAAATTCCACACGTCATCATTTAATTGAGGCCAACTAGCACATGCGTCAATCTAATGTGTGTGTGTGTGTGTGTTTTTTTTTTTTTTTTTGATGAGTTAGTCTAATGTGATACTAATTGGAAACATCAACAAAAAATTGACAGCAGGGCTAATGCTCTTTAAACATGTGTTTTGCATCTAATGAATTTGTGAAACTTGATGAGAAATGCATCTAATGCTATTGCCTCAGGATGGAAAATCATAGTAAATCATCCTTGTGGCATTGACAAATAAAATAAAATAAAATAAAAATATATAGACCAAGAATGGAATAAGTATATTCTTAGTGCACTAACATAGGTGTTGTCATTATGCAATATGTCATTTACAAGCGAAAGACTACAAAAATCCCAAATATGTTGAAATGTTGGTAATTGAAATGTTTCTAAAAATTTTGTTCCAGTTACTTGCTAATTTGATTACATCTTTGATAAAAATAGTTATTAATTTACAAATATTAGGGTAGGATGGGATTCTTTGCCAAAATTGTTATTAATTTACAAAGTATAGAATGGGGGTTCTAGAACATCTGGTCAACTATACTCTAAAAAGACATGAGATTTGTAAAGGTTGAGTGGATCCATGTGAACATGAAATCAAGTTTTTTGACACGAATTGGAAAGCAATATAGCACTGGAATTGGGTATTGGATATCAATTTGACTTTTGGGGCTTACAAGAGTTTTTTTTTTTTTTTTTTCCCCTCAAATCCTTCATGCTAAAAAGTATCATGAATTGCCTCTAGATTTAAAGGACTTACTTCAATTATTGGCATATACTGACTCTGCTAATTGGAAGGTCATAGTTGATCATCTTTAATTGTGAAATTAATTAGTTGAAACAGGTCAATTATAAACACAAAAGATTACTTATCAAAAAAAAAAAAAAAAAACACAAAAGATTAAATGATTATAAATATCCAAGTAACACACAAGTGTGACAAAGGATTAATCATGTTACGAATCATGTAGAGCAAGAATAGGATAAGTATTTCTTAGTTCTAACTAACACAAATATGTGAGGTTTTTTAGAGCATTGTTCATAAATGTTCATGAAAGAATTGTGATAATGGACAATATGTCATTTACAATCGAGGAAATAGAAAATTTTCAAATACGTTGAAATGTCGGTAACCAGTGACGAGCTATTCTTGGACTTGGGGGGGCAGTGGCTCCCCCCCTAGATTTTCAAAAATAAAAAATTAATATATATATATAATATATTATTTTTAACAATTTATTTTAATAAAATTACATTTTACCCCCTTAACAATATTATTGATAATTTTTAAATACTATAAAAAAAATATTAGCCCAACAACAAAAATTAAGGCCAAACTACACCCCTAAACAAACACAAGCCAAAAAAAAAAAAAAAAATCAAAGCTGGTTCTAATTAGATATCTACCTAGCCCTAGGAGTATGAAACATCCAACTTACCTCACGCATATAATAAGTGGAAAAAAAAAAAAAAAAAAAAAAAAAAAACCACCTAACTTACGGCTAAACACAGACAGGAGGAATTTGGCAGCCAGCGGCAGAAGCAAAAAAAAAAAACAGAGTTAAAAAAGAGACCTGAGACTCGAAGATAGAATATATACTGGAAAGAAAGAGTTAAAAAAGAGACCTGGGACGCTGGGGCTTGGGAGCCTGGGATGGAGAGACCTGAGACTCAAAGACAGAACATATACAAGAGAGAGAGAGTTACAAAAGAGGTAAAAATCTGATCCAAAGACCCATCTTTTTCTTTAGCATTCTTTTATAAATGAAAAAGTAGCATCTGACAAACACAACACACACGCAACAGCCAACACCATTGATATTTTGTAATTTTTGTTGTTATGTCTTTAGCAATAGTGAATAGGCTTTGACGTTTTGTGATTTTTTTTTAGTTTTGTCTTTTGTGTTAGTTAGCGTCTTTTAAAACATTAAAATTGGATAAATAATTAAAGAGGTTATTTGTAACTTTAAAATTTATTAGTTAGTTATTAAATGTTTGTGTGCATAGTACTTGTTTATTGTGTGTAATAATTGTAGATTATTAACCATATAATAACATAATAATTTTAAATTATATTTTATTTGTAGATTATGAAAATGTCAATTATCATATTTGAGTTTTTCAAAAAAAAAAAAAAAAGTTTCAAATGATTTAGAAGCTAATACTAGTGGTGCAACATTGTAACAATTAATATGGATTCAATCATAGATGATTTTGAAGATTTAAAAAGACAACGAGTTCCATTTTCATAAATAACTACATTGTAATATCTTAAAAAACAATAATTTTGTGTATTTTTCTTTGTTGATGATTTATCAAATGAATGTTTATTTAGAGTTTCAATTTTTTTTTTTTTTTTTTGTTTATACTTCTGCCCCCCTAACTCCAAGTCCTGGCTCCGTCCCTGTTCGTAACCGAGATGATTATAAAAATTTTGTTCTAGTTATTTGCCAATTTGATTACAGCTTTGATGAAATAGTTATTAATTTACGAAGTATAGAATAGGATGGGACTTTGCCAAAATTTTTATTGATTTACAAAGTATAGGATGGAGTTCTGGAACATCTGGTCAGCTATGCTTTAAAGATGCGTGAGATTTGTAAAGTGGAGAGGATCCATATGAATATGAAGTGAAGCTTTTGGACACAAATAGGAAAAACGATATAGCACTAGGTTGGGTATTATATATGTTTTGGGACTTATAAGAATTGATTTTTCCTTAAATCCTTCTAGCTGAAAAGCATCCTGAATTATCTCTAGATTTAAAGAACTTACTCAAATTATTGACATCTGTTGACTGTGCCAATTGGAAGGTTATAGTTGATCGTCCTTCATTGTGGAGGAAGGTGGGGAGGATCCATATGAAGTGAAGCTTTTAGACATGAATATAAAAAGCCATATATTGTGATATCATTTTGACTTTTGGGGCTTACATGAGTTGATTTTTTTTCTCAAATACTTCCCGCTGAAAAGTTTCTTGAATTGCTTTTAGATTTAAATAACTTACTTCAATTATTGGCACCTTCTTGCCCTACTAATTGGGGGATGATCATCCTTCATTTCTGAATTAGCACAAATGGATCAATTATACACATGAAACATAAAATATTATAAATATCAATGAAAGATGAAATGATTACAATTGTCTAAGAACACGTGCGGTAGAGGATTAATCATGTTATGAATCATAGAGTAAGAATATGATAATTATATTTTTAATACTGACTAACTTAGATATGTGAGATGTGAGATTTTTATGGGGGTATTGTTCATATGCATAAAAGAAATCAAGAGTTGTGTGTTCGGTTGGGGGAGTGGAAAAGTGGGAGGATGGAAAACTCTTGTGTTCGGTTGGAGAGAAAAAGGAAAGGATGGAAAACGTAATTTATATAAATTAACTATTATACCCTTGTTACATAATATGTAAGAAACAGATTTATTTTTAATCATTAAATAATATAAAATTTATCACATCATATATATAAAGTTGAAAAGAAAAAAAAAATCATTGTTCAGTAACGTTGAAAAAAAAAAAAAAAAAAAGACCAACGTTAACATTGTTGTTGTTAACATTGGAAAAAAAAAAAAAACGACCAACGTTGTTCAAAGAAAAAAAATCCAACGTTAACATTGTTGTTGTTAACGTAAAAAAAAAAGACCAACGTTGTTCACTGAACAATGTTGTTCAGTGAAAAGAAAAAAAAAAAAACCAACGTTGTTCAGTAAAAAAAAATAAAAAAAACTTTCAGGTCAACGTTGAAAGAAAAAGAATAAAAAAAAAAAGAAAAAAAAACGTTGAAAAAAATATATAGAAAGAGGATATTTTTGTAAAAGTGCTACTATAGAACTTTTCTCTTCAGATTTTCCTTCCGATTTGGAAGGAAAAAAAAAAAGTGGGCCCGAAGAGAAAACTTTCTCTCGAGTTTTCCATCCTCCCTATTTTCCTTCTCCAAACGAACAGTGGAAAACAGCATTTTTCACCCTATTTTCCATCCTCTATTTTCCATCCTCCCTGTTTTCCTTCCAAACGAACGCACCCTATGTCATTTACAATCGAAGGATACAAAAGTTATAAATATGTTGAAATGTTGGTAACCGAGATGTTTCTCAGATTTTTGTTCCCGTTACTTGCTGATTTGATTACATTTTATATATATTATCATTAACTAGCTTGTCATACTATGCATATACATTGATAATCTTAAAAGATATACATTAAGACACATAGTATAATTCTCATATATAATTTAAATGCTATTGATAGTCATTTTTATATCTTGTTAACTCTTTAAAAATTCTTATAAGAATATTATTAGGTACAAAATGTAAATTGTCCATATTTTTTATTTTATCTTTTTTATTTATTCTTAATTTTTTATATTATGAAGTACTTTTTTTTTCTTCTTTTTTTACGGCACATTAATTTTAGACTCTTTAGTTTTTGTACTCAATAATTCACTTAAATAAATATTTATGATGTGATGCTACATTTAACTCCAAAATTAAGAATTAATTAAACTCTCTAAAAATAAATAATTTATGACACATTGCACAAAATTAGACTTCAATTGTAGAATTCAATTGGATTTTATCTAAGTTTTATCTATTAAAATATATATATATATAGATTTACAAAGTAAAGGGTAGGATGAAGCTATTTGCCAAAATTGTTATCGATTTAGAAAGTATACATGGGCTCTAAAACATCTATTCAACTATATTCTAAAGAGGCATGAGATTGTCATTGATATTTAAAGTAGAGGATGGGCTCTACGCATCTGGTCAACTATAGTCTGTTCTTGTGTGTACTTGTTGCAGCTCTGGTTTTGTAGTCATCTGAGCTTATTCTTTATAGATCAGCCTGTAGGGTTTGTGAGGGAGAATATGGTCAAAATTCGGTGTCTTTTGATCTTCCTTTCTCTGGTGATACAACAGCTTGATTGGGATATCTGTTTCGTTTGGATTCCGCTGATTGGGTATGGAGGGTCAAGTGCGTATACCTAGGTAGCAAGTTGGACCCATTATGTTGGTTTGTTTGGCATTCCTCTGGTAGGGTATGGTTCCATCGTACTGGCAATCTTAATACGATACAGTATGCAACCAGATTCAAGAACAGTATAGTATGCAAGCAAATGAGGCATGAAATTTTTTAAAGGTGGAATGGATCCATATGAGAATGAAATCAAGCTTTTGAACAAAAACATGAGAAGTGATATAGTAATAGGGTTGGATATTAGATATCATTATGACTTTTGGGTTTATAGAGCTTTATTTTTTCTCTAATCCTTTCTGCTATGAAGTATCTTGAATTTCCTCTAGATTTAATGGACTTACTTCAATTATTGGCGCTATAGAGTATCCTGAGTTGCCTCTAAATTTAACGGACATACTTCAATTATTGGTATCTACTAACTCTGTCAATTGGAAGTCATAGTTGATCATCCTTCATTGTAGAATTGGCAAAAATAGGTTAATTATATACATAATTATAAATATCCAAGTAACACCTAGAAGATTAATCATGTTGTGAATCAAAAGTAGTTTTTTGAGAGAATCTTTATGGTCAATTACAACTATTACTATTATGTTCCCTCTTATATGTTGAGCTTTTTGAGGATATTTTATACTCGTTCATGATTTGGATTATAAAAAAAAAAATGTCTATATTCAAAACCTCTCCACCGACTACAAAGTCTTCTATTATATTGACTACAAAATCCTCCAATGAATCTATATATATATATATATATATATATATATATAAGCAGAGACCTCATGTAAGAGTGCATGAACTCTTACCATGTGGCGTTCTAATATTACATTTAGCATTTTTAGCCTATTTCCATTAAGTTTTTTTAACGTTACCCAATAGATCATTAACTTCTTTTTACTATTATATAAAATATGAGCAGACATTGACAATTAGACCAAGTTTTATTCTTTATGAAATAGATTATCTTTTAAAAATAAACCAAACCTTATGAAAAGCTCAAGCCTAGTTATTACCTTACATATTATGACCCAAGTTAGACCTTTTTAACATGTAGATCAAAGCCAAAACTCTTACTTACAAACTCTCTTCCTCCTCCCTCACGTATAGATGATACTTCTAGAAAATCTCATTCTCATGAAATCATGCCTTCCTTCTTCTTCTTTTTCTCAATTTCAATTCAATACGCTTTTGTCTATTAATAATGTTTTATGCAATTTATACAGGAAAATTTTCTTTGTTATCGACTAGTGCAACAAAAATATACATAAATCTTGAGATTAATGAGGTTACTAAAATAATTGACAAGTGCATATTTCTAAAATTTATAATAACAAAAAATTCCGATAAATAGCATATACTATCTCACAAAATTCCATTTACATAATATTTTCTTTAAAGAAAATTGAATGACAGGAATGGTAAAAAACATGATCCTAGACAAGAAATACCAAAAATACATGAAAAAAAAAAATTCATAGGAGGATTTATCTTTGATGATGCAAAAAATTGTCAGTGAGTCGAACGATCCTCACGTGCTCTTAACAGAACCTGCAAAACAAAAACACAGAGAAGACCTTACAGAGAGTATCGGTGTGGTACCGACCAAATACCCTCTGAAGGTTAACTTAGAGAGAGAATCTCTACAACTCTAGAGTGTCAAAACTGAGGAATTGTGCGTACCTTGATTTATAAGGGCTTTGGGGTTTTTATAATAGTATAGAGCTGACCTCTATTTTTTGGCTGAGAAGATATTTCCTTATAGAGAAGATTCTCATTAATATTCATATTTTATGAGATCATTTTCTTGTAGGGATTCCTCTGATTATGGTTGGGCGTATAATGCAAGATATTTACATACTAGGATTCTTGGAGACCACTCATGCCATGTAGGCATCACGTGGCTCCAACAAACCGTCTCCTTCAGATCCGTCTACTTTAAGGAGTCCATCTGTCGCCTTGCCTCTCCATCCAGGTCATGAGCCCATCTACTAGTTCTTTGGTTGGTAGAGTACCTAGGCCATTTCTTTTGATGACTCCGTCGCTTATGACCGCCTCCGTTAATTGGATCCGTTTGCTTTGGGATTTATCCCTATCAATTTTTAAAGAATATGAAGACAACTGCAGAAATCAAATGTATTGCATAGGATCCTACGAAACAGGTTTGTTAAACATTTCAAATCATACTCATCATTTACATGAAAAAATAATAATCCATCATACTATTTACATTATAAATATATATATATATTCATTTCAAAGATCATTTGTAGGATGTGAACTGCTACGATATTGCAACAATAAGTAACATTGATATAATTATGGGTTGGTATTACATTTTGTGCGTGCTTTGTGGAAGGAATGTCAAACCACAATCAGAATCATTTTGGTGTGTAAAATGTGAAACAAAAACAAATCTCTCTATGCCAATGTTAGAGGTAGTCATATTAACTACATACTTTCCAAATATTTATAATATATTCATCTCAGATACATGATTCAAATTGAAGTTTTTGATGCAACTGACAAAACAACTTTTGTGATATTTGATCGTGATGATGAGAAAATCCTAAATAAATCTCCAAGAAATCTTTCTGAAAAACAAACTGAGGTATAATTTATTTAAATTATTGTAAAACTATTTATCATAATATATGTTAAGTTATGATTTTTCTTATAACATTATTATTGGCTTATTCCATGACAAAAAATGTTGTAATTGCATAAATTTGTTTCCTTGTATTTTTGTGGGATTTTATTGTATTGGGTTTAGTATTAAGTTGGTGAAGACTCAAGCTTAATTGAAAATCAAGTGGATTTCGCGAGAAGAAATCCGCGAGAAGCTAACCCGCAAAGTAGCCACGTGAGAAGCACATGACTGGAAGCTAAAGAGTCATGCCAGGCTGTCAGTTTCGCGAGTGTCTCACGGGTAAAGCCTTCCTGCGAGGTACTCGCGAAACATTCTGCCTAAAGGATTTTTTAGTGTGACTTTCTTACCCTTCACCCATACTATATATACCCTCATTACTCACAAATTGTAAGAAGGTCATTTAGAGAGAAAAATCCTAGATAGATTTTCTACAACACACACACCCATCTTTTTGAGAGAAAGAGCTACTCATCATTAGTGAGAAATCATTCTAGCCTCTTCTCCTTTCCTCTCCCATTGTCATACCTTGAAAGGAGATTTGAACCCAAACAAAACCCATACCTTTTTAGAGTGTAGAAAGTTTTTTGGAGCTGAGAAGCATTGGAGATTTTTCAAAAGAAGCCGGTGAGGCTTGACAGATGCAATCGGGCGTATTGCGGGATTCGGAGAGCTATAGAAGACAAGGCTTGGCGAAGTCAGTTGGTAGCAGGAGCTTAGAGGATTCAAGTACATTGGATAAACTAGGCTTAAAGGGTCTTTTGTTATTCGTGTATTCCAACTTTATTCTCTAGTGGATTGATTTACCGCTTGGAGGGCGGCAGAGAGGTTTTTTGCCTAGTTCTTTGATTTCCTCTTCAATAACACGTTTCGCTGTTATCTTGTGGTTGCATTTCTCTTCCCCTACTCGTGTACTTTACTTTCATTGTTTGTTATTCATGTTTGTGTACTAGAGTAGTTATTGGTTTATTGCGTTTCCTTTACTCTTATTCCGCACTTAGATAAGTTAAAGTAAAAGCAATCTAGCCGTAATTTTTAATTGGGGGTCTAAACAAGCTCTTGTGTTTTCACACAAATTCAAGCTTTCAATATATAATAAATTCCTTAAATGAATATTGATATTAGAGAAGAAATCCCACATGATTTGAAGCAAATTTTAGGAAAAAAAATTCATTTTCCTACTTCATTTGAATGAATTCAATCTAAATGATGGTTTTGAAAATTACACAATTGTTAAGATTTTTGATGCACCTTCAAATGATAAAAAGATATGCAAGAAAAAATATATATACACAATCCAATATGCTATTAATTCTTTTACTACACTATTCATAAAGTAACAAAAATTTATATATAAAAAAATTTACAAAAAACTGTCACATCACTGAAATTTAATATGAATACAAATACCTATGCAAAATCTCAGCAACAAAAAATCCGCAAGTCCAAATTTTGTAAAATCCAGTTAAGAATCTTCTAATGCCAATTCATTAGTGATTAACACAAATGACGCAATAAAAGGAAAAAGTGATAAAAGCTAAAAAAATTGAACAAATAGAGATGAACCAAACTTCAAATATTGAAGATGAAGAAATAGATGACGATAACATACCCTTGAACAAGCTATACATGTGTTGCCATACCGCAATAACAAAGTATTGAAGAAACAAAAAAAAAAAAAAAAGATTTCGCAGTGAAACTCTTTATTACATCACATAAAAAAGATCAATAATATGGAATGAATTAACATGCTTTTATCAACTTTTAATATACAATATTACGCCAAAGTTGTTTTTTTTTTTTTTTTTATTACTCATTACTTGAACAAAATAATTATAATGACTATGTGTGTGTAATTTATAATTTTTGCTTCTTATGATGAAATCATTACTAACAAAGTTTTATAACAAATATATTATAATATATGTCCAACATTCTTCAAAACAAATTACATAAAAAATTACAATTGCATCGCACGGGCAATTTACTAATAGGAGAAAATTACACTTTGCCCACTTGTGCTTTGCCCATAAAACACTTTGCTCACCTGTGATTTAAAAATTGACACTTTTCTTGTTACCCACTTCTGTTAAAAATAAGAGTAAATTTGTATTTTTGTTTCCCTTTTATGTCTCTCTCTTCTCAAAACATAAAAAACTAAAAAATCAAGAGAAAAGAGGATCTAAAAGTTAAGTTTTGTAAAAATTTAAAACTAACTTTTACATCTTCTTTTCATGTATTAACTTTTAGATCTTTTAAATGATAAAAACAAGCAGAACCAAAATTGGTCATATTCGTAGTCCTTAGTCCTTACCATTCCCAGATAGCCAAGAGCTTTCAAGTTACAATCTTTCCAAACTAGTTCTAGTGGCCTACACTCTATATTTAATAGGTAATGTGTATATGCCAAGTGAAAGATATCCGATTTCCCATTCAGAATCTTTAAATGGTAGTGCCATGGTGGTCACCACAAGTCCATTCTTGAGCTTCCCTGGAATTCACGGAACAATACACTTTTTCTTTTCTTCTTTTTTTTTTTTTTCTTTTATTTATTTATTTATTTATTTTTATTTTACTTTAGGCAAATTGAGTTCGTGTTCTCATTGAGTCTCTATTTACAAAGGAGAATATATGTATAATTATCGTATATCACACTTATGGCAAGTTGCAAGAAGTGGCCGACTTGTTCTTCTTTGACTTTGGAAAAGTTATTGTCTTTAAACGGCGGTTCATCATTCATGTTTTCTTTGATCCTGAATTTGTGAATAAAGTTATGGCTCTTAATTTTGGGCTCTTTGGGAACGTCTTTGTTTCTTGTGAAAGGTAAATTTGACTTTGTCGGTAAGGGGTTGAAGCAAAATTTTTTTTTTTTTTAAGATCTTTTAAAATATAATATCTAAAAGATAATACATGAAAAGAAGATGTAAAAGTTAGATTTCAATTTTTACAAAACCTGATTCTCAAAAAAAAAAAAAAAATACAAAACCTAGCTTTAAGATCTTATTTTCTTTTGATTTTTTAGTTTTTTTTTATGTTTTGAGAGGAGAGAGACATAAAAGAGTTACAAAAATACAAATTTACACCAATTTTTAACAAGAGGTAAATAACGGGAGACAAACAGAGTTAACCTCAAATAGGTAAAGTACCATTTTTTAAATCACAAATAGACAAAATGGTTTTTAGGCAAACCACAGATAGGCAAAGCAAAATTTTCCCTTATATATTGAAAAGATGGTGACCGATATGTTTCTACCATATAAAAAAGGTTTTGATTTTCATACGGTAATGTACATATATAAATAAAGAATAAATTACGTTCAGAGCTAGCGTAAAAGAGAACTTTTATGCCAGTCAATCCCGAAACACCACGTCAGCGAATAAGTTCCACGTCAATTAAAATCTAAAATCCTTGTGGTTAACCATACAATTTACTCTTAGCAAACCCATTTGATCAGAAAATTTCAAAATCTCTCTTCTCCAACCCATCTCTAAGCCTCACTCTCTTAACCCTGCCATTGCCGTTGCTACCAAGATCCTCATGACAAGCCATTGTTGCCGCACGAGCCACGTCTCATAGCCCAACATCGCATGACTGCTTTGCTTTGATACTACTATTTTTTTTTTTTATTATTGATTTATTGGTGCTGAATATGGCTTCTTTTTTGAGTGGGTATTTTTAGTTGTTGGTTTTGAGCTTTCGGGATTGATTGTAATAAGCTAGTGGGTATTTCAGCTTTGTGAGATATGGGTGTTTTGATCTGAATCTGTTTTAAAAGCTATGGGATTTATGCGTTATTTTGATACCACATCCAAGTTTCTTAAGACTTGGATGAATAATCAGAAAAAAAAAAAAAAAAAAAAAAAAAAAAAAAAAAAAGAGACAGGAAAACCATAAGCAAAGCTACTATGATGAATGAATATTTAATTATTGAAAAATGCTTATATGCTTTGCATAAGTTAAGAAAAAATAAATTAAAATGACAACATATAAGAAAAGAATGAGTGATTTTTTTAAACACCTATTACGATTTGCCTGTATCATTGGTGTTTATCCACATACTTGGGTAAAAACTCTTACCTTTGTGTGCCTTATTTTCTAATTTTCTACGTTATCTTAACTTTTCATTTAATTGTTTGCAAACTTTCAATCTGATTTTTATAGGTTAAGGGAAAAAGAAGAAGAAAAATTTTGACAATTTTTATTTGGTAAGCATGAATAAGTGCACTAATTCACCTTATAAAAGCTTAGAGCATTGTTTGTTCTTGTAAGGTCAATCATGTTGGCTTGAGGATGCATAGGCTCAAATGTATGATACTATCAATGTTCAATTTGGCTTTCAATTAGTTGTTAATTATTTTCCTTCTTTTACCCCCCCTAAAACATGGTATTGGATTGTGAGTAACCATCAAAATTCAAGCTTAATGTTTTACTTGATCTGTCCAAATGCGCTGCCATGGAATGGTTACATTTTGCTCTGCTTTGCCTATTTCGAACTCTTGGTGCTCATTATCATGACAAATACAGTCTTTCATCATCAAAATCTCATTTCCTTTTACCATTTTTGCTTGTAGGCTGAATTAAACCTTATACTTTCATTGGCAAAACATGGTTGATTTGATGCAAAAGGTTCTTCTTTAAATTTTTGTTCAATTTCGGGCTGAACCACTTGAATTCTTATGATTTCATTGGCAAAACATGGTTGATCCGATGCAAAAGGATTTTCTTTGAATTTCGGTCCAAATCCTGGCTGAACCACTTAAATTTTATGTAGTAACAATGCTTTTTAGTTTTTCATAGCTAACTAGTGCTTGAATTTGTAATTAACATATTATTAGCACCATTACTTTGAACTGCTTTTTACTTCTTCTTTTTTTGGGTAAGCATAATATTAAATCAAATATTTATTGATTTCAAATTGATCTTGTTATTATGTTAGTATGCATCACATTATAAAATGGGTTTTTGAGTTGATATGCCAAAATGCTTGTGTAAAGGGGGTTAAAAACGTTGAACATTTAGCTGATTGCATATAAAAGCATAAATATTTATTTTGACATGCATAATGCATTTGATTTTTCTTTTTGTAGGAAATGAGTTGGAGCAACCTATCATTAAAAAAGGTTCGAAGACAAGGGTACAAGTATTGTTCATAAAATCAAGTGCAAGCTTTATGCTAAGTTCCATGTACTAATTTTTGCTTATTTGTTATGAAGAAAAGGTTTTGAAGTATTCCAGGACTGGTTGAAGACAATGTATCTTGAAGTTAGCAACATTAAATTCACTAATTTTCAATTTAAGAAAAGATTGAAATTTGATATATATATTCTAGCTTGTAGGACTACTTGGACAATAATTTGCAAAGTTTTTAGCAACCTTTTGGATAGTGTTTGTAGTTGGCTTATATGAAAATACTCAAATATGTTGGTTTTTGTATGTGCATGTTTGAGTAGGTTTTAGTCAAATAGTGATCATATATGTGATATGTTATTAACATTATGAAAATATGTTTAATGAAGTTCTACTTTCTATTTAATTTCTTAGAAGTCTCATTTGAGGATGGTTGGGCCATTTTAGCTCTTTAATTAATCTTTTGGCAAATTTTGCATTTCTCAATAAGGATATTTCCATATCTTGAAGAGTAGTAGCATAAAAACTGAAAACATAGACATATATAGATACACTTTAACATAAATGGTCAAAGTACTTGAATGATTGAAACTAGTAGTACTTGTGTTGTATTTAAAAATTATTCCTACTTATGCGTTGTTTTGAGGAAACCAAAAACTAAAGTCCAAAAACTGAAGGAATATGTATCGTTTACTTGAATATGAGTTCTCAAGGCATCACCAATAGTAAGGCAATTGTTCCAAGTTGAACAATTCCAATGTTGCTTTACAATTAAAATTTGATCCAAGGGAGTAGTAGACAAGAAAAGAATTTCATCCAAATATGAACAAAATTTTATTAAAATGTACACATTGATCACAGCCATAATAATAAGAATTCTATTGAAATATACTTTGATTCCAATGTCATAATAACATGATAGTTCTGCACTTGGTGTGTCTCTTGCTTCTTGACAATACATTCCCTCTAGAGTCTACAATTTTCAGTCAAAGCTTGATCACTTTGACTTGTCTCATGTTATACAACTTGCCCCACCCTTTCCTAGAATGATATCTCTTCATTATGTAAGCTCTTTTGTAATCAAAGCTATAGAATCCTAAGTTTTACGACAGATGAAATGCAGTCGCATGATGATGATTCAAAATGTAGAATGCCTTGCACTTTGACAGTCTATCCCCTTAAGTAATTGATGATATAAAATAATGCAAGATGTATACAAAGAATTGACGAAACCTATAGAAAATATCCAAAAAATGTCAATCCTTCATATATTATTCATAGTGGATTCAAAACCACTTAAACTTTCATGAAATTTCCTACTCTAACAATACCAAGCTCTATTGCAAGAGAATCATTACTCATAGTGTCAGTAGGATGGCTTGAAAATGCCACAATACTAAATGAAAAACATGCAGGAAAGAATCATTACGAATGTCATTGGCATGAATAGACTGAGGCAATGACAAGGATAAGTACTAGGTTGTAACATATTCAAACAAACAGATGAAAATATGTATCATAGAAAAATGATATACAGCTTCGTGCAGCAGCTCACAGTGGAAGGTAGCTTTGGAACAAAACAATTGGTGCTGGTAGATTACTAAAAATGTTTTCCCTTTAATATGACTAACTAATTGTAAATAATCATACTGATCCTTGCCCTGATTCAATGAGGTTGGAATATTAATTAGGATTTTTTTTTATATAAAAAAATTGATAATTACACTACCATCCAATGTATTTTAAACCTACAACCTCACCCTCTACCTTGCTCTTACATGGTGAGGAGATTCCTTTTAAGTTATAACTCATGGGCACAATAACTATGCTATCTTTATAGTCTTAGATCCCCTACATAAGTTAATGGTGCCGTGCCACATCTTTGGTTACTTGTTGAATTCTGTATAGTCATCTCCATAGAGAACAGAATGTTCTCCTTCTAATGTATATCACATACCATATCTGCAAATCAAGAACATTGATTTTCTCCATTTCCAAACATATGCTTTCTACTAATCAAGCCATCCATTGATCAGATAGAAGGCTAATTTGCTTTAATACCTCATAGCAAAACCATCTCCATTGTAAACATTAAATCAACCAACTAAATTCAAGGTATCAACTATCCTAACTATCAATACAGAGCTATCAATTTATTAATATTGTGCTAGATGCAAACAACTAAATGAAAAGCTAAGATAACATAGCAAATTAGAAAATGAGGCACAC
Organism: Lithocarpus polystachyus; assembly: GCA_033629205.1. Classification (NCBI taxonomy): domain Eukaryota; kingdom Viridiplantae; phylum Streptophyta; class Magnoliopsida; order Fagales; family Fagaceae; genus Lithocarpus; species Lithocarpus polystachyus. The sequence continues at coordinate 51,142,305 of CM066165.1, read as the reverse complement.
ACAGGGAAGAGTTTTTACTCAAGTATATGAATAAACACCAATGACACAGGCAAATTGTAATGGGCGCTTAAAAAAATCACTCAAGCTTTTCTTATAGGTTGTCATTTTAATTTCTTTTCTCTTAACTTATGCAAAGCATATGAGCATTTTTCAATAATTAAATATTCGCTCATCACAGTAGCTTTGGTTATGGTTTTCCCTTCTTCTTTCTTTTTTTTTTTTTTTTTTTTTTTCTGATTTTTCATCCTAGTCTCAAGAAACTTGGATGTGATATCAAAATAATGCATAAATCCCATAGCTAGAACAGATTCGGATCAAAACACCCATATCTCACAAAGCTGAAATACCCACCAGCTTATTACAATCAATCCCGAAAGCTCAAAACCAACAACTAAAAATACCCACTCAAAAAAGAAGCCATATTCAGCATCAATAAATCAATAAAAAAAAAAAAAAAACAGTATCAAAGGTTTTTTCCCTTCGTTTTTCCAGCAACCAAACAAAGCTTATCAATAAAAAATTAGAGGAAAAAAAAAAAAAAAAAAAAACTTACTGCATTGGCTGAGCCAGCAGAGCAGTCCGGCGATGTTGGGCTATGAGACGTGGCCCGTGCGACAACGATGGCTTGTCACGAGAATCTTGGTGGCAGCGGTGATGGCAGCGTTGAGAGAGCGAGCCTTGGAGATGGGTTGGAGAAGAGAGATTTTGAAATTTTCTGATCAAATGGGTTTGCTTAGAGTAAATTGTATGATTAACCACAGTTGAGTTTGCTTGAGCCAATGATTTTAGATTTTAATTGACGTAACACTTATTCACTGACATGGCATTTCAGGATTGGTTGGCGTAAAAGTTGTCTTTTACGCCAGCTCCGGACATAATTTATTTTCTTGTTTATATTCTTTCAAAACGGCTTGAGTAGTGTCCAAACAAATTTTTTACATATGGAATCGTGTAGTGTTTAAACAATTTTATACATTTGACGTGTACCTTTTCTTATGGCCATTGTTGTTGTTTATGCATTTTATTGTTCTCATGGTAGGTATATCTTCATCATCTATGCAACTTGGATGTCTCATGCTAAGTATAACTAATGGTTTATTTTTGTATCTTTAGATTGAGAGAATGTTCATAGGTCTTCTCTCCCTCGAAGAGGGGCCTGTCCCACCCCGTTGCCACCCATAAATGGTAATGACCAAAATGAAATGTTATCAAAAAAAAATTACGGACCAAAACAAACATAAAATTACCACCTAAATACAGAGACAAAAAATAAAATTTTACATTGGTAATCTTCTTAACACCACTTTGGTGCTCACTTATCAAACAAAAAATCTTTTACAACAGGAATCTAAAAACCATAAGTTACACATATCTTCAAACTATCATTCTTAATTTTAACAGAGTTTTTAGAAAAGATATGGAATGAGAGCCTTAACATCCTCGGGAAAATTTTCAAATTTTGAGAGATACCATCTCCTGGTGGCATAACTCCTTCCCATCAAGTAAAAAATAGTGCCTAAAGTGAAGGAGAATGTATATAGTGTTTGGGAGATAAAAGAGATCCCTAAGAAATCTATAATTTCAAAAAGATAGTGTGGGCATATCACTAAGTCGAACAAACCACCCTTTGGAATCCTATACTCTTTGTCACCTTTTCCCCTCAGTTTAGAGAGGAGGTAATGGTGGTAAAAGTTGCCACCAATTCCTATAAGAAACAACAATATTCCAGGATACTTCAGATCAACTGGTGGCTCTGAAATGCCTTGTGACAGATGCTGGGCATAAATCATGATTGCAGTGGACAAGAAATAGCTAAGAGAGATAGGAATCGCAGAATCAAGTATCATCCCGCCGCTGAATTGGTGGACAACTAGCACCTATAAAACATGGTAAAGTATTTAAGTATTTACTAATTTACTGCCTCTATATATATTAGATCTATTAGTTCCAATTGTCAATAACATAAATTCATCCATTATATTTGCCAAACAAGAATGATATATAAAATGGAATACGTTTTTTTCTAAGACATCAATATCTTTTCTAGATCACTGTAATGAACTTCTCCAAAGTTATACAAAAAATCCTTGTCTTTCCCTTTGAGTAATACATTTAAATGTCCTTTAATCATCTAACAATAATCTCTTTACATGATTAAACTTTTCAACTAGGTTTGCTCTTTGAGAAATACATGTTGTGGTATAATATTATGACTAAACTTGTGTGTGTGTGTGTGTGAAGGAGAGAGAGAGAGGGATGGGATTGTACCTCAAAGATCCTCTTAAAGAAATGAAGGGCTAGAGCTGACTTAAGCAACAGAGTTCGGAAATCACGATGTGGGAAAAGCACAAAGGATGTGAGAGCAGCAAGAAACGCCGGAGTATAGAGAAAGAGCATGCCTGTTCTGCTAGAAAGTTTAATTTTTGTTACAGATTGGAGAGAATTTGCATTCCAGAATTTGGAGTAGTTCAAGTGCTTTCCTCTTGCTTCCGAGAACCCAATATAAGCCAATGATGTTAAGCTCACAACTGACATGGCCTTGATGAAAAGTGATGGGGGTGGTGGGAAAATAAAACTCAGAAACACAGACATCACCATGGCTACCCTTTTTTGATTTGAGCTCTCTCTCTCTCTCTAGCTCGATTTCTGCAATGTTCTGGTGATATATGGTTGAGAGAAAGGTGGTTGAGTAGCTTAATTATATAGTTGTGCCAAATAAAGAAGAGTATGACACGTTGGGTCGTCTTGTCACTCGTGGCTGCATCGCATTCACACAAAAATATAGAAATAAAAAATAGAACATGTACTACTATATATATATATATATATATTTTAATCTAATGATTGGAGTGGCCATATCTTTCTGATTCGATCCAGATATGGTTTTGATCTTGGAAAACACACACAAGTTCTGACAAAAAAATTGACATTTGTTGATACTATAAATTATTAGTAATAGACATGATTTTAAAAACCGGATCGACCAGTCCGATCGGTTTAATCGAAAATTGGCCATTAATCTGGTTCGATTATGACTAAAAACCAAAAAATTGGAAATAATTGAGAACCGGCCAGTTTAACCGTAAAATTAGGAACCGAAATGGTTGAACCGGTCATTGACCAATTCTATTGAAAACTAAAACTACACATTTTTTTTCAAAAAGTTGCATTTCTTTTGCCCTTCAAATCCAGCCTAAAACCCATAAGAATGATGATCAAAAACTATGGGAAGGAAGAAAAACTCAATGAAAAGAGAGAGGTAAAGAACTAAAGATTAAAATATGATTCTTGATTTTTTTTTTATAGGTAAATATGAATTACCTTAGCAGCATCAACTTTTTGAAATTTTTTTATTTTGCAGCAAAAATACTTTGAAACCGAGAGTGAGAGTGTGAGACTATAATATAAGAGACTTCAAAGTTAAAACAGAAGAGAAGAATAGCTTTAGCTTTCGGATGGGACTAAGTTTGAAAGGAGAAATGGAACTTTGTAAGAATAGGTAGGTAAAGTATTAATGAAAAGAAGGGTTAGGTGAATCACTTTTATTGTTTTTGTTTTTTTCTATGTCTTATTTGACTCACACCTAGAGCCACGTTATAACTTCTTAAAAAGAGCAAACTTTTACAAGACAACTCAATAAAGGTAAGGGAAAGGTAAAAAAAGAAAAAAGAAAAAAGGGTCATGTCATGTAGTACTTAGTATGTATATATAATAATAATAATAATAAATATATATTATACATTGTAAATTTGATTCTTCACTGTTATAAATTTTATATATGGGCTGTGGATTTTGTTATTTTTATTTCCTAAATTTAATACATGAAAACTAAACTCATATTATTTTTTAAATTTTATGTATATGTTTAACTTGAATATGCTTAGTTAAAAAAAACTTTATATATATATATATATATTTTTTTTTAATTTTTATTATTTTAAAATTATTAATTAAATTATTTATTACGTTACTGGTTCAACCACAGATTGAACCCCGATCCGACCACCGATCGAATCCCGATCCGACCAAAAAACTGGTAACCAGTCCATTTTTTCGGTTCTTTTACCGTACCGGTTTTTAAAACCATGGTAATGGGTCAAATAATAACTAATGAAAGTTTGTCAATTTAATAGGCATGAAAAAAATTGTCTAATTTTTTTTTTTGGTAACATTACTTTTTGCTCTTTGGCTCCGTTTCTTTGCTTTGATTTCTATTATCTTAAAAAAATAAAAAATAAAAAATAATTGGCCGGTGGTCTTTTTAAAACAAAGATAGAGCTTTATGCTATTTGGAAAAGTACGAATGAATAACGTAAAATTCATTTATCATGTAGCATTTGGCATTATGGAGCAACAGTAATAATGTGGCCATGTCAAAGATAGCTGTAGGTTTTTTTTTTTTTTTTATGAACAGAAATTTTTTATTACCAAAAAAAAAAAAAAAAAAAAACTCTATACAGAGAAAAGTACAGCAAAAAGAAAGAAGATTATACTGCAAAAAGAAAATTAGTCTTTACCTTTATTACATTACCAAAACAAGGGCAATTTGTAACCTCAGAGGAACTTACAAAATCATTAAGAAGGGACCATCTTGCTAGATTATGAGCTGTCATATTTGCCTTCCGAGGGACCCAACAAACCATTGGATTAAGGTTTGGTTCGGGCTTTTGTATATCTTGTACCCGGCATATATGCCGGGTACAGGATATACCACCTCTCGGTTCGGAGGAGGGATTTTACTATATCATTTTTGATGAATGGACTTTATCATATCATATGTTTGTTGGGCCTCTCGGTATTGATTGCCTAATTAATCATATGTTGGGTCAATCATGCAACTATTGAAAAAGTGTCATGTTAACAGATGCTCTTAAAGCTATTATTAATAAATTATTTTAAAAGAATTTTGATACCACTTTTATAGCAAATATAAAAAGCTGTCAAAAAAATTAATTATTATTTTTTCCATAAAAATTTCTAAAAATATATCTTCAATCAATGGCTTTAGATTAAACCTGTGAATTCCAATTAGCTCAACTTTAAATCAATGGCTTTAATGTTTAAGGAGGAATTGTAAACTACCCCAAGTATAAAGGATGAAAAGTGTTTTTATCCTAAGTTTTTGTGTATAAAACTATGTGTTTTTACTTAAAATTGTGCACAAAGAAAAAAAAAATACAAAAAGTCAACCTAAGAAAATTGTATGTAAAATAGTGAATTTTGGCTCAATAAAGCTGACTAAACCAACAAAAATTTTCTAAAAACACAACAAAATGACACAATATTTTCATAATACCTTTATAATTTTGTTATATTTTATTTTGACTTGTAAAGAATTGACAGCTAAGCAGTTTTGAAAATATTATGACGACAATAAGATGTCATAACATTTTCATAAAAAATGTTATGTCCACGACATTTTCACAATAAATCGTAAGTAGTAGGTTGTTACAAGTTGTTATTAGTGGGTAAAAAAGTAGTTTCATTGGTAAGTCTAAATTAGAACCAGTAACAATTTACCGTTTATGATTTGTTATAAAAGTGTTGTAAAAAATATTGTGGATGTAGCACTTCTTTTTTCATTATACCTTTATTTTTAGTTGTGGTTGGTTCTAGTATAATATATTTTTATTTTATTTTAACCTATAAGGAATTAACACCTTAACAATTGTGAAAATATTGAGACAATTTGTTATGTTAATATTTTATTACAATGTAAAACAGGCGAATTGACAAACCAAAAATACTGTAGCAAATCTACAGCAGTTTTACACATTCACAAAAAAAAAAAGGAAAAAAAAAAAACTGCCAGCAAAACAATGAAAATTGAACAAACCAAAACTACTATAGCGAAACTATTATAACTTTTCCCATTCACACTTTTTATATATAGATTTTTTTTTTTTTTTTTTTTTTTTGCAAATATGCATAATATTTGCCTCTTTTTGTATGTCTACACCATAAGCTTACAAAGTAAACATATAAAGATTTTTTTTTAAAGCAAAAGCAAAAACAAAGCTCAAAAAACTAGCGTACTTGAAAAAAGAAAAAAGAAAAAAAAAAGTTCAATGATTGAATAAACCAAAGACACTATTCATGAGCTATCGGCTCTTTTTATATAGTTAATAAAAATTTATCAGTTCATTGTTTAATTAATTTATTAAATAATATTTTAATATTGAAATATTCCAACCTAAAATAATACGATCATTTTATGACATGGTGGTCTATAAAATATATAATAAGAGCTCTATAAAATTTAATTAGGTAAATTCCATTCACATCTCCTAAGATTTGGGCTAATGTCAACCAGGTCCAAGACTTTTTAAAACTAACAAATTTGGTCCCTATAATCAATTTAGTCCCTAAAATATTTGAGAAAAAATAATTAACTGATTAGGGACTGTCGATGGCAAAAACTTTTCCTTCCGACAAATGAGATTTATTTTGGGTTGGGAGCCTAAACCGAAACTCGACGATGGGCTTGAGGCACGGCCCAAAGGCTATCGGTGAAGTTTTTGAAGACTTCGCCCTTTTTTATATACCTTGGGCCTAAGATGGGACTGACAAGAGTTATGAGATGGCCCAAAAACACTTCCTACAGCAAACACGTCAGCACAATAAAAAGCATACTACAATAAAGGAATAACCCAGTAGTAAAATATTTCAGCAGTAAAGTATCCCAACAGTAATGTTTTCCAACAGTAAAATGATAGAAAATTACATGTTTGTATCGCATACAAAATGTACGTAGCAGAAAATTTAACGGATTTACTTCATTCGCAATTGATAACATGTGCTACGTAAATTTCAGAATATATGAACAAGAGAGTGTACCTTGGTATGGTGAATTTCAAAACCGAATGAAGAAAAGCACTTGGAAACACTTTTAATCTTCATTCCAATTCCACTTGATGCCCAAGATGTGTGGTCTCTCAATCAGTTCTATGTGTTTGTTCTAGAGAGAATATGAAGGAGTCTTTCTCTTACATATATTAACATACAAACAATTTCATTCTAATAATAAATTCTGTATGTTTCTCTCCACATAACTGATTATCTAATTGGGCTAGTCTTTTGGGCCTTCCCAATTAGGCTTTAGTGTGCGGCTTAGAGTGGGATCAAAAGAGAACAAATAAGACACTAGCTCCAATAAGCCTTGGGCTTTTCTGTCAACTCTTGACAAGTCCAAAGTTACCATTAATTATATTTAATACCACTATATAAATATAATTGCAATCTAGGCCTTATTAATAAATTATATCCCAAGACTTTATTATACATGCAACCCCTTCATAAAATATTCGTAATAATACAAAGTCATGAGTATAGACTGCCACTTTGTAAATTATTACATCTTAATCCTTGAGTACCCAGTTTAATCCTTTTAAGTTATTCATCATATATTTATGAAATCTAATTTCATAAATATATACTTTAATCTTACTAAAGTAGTTAGGCCTAACTCTCTGAATAACCGAACCTATTAAATTTATCTCAAGGGAATATTTTATATCTCCGTTAAGAAACTATGAATTCCATCTTGAGAATATATGTTCCATCAACACTAAATGTGGCTGCCCAACATACGGAGGTTTTGACCGTTACTTTAGATCTCACTCCTGATATATCTAAGCAACCTACATTTCATGATCAGACCCATTATTCTCTCAGGATTAAGAATTCATGTGAATAAAAGTCGTGAGATTTATTATTCATTTAACAGTCGTTAGGAGAATAATAAATCTCACAGCGGTCCAGTTCAATATATCTTAACTATTAAAACATATCAACATATCAATTAGAAGTCACCACTTCTATGATCAAAACAAATCATTTTAGTTAATATGTTATAGTCTTCGTAGATGAAATGCCCAATTTCATCACCAACTATGAACCAAAATTCTGAGTTTACAAAGAACTTGTGATCTTTATCTTCTGTAACTAAATCACATACTATGCATCTCATGGACTATATGATAATGTCCGAATATTTATGTTACCATCATTTTAGATAAGAGTAAAGCAATTTTATTAATCACAATATTAAGTCATACATCATTTCTCACATAATATCAAACATAATATCATACATAGTATCATAGAATAGGATTTAAGGACACTTATCCCAACATAAAATGTCACAGAATAGAATAAACCTCCAGCCGTTAGTTATTTCACAGATTAAGGAAAGTATTTACATCTTCAAACTCATCATCCATTAGTGGAGAAGAGTCTTCCAATACAATAATATGAGGGAAAAACTCTATAGTAACAGTTACATTATAACCTTCAATAGTAAATGAAAAAACAAATATCATAGGCTCCATTATAACGAATAATGAGGAAAACTTAATGTGAGGTGAAGGGAGAGAAAGAGATTCCAATTAGCGCAGCAAGATCATTGTGGTGCCAAGGTATGCTCATGGATATAGTATATGTAGTGAGTAATGAGGGACATTTGAGTAGTATGAGTAGTGAGTGAGAGTGTTTAGTATAGCTGTTGGAGCTTTCTGCTGAGGATAGATGAGTGTATAAGTAGAGGTATGAGGGGTATTTATGAGCTAGGAGCTGGAGAACTTAGTTTCTAAGCTTGAAGCTAAGAACTCAGTGACTCAGAACTTTGCTAGAGCTTAGATAAGGCTAAGCAGAGAAGTTAAGGAAGAGTTATACTCTATTAGTGTATTTCTTAGTGTGTATTGGTCTACCCTGAAGTATTAGTGGAAATTTCCATTTATAGTTGAGTTTGATGGGGTAATTAGCAAATGATCTCTGCTAAATCTTCCTTAATCTTCAAAAAATCCTTGAAGAATCGTTCCTAGGATTTGGCCAAGAGTAGTAAGCTTAGCTTTAAAGTGTTCTTTGCTGTTTTGGATAACAGCAGTTGGAGTTCTGACCTAGCATTAAATGCTGATTGGCCTTAGATGATGGGATTAAAGCATGTATTAGGCTAATAATCTTGGTTTTGCTGTTGCTAGAATCAGAGCTCACTAGGGTAGATTGCATCACCCCAAGCTAGGTGTCAGTCTCGGAGCCCTTTTGCTGGAGATCCCCTTAGTGCCCTCCAAGCCACATTTCCCTAGTTTCCCTATTTGGGGTTCATGTGCTTGGTCTATGAACCAGAGAGCACACGTTTTTGGCATGATAATAAACTAATTTCAAGTTGTTTCAAAAGCTTTCATGGCCTGGTTATGGCTGCCCTTGGTCTTTGACCGAATGGATTGGAGAAGAAAGAAGATATAGCTGACTGAAGCTTCCCAGTTTTATGTCATGTCACCTCAGCTTTATGTCATATGAGAAATGATGAAAATGAACTTGGCAAGGAAGGGTTTAACCCCTGCTGGACATGTGTCCTCTTCTAATCTGATTGGACAAGCTGGAACTAATGGCAATGGGCTCCAACTGTCAAGTTGTACTGAAGCTTGATTAGTCATCTCTCATGAGCTTCAACTGCTAAGATCTGTATGTGAGCTGGGCTGGCTCAGTTGGGCCTTGTAATTGAGCTTCTTTAGGCTTGGTCATCCCTATCAAATAAATAGTTATGCCGTGGGTAATATACATGGACTTTTGTAGTTAGTTGGTTACAGAAAAATGAACACAATTCCCATAAATTTTGTAAAAGAAATATTTTTAAGGGTTGAGTGATTTATATTTCTCATGAATTAGGACTTTAGTATATGTAAAATAGGTGCTAAAATAATATTGGGTTTTGTAAAATAGGTGCCAAAATAGCATTTGAGCTTTGTAAAATAGGTGCCAAAATAATATTGAGCTTTGTAAAATAGGTGCCAAAATAGTATTGGGCTTTGTGAAATAGGTGTCAGAATAATATTTAGGCTTTGTAAAATAGGTGCCAAAATAATATTTAGGCTTTATAAGATTTTGCAAAAATATTGCTGTAACAATGGGCTTTAGTAAGAATGCCGTATAGCAACGGGCTTTAGTAAGAATGCCGTATAGCAAGGGGCTTTAGTAAGAATGCCGTGTAGCAATGGGCTTTTAGATGTGCCATGTAGCAACAGGCTTTATAAGAGAGTTTTTTTTGGGCTTTTTGGGTTTTGCCCACAAGTTAAATGATTTTGGGCTTTTTTGTGGAGATAGTGTAATTTTGTGGCCCAATTTTGGTAGTAACAATATAATAGGTAGTATTTTTTGTGAAAACCCAAGTTGGATAATATGTGGGATATAATGGGTAGTATTTGTGAGAGGGCCCAAGGTAATTTATGGGGCTTATATAGGGAATATTTATGAGAGTCCAAGTTCGGCAATAATATGGAGACTATTTGGGTAATATGTGGGAAATATTTATGTGGGTTCAAAATAGTTTATGAGCTTGTGTGGGTATATTTTAGTGAGTGGGCTAATAAGATTAGGGCCTGAAAATTTGTACTTCAACAAGAACTAAGTTGGCTTTAGGGACCAAATTGACTAGTTTTGAAAAACCTTGGATCTGGTTGGCATTAATCCCAACCTTAGAGTATGTTAGTAAAATTTACCCAATTTAATTATGTACAAAAAACGCAATCTGAAAAAATAAATAAACAACACTAATCAACATAAAAATATGAAAAGAATAGAAGTAAAAGTGCGGTGGTAAATACATTATAACTTCAGCTAGGGTGAAACATGATGACACTACCAATTATAAACGGTACTCTTTATTTATTTACTAGCATGATGCTTGTGCGATGCACGGTATAATCAAAATTCATATGTAAATAATTTTTTTATTAATTTACTTAAAAATAAATACAAAAAAGAAGCGTTTTTTTACAATTTTTTTTTTTTTTTACTTTATCCAGAAATAGTTTTGGTAAATCAATATGAACAAATAACTTGCTATCTTTTGTTTTTTTATAGAATATAAATAAAAATTAGATGGCTTAGATAGATTAGATGAAGAACTTGAGAATGATTAGATTACACTACGTTGCTTTTTTTTTTTTTTTTTAATAATACACATTGCTAATTTTTTTTTAATATATAGCAGGATTAGATGGATTAGATGAAGAATTTGAGATGGATTAGATTACACTATGTTGCTATTTTTTTTTTTATAATACACGTGCTACCTTTTTATATATAAATGTTTTCTTTTACGTGTAGTATACTAATAAAATAAGGATTAGATGGATCATATGAAGAATTTTTTGAATTGTAATTAAATTAAGATATTTATCAACTTAGAAATTATAGGAGAAGAAAAATTATATATTTTTTTAAAAATCTAAAAAAAAAATCTGCAATATGGTGCAGCCACTTGGCACAACCACGACTTAGATGGATTAGATGGAGAATTTGAAAATAATTAGATTACACTACGTTGCTGTTTTTTTTTTTTTTTATAATACACATTGCTACCTTTTTGTTTTTTGAATATAAATGTTTTCTTTTACGTGTAGTATTGCAACTAAATAAGGATTAGATGGATCAAATGAAAATTTTAAATTGTAGTTAAATTAAGATTTTTATCAACTTAGAAATTATAGGAGAAAAAAAATTATATATATTTTATAATACACATTGCTTTATTTATATATATAATTCACGTTGCTACCTTTTTTATATATATAAATGTTCTCTTTTACGTGTAGTATAGTAATTAAATAAGGATTAGATGGATCAGATGAATAATTTGAATTGTAAGTAAATTAAGATATTTATTAATTTAGAAATTATAGGAGAAGAAAAATTATATTTTTTAAAAAATTTTAAAAACATTTCTGTAATATGGTGCAACCACTTGGCATAATCACGACTTTTAATCCCAACGTTTATTATATAGTATATAATTTTTTTATTTTAGAATTGTAAATTAAACAATACTAATTTTATACTCTATTTAATTTTTCAAAATATTTCAGCCTTTTCAAGTAACAAGAGTGTCTCGAAAATGTTGTTTTAGCAAAAGAATTCGAAAATCAAGGTTAGGTTGAGTACATTCATCCTGGTTAGACATAGAGGAGTGTCATAAAATTATGATCAAATCCTAATTTTGACCAATTTTGATTGTGTTTCACTAGGTTTTGAATAATACTCTAACCATCCAATCGTAATTCACACGTCACACGACAAAGGATATTCATATCTGCAAAAACACTTCACCCTTCCATTTGACCAGAGAAAATTGGCAAATGCCTCTTTCACACAAACTTTTCGGCATTTTGTCCCTTTTCCCAAACTAATCAGAGAAATGCCCCTGTTTTGAAACTCAATTTTAATAAAATCGAGTTTCAATCAAAAAAATCGATTGGCCTAAAATCGAGTTATGCCAAATGAAACTTAAAAAAAAAAAAAAAAAAACTTGCATGGAACTCAAGTTCATAGAGCTCGAGTTCCACACCTGTAGTGGCGTTTTTTTAGTGCTATAGTGGTATTTTAAATGGAACTCGAGTTCCATACAAGTTTTTTTTTTGTTTGATCGCCCCATACCTATAGTTGCGTTCAGGGAATCCTATAATGGCGTTTTTTATGGAACTTGAACTCCATTAACTCGAGTTCCATGCAAGTTTTTTTTTTTTTAGTTTCATTTGGCATAACTCGAGTTCCATGTAATTGAGTTTTTTGATTGAAACTCGATTTTATTAAAATCGAGTTTCAAAATAGGGGTATTTCCCTAACTAATTTGGGAAAGTGGGCAAAATACCGAAAAGTTTGTGTGAAATGGGCATTTGCCAATTTTCTCCCCATTTGACCTCACTCAATCAAGGTGATGGCAATTCAACACCAACGGAAGTAGAGGGATGGTAAAAAAGAAAGCCAATTTCGTATCAATGGCCATTTCGATTTGGATAGAACAACAAAATATTTTGCTACCTGTAAGGACGCAATTTGAGTTCCTAGCCCACAAGATGGATAGACTTGGGCCTAAAAAATCCAAAACAATGAATTTGTAGAGAGTGTGTTAGAAAATTGGGTTTTAACGAGTTTGAGCAATAAGAACAATAGATTCAGGTGACAAGAGAAGGAAAATAAAATGTTTTGACTAGATAAAATCGTCCTCGGCACAGTCCGAGGAGGTTAGGTCTTATATATTTCTCTTAAGTTTGATTACAAGTTCAACTATTGATTGCTACAGTGTTTCTTTCTTTCTTTCTTTCTCCCCCCTTTTTCTCTCTAGGTCTCTTCTCCATTTTATACTCTCTTCCCTTCTCCTCTTTGCCCTCCACGTGCAAGCTAGATAGTTGGTGCTGATACTTGTCCCATCAGTATATTCCAGAAGTTTTGCATAATAGTTTTAAGGTTGAAGTCCACTGTTCAGATATCACTTCCACATTAATGCGGCTAGAGAGTTAGTTGCAGAGCATTTAATGCGATGGTAGCAGTTTTCTCCTTTGATATTTTAGGACTCTTCCCTGCCAGATGTTTCTGCAATACTTTTCCATACCGACAGAACTCTCTGGAACGTTCTCCTGAATGACAGATCACCTACACGTACCTTGGCTTTAGTTAGCCGAGGTGGCATTCATCCTCGGCACTCCTTCCTAGTTCATTATGTTCAAAACTAACTTCTTTATCTGTTAACACAGACTTTCGTGATGGAGTTTACCCATCCTCGGACGACTCCTAGTCCTTGGCTTGGCCTAATATGTACATGGATAATAAACTCCTGGGCTTAATGCTCCTACACTACCAATTAATGTCTATGTACCATTTCAACGTTAGCGCTACTTATACATTCATATTTTGTCACTAGTTTATTTATGTAAATATGAATTTATTAATTTTTATGTATATTAAAAAAAATTCACATATTCTATTAGTCTAAATATTAGTTTGAGTACATTAACCAATATATTATCTTAAATAATATGTTTTTAAAAAAATCAAAATTTTAACATTTTTTTTAATTGTACCGATCGAAACGCCAATATTGTCTAGTACAACATGTTATTTTTTTGGGTACATTTTAGAGAAGTACCGGTATTAGTTTAATAATTGATATGGTATTGACTTCCCTGAAGGTAAGACAAAACATTAGTGAGGTAGCATATATAAAACCTCTTCGAATCCGGTTAACGGGTGCTTTTAGTGCATTTTTTACTGGATCATTTTAAGAAAATTTTAATATCACTTTTAAAGGAAATTTAAAAATTGTCAAAAAAAAAAAAAAAACAATTACTTCTTTTCTTTTTCCATAAAAATTTTATAAAATATTTCTTAAACTAATGTCCTTAGGGCATTGATTAACTTTACCGATCTCTTTACATTACTTTTCTTTTCTTACAATAGAAAGCTTATACAAAGTATTTTCCATATGAACCCCACACATATAAAAACATAAACACACACTCCCAAACAGATTAACCCTCCCCCCAAATACCTAAAAATAAAAGCATAATCTCACAAATCACTAAACACAACATATATAGACGCTCAACAAAGCAAAGTTAAAACCAAGAACCTTACAATCAATTAAAGCATTGTTTCCATTGTTACCCACCATATGTAGGTCGGCTTTTTGAAGCAAAGATACAACTTTAATAAGTGTCAGTTCAGGAATTGCTTATTTATGTTAATTTATTTGCATAAAGTGAGATAAAAAAAAATTAAAAATTAGCTTATCTTTAAAAAATTAAAAATTAAATTATTTAAAATAAAACTGAAACAAAAAATAGTATGAAATCTACAAATAATACATAGCAAAATATCAGCCTATAATCCAATATGAAAGCACACAAATGCCATTTGGAAAAGTGTGAATAACATTGGAACACAGAGTGCTAAATTATCCCAGAGTCAGCACCTATAGAAGCAACCAAAGTATGAACACAGAAACTCATGTAAATTCTTCCAATGCATCCTAAAACGTGGGCTTTAACTTGTCATTATCAACACTTGGCATCATGGAGAATTAGACCATTTGCTGCTTCTTGATGATATTCACGCAACGGTAACGAGGCGGTGGGTGGTTGTCAAAGATTGCTGTAGGATTTGGTTCTGATTATAGGTTTATTGGTCCTTTCGAGAATGATTACCTAATTAATATAAAAGATGCTGGGTCAATCACGCATTAGATTTAAAGCCCGCCCAATAAATTTCGACATTTATAAATAAGGGAATAAAAACTCTATATTTATATAGAGAGTGAAATACTAACTTTTCGTTAGAGCATTTACATCAAACATCTTAAAAATTTTAACATTTAACGCTTCAAAACATTACTTTATCGATTTTAATAACTTACTTTACAATTCATCTAATATTAAAAATTTTTCACATCAAGCTAAAAACCATTCATTTTTATATTAATTTCTCTCTCTCTCTCTCTCTCTCTCTCTGATGCAGCCACCCTCACACAACCCACTATCACCATCTCCACAAACCCACTATCACCATCTCCACAAACCCACAACCAACCACTACCCAATCCCTAGCCACAATTACAACCCAATTTCAACCCACCACCACTCGATCCACCCCAAACACCATCATTCACATCCACCGCAAGCAACCCACAATTTCTTGCAACAATCTTAAACCAAGTTAAACCCACCATCACCACCGCGGAGCCTGCACATCAGCAACAACCCACCCCACAAAACTCACTGATCTCAACAATCTGCAACCCACGAACCCATAACCGACTACCCACGAACCTAGAACACCATCGACGATCTCAACAACCACTACACGCCAACGCCAACCACCGCACACGATCTAAGGATTTTCAGTGGTTTGTTGCCGGGTTTAGGGCTATTTTTTATGGTGTGTACAGAGAGAGTTTTAGGATTGATTTTCTGGGTTTTGGAAACTGTTTTTTTGTGGTTTTTTTTTTTTTTTTTGTATTTTCTGGGTATTTTCAATGAGGTTTTGAGTATTTTTCTGTGCTGATTTTATGGTTTTTTGGTTGGGTTTCTATGTAATTGCAGTGGGTTCTTTTTTGGTTTCGGATATGATTTACACCTAACTCCCACAATTTTTATCCATTAAATTTACCAATTCAGCATTTAATTTATTATTAAAATAATATTTTGATATATTAAAATATTCCCAACATAAAGTAATATACCATCCTTTTATGACATGAAGATCTATAAAATATAATAAAATAAATAATAAATAGGTCATTAAATTTAAGAATAAAATTTTTCTTCAAATTAGTCTAGAGAGAAATTCTTCAAACTTATGTTCCTTATGTTCTTAATATGCATGTCAAATTTCATTCAAATCGGATATTATTTACTATTCGATCAATGAACTTCTTTTTTATACACAATTTTAAATTACAAAAACTAGAAATTTTAATATTTGTTTGATGACATAGCAATTGATCTTTGATTTTCTTGAAATTTTGCAAGCATGAAGGATATAATAAGAACATGTAATCTAACGGTTAGATTTTCAAATTTCACACTCAATATAAAAATATATGATAAGTTTGAAGGGTTTCTCTCCAAACTAGTTTGGAGAAAAATTTTGTTCAAAATTTAATTACGTAACCAAAAACACAAAATGAAAAAAATATATGTAAGAAATAAACATCACCCATCAACATAAAAATATGAAAAGAATATACAGGAAAGAAAAGAAGCATGAATACATTATAATTTTAGTTAGGGTGAAACATGACAGTATGACACTACGAATTATTAATGGTACTCTTTTTTTTTTTTTTTTTTAGAATCATTAAGTGTAGTAATTTTTTAATTGGTAATATCGTTATTTTATTTTAACTTCCTATTTTTTCAAAATATTTCACAATAGGTGTCTCAATAATGTTGTTTTACCAAAAGATCCGGAAAGTCAAGTTTAGATGAGTCCACTTAGACTGCTTACACATAAAACTCTTACCATTCGATCGAAAGAAATACATGTTACATAGAAAAGAATGAAAAATACCTAGCAAAATCATAGCTATCTTCACCTAGACATAACCTTTTTTTTCTTCGTTGGAAATTATAACAATCACCCTTAAACCCTTTATATATATATATATATATATATATATATATATATATACAAGATAGAAATTCTATTCTAATATAATCTAAAGTGTATATATATGTGGAGTTTCTTCCTAAAAACTTGAACCTTGACCCTTACCTCTCAAACCACACAAGCACATATATTTGCGGAATGACTATTGCACAAAAAACGTGCGGTGGTCAATCACCCTTAAACTAATTCACACATGTCACACAACAAAGGATATTCAAATCTGCAAAAAAAAAAAAAAAAAAAAAAAAAAAAAAAAAAAAAAAAAAAAAACTTCACGCTTTCATTGACCTCACTTCTCCCTTTTGTACCCTTAACAGGCTCAACCACTCATGAAAATAATTGAAATCTCCATAACAAACACTTAAAATCTCCTTCAATTTATTATCTTTACTTATTATCATTATTCTTCTTTTTCTTTTTCTTTTTCTTTTCTTTTTTCCATGCCATATAATTTTTGCCCATGACGTTATTTAAGGAATTTTTGCCATGCCCATAGTCTTTATCACCTCTAAAGGATCCACACAAATGACCATAACAATGTTGTAGGGAAATTAAACCGAAATTCTCAACCTGTGAGAAACAAAAATAGAGAAAACACACGCCAAAGAAAAACAATCACACGCACAAGACAATATTTACGTGGTTCGGCAATTTGCCTACGTCCACGGAGTTGCAGGGATTTCACTATTATCAGGAAAAATTACAGAGTGCGGCTACAGTATTTTTTCTCTCTTAAAAAATACAACAAGACAAAACCCTAATCACCAAAAAACGGTTTTTATATCCTGCGCACAGGAGCTACAAAAACGGGCCCAGCTTGGGCCTATCGGCCCAAGCCTCCGCTCCATGGACTAAGCCTCAGAAAATCTCCCATTAAAAACCACGCAACATTATTCGGGTCGGGTCATCAACCGGGTCAAATATAAACTAGTCTCCATAAAACCCAACAAATGTGCCAACTGAGATGACAATATTGGTGAGTTTTATTAACCTCTTCCATCTGTTTCACACTAAGGTTATCTAAAAAGAATTCTGACAATATGCAGCAAGTAGCCTGGAAGTAGTTCTCCAACTTCACAAACAATTTTTTCCAGTTAACTAAGATATGAAAGAGATATTTTAGAACAAAGCAATCCATAGGGAAATTTTGATTGTAAAATCTCATGCCCATTACAGAACTGGAAACCTAGAAAATAATAACGAACAATCCCAAAAAATAAATCATAGGAAAAGCTAACTTGCCAAAGCTACAAAGCAATTCCAAAAAAAAAAAAAAAAATTATATTTCAAAGAACTTGAAAACATCAAGGAATTGATACAATACAATACCTTAAATGAGATTGTGTCCCATATAGTTAATGTCTTATCTGTACCAATGGTAATAAGCTGTGGAGCACCTGCAACCACTTTAGAAAGCCCAACCGCCACAACCCCATCATGCATCATATTTGTATTAGAAAATACCTCCCTACTTTTTACTATTTCAATGAAATGGAATCTAAGCCTCACAACCAAGTAAATGGGTATGTGTCAAGTTCCTAATGTTATGAACTCAAATAAAATATAAAAATCACCGTAAGAAAATAATTGGGAAGAGAAGTTAAAACAAAGTCCAAAGTTAACTATTATAACTTTTTGACTTTTTTTCTCCCTGTTAGTTAACAGTGCAGGTAATGCTATAAATGTGGCACTGTATTTGGTTCAAAATTACTATATTATATCTTAAATTGGTATCATAACCCAAAACAATGTCAAGGTTTAAAAATAGCTTTTATTCAAATGACAACACCAAATCAGGAAGGCAAAATAATTGCTCACCACTACAACCTGCATTTTTTAATATTCACTAAGTGAAGTAATGCAAGAAAATTGCAAGATATGCACAAATGTGGGGGAAAATATCCATTACTAATCTCTATTTCAACAATAGATATAAGAAGCTTGAGAAGGGCCACATGAATTTTTCCAAGTAACGGGAAATCCTGAAAGGAATAATGCATAGAGAAAAGAAGAAACCAACAAAAGGTAATTTAATTGTTATTCAAATAATAAGGTAAGAGACACAAAAATTCAATATGTAAAGGTGGATCAGAAATGAGAACTAACCTTGTCGTGAACCAATTGAGCAAACTCATCAAGAGTGAAGGAGCATATATGATATATCAACTGCAACAGCATAAGTATAAAGGAAATGAAAAACCAGCTCAAGAAAAGTCAGTCGTAAGTCTTAGCATTAGAATTCAACATGCAATAATCCCAGCAAAAAGTCTGCACATACAACCACTATTAAATCCTACAGGGGGGAAAATGCAGGAATCAAGAAAAAAGTTTTAACATTATTACTTTTTTCATTAATTTGTTTTCAAGCAGAACAATAAACGAGCATGTCTTAGTCCTGCAACACATGATGAAGAAAGTCTAGAGAAGGATGTGGTAAATAAAAATTATACGATAAGATAGAGCCAACCCCCAACAGTTTGGACTAATTAAAATTATACGATCTTAAGTCCAAGTCATTAACATGACAGCTATCTAAAATAGAATAATAATTAAAAAAAGCTTATATATATATATATATATATATAGATGCATACTATCAGCATTTTTTAAATTCCAATGGACATGCTAAACAAAAGATCAAATAAGAGATAGGGAGTCACTGAATTGTTTCAGCATATAGCAGGGAAACTATGTCTACAAAACAGTCATTAACCATATCTGATTCTTAAAATCATTAGGGATAGCAGATAATGTATATCTTGCATTTGCCGGGTAAAAAATTAGTCATGAATAAGACTTCAATCATGTGCATTATAAAAGCTACTGCAATAGAAAGACAGTATGCAGCATCTTTTGCATATGATATATCTTGGTAGAGGACTAATTTTAAAAATTCAGTTTGATAAAAAAATTTGCTAACTATGCACCTTAAACAATTTCTTGACAATCTCTGGAGAAGAATCCCAAAGTTGGGTACAGAATGGCTGCTTCATCTCAAGTTCTTAACAGAATTTGGAGGAAACTTAGTCACAGAAAATCTGCAAATCAAATGAAGTTACAGATATCAACAACTTCAAATACACAAATCTAAAAATAATACATGCATTCAACATGATATAGAAATTTGTCAGATTCTTCCTACAAAACCAACCTTTGTAAAGTGAACAACCATGTATACCATTAGCAGCAAAATGATCTGAATACATTAGTGGATTTAGTCCTGCTTCAAACTCTTGCAGCTCTAGCTGTTCATCATCCACAAGCATAACTACATGATAATGGTATTCTCAAGATATTGCTCCTTCCAAAGCAAGTTCACATTTTACTATATCCAATTGCTTGAGATGATCGTCCTAGTTGGGTTCCACCTGAGATGATCGTCCTGGTTGGGTTCCACCTGACATATAACAAGAAGTTATATGTTACTGCTTAAACAGCATAATTTCAATAATAACTTATTACATACCTCTCTTCTTCTGGTGGACTGTTTCCTCCCATCATGTGATTTCTTTCTTAACCTTACCTGTTTCTAAATACATAACTAATTGTCAGAACTCTGTAAGTAACCATTAGGATCAATTTATAAGATCACCAATCCACAAAGGCCATACAGAAAGGTAAATGGACAAAAAAATTTCATTAAATTAAAAGTAAATGACTTAAAGCCACAGGAGCTTTTTTTAGGTGCTATAGATGTTGAGATTGGAGATACAGCCACTTCCCTGTCAGTATAACCGTTACCAGTAGATATATTACCCCCAACAGGATAAGCTGCCCACCAAACTGTCATCAAACCTTTCCCAATACCATGTTTCTTCGCTAGAGTCATCAAACCTTTTCCAGTACCATGCTTCTTCGCCGAAGCACTCTTTTTATTAGAAAACTGGTTACTGGCGTGCTCTTCCACCTACTGCCCACCCACACACACAGATAAAAAGTCAAGGAGTTCATGTGAAAATTAGTAAAGATAGTATAATGAGAGTGGTCAAGGTAAAACAAGTAGGCCATGAAAACTTTCAGAGAATTGCAAGTAAAAATCTTTCTCAAGAACCTCAATCCTTTTGCTTGCTCTTTGGTTGTCTTGGCAAGATGGACAAGATTTTTTAGGATCTAAACAAGCAAAGACATTATGAGAAAAATGTTATAATAGAACCAAATAATGCAAGGCAAGTTAAGATTGTGTGAGAGAGAATGGGAGAATAAAAGAAAATCTAAAAGGGTAATAAATGCCCAAAAAGGCTGCTATATTAGTCTCCCATTACCTTATATACCATTTCATTGTTAGGTAACAAATTTGTTAGAAAATTTCAATAGAAAACAAAACCCCGTACAAAGGAAGTATAAACACACCCCTAAATAACTTCCAAGCACTAGTGTTTGTGGAAAGTAGATGTAAATACCAAGCAAAGAAAAAGTAACAAATTTAACCACCCCCACAAGGAAGGCACAAACATTCTAGAGGAAAAGCAATGAAGTTTGTAACACCCCAGCCTTTACAAAATAAATAAACAAATAAAAGGTTGTTTTGAAAATTATTTAAGTATGGGCATTTTTGTAATAAGACCTAAGCCTGACCCAAGCCTAACCCTAACCTTATATGTAACCCACATTGGCTTCCTCATCTATTTTTCTAAAGTGCCACCTCCCATCACTCTTCCCTCTTTCCTCTGGTGTTTCCATTCCCCATAGTCGAAAATCCCCTCTCTCATATTCATGTGAAGTTTATTCACTTTTGCCTCTTAGATTTTTATCTTGGCCGACTCATGGAAGGTTCTGTTCCAATCAAAATCCACCACCAAGAGTTTTAGTGGCTATTTTGACAGACCCATTTGAAAGACCATCCCTCTAAGTTAGGTTAATTCAATAGATGAGGTAAAAATCTAAGTACTCTATCATTTTCTTCTATGAAATCCTTTGGGTTTTGTTATTTTATGATGTTTATGGTATATACTTGGGTATGAGGATTTGGGCAGCAAGGGTTTTTATTAAATCTGAAAATTTCAAACTATTTGGGGGTGTTTTCCTTGATGGGGTGTTTTGGTTGTTTATTTTACTAATGGGTATTTGAGGGTTAGTTTGCTAGATTAACTATGGATCATGCTGTTGCATATGTTGATGTGAGTTAATTTTTGGACGTGTGTTCTTTGCATTTAAAATGACTTTGGCAAATGTGGGTGTGAGTGAAGTGATAACTACATATTTATGCAAGTGAAGTGTGAGCATGTGCTTTTTGCATATCAAGTGTTTGATAAGTTGTTTATATGAGATATTGGGTTTAATTCCTTGCTTTTAATCTTAATGCCCACCCTTACCTTCCCCCGAACAGTCGAATGCCCCCTCTGGTAGATTTTTGAATAAGTTTGTTGTTTTTAACCAAGAGTCAAGAGACAAGTATTACAATTTATTTTGCTAAGAAAAGATAAGTTTTACATTTTATTTGAAAAAAAGACAGAAAAAAGAAAAAAGCAAACTGATAACCTAATGATAGACTCACGACAGTTTTTTTTTCCTGATAATTATTAGAAGTCTAACGAACCTATTGGTGTTTTACAGTAATTGAAAATTAATATTTTTCAGGGAATCTCAATGAGCTAATCCATGGGTTTTATGGGTCAACAAGTTGCTATTGCTACAAAGTCTCAAAAGGTGGGAAATAGTCTATAAAGCACGGGTGAGTTTTTGGGTGCCTATTGCAACAAATTTTTATGTTGTAATAGGTTATTGCAACAAACTGTTTTGTTGCAATAAGTTACTACCTCCTTCGGAAACATATTGCAACAAACTATTTTGTTGCGATAGGTTTCTGCAACAAATTATTTTGTTGTGATAGGATATTGCAACAAAAGATTTTGTTACGATAGGTTTTTGTAACAAATTCTTTGTTGCAATAAGTTACTATCACAGTGGTTATTAAATTGAGATCAAGACCTCGAGCACACTAAGCACACTTACAAAATGTTAGGTTATGTTTGGTAACAATTTTTGTATTCTATTTTCAAAATCTTGTTTTCGGGAGTATAAAGAAAAAACAATTTTCATGTATTTTTTAAATCAAGAACATGGTTGGTTAGTTGAATTAGAAGAAGATTTCAAGTTTGGATTTTTTTTTTCCCTTCATTTGAATTAGAAGAAGATTGTACATGAATTTGATTGATTGATTGATTTTAATACTGGGTTTACTAGTTTCACCTATTGATTGATTAATTGATTATAATGAATTGCCTCATTTTTTTTTCCATATTGCAACAAATTATTGTTGCAATAGGGTATTGCAACAAATTTTTTTGTTCCAATAACCTTTTACAACAAAAACATTTGTAGTGGGCACGTCAATTCGTAGGAGAAGCATACAGAACACATGACAGAATATAAAATAAGGCTTACGTAACCAACAATAGTATAGTAAGGTTTTTAACTATGTATCAAACATAACTAATAAACCGTAGTTAAGTTATGCTACTGTACGTATGAGCATAGTTATAATAGTGAGCTTACATAGAAAACTGTAACACACTAAAAAAAGAAAAAAGTAAGAAAAAAACTGAGCATTCCTGGCCCATCATTTGGATGTCACACTCAATCATCTCCAACTAAAATGGTGCCTCGACAATAGGGGCATGTAGTGGCTCGAGCCAAGTGGCGTGCAATACAATTGTGGTGGTGCATGTGCTTGCATGATGGATGACACGCCAACTGATCTCCATCAACAAAGTTACAGAGACAAATACAACACGACTCCATGTTATAAGGAACATGAGACACGTTGTGAAAAATGATTGGACGAACCTCCACAAGAGTTCGAGGGTCAACACCAACCTTAGTACGTCGATATCGATATGACACATAAATCGTCAACGTAACAAGCACAAGAATGCAAGCAGAGATGACAAATGTGGCATTGCAATACTGACGCTAAACACTAAGTACGCTCGGAACACACTCGAAATGACGTGAAATAATGACGTCATCCCTGACATCATCCATTACAGAATCTCTACAAAAAGAATATTAATATTTCATTCAGACTTATGTACATGATATGAGACAATTTCATTAATTAAGGACCAGCCTAATATCAACATTAAAATTAATTGATGTCAACAAATTCATTGATAGAAACAACAATATCTTAATGCCCACCCTTACCTTCCCCCGAACAGTCGAAAGCCGCCCTGGTAGATTTTTGGATAAGTTTGTTGTTTTTAACCAAGAGTCAAGAGACAAGTATTACAATTTATTTTGCTACGAAAAGATAAGTTTTACATTTTATTTGAAAAAAAGACAGAAAAAAAAAGAAAAAAAAAAAAAAGCAAACTGATAACTTAATGATAGACTCACGACAGTTTTTTTTTTTTTTCTGATAATTATTAGAAGTCTTACGAACCTATTGGTGTTTTACAGTAATTGAAAATTAATATTTTTCAGGGAATCTCAATGAGCTAATCCATGGGTTTTATGGGTCAAAAAGTTGCTATTGCTACAATGTCTCAAAAGGAGGGAAATAGTCTATAAAGCACGGGAGCGTTTTTGGGTGCCTATTGCAACAAATTTTTATGTTGTAATAGGTTATTGCAACAACCTGTTTTGTTGCAGTAAGTTACTACCACCTTTGGAAACATATTGCAACAAACTATTTTGTTGCGATAGGTTTCTGTGACAAATTATTTTGTTGCGATTGGGTATTGCAACAAAAGTTTTTGTTGCGATAGGTTGTTGTAACAAATTTTTTGTTGCAATAAGTTACTATCACAGTGGTTATTAAAATGAGATCAAGACCTCGAGCACACTAAGCACACTTACAAAATGTTAGGTTATGTTTGGTAACAATTTTTGTATTCTATTTTCAAAATCTTGTTTTTGGGAATACAAAAAAAAAAAAAAAAAACAATTTTCATGTATTTTTGAAATCAAGAACATGGTTGGTTAGTTGAATTAGAAGAAGATTTCAAGTTTGGATTTTTTTTTTCCATCTTTTGAATGAGAAGAAGATTGTACAAGAATTTGATTGATTGATTGATTTTAATACTGGGTTTACTAGTTTCACCTATTGATTGATTAATTGATTATAATGAATTTGCCTCATTTTTTTTCCATATTGCAACAAATTATTGTTGCAATAGGGTATTGCAACAAATTTTTTTGTTCCAATAACCTTTCACAACAAAAACATTTGTAGTGGACATGTCAATTTGTAGAAGAAGCATACAGAACACATGACAGAAGATAAAATAAGGCTTACGTATCCAACAATAGTATAGTAAGGTTTTTAACTATGTATCAAGCATAACTAATAAACCGTAGTTAAGTTATGCTACTGTGTGTATAAGCATAGTCATAATAGTGAGCTTACATAGAAAACTGTAACATACTAAAAAAAGAAAAAAGAAAAAAAAAAAACTGAGCATCCTTGGCCCATCATTTGGATGTCACACTCATTCATCTCCAACTAAAATGGCGCCTCGACAATAGGTGAATGTAGTGGCTCAAGCCAAGTGGCGTGCAATACAATTGCGGTGGTACATGTGCTTGCATGATGGATGACACGCCAACTGATCTCCATCAACAAAGTTACAGAGACAAATACAACATGTCTCCATGTTATAAGGAACATGAGACACGTTGTGAAAAATGATTGGACGAACCTCCACAAGAGGGCGAGGGTCAACACTAACCCTAGTACGCCGATATCGATATGAAACATAAATCGTCAACGTAACAAGCATAAGAATGCAAGCAGAGATGACAAATGTGGCATTGCAATACTGACGCCAAACACTAAGTATGCGAGGAACGCGCTCGAAACGACGTGAAATAATGACGTCATCCCTTACATCATCCACGATAGAATCACAGCAAAAAGAATATTAATATTTCATTCGGACTTATGTACATGATATGAGACAATTTCATTAATTAAGGACCAGCCTAATATCAACATTAAAATTAATTGATGTCAACAAATTCTTAGATACAAACAACAATATCTTAATGCCCACCTTGACCTTCCCCCAAACAATCTAATGCCCCCCTTGGTCGATTTTTAGATAAGTTTGTTGTTTTTAACCAAGAGTCAAGAGACAAGTATTACAATTTATTTTTCTAAGAAAAGATAAGTTTTACATTTTATTTGAAAAAAAAAGTGAAAAAGAAAAAAAAAGAAAAAAGCAAATTGATAACCTAATGATAGACTCACGATAAATTTTTTTATCTAGATAATTTTTAGAAGTCTTACGAACCTATTGGTGTTTTACAGTAATTTAAAATTAATATTTTTGAGGGAATCTCAAAGAGCTAATCCTAGGGTTTTATGGGTCAACAAGTTGCTATTGCAACAAAGTCTTAAAGGGTGGGAAATAGTCAATGAAGCACGGGTGTGTTTTTGGGTGCCTATTGCAACAAATTTTTTTGTTGTAATAGGTTTTTGCTACAATTTGTTTTGTTGCAATAAGTTACTACCACCTTTGGAAACATATTGCAACAAACTATTTTGTTGTGATAGGTTTCTGTAACAAATTATTTTGTTGTGATAGGGTATTGCAACAAATGTTTTTGTTGTGTAGGTTATTGTAACAAATTTTTTGTTGCAATAAGTTACTACCACAGTGGTTATTAAATTGAGATCAAGACCTCGAGCACACTAAGCACACTTACAAAATGCTAGTTTATGTTTGATAACAATTTTTGTTCTCTAATTTCAAGAACTTGTTTTCGGGAATACAAAGAAAAAACAATTTTCATGTATTTTTGAATTCAAGGACACGGTTGGTTAGTTGAATTAGAAAAAGATTTCAAGTTTAGATTTTTTTTTTCCATCTTTTGAATTAGAAGAAGATTGTAAATGAATTTGATTGATTGATTGATTTTAATATTGGGTTTACTAGTTTCACCTATTGATTAATAAATTGATTATAATGAATTTGCCTCATTTTTTTTTTTTCATATTGCAAAAAATTATTTTGTTGCAATAGGGTATTGCAACAAATTTTTTTTTCCAATAACCTATTACAACAAAAACATTTGTAGTGGATACGTCAATTCGTAGAAGAAGCATATAGAACACATGACAGAATATAAAATAAGGCTTACGTAACCAACAATAGTATAGTAAGGTTTTTAACTATGTATCAAACATAACTAATAAACCGTAGTTAAGTTTTGCTACTGTATTTATGAGCATACTCATGATAGTGAGCTTACATAGAAAACTGTAACACACTTAAAAAAAAAAAAGTGAGCATCCTTGGCTCATCATTTGGATGTCACACTTAATTGTCTCCAAATGAAATGGCGCCTCAACAATAGGGGCATGTAGTGGCTCGAGCCAAGTGGCGTGCAATACAATTGCAGTGGTACACATGCCTGCATGATAGATGACACGCCAACTGTTCTCCACCAACAAAGTTACAAAGACAAATATAACACGTCTCCATGTTATAAGGAACATGCGACACGTTGTGAAAAATGATTGTACGAACCCCCATAGGAATGCGATGGTCAACACCAACCCTAGTACGTCGATATCGATATGACACATATATCATCAACGTAACAAGCATAAGAATGCAAGCAGAGATGACAAATGTGGCATTGCAATACTGACGCCAAACACTAAGTATGCAAGGAACACGCTCGAAAGGACGTGAAATAATGACATCATCCCTGACATCATCCATTACGGAATCTCTACAACGAGAATATTAATATTTCATTCAGACTTATGTACATGATATGGAACAATTTCAATAATTAAGGACCAACCTAACATCAACATTAAAATTAATTGATGTCAACAAATTCATAGATAGAAACAACAATATCTTAATGCCTACCCTTAACTTCCCCCGAACAGTCTAATGCCCCCCCTGGTAGATTTTTTGATAAGTTTGTTGTTTTTAACTAGAGTCGAGAGACAAGTATTACAATTTATTTTGCTAAGAAAAGATAAGTTTTACATTTTATTTGAAAAAAAGAAAGCAAAAGAAAAAGGAAAAAAGCAAATTGACAACTTAATGATAGACTCACGATAGTTTTTTTTTCCTGATAATTATTAGAAGTCTTACGAACCTATTGGTGTTTTACAGTAATTGAAAATTAATATTTTTGAGGGAATCTCAATGAGCTAATCCATGGGTTTTATGGGTTAGCAAGTTGCTATTGCAACAAAGTCTCAAAGGGTGGGAAATAGTCTATAAAGCTTGGGTGCGTTTTCGGGTGCCTATTGCAATAAATTTTTTCGTTGTAATAGGTTATTTCAACAAACAGTTTTCTTGCAATAAGTTACTACAACCTTTGGAAACATATTGCAACAAACTATTTTGTTGCAATAGGTTTCTGCGACAAATTATTTTGTTGCGATAAGGTATTGCAACAAATGTTTTTGTTGCGATAGGTTATTGTAACAAATTTTTTGTTGCAATAAGTTACTACCGTAGTGGTTATTAAATTGAGATCAAGACCTCGAGCACACTAAGCAAACTTACAAAATGTTAGGTTATGTTTGGTAACAATTTCTGTTTTCTATTTTCAAAAACTTGTTTCGGGATTACAAAGAAAAAACAATTTTCATGTATTTTTGAAATCAAGAACATGGTTGGTTAGTTGAATTAGAAGAAGATTTCAAGTTTGGATTTTTTTTTTCCATCTTTTGAATTAGAAGAAAACTGTACATGAATTTGATTGGTTGATTGATATTAATACTGGGTTTACTAGTTTCACCTATTGATTGATAAATTGATTATAATGAATTTGCCTCATTTTTTTCCATATTGCAACAAATTATTTTGTTTCAATAGGGTATTGCAACAAATTTTTTTGTTCCAATAACCGATTGCAACAAAAACATTTGTAGTGGACACGTCAATTCGTAGAAGAAGGATACAGAACATATGACAGAATATATAATAAGGCTTACGTAACCAACAATAGTATAGTAAGGTTTTTAACTATGTATCAAACATAACTAATAAACTGTAGTTAAGTTATGCTACTGCATGAATGAGCGTAGCCATAATAGGGAGCTTACATAGAAAATTGTAACACACAAAAAGAAAAAAAAAAAGAGCATCCTTGTCCCATCATTTGGATGTCACACTTAATTGTCTCCAATTGAAATGGCGCCTCGACAATAGGGGCACGTAGTGGCTCGAGCCAAGTGGCGTGCAATACAATTGCGGTGGTACACGTGCCTGCATGATGGATGACACGCCAACTGATCTCCACCAACAAAGTTACAAAGACAAATACAAACGTCTCCATGTTATAAGGAACATAAGACACATTGTGAAAAATGATTGTACGAACTCCCACAGGAATGCGAGGGTCAACACCAACCCTAGTACGTCGATATCGATATGACACATAAATCATCAAAGTAACAAGCATAAGAATGCAAGCAAAGATGACAAATGTGGCATTGCAATACAGACGCCAAACACTAAGTATGTGAGGAACACGCTCGCAGGGATGTGAAATAATGACGTCATCCCTGACATCATCCAAGGCAGAATCACAGCAAAAAGAATATTAATATTTCATTCAACTTATGTACATGATATGAGACAATTTCATTAATTAAGGACTAACCTAACATCAACATTAAAATTAATTGATGTCGACAAATTCTTGGATATAATCAACAATATCTTAATGCCCACCCTGACCTTCCCCTAAACAGTCTAATGCCATCCCTGGTAGATTTTTCGATAAGTTTGTTGTTTCTAACTAATAGTTAGGAGACAAGTATTACAATTTATTTTTCTCAGAAAAGATAAGTTTTATATTTTATTTGAAAAAAAAAAAGAAAAAAGAAAAAGGAAAAAAGCAAACTGAAAACTTAATGATAGACACACGATAAATTTTTTTTCCTGATAATTTTTAGAAGTCTTACAAACCTATTGGTGTTTTACAGTAATTTAAAATTAATATTTTTGATGGAGTCTTAATGAGCTAATCCATGGGTTTTATGGGTCAACAAGTTGCTATTGCTACAAAGTCTCAAAGTGTGGGAAATAGTCTATGAAGCACGGGTGTGTGTTCGGGTGCCTATTGCAACAAAATTTTATGTTGTAATAGGTTATTGCAACAAACTGTTTTGTTGCACTAAGTTACTACCACCATTGGAAACATATTGCAAGAAACTATTTCGTTGCGATAGGTTTCTGCAACAAATTATTTTGTTGCGATAGGGTATTGCAACAAATGTTTTTGTTCAAGAAGTTACTACCGCAGTGGTTATTAAATTGAGATCAAGACCTCGAGCACACTAAGCACACTTACAAAATGTTAGGTTATGTTTGGTAACTATTTTTGTTTTCTATTTTCAAAAACTTGTTTTTGGGAATACAATGAAAAAACAATTTTCATGTATTTTTGAAATCAAGAACATGGTTGGTTAGTTGAATTTGAAGAAGAATTCAAGTTTGGATTTTTTTTCCAACTTTTGAATTAGAAGAAGATTGTATATGAATTTGATTGATTGATTGATTTTAATATTGGGTTTACTAGTTTCACCTATTGATTGATAAATTGATTATAATGAATTTGCCTCATTTTTTTTTCCATATTGCAACAAATTATTTTGTTGCAGTAGGGTATTGCAACAATTTTTTTTTTCCAATAACCTATTACAACAAAAACATTTGTAGTGGACACATCAATTCGTAGAAAAAGCATACAGAACACATGACAGAATAGAAAATAAGGCTTATGCCACCAACAATAGTATAGTAAGGTTTTTAACTATGTATCAAACACAACTAATAAACCGTAATTAAGTTTTGCTACTGTATGTATGAGCATACTCATAATAGTGAGCTTACATAGAAAACTGTAACACACTAAAAAAAAAAAAAAAAATGAACATCCTTGGCCAATCATTTGGATGTCACACTCAATTGTCTCCAAATGAAAAGGCGCCTCGACAATAGGGGCATGTAGTGGCCCGATCCAAGTGGCGTGCAATACAATTGCGGTGGTACACGTGCCTGCATGATGGATGACACGCCAACTGTTCTCCACCAACAAAGTTACAAAGACAAATACAACACGTCTCCATGTTATAAGGAACCCGAGACACGTTGTGAAAAATGATTGTACGAACCCCCATAGGAATGCGAGGGTCAACACCAACCCTAGTACGTCGATATCGATATGACACATATATCATCAACGTAACAAGCATAAGAATGCAAGCAGAGATGACAAATGTGGCATTGCAATACTGACGCCAAACACTAAGTATGCGAGGAACACGCTCAAAAGGACGTGAAATAATGACGTCATCCCTGACATCATCCATTACAGAATCTCTACAACAAGAATATTAATATTTCATTCAGACTTATGTACATGATATGGAACAATTTCATTAATTAAGGACCAGCCTAACATCAATATTAAAATTAATTGATGTAAACAAATTCATAGATAGAAACAACAATATCTTAATGCCCACCCTTAACTTCCCCCGAACAATCTAATGCCCCCCTTGGTAGATTTTTGGATAAGTTTGTTGTTTTTAACCCAGAGTCGAGAGACAACTATTACAATTTATTTTTATGAGAAAAGATAAGTTTTACATTTTATTTGAAAAAAAAGAATGAAAAGAAAAAGGAAAAATGAAAAAAGCAAACTGATAACTTAATGATAGACTTACGATAGTTTTTTTTTTTCCCTGATAATTGTTAGAAGTCTTACGAACCTATTGGTGTTTTACAGTAATTGAAAATTAATATATTTGAGGTAATCTCAATGAGCAAATCCATGGGTTTTATGGGTCAACAAGTTGCTATTGCAACAAAGTCTTAAAGGGTGGGCAATTGTCTATAAAGCTCGGGTGCGTTTTCGGGTGCCTATTGCAACAAATTTTTTTGTTGTAATAGGTTATTTCAACAAACAGTTTTCTTGCAATAAGTTACTACAACCTTTGGAAACATATTGCAACAAACTATTTTGTTGCGATAGGTTTCTGCGACAAATTATTTTGTTGCGATAAGGTTTTGCAACAAATGTGTTTGTTGCGATAGGTTATTGTAACAAATTTTTTGTTGCAAAAAGTTACTATCACAGTGGATATTAAATTGAGATCAAGACCTCGAGCACACTAAGCACACTTACAAAATGTTAGGTTATGTTTGGTAACAATTTTTGTTTTCTATTTTCAAAAACTTGTTTCGGGATTACAATGAACAAACAATTTTCGTGTATTTTTGAAATCAATAACATGGTTGGTTTGTTGAATTAGAAGAAGATTTCATGTTTGGATTTCTTTTTCCATCTTTTGAATTAGAAGAAGAATGTATATGAATTTGATTGATTGATTGATTGATTTTAATTCTGGGTTTACTAGTTTCACCTATTGATTGATAAATTGATTATAATGAATTTGCCTTATTTTTTTCCATATTGAACAAATTATTTTTTTGCAATAGGGTATTGCAACAAATTTTTTTGTTCCAATAACCTATGACAACAAAGCCATTTGTAGTGGACACGTCAATTCGTAGAAGAAGCATACAGAACATACAACAGAATATAAAATAAGGCTTACGTAACCAACAATAGTATAGTAAGGTTTTTAACTATGTATCAAACATAACTAATAAACTGTAGTTAAGTTATGCTATTGTATGTATGAGCATAGTCATAACAGTGAGCTTACATAGAAAATTTTAACAAAAAAAAAAAAAAAATGGGCATCCTTGTCCCATCATTTGGATGTCACACTCAATTGTCTCCAACTGAAATGGCGCCATGACAATAAAGGCATGTAGTGGCTCGAGCCAAGTGGCGTGCAATACAATTGCGGTGGTACACGTTCCTACATGATGGATGACACGCCAACTGTTCTCCACCAACAAAGTTACAAAGACAAATACAATATGTCTCCCTATTATAAGGAACATGAGACACGTTGTGAAAAATGATTGTACGAACCCCCACAGGAATGCTAGGGTCAACACCAACCCTAGTACGTCGATGTTGATATGACACATAAATCAGCAAAGTAACAAGCATAAGAATGCAGGCAGAGATGACAAATGTGGCATTGCAATATTGACGCCAAACACTAAGTATGCGAGAAGCACGCTCGCAGTGACGTGAAATAATGACGTCATCCCTGACATCATCCATGACAGAATCACAGCAAAAAGAATATTAATATTTCATTCAGCTTATGTACATGATATGAGACAATTTCATTAATTAAGGACCAACCCAACATCAACATTAAAATTAATTGATGTCAACAAATTCTTAGATATAAACAACAATATCTTAATGCCCACCTTAACCTTCCCCCAAACAATCTACTTCCCCTACTGGTAGATTTTTCGATAAGTTTGTTGTTTCTAACCAATAGTCAAGAGACAAGTATTACAATTTATTTTTCTAAGAAAAGATAAGTTTTACATTCTATTAGAAAAAAAAAAAAAAGAAAAAAAAAGGAAACTAAAAACTTACTGATGGACACATGATAAATTTTTTTTCCTGATAATTTTCAGAAGTCTTACGAACCTATTGGTGTTTTACAGTAATTTAAAATTAATATTTTTGAGGGAATCCCAATGAGCTAATCCATGGGTTTTATGGTCAACAGGTTGCAATTGCTACAAAGTCTCAAAGGGTGGGAAATTGTCTATGAGGCAAAGGTGCATGTTCGGGTGCCTATTGCAACAAATTTTTATGTTGTAATAGGTTATTGCAACAAACTATTTTGTTGCAATAAGTTGCTACCACCTTTGGAAACATATTGCAACAAACTATTTTGTTGCAATAGGTTTCTGCGACCAATTATTTTGTTGCGATAGTGTATTGCAACAAATGTTTTTGTAGCGATAGGTTATTGTAACAAATTTTTTGTTGCAATAAGTTACTATCACAGTGGTTATTAAATTGAGATCAAGACCTCAAGCACACTAAGCACACTAACAAAATGTTAGGTTATATTTGGTAACAATTTTTGTTTTCTATTTTCAAAAACTTGTTTTCGGGAATACAAAGAAAAAACAATTTTCATGTATTTTTGAAATCAAGAACATGGTTGGTTAGTTGAATTAGAAGAAGATTTCAAATTTGATTTTTTTTTTCCATCTTTCGAATTAGAAGAAGAATGTAAATGAATTTGATTAACTGATTGATTTTAATACTGGGTTTACTAGTTCCACCTATTTATTGATTAATTGATTACAATGAATTTGCCTCATTTTTTTTCCATATTGCAACAAATTATTTTGTTGCAATAGGGTATTGCAACAAATTTTTTTGTTCCACTAACCTATTACAACAAAAACATTTGTAGTGGACAAGTCAATTCGTAGAAGAAGCATACAGAACACATGACAGAATATAAAATAAGGTTTACGTAACCATCAATAGTATAGTAAGGATTTTAACTATGTATCAAGCATAACTAATAAACCGTAGTTAAGTTATGCTACTGTATGTATGAGCATAGTCATAAGAGTGAGCTTACATAGAAAACTGTAACACCCGAAAAAAAATTAGCATCCTTATCCCGTCATTTGGATGTCACACTCAACCGTCTCCAACTGAAATGACACCTTGACAATAAGGGCATGTATTGGCTCGAGGCAAGTGGCGTGCAATACAATTGCGGTGGTACGTGTGCCTGCATGATGGACAACACGCCAACTGATCTCCATCAACAAAGTTACAAAGACAAATACAACACGTCTCCATGTTATAAGGAACACGAGACACGTTTTGAAAAATGATCGTACGAACCCCCACTGGAGTGCGAGCGTCAACACCAGCCCTAGTACGTCGATATCGATATGACACATAAATCATCAATGTAACAAGCATAAGAATGCAAGCAGAGACTACAAATGTGGCATTGCAATACTGACGCCAAACACAAAGTATGTGAGGAACACGCTTGAAAGGACGTGAAATAATGACATCATCCCTATCATCATCCATTACAGAATCTCTACAAAAAGAACATTAATATTTCATTCAGACTTATGTACATGATATGAGACAATTTCATTAATCAACGACCAGCCTAACATCAAAATTAAAATTAATTGATGTCAACAAATTCATAGATAGAAACAACAATATCTTAATGCCCACCCTTACCTTCCCCCGAACAGTCTAATGCCCCCCCTGGTAGATTTTTGGTTAAGTTTGTTGTTTTTAACCCAGAGTCAGTAGACAAGTATTGCAATTTATTTTGCTAAGAAAAGATAAGTTTTACTTAATGATAGACTCACGATAGTTTTTTTTTCCTGGCATTTATTAGAAGTCTTACGAACCTATTGGTGTTTTACAATAATTGAAAATTAATATTTTTGAGGGAATCTCAATGAGCTAATCCATGGGTTTTATGGGTCAGCAAGTTGCTATGGGTGCAAAGTCTCAAAAGGTGGGAAATAGTCTAGAAAGCACGGGTGTGTTTTCGGTTGCCTATTGCAACAAATTTTTTTGTTTTAATAGGTTATTGCAACAAACTGTTTTATTGCAATAAGTTACTACCACCTTTGGAAACATATTGTAACAAACTATTTTGTTGCTATAGGTTTCTGCAACATATTATTTTGTTGCGATAGGGTTTTCCAGTAAATGTTTTTGTTGTGATAGGTTACTGTAACAAATTTTTTGTTGCAATAAGTTACTACCACAGTGGTTATTAAATTGAGATCAAGACCTCGGGCACACTAAGCACACTTACAAAATGTTAGGTTATGTTTGATAATATTTTTTGTTTTCTATTTTCAAAAACTTGTTTTCGGGAATACAAAGAAAATACAATTTTCATGTATTTTTGACTTTGAGGACAAGGTTGGTTAGTTGAATTAGAAGAAGATTTCAAGTTTGGTTTTTTTTTTTTTTCCATATTTTGAATTAGAAGAAGATTGTACAGGAATTTGATTGATTGATTGATTTTAATACAATGTTTACTAATTTCACCTATTCATTGATTAATTGATTACAATGAATTTGCCTCATTTTTTTTTCCATCTTGCAACAAATTATTTTGTTGCAATTGGGTATTGCAACATATTTTTTTGTTCCAATAACCTATTACAACAAAAACATTTGTCGTGGACACGTCAATTCATAGAAGAAGCATACAGAACACATGCCAGAATTTAAAATAAGGTTTATGTAACCAACAATAGTATAGTAAGGTTTTTAACTATGTATCAAGCATAACTAATAAACCGTAGTTAAGTTATGCTACTGTATGTATGAGCATAGTCATAAGAGTGAGCTTACATAGAAAACTGTAACACACTAAAAAAAAAAATTTTGAGCATCCTTGTCCCATCATTTGGATGTCACACTCAATCGTCTCCAACTGAAATGGCGCCTCGACAATAGGGGCATGTAGTGGCTCGAGCCAAGTGGCGTGTAATACAATTGCGGTGGTACACGTGCCTACATGATGGATGACACACCAACTGATCTCCATCAACAAAGTTACAAAGACAAATACAACACGTCTCCATCTTATAAGGAACATGAGACACGTTGTGAAAAATGATTGTACGAACTCCCACTGGTGTGCGAGGGTCAACACCAGCCCTAGTACGTCGATATCGATATGACAAATAAATCATCAACGTAACAAGCATAAGAATGCAAGCAGAGATTACAAATGGGGCATTGCAATACAGACGCCAAACACTAAGTAAGCAAGGAACAAGCTCGAAGGGACGTGAAATAATGACGTCATCCCGGTCATCATCCATTACAGAATCTCTACAAAAAGAATATTAATATTTCATTCGGACTTATGCACATGATATGAGGCAATTTCAATAATTCACGACCAGCCTAACATCAACATTAAAATTAATTGATGTCAACAAATTCATAGATAGAAACAACAATATCTTAACGCCGACCCTTACCTTCCCCCAAACAGTCTAATGCCGCCCCTGGTAGATTTTTGGATAAGTTCATTGTTTTTAACCCAGAGTGAAGAGACGTGTATTACAATTCGTTTTGCTAAGAAAAGATAAGTTTTACATTTTATTTGAAAAGAAGAAAGAAAAAGAAAAAGGCAAAAAGAAAAAGCAAACTTATAACTTAATGATAGACTCACGATAGTTTTTTTTATTTCCTGATAATTATGAGAAGTCTTTTGAACCTATTTTTGTTTTACAGTAATTGAAAATTAATATTTTTGAGGGAATCTCAATGAGCTAATCCATGAGATTTGTGGGTCAACAAGTTGCTATTGCAACAAAGTCTCAAAGGGTGGGAAATAGTCTATAAAGCACGGGTGCGTTTTCGGGTGCCTATTGCAAAAAATTTTTTTGTTGTAATAGATTATTTCAACAAGCAGTTTTCTTGCAATAAGTTACTACCACCTGTGTAAACATATTGCAACAAACTATTTTGTTGCGATAGGTTTCTGCGACAAATTATTTTGTTGCGATAGGGTATTGCAACAAATGTTTTTGTTGCGATAGGTTATTGTAACAGATTTTTTGTTGCAATAAGTTACTATCACAGTGGTTATTAAATTGAGACCAAGACCTCGAGCACACTAAGCACACTTACAAAATGTTAGGTTATGTTTGGTAATAATTTTTGTTTTCTATTTTCAAAAACTTGTTTTTAGGATTACAAAGAAAAAACAATTTTCTTGTATTTTTGAAATGAAGATCATGGTTGGTTAGTTGAATTAGAAGAAGATTTGAAGTTTGGATTTTTTTTTTTTTCCATCTTTTGAATTAGAAGAAGACTGTACATGAATTTGATTGATTCATTGATTTTAACACTGGGTTTACTAGTTTTACCTATTGACTGATAAATTGATTATAATGAATTTGCCCCATTTTTTTTCCATATTGCAACAAATTATTTTGTTGTGATGGGGTATTGCAACAAATTATTTTGTTCCAATAACCTATTACAACAAAAACATTTGTAGTGGGCACGTCAATACGTAAAAGAAGCATACAGAACACATGACAGAATATAAAATAAGGCTTACGTAACCAACAATAGTATAGTAAGGGTTTTAACTTTGTATCAAACATAACTAATAAACTGTACTTAAGTTATCCTACAGTATGTATAAGCATAGTCATAATAGTGAGCTTACATAGAAAATTGTAACACACAAAAAAAAAAAAAAAGGGCATCCTTGTCCCATCATTTGGATGTCACACTCGATTGTCCCCAACTGAAATGGCGCCTCGACAATAGGGTCATGTAGGGCCTTGAGCCAAGTGGCGTGCAATACAATTGCGGTGGTACACGTGCCTGCATTATGGATGACATGCCAACTGATCTACACCAACAAAGTTACAAAGACGAATACAACACGTCTCCATGTTATAAGGAACATGAGACACATTGTGAAAAATGATTATGCGAACCCCTACAGGAATGCGAGGGTCGACACCAACCCTACTACGTCGATATCGATATGACACATAAATCATCAATATAAAAAGCATAAGAATGCAAGCAGAGATGACAAATGTGGCATTGCAACACTGACGCCAAACACTAAGTATGCGAGGAGCACGCTCGCAGGGACGTGAAATAATGATGTCATCCCTGACATCATCCATGACAAAATCACAGCAAAAAGAATATTAATATTTCATTCAACTTATGTACATGATATGAGACAATTTCATTAATTGAGGACCAACCTAACATCAACATTAAAATTAATTGATGACAACAAATTCTTAGATATCAACAACAATATCTTAATGCCAACCCTGGCCTTCCCCCAAACAGTCTAATGCCCCCCCTGGTAGATTTTTCGAAAAGTTTGTTGTTTCTAGCCAATAGTCAAGAGACAAGTATTACAATTTATTTTTCTAAAAAAATGATAAGTTTTACATTTTATTTGAAAAAAAGAAAAAAGAAAAAAGCAAACTGAAAACTTAATGATAGACAAACGATAAATTTTTTTTTTTTTTGATAATTTTTAGAAGTCTTACGAACCTATTGGTGATTTACTGTAATTTAAAATTAATATTTTTGAGGGTGTCTCAATGAGCTGATCCCTGGGTTTTATGGGCCAACAAGTTGCTATTGCTGCAAAGTCTCAAAGTGTGGGAAATTGTCTATGAAACACGGGTGCGTGTTCGGGTGCCTATTGAAACAAAATTTTATGTTGTAATAGGTTATTGCAACAAACTATTTTGTTGCAATAATTTACTACCACCTTTGGAAACATATTGCAACAAACAATTTTGTTGCGATAGGTTTCTGCAACAAATTATTTTGTTGCGATAGGTTATTGTAACAAATTTTTTGTTGCAAGAAGTTACTACCACACTGGTTATTAAATTGAGATCAAGACCTCGAGCACACTAAGCACCCTTACGAAATGTTAGGTTATGTTTGCTAACAATTTTTGTTTTCTGTTTTCAAAAACTTGTTTTCGGGAATACAATGAAAAAACAATTTCCTTGATTTTTGAAATCAAGAACATGGTTGGTTATTTGAATTACAAGAAGATTTCACGTTTGGATTTTTTTTCCATCTTTTGAATTAGAAGAAGATTATATATGAATTTGATTGATTGATTGATTTTAATATTGGGTTTACTAGTTTCACCTATTGATTGATAAATTGATTATAATGAATTTGCCTCATTTTTTTTCCATATAGCAACAAATTATTTTGTTGCAATAGGGTATTGCAACAAATTTTTTTGTTCCAATAACCTATTACAACAAAAATATTTGTAGTGGACACGTCAATTCGTAGAACAAGCATATAGAACACATGACAGAATATAAAAAAAGGCTTATGTAACCAACAATAGTACAGTAAGGTTTTTAACTATGTATCAAACATAACTAATAGACCGTAGCTAAGTTAAGCTACTGTATGTATGAGCATACTCATAATAGTGAGCTTACATAGAAAACTGTAACACACTAAAAAAAAAAAAAAAATGGGCATCCTTGTCCCATCATTTGGATGTCACACTCTATTGTTTGCAACTGAAATGGTGCCTCTACAATAGGGGCATGTAGTGCCTCGAGCCAAGTGGCGTGCAATGCAATTGCGGTGGTACACGTGCCTGCATGATGGATGACACGCCAACTGTTCTCCACCAGCAAAGTTACAAACACAAATACAACATGTCTCCATGTTGTAAGGAACATGAGACATGTTGTGAAAAATGATTGTACGAACCCCCATAGGAATGCGAGGGTCAACACCAACCCTAGTACGGCGATATCGATATGACCCATAAATCATCAACGTAACAAGCATAAGAATGCAAGCAGAGATGACAAATGTGGCATTGCAATACTAACACCAAACACTAAGTATGCGAGGAACACGCTCGAAAGGACGTGAAATAATGACGTCATCCCTGACATCATCCATTACAGATTCACTACAACAAGAATATTAATATTTCGTTCAGACTTATGTACATGATACGGAACAATTTCATTAATTAAGGACCAGCCTAACATCAACATTAAAATTAATTGATTTCAGCAAATTCATGGATAGAAACAACAATATCTTAATGCCCACCCTTAACTTCCCCCGAACAATCTAATGCCCCCCTTGGTAGATTTTTGGATAAGTTTGTTGTTTTTAATCAGAATCGAAAGACAATTATTACAATTTATTTTGCTAAGAGAAGATAAGTTTTACATTTTCATTAAAAAAAGAAAGAAAAAAAAAGGAAAAAGAAAAAAAGCAAACTGATAACTTAATGATAGACTCACGATAGTTTTTTTTTCCGTGATAATTGTTAGAAGTCTTACGAACCTATTGGTGTTTTACAGTAATTGAAAATTAATATTTTTGAGGGAATCTCAATGAGCTAATCCATGGGTATTATGGGTCAACAAGTTACTATTGCTACAAAGTCTCAAAGGGTGGGAAGTAGTCTATAAACCACAGGTGCGTTTTCGGGTGCCTATTGCAACAAATTTTTTTGCTGTAATAGGTTATTTCAACAAACATTTTTCTTGCAATAAGTTACTACAACCTTTGGAAACATATTGCAACAAACTATTTTGTTGCGATAGGTTTCTGCGACAAATTATTTTGTTGCGATAGGGTATTGCAACAAATGTTTTTGTTCCAATAACCTATTACAACAAAAACATTTGTAGTGGACACGTCAATTCGTAGAAGGAGCATATGGAACACATGACAGAATATAAAATAAGGCTTACATAACCAACAATTGTATAGTAAGGTTTTAACTATGTATCAAACATAACTAATAAACCGTAGTTAAATTATGCTACTGTATGTATGAGCATACTCATAATAGTGAGCTTACATAGAAAACTGTAACACACTAAAAAAAAAAAATGAGCATCCTTGTCCCATCATTTGGATGTCACACTCTATTGTTTGCAACTGAAATGGTGCCTCGACAATAGGGGCATGTAGTGCCTCGAGCCAAGTGGCGTGCAATGCAATTGCGGTGGTACACGTGCCTGCATGATGGATGACACGCCAACTGTTCTCCACCAACAAAGTTACAAAGACAAATACAACACATCTCCATGTTATAAGGAACATGAGACACGTTGTGAAAAATGATTGTACAAACCCCTACAGGAATGCG
Source organism: Lithocarpus polystachyus (assembly GCA_033629205.1). Classification (NCBI taxonomy): domain Eukaryota; kingdom Viridiplantae; phylum Streptophyta; class Magnoliopsida; order Fagales; family Fagaceae; genus Lithocarpus; species Lithocarpus polystachyus. The sequence continues at coordinate 51,100,805 of CM066165.1, read as the reverse complement.
AGGGTCAACACCAACCCTAGTACGTCGATATCGATACGACACATAAATCATCAACATAACAAGCATAAGAATGGAAGCAGAGATGACAAATGTGGCATTGCAATACTGACACCAAACACTAAGTATGCGAGGAACACGCTCGCAAGGACGTGAAATAATGACGTCATCCCTGACATCATCCACGACAGAATCACAGCAAAAAGAATATTAATATTTCATTCAGACTTATGTACATGATATGAGACAATTTCATTAATTAAGGACCAACCTAACATCGACATTAAAATTAATTGATGTCAACAAATTCTTAGATATAAAAAACAATATCTTAATGCCCACCCTGTCCATCCCCCAAACAGTCTAATGCCCCCCCCCCCCTGGTAGATTTTTAGATAAGTTTGTTGTTTTTTACCAAGAGTCAAGAGACAAGTATTACAATTTATTTTTCTAGGAAAAGATTACTGTTACATTTTGTTTAAAAAAATGAAAAATGAAAAAAGAAAAAAGCAAACTGATAACTTAATGATAGACACACGATAAATTTTTTTTCTAGATAATTTTCAAAAGTCTTACGAACCTATTGGTGTTTTACAGTAATTTAGAATTAATATTTTTGAGGGAATCTCACTGAGCTAATCCATGGGTTTTATGGGTCAACAAGTTGCAATTGCAACAAAGTCTCAGAGGGTGGGAAATAGTCTATGAAGCACGGGTGCATGTTCGGGTGCCTATTGCAACAAATTTTTATGTTTTAATAGGTTATTGCAACAAACTGTTTTGTTGCAATAAGTTACTATCCTTTGGAAACATATTGCAACAAACTGTTTTGTTGCAATAGGTTTCAGCGACAAATTATTTTGTTGTGATAGGGTATTGCAACAAATGTTTTTGTTGCGATAGGTTATTGTAACAAATTTTTTTTTTGCAATGAGTTACTATCACAGTGGTTATTAAATTGAGATCAAGACCTCGTGCACACTAAGCACACTTACAAAATGTTAGGTTATGGTTGGTAACAATTTTTGTTTTCTATTTTCAAAAACTTGTTTTCGTGAATACAAAGAAAAAACAATTTTCTTGTATTTTTAAAATCAAGAACACAGTTGGTTAGTTGAATTAGAAGAAGATTTCAAGTTTGGATTTTTTTTTTACCGTCTTTTGCATTAGAAGAAGACTGTACATGAATTTGATTGATTGATTGATTTTAATACAGGGTTTACTAGTTTTACTTATTGATTGATAAATTGATTATAATGAATTTGCCTCATTTTTTTTCCATACTGCAAGAAATTATTTTCTTGCAATAGGTTACTGCAACAAATTTTTTTGTTCCAATCACTTATTACAACAAAAACATTTGTAGTGGACATGTCAATTCGCAAAAGAAGCATACAGAACACAAGAGAAAGTATAAAATAAGGCTTACGTAACAAATAATAGTATAGTAAGGTTTTTAACTATGCATCAAACATAACTAATAAACCGTAGTTAAGTTATGCTGCTGAATGTATGAGCATAGTCATAATGGTGAGCATACATAGAAAACTGTAACACACTAAAAAAAAAAAATGAGCGTCCTTGTCCCATCATTTGGATGTCACACTCAATTGTCTCCAATTGAAATGGCGTCTCGACAATAGGGGCATGTAGTGGCTCGAGCCAAGTGGTGTGCAATACAGTTGCGGTGGTACACGTGCCTACATGACGGATGACACGCCAATTGATCTCCATCAACAAAGTTACAAAGAAAAATACAACACGTCTCCATGTTATAAGGAACATGAGACATGTTGTGAAAAATAATTGTACGAACCCCCAAAGGAGTGCGAGGGTCAACACCAACCCTAGTACGTCGATATTGATATGACACATAAATCATCAACATAACAAGCATAAGAATGCAAGCAAAGATTACAAATGTGGCATTGCAATGCTGACGCCAAAGACTAAGTATGCGAGGAACACGCTCGCAGGGACGTGAAATAATGACGTCATCCCTGACGTCATCCATGGCTGATTCACAGCAAAAAGAATATTAATGTTTTATTCAGACTTATGTACATGATATGAGACAATTTCATTAATTAAGGACCAACCTAACATCAACTTTAAAATTAATTGATGTCAACAAATTCTTAGATATAAACAACAATATCTTAATGCCCACCTTGACCTACCCCCAAACAGTCTAATGCCCCCCCAGGTAGATTTTTCGATAAGTTTGTTGTTTCTAACCAATACTCAAGAGACAAGTACTACAATTTATTTTTCTAAGAAAAGATAAGTTTTACATTTTATTTGAAAAAAAAAAAAAGAAAAAAGAAAAAAAAAAGAAAAAACCAAACTGAAAACTTAATGATAGACACACAATAAATTTTTATTTCCTGATAATTTTTAGAAGTCTTACGAACCTATTGGCATTTTACAGTAATTTAAAATTAATATTTTTGAGGGAATCCCAATGAGCTAATCCATGGGTTTTATGGGTCAACAAGTTGCAATTGCAACAAAGTCTCAAAGGGTGGGAAATAGTCTACGAAGCACGGGTGCGTGTCTAGGTGCCTATTGCAACAAATTTTTATGTCGTAATAGGTTATTGCAACAAACTGTTTTGTTGCAATAAGTTACTACCACCTTTGGAAACATATTGCAACAAACTATTTTGTTGCGATAGGTTTTTGCAACATATTATTTTGTTGCTATAGGGTATTGCAACAAATGTTTTTGTTGCGATAAGTTACTGTAACAATTTTTTTGTTGCAATAAGTTACTACCACAGTGGTTATTAAATTGAGATCAAGACCTCGGGCACACTAAGCACACTTACAAAATGTTAGCTTAACACTTATATAACACATACTTTTTATGTTTCTCCACAATATCAAGCATGTTCTAAATCAAGAGAGAGATATCATAATTCATGTAATCCTCAAGAAAAATAAAACTAGACACAAAATAAAATATTTTTGTCTTTTTGAAATTTTTCAATGTTTTTGGATTTTTTTTAATAAAAAACAACCTAAAAAAAACAAACAACCAAAAACAAAAACAAAACATGTCCACAAATAATTGAAAGAATTAAAACTGGGACAAGTCAGCAACACTCACCTTAAAGAATCTTTTCTCACCCATATAGCACGAGTCTTCTGCTTTGTAGGTGAAATTCCAAGTGAAGCAGAGTATATTTGAGGGTTTACACCAATCTTTTGAGAAAGACTAAAATCCTGCAATTTCCTTTCACAAGCCAACAAGCTTAAATTTTTCAAAAGCATATGAAATAATTTATTTGGATTTATGACAAGAGAAATATCATCACATATCCTAGATTGAAATACAGAATGTTTAAATTTCAATTTATGACAATTAGGACGAATGTGACCGGAAACACCACAAAAGTGACAAACAGGAACAAATTTAGGAACATCAGTATTCCTAACAGCAAATCTAGTCTCAGATTTTTGTTTTTGCCTCAACAAAGAACAGTTTGGTCTAATATGACCAACAACACCACAAAGGTGACAGGTAAGCACAAAAACAGATTTAGTATGCTCTCTAACAGTAGGTTTAGACTTAAGTGTAGAAGCTTCAGCGTCTACATCAGAACTTTTACCTTTGTCTAACATAGCAAAATAAGCCTTTTCTTTATTATTCCTCTTGAAAGGAGGGATATAAACTTTTTCAGCTTTAAGCTTAAGAGAAACAGAAGCACTTCTATTATCAGCAGCAAGCTTGGTACTAGTTAAATTGTCAATTTTAGCTTTAGACTCAGCTAACTCTTGTTCCAAGCTTTTCATCTTCTCAACTTGAGAGGAAATTTGATTTCTCAAAAATTCATTCTTTTCATTAGATTCATCTAATCTCATTATCAATTCCTCTTTTTCAAGATTAGCTAATTTTAACTCTTCTTTAAATTTCTTAGCAATTTTCAAAGACTTAGATAATTCCTTACGAAGAGTTTCACAAACATCAAAAAGATCAACAGAAATAATAGTGTCCTTTTTATTCAAATCATCAAAAACATGAGCAGAAAGACACTTCAAATTATCCATGATAACAGGGATCAAGGATCAACTCTTAGATCAAAAGATCTAAAACAAAAGAGTTACCTACTCTGATACCACTTGTAAGTTCGTTTAGACCCTTGTAAACTAGATTGTTTAACCTAATTAATCAACCAAATGAATACTTAGGTTTATTATTCAAATCTAGGTTAAAACAATATCAATCATATCAAGTAAAGTAGCGAAAAAATAAAGAATACAAAGATATGATGACCCAGGAAAACCAAACCGGTAAAAACCTGGGGAGGATTTAACCTAGCTATCCTCAAGGTAAAACAGCAAATCCACTAGAAAGAATCGAAGTTTACACAATAGCGACTTAGACCACTAACATCCTATTACTACCTACCTGTAGGAAACTTACTACCACAACCACGTGACAGCTCCGAGACAACGAACTCCTTCTTTCTTTGACCTTTGCAAAACACAAACACCCACGCTTGTGACTTTGAGATCCCACTCAAAGGTTTAGCAACACAAACTCTCTTGTTTGTGACTCCAAGATCACCCTTGAAGGTTTAGATCATCAGCACCTTTGATGACTAGAGAAGGCAACAACTTCAACAATACCGGATCTTGAGATTCTTCAAGGAACAACACCGGTAGAAGTTATAAGAGAGGTTTTAGGAACAAAAACCTAAATACAAAAGAGGCACACTCTTCTCTCTCTAAAAAGCCTTGTAAAAAACGTGCTTAGGGTTTCCTTTATATAGTGGGAGAAGTAGATTTGAAACCCTAATCCTTAATGGGCTTGAGCTGCTGTTTGGGCTTAATTAAAATTCTGCAGATACGACTTTCGATCGGTCGAGCCTGTCTTTCGATCGATCGAACCAGGCAATTTCTGAATTCTTCTTTCTGCAGCTTACATGTTCTTGTGTGCTCACGATTTGCCAATTGTTCAAAACTTTTAGAACCAAACAATATTATTTTGTTGCGATAGGGTATTGCAACAAATGTTTTTGTTGCAATAGGTTACTGTAACAAATTTTTTGTCGCAATAAGTTACTACCACAGTGGTTATTAAATTGAGATCAAGAGCTCGGGCACACTAAGCACACATACAAAATGTTAGGTTATGTTTGGTAACAATTTTTGTTTTCTATTTTCAAAAACATGTTTTCGGGAATACATAGAAAAAACAATTTTCATGTATTTTTCAATTCAAAGACATGGTTGGTTAGTTGAATTAGAAGAAGATTTCAAGTTTGAATTTTTTTTTTCCATCTTTTGAATTAGAAGAAGATTGTACATGAATTTGATTGATTGATTGATTTTAATACTGGGTTCGCTAGTTTAACCCACTGATTGATTAATTGATTACAATGAATTTGCCTCATTTTTTTTCCATATTGCAACAAATTATTTTGTTGCAATAGGGTATTACAACAAATTTTTTTGTTCCAATAACCTTTTACAACGAAAACAATTGTAGTGGACACGTCAATTCGTAGAAGAATCATACAAAACACATGACAGAATATAAAATAAGGTTTAAGTAACCAACAATAGTATAGTAAGGTTTTTAACTATGTATCAAACATAACTAATAAACCGTAGTTAACTTACGCTACTGTATGTCTGAGCATAGTCATAAGAGTAAGCTTACATAGAAAACTGCAACACACTAAAAAAAAAAAAAAAAAAAAAAACTGGGCATCCTTGTCCCATCATTTGGATGTCACTCTCAATCGTCTCCAACTGAAATGGCACCTCGAAAATAGGGGCATGTATTGGCTCAAGCCAAGTGTCATGCAATACAATTGCGGTGGTACACGTGCCTGCATGATGGATGCCACGCCAACTGATCTCCATCAACAAAGTTACAAAGACAAATACAACACGTCTCCATGTTATAAGGAACACGAGACACGTTGTGAAAAATGATTGTACGAACCCCCACTGGAGTGCGAGGATCAACACCAACACTAGTACGTCGATATCGATATGACACATAAATCATCAACGTAACAAGCATAAGAATGCAAGCAGAGATTACAAATGTGGCATTGCAATACTGACGCCAAACACTAAGTATGTGAGGAACACGCTCGAATGGACGTGAAATAATGACGTCATCCCTGTCATCATCCATTACAGAATCTCAACAAAAAGAACATTAATATTTCATTCAGACTTATGTACATGATATGAGACAATTTCATTAATTAACGACCAGCCTAACATCAACATCAAAATTAATTGATGTCAACAAATTCATAGATAGAAACAACAATATCTTAATGCCCACCCTAACCTTCCCTCGAACAGTCTAATGCCCCCCCAGGTAGACTTTTGGATAAGTTTGTTGTTTTTAACCCAGAGTCAAGAGACAAGTATTACAATTTATTTTGCTAAGAAAAGATAAGTTTTACATTTTATTTGAAAAAAAGAAAGAAAAAAGAAAAAGGAAAAAAGAAAAAAGCAAACTGATAACTTAATGATAGACTCACGATAATTTTTTTTTCCTGATAATTATGAGAAGTCTTACGAACCTATTTGTATTTTACAGTAATTGAAAATTAATATTTTTGAGGGAGTCTCAATGAGCTAATCCACGGGTTTTGTGGGTCAACAAGTTGCTATTGCAACAAAGTCTCAAAGGGTGGGAAATAGTCTATAAAGCACGGGTGCGTTTTCGGGTGCCTATTGCAACAAATTATTTTGTTGTAATAGGTTATTCCAACAAACAGTTTTGTTGCAATAAGTTACTACCACCTTTGGAAACATATTGCAACAAACTATTTTGTTGCGATAGGTTTCTGCGAGAAATTATTTTGTTGCGATAGGGTATTGCAACAAATGTTTTTGCTGCGATAGGTTATTCTAACAAATTTTTTGTCACAATAAGTTACGATCACAGTGGTTATTAAATTGACATCAAGACCTCGAGCACACTAAGCACACTTACAAAATGTTAGGTTATGTTTGGTAAAAAAAAAATTTTCTACTTTCAAAAACTTGTTTTCGGCAATACAAAGAAATAACAATTTTCATGTATTTTTGAAATCGAGAACATGGTTGGTTAGTTGAATAAGAAGATGATTTCAAGTTCGGATTTTTTTTTCCATCTTTCGTATTAGAAGAAGATTGTACATGAATTTGATTGATTGATTGATTTTAATACTGGGTTTACTAGTTCCACCTATTGATTGATTAATTGATTATAATGATTTGCCTCATTTTTTTTTTCCATATTGCAACAAATTATTTTGTTGCAATTGGGTATTGCAACAAAATTTTTTTTTTCCAATAACCTATTACAACAAAAACATTTGTAGTGGACACGTCAATTCGTAGAAGAAGCATACAGAACACATGACAAAATATAAAATAAGGCTTACGTAACCAACAATAGTATAGTAAGATTTTTAACTATGTATCAAAATGACTAATAAACCATACTTAAGTTATGCTACTGTATGTATGAGTATAGTCATAATAGTGAGCTTACATAGAAAACTGTAACACACTAAACAAAAAAAAAAAAAAACAGGGCATCCTTGTCCCACCATTTGGATGTCATAGTCAATCGTGTCCAACTGAAATGGCGCCTTGACAGTAGGGGCATGTAGTGGCTCGAGTCAAGTAGCGTGCAATACAATTGCAGTGGTACATGTGCATGCATGATGGATGACACGGTAACTGATGTCCACCAACAAAGTTACAGAGACAAATACAACACGTCTCCAAGTTATAAGGAACATGAGACACGTTGTGAAAAATGATTGGACGAACATCCACAGGAGTGCGAGGGCCAACAACAAACCTGGTACGTCAATATCGATATTACACATAAATCATCAACATAAAAAGCATAAGAATGCAAGCAAAGATGACAAATGTGGCATTGCAATACTGACGCCAAACACTAAGTATGCGTGGAACACGCTCGAAAGGACGTGAAATAATGACATCATCCCTAACATCATCCATTACAGAATCTCTACAAAAAGAATATTAATATTTCATTCAGATTTATGTACATGATATGAGACAATTTCATTAATAAAGGACCAGCCTAATATCAACATTAAAATTAATTTTTGTCATCAAATTCATAGATAGAAACAACAATATCTTAATGCCCACCCTTACCTTCCCCCGAACAGTCGAATGCCCCCGCTGGTAGATTTTTGGATAAGTTTGTTGTTTTTAACCAAGAGTCAAGAGACAAGTATTACAATTTATTTTGCTAAGAAAGGATAAGTTTTACATTTTATTTGAAAAAAGACAGAAAAAAGAAAAAAGAAACAAGAAAAAAGAAAACTGATAACTCAACAAGTTGCTATTGCTACAAAGTCTCAAAATATGGAAATAGTCTATAAAGCACGGGTGCATTTTCGGGTGCCTATTGCAACAAATTTTTAAGTTGTAATAGGTTATTGCAACAAACTGTTTTGTTGCAATAAGTTACTACCACCTTTGGAAACATATTGCAACAAACTATTTTGTTGCGATAGGTTTCTACGACAAATTATTTTGTTGCGATAGGGTATTGCAACAAAAGTTTTTGTCGCGATAGGTTATTGTAACAAATTCTTTGTTGCAATAAGTTACTTTCACAGTGGTTATTAAATTGAGATCAAGACCTCAAGCACACTAAGCACACTTACAAAATGTTAGGTTATGCTTGATAACAATTTTTGTATTCTATTTTCAAAATCTTGTTTTCGGGAATATAAAGAAACAACAATTTTCATGTATTTTTGAAATCAAGAACATGGTTGGTTAGTTGAATTAGAAGAAGATTTCAAGTTTGGATTTTTTTTCCATCTTTTGAATTAGAAGAAGATTGTACATGAATTTGATTGATTGATTGATTTTAATACTGGGTTTTCTAGTTCCACCTATTGATTGATTAATTGATTATAATGAATTTGCCTCATTTTTTTTCCGTATTGTAACAAATTATTTTGTTGCAATTGGGTATTGCAACAAATTTTTTTTCTTTCCAATAACCTATTACAAGAAAAACATTTGTAGTGGACACGTCAATTCGTAGAAGAAGCATACAGAACACATGACAGAATATAAAATAAGGCTTACGTAACCAACAATAGTATAGTAAGATTTTTAACTATGTATCAAACATAACTAAGAAACCTTACTTAAGTTATGGTACTGTATGTATGAGCATAGCCATAATAGTGAGCTTACATAGAAAACTGTAACAAACTAAAAAAAAAAAAACAAACAGAGCATCCTTGTCCCACCATTTGGATGTCACAGTCAATCGTGTCCAACTGAAATGGCACCTTGACAATAAGGGCATGTAGTGGCTCGAGTCAAGTGGCGTGCAATACAATTGCGGTGGTACATGTGCCTGCATGATGGATGACACGGTAACTGATGTCCACCAACAAAGTTACAGAGACAAATACAACACGTTTCCAAGTTATAAGGAACATGAGACAAGTTGTGAAAAATGATTGGACGAACCTCCATTGGAGTGCGAAGGCCAACAACAAACCTGGTACGTCAATATCGATATTACACATAAATCATCAACATAAAAAGCATAAGAATGCAAGCAAAGATGACAAATGTGGCATTGCAATACTGACGCCAAACACTAAGTATGCGTGGAACACGCTCGAAAGGACGTGAAGTAATGACGTCATCCCTGACATCATCCATTACAAAATCTCTACAAAAAGAATATTAATATTTCATTCAGACTTATGTACATGATATGAGACAATTTCATTAATTAAGGACCAGCCTAATATCAACATTAAAATTAATTTTTGTCATCAAATTCATAGATTGAAACAACAATATCTTAATGCCCACCCTTACCTTCCCCCGAACAGTCGAATGCCCCCGCTGGTAGATTTTTGGATAAGTTTGTTGTTTTTAACCAAGAGTCAAGAGACAAGTATTACAATTTATTTTGCTAAGAAAAGATAAGTTTTACATTCTATTTGAATAAAGACAGAAAAAAGACAGAAAAAAAAAAAGAAAAGAAAAAAGAAAACTGATAACCTAATGGTAGACTCACGACAGTTTTTTTTTTCCTGATAATTATTAGAAGTCTAACGAACCTATTGGTGTTTTACAGTAATTGAAAATTATTATTTTTTAGGGAATCTCAATGAGCTAATCCATGGGTTTTATGGGTCAACAAGTTGCTATTCCTACGAAGTCTCAAAAGGTGGGAAATAGTCTATAAAGCACGGGTGCATTTTCGGGTGCCTACTGCAACAAATTTTTAAGTTGTAATAGGTTATTGCAACAAACTGTTTTGTTGCAATAAGTTACAACTACCTTTGGAAACATATTGCAACAAACTATTTTGTTGCGATAGGTTTCTACGACAAATTATTTTGTTGCGATAGGGTATTGCAACAAAAGTTTTTGTCACGATAGGTTATTGTAACAAATTCTTTGTTGCAATAAGTTACTTTCACAGTGGTTATTAAATTGAGATCAAGACCTCGAGCACACTAAGCACACTTACAAAATGTTAGGTTATGCTTGATAACAATTTTTGTATTCTATTTTCAAAATCTTGTTTTCGGTAATACAAAGAAAAAACAATTTTCATGTATTTTTGAAATCAATGGAACATGGTTGGTTAGTTGAATTAGAAGAAGATTTCAAGTTTGGATTTTTTTGTCATCTTTTGAATTAGAAGAAGATTGTACATGAATTTGATTGATTGATTGATTTTAATACTGGGTTTACTAGTTTCACCTATTGATTGATTAAATTATTATAATGAATTTGCCTCATTTTTTTTCCCATATTGCAACAAATTATTTTGTTGCAATATGGTATCGCAACAAATTTTTCTGTTCCAATAACCTATTACAACAAAAACATTTGTAGTGGACGCATCAATTCATAGAAGAAGCATACAAAACACATTACAGAATATAAAATAAGGCTTACGTAACCAAAAAAAGTATAGTAAGGTTTTTAACTACGTATCAAACATAACTAATAAACCGTAGTTATGTTATGCTACTGTATGCATGAGCATAGTCATAATAGTGAGCTTACATAGAAAACCGTAACACACACACAAAAAAAAAAAAAAAATTGAGCATCCTTGTCCCATCATTTGGATGTCACACTCAATTGTCTCCAACGGAAATGGCGCCTCGACAATAGGGGCATGTATTGGCTCGAGCCAAGTGGCGCGCAATACAATTGCGGTGGTACATGTGCCTGCATGATGGATGACACGCCAACTAATCCCCATCAACAAAGTTACAAAGACAAATACAACACGTCTCCAAGTTATAAGGAACATGAGACACGTGAAAAATGATCTTACGAACCCCTACAGGAATGCGAGGGTCAACACCAACCCTAGTACGTCGATATCGATATCACACATAAATCATCAACATAACAAGCATAAGAATGCAAGCATAGATGACAAATGTGGCATTACAATACTGACGCCAAACACTAAGTATGCGGGGAACACACTCGAAAGGACGTGAAATAATGATGTCATCCCTGACATCATCCATGACAAAATCTCAACAAAAAGAATATTAATATTTCATTCAGACTTATGTGCATGATATGAGACAATTTCATTAATTAAGGACCAGCAAAACATCAACATTAAAATTAATTGATGTCAACAAATTCATAGATAGAAACAACAATATCTTAATGCCCACCCTGACCTTCCCCCAAACAGTCTAATGCCCCCTTGGTAGATTTTTGGATAAGTTTGTTGTATTTAACCAAGAGTCAAGAGACACGTATTACAATTTGTTTTCCTAAGAAAAGATAAGTTTTACATTTTATTAGAAAAAAAAAGTAAAAAGAAAAAAGAAAAAAGCAAACTAATAACTTAATGATAGACAAACGATAGTTTTTTTTTTTTTTTGTCCTGATAATTATTAGAAGTCTTACGAACCTATTGGTGTTTTACAGTAATTGAAAATTAATATTTTTGAGGGAATCTCAATGAGCTAATCCATGGGTTTTGTTGGTCAACAAGTTGCCATTGCTAGAAAGTCTCAAAAGGTGGGAAATAGTCTATGAAGCACGGGTGCGTTTTCGGGTGCCTATTGCAACAAATTTTTTTGTTGTAATAGGTTATTTCAATGAACTATTTTGTTGCAATAAGTTACTACCACCTTTGGAAACATATTGCAACAAACAATTTTTTTGCGATAGGTTTCTGCAACAAATTATTTTGTTGCGATAGGGTATTGCAACAAATGTTTTTGTTGCGATAGGTTATTGTAACAAGTTTTTTGTAGCAATAAGTTTCTACCACAGTGGTTATTAAATTGACATCAAGACCTCGGGCACACTAAGCACACTTACAAAATGTTAGGTTATGTTTGATAACAATTTTTTTTTCTATTTTGAAAAACTTGTTTTCGGGAATACAAAGAAAAAACAATTTTCATATATTTTTGAAATCAAGAACGTGGTTTGTTATTTGAATTAGAAGAATATTTCAAGCTTGGATTTTTTTTTTCCATCTTTTGAATTGGAAGAAGATTGTACATGAATTTGATTGATTGATTGACTGATTTTAATACTGGGTTTACAAGTTTTCCCTATTGATGGATTAATTGTTTATAATGAATTTGCCTCATTTTTTTTCAGTATTGCAACAAATTTTTTTGTTCCAATAACCTATTACATCAAAAACATTTGTAGTGGACACATCAATTTATAGAAGAAGCATACATAACACATGACAGAATTTTAAATAAGGCTTACGTAACCAACAATAGTATAGTAAGGTTTTTAACTATGTATCTAACATAACTAATAAACCGTAGTTAAGTTATGCTACTGTATGTATGAGCATAGTCATAATAGTGAGCTTGCATAGAAAACTGTAACACACTAAAAAAAAGAAAAAGAAAAAAGAAAAAACTGAGCATCCTTGGCCCATCATTTGGATGTCACACTCAATCATCTCCAACAAAAATGGCGCCTCGACAATAGGGTCATGTAGTGGCTTGAGCCAAGTGGCATGCAATACAATTGCGGTGGTACACATGCCTGCATGATGGATGGCACGCCAACTAATCTCCATCAACAAAGTTACAAAGGCAAATACAACACGTCTCCATGTTATAAGGAACATGAGACACGTTGTGAAAAATGATTGTACGAACCCCTACAGGAATGCGAGGGTCAACACCAACCCTAGTACATCGATATCGATATGACACATAAATCATCAACGTAACAAGCATAAGAATGCAAGCAGAGATGACAAATGTGGCATTGCAATACTGACGCCAAACACCAAGTATGCGTGGAACACGCTCGAAATGACGTGAAATAATGACGTCATCCCTAACACCATCCATTACAGAATCTCTACAAAAAGAATATTAATATTTCATTCAGACTTATGTACATGATATGAGACAATTTCATTAATTAAGGACCAGCCTAACATCAACATTAAAATTAATTGATGTCAACAAATTCTTAGATATAAAAAACAATATCTTAATGCCCACCCTGTCCTTCCCCCAAACAGTCTAATGCCCCCCTGGTAGATTTTTAGATATGTTTGTTGTTTTTAACCAAGAGTCAAGAGACAAGTATTACAATTTATTTTTCTAAGAAAAGATTAGTGTTACATTTTATTTGAAAAAAAAATGAAAAATGAAAAAAGAAAAAAGCAAACTGATAACTTAATGATAGGCACACGATAAATATTTTTTTCTTGATAATTTTCAGAAGTCTTACGAACCTATTGGTATTTTACAGTAATTTAAAATTAATATTTTTGAGGGAATCTCAATGAGCTAATCCATGAGTTTTATGAGTCAACAAGTTGCAATTGCTACAAAGTCTCGAAGAGTGGGAAATAGTCTATAAAGCACGGGTGCGTGTTCGGGTGCCTATTGCAACAAATTTCTTTGTTGTAATAGGTTATTGCAACAAACTGTTTTGTTGCAATAAGTTAGTACTACCTTTGGAAACATATTGCAACAAACTATTTTGTTGCAATAGGTTTTTGCAACAAATTATTTTGTTGCGATAGGGTATTGCAACAAATGTTTTTATTGCGATAGGTTATTGTAACAAATTTTTTGTAAATCTTGTGGTTTTAATGGGAATGATTCTCAAATAATTTGGGCTAGTCTTAAAACTATAACAATTTTCTAAAACTGTTAGGGGCAGATTTAAATCAGCTGCAATACATGATTTTTAATAAATTACAGAAAAATCGTTTTGGGCTGAACTTTTGATGGTACATACTACACATATAAAAGCTTATCCTTATAAAATTTCAAGTTAATCGGATAATGTTTCGTGAACCAAACAATTTTTAGAAAATAGCTGACTTGCTGTGTATTGAATCTGAAAGTGCGATGAAAACGCTGGGATTTTGTGGAATTTACTTCAAATCTTTGTTGGATGGATTGGTTTGTAAATTCATGTGCTTTCTTCAACATGTTTTTTACTCAGTTAAGTCTAATAATGGTTTGGTTTAATCATTTAGCGCTCTAAAGGGAAACTCATGAGATATGCTACTCCTATTATGAGTTGATGTGTTTTATGTTATATTTATATGTGCACATTGCTTGCAGTGGATAATTAAAATGCTTTGGTTTTGTGCTATGGAACTATGGTTCGTATGCTTGTTTGGTTCCCGTTTGGGAATGGGTACTTGTCTTGGATTGGGCAAGCTAGGCTTTAGTGCATTAGATTTGTTTTAGGGGATCATATGCAATTTTGGAGACAAATATGATAATAAATTTTGCGATAGTTCTTGTTATTAATAGGCTTGTTCCTTATGTTTCTAGGTTTTGAGATTCCTGGTAATGGACCTAGTGATGGGATTGGTTGATTTCCTTTATTTTTGCAACTAAGAGGTAAGTGGTATTTACTAATTTTGGGAATTTTTCTAAAACAATGTTGATTATTAAATTATTCTATATCAAAGAAATATGTTGATATTCTATATATAAATTGATATTTTATAAATGTTTGATGTGCACATTGACAATTCGTTTTATGAAAAACTTGTGGGACAACCTAAATTTATTTAAACTTATATGTGTGAATATATCTTTATATTTTGAGAATTATGAATGGATTATTTTGTGAGCATATTGAATATGTTTTGAAAACTTATGGCAAGTAGTGATTAAGAAGCTCAATATTGTATTTAGTTCTTAGCAAGGGACTCATACTGCAACTAGTCCTTAGCAAAGAACGGTCCCAAAAAGAGGGAGAATGCATATTTGATAGCTCCTTAGCAAGGGAGTATACTATTGAGGATCCAAAAAGGAAACTCCTTAGCAAGGGAGTGCACCTTTAAGTTCCAAAAGAGTCATCCTTAAGAAAGGGGATGAAAAGGAGGTTCCAGTCCCAAAAAAGAGACCACACAACCCTGTCAACGGGGCGTAAACGTTGACCACGAAAAAAGCCTAGGATATTGTGTATAGCCTAGGATATTGTGTATATGATGGTATTGATATATATATATATATATATATATATTATGATGACTCAATATAAAAATATTTTCTTTTATGTGAAATATTTGATGATAAAATATTAATGAGTTACAAGTTATGAATTTGTTGTAAGAATTATTTATTTGAAAGGTTTGTTCCCACACTCCAATGTTAGTGAATTCCACTTATTGAGTTATCTCACTCCCCTTTATTTTCCCCTTACAAATACATTAGATAGATTGCTGGAGTAGAGATTTTTGGAAGACAACAGTTACAAATTATATTGTGAAACTGAGGATTTCATTTTTATTTTTATGGTATTGAATATTGTACTGGAGAATTATTTTGAGAATTTATATCTTTGGTGGAATTAAAGCTCTGACAATTGTAATGAGATTTTAGGTTTTTAATTACATTTATTTAATAATTTTATGGATTATTTAGATTAAATAGACATTTATTATTTATGAATTTTGAGGCGTTACAAAGTTCCCCTTACACACATTTCAAAAGGAATCAACAAACAACTAAAGACAATAAAGACTAAAGAGTAAAGCCTAACAGTATTAACTGCATATTAACCATCAACTGCCTGTACCTTTTACACACATAACACCAACTTACCAAAATTCTCTTTAGAACAAGTTGTCACCTCAAAGAATTCTTCGAATTGTATTACTTAAAAAATAAACAAAGCCACCTTTGCAAAAGCATAGCACACTAAATCTTTTTTCAGGGAAAAGTACTATGATTCTATCCCTCACAAGCTTAGAACACAACGACACATAAAAACTTTCATCATTAGTTTGCCACCGCCAACCCAAAATTGCCCTCCAATATCCAGCAGCTCGGACCTCTAAAGGGGCTCTAAGAAAATTGTGGAATCTACCTCCCAATCTAAACTGGTCTACAAGCTTTAGGATGCTAAATTACTAATGCATGACCCCATAACCCAATACTAGAGTTAATGGATTCCCCTACTCACTAGAACTGCAAACCCAAATTGTACATCCTAGTTACTTGTGCATTTGCAACCCAATTCGCAAAACTTGATATCCTAACTGCAACCATCAGTTTAAAAATTGCTGGAAGTTACCAACAATTGCATAAAGAAAAGAGATTTGGCTAAAACTCTCATGTGCGCCAACCTTAGCAATGATTTTTGCATATTCAACCATCCCATCTTTAAATGCTGGTGATCTATCAAATTATATTATGTGTGTGTTCTATGAATGATTTTTGCATATTCAACCATCCTATCTTTAAATGCTGGTGATCTATCAAATTATATTCTTTGTGTGTTCCATGGTATCAGCATTAGTGCTTTTTAGTGTGTTTCATACACATCAACTCATTTCAGAAAATAATTTGTCCAATATCATCCCTTAGGCCTCTTGCACAAGTGAAGAAGCCTGGGGAGACTTGCAATATGCGAGTAGACAATGAAAATATAGTGGAAGAGATATGATTCAATCTGTCTAGCTGCTTGATGTCTCAAAAATGTGAGAATGCTTAGTTGCTTGGTTGACCTCAAAGATGTGTTTCATGGTAACTGTGCCTACCTAATTCCAGTTGGAGAACAAAACTACTATGAGTTCAATTTTACTAGTATCAAAAACAATATAAGAACTCCCTAACAACTGTTTCTGTATACATTTCAACTGCAATTATCATGCAGAACAAGGAAATTAAAAGAGCCTAATTATGATCGAAATATGAATAAACAAGAGCTATCTGTTACACAAATAATCATATTTGGAGATACTTGTACCTAAACGACAGCAAAATGCCTGAGGACTTTTGCGCAAATTTTGAACTTAAGGGGGTTTCTGTAATTTTTGGAAACCTTGAGGATCAAATTATAATTTAAAAAGTTTGGGTAAAATCATAATTTGGAAAATTTGTGTACTCAAAAATGTAATTTGGAAAAGTTGAGATGTCAAAAAAGGAATTTGAAAAAAGATGGGGTTAAAAACGTAATTTTGAGTGGTTTTGGGGTCAAGTGTAATTTTGTGAATATCAGAAAAGTTGTGTAGTTATAAATGTAATTAGAAAAATTTGTGTGGTCAAAAACGAAATTTTAAAAAAAATTGGGGTTTCAAACGTAATTTTAAGAGGTTTTGGGGTCAAGTGTAATTTTGTGAATGTATTTGCTCTCTCTCTCTCTCTCTCTCTCAGTGATACGAAAATTGTTGAACTTATTGCTTATTTTTACTACTATTTGTGAATCCCATGTAGTCACCTACTAATTTTATTAAACTTTTATCTTTTATTTACATTTCTTTCAGCAAAAATCTAGATAAACTGTTTCCAAACAGACACTTAAATCAGGTGCAAAACCAAGAGTTAGTAATTTGAATACCTTGTTAAGGGCTGCGCCTAGCTTTGAACCAAGAGCAGCAGCAACCAATCTTGACGCAGTATTTTTGTCCATGTTAGAGGGTTTAGATCTCTCTTCCAAACTCCAGAGAAACTTTTTAGTTTTCAGCCTACAAAAATCATCAATAAAATTACACAAGTATGAAGATCTACCATTTAATTTTATTTTAATAAAAGAATTAAGAAAGAATCTCTTATTTAATTTTATTTTAATAAAATAATTAAGAAAGAATCTCTTGAGAATTAAGCAAAACTCCACATTTACCCACCTTCCAAAATCTACTAAATCAACATCACAGAGAAATTCATTAAAAAAAAATCACTTGTCCATGTAGAACTTTGGAAAAGAGTAATAAGCATCATTATAATCTATTTAAAAACCAATGTCGTACAAAGAGCACAAGGATTGCCAAAAGCCGTGTAGCTCAACTAGCACCTCCTAATATAGAAACGTCTAAAGTTCAAATCCCCCCCTCCCTCCACATTGTAACTATTAAAAAACAAAGAGCACATGGATCTCTAAAAAGAGTTTGGAGGGGCTGCTAATAGTCAGGATACATATTCATAAAGAATATTCTTAGAAAGGCGGAAACATTAGGCCCTTTGTCATGTTTTTAGAGTGTGAGGCTTTTTATGTAATCTAGGTAGATGAATTCTTCTATTATGAGTTGTTACTCTCTTTTTACCACTACTTCATTATTCAATGAAATGTATCACCAGATTTGTCAACTTGCTGAGATCTATATAATTCTATTTGAGAAGAAGGCAGTTCAACTATCACAGAGGTTGCTTGTCACCCAATTTTTTTTTAGTGGTAAGTTACACATGCACCCTATAAGTTTACAACAATGGTCACACTTATCTACAACAATGATTTTGAAAACAACCTCAACCGCAAGTTCATCTTTGAACCAAACAAGAAAGCTAGCATCATCAAGTAAGAATGTGTGAAAAAATACTACAGTGGTTTTCTTTCTTACAATTTAAAAAATCCTTACTCCCAACATCTAAGCCTTATCATGCAGGACCTTTATA
This sequence comes from Lithocarpus polystachyus, assembly GCA_033629205.1. Taxonomy (NCBI): domain Eukaryota; kingdom Viridiplantae; phylum Streptophyta; class Magnoliopsida; order Fagales; family Fagaceae; genus Lithocarpus; species Lithocarpus polystachyus. The sequence continues at coordinate 51,081,916 of CM066165.1, read as the reverse complement.
AAATCTAATTATTGAGAGGTAACATATGCTCAATCATTTTCACATCCTAACAGTGGAAAGGTAGCCCATATCATTTACATCCATTGCATACAGTCGTGTCCATTTCACTATATTATAATTATTTGTTTCTTGTCCCAAGATGATACAAGTGTACAAAACAGTTACAAACATAAACAAAGTTATTGTTGATCAAGTTAATTGCTAACCACTAACCTGCATTGTTTTATACTCACCAAGTGAAGCAATGCAAGAAAATTGCAGTATATGCTCAAATGTAGGGGAAAATATCCATTACTAAGCTTTGCTTCAACATCAGATATAAGAAGCTTGAGAAGGTCCTTATGAGTTTTTCCAAGTAACAAGGAATCCTGAAAGGAATGCATAAAAAAAGAAGAAACCAACAAAAGGTAAATTAAATGTTATTCAAATAATAAGGTAAGACACACAAAAATTCAATATGTAAAGGTGGGTCAGAAATGGGATTTAACCTTGTCATGAAATGATGAAGCAAACTCATCAAGAGTGAAGGAGCATATATCAACTGCAACAAAATAAGTATAAAGGAAATGGAAAACCAGCTCAAGAAAAGTCAGTCGTAAGTCTTAGCATGATAATTCAACATGCAATAATCCCAACAAAAAGCATCCACACACAACCACTATTAAACCTTACAATGGGAAAAATGCAAAAATCAAGAAAAAAGCTTTAACATTATTACTTATTTCATTAATTTGTTTTCATGCAGAACAATAAATGAGCATGTCTTAGTCCTGCAACACATGATGAAGAGAGTCTAGAGAAGAATGTGATAAATCAGTTTGGACTAATAAAAAATTATATGATCTTAATTCCAAGTCATAAACATGACAGCTTTCTAAATTAGAATAATAATTAACAAAAGCTTATATATATGTATGTATATATATATATATATATATATATATATATAGAATTCTGTCAGCATTTTTTATATTCAAATGGCCATGCTAATCAAAAGATCAAATAAGAGGTAGGGAGTCACTGAATGTTTTTGGCATATTGCAGGGAAACTAGTCCTTGTAAGTCTACAAGACAGTCAATAACCATATCTAAGTCTTAAAATCATTTGCATTTGCTAGGTAAAATTATTAATGAATAACTTCAAGCACGTTTATTATAAAAGCCACTGCAACAGACAGTATGCAGCATCTTTTGCAGACTAATTTAAAAAATTCAGTTTGATAAAAAATTTTGCTAACTATGCACCTTGAACAATTTCTTGACAATCTCCGGAGAAGAATCCCAAGGTTGAGTACAAAATGGCTGCTTCATCTTAAGTTCTTAACAAAATTTGGAGGAAACTTAGCCAGCGAATCTGCAAATCAAATAAAGTTACAGATATCAACAACTTCAAATACCATAAATTTAAAAATAATACATGCATTCAACATGATATATAACTTTGTCAGATTCTACCTCCCAAACCAACCATTGTAAAGTGAACAACCATGTATACTGTTAGCAGCAAAATGATCTAAACACTTCAGTGGATTTAGTCCTGCTTGTAACTCTTGCAGCTCCAGCTCTTCATCATCCACAAGCATGGCTACATGATTAAGGTATTCTCGAGATATTGCCCCTTCCAAAGCAATTTCACATTTTACAATATCTGGTTGTTTGAGATTATCATCCTAGTTGGGTTCCACCTGGCATATAACAATAAGTTACATGTTGCTACTTAAACAGCATAATTTCAATAACAATAAAATTTCCTCTAGATCTTTAACATAACAGACCAAGATAATTCCCAATTATTACACAGCATTCTGTTAAGAATTAAATTACAAACAAATTTCTTTGTTGCCATCCTAGCTTTTACATCTTTGCAAACATCTCTTACCAGCTGCTCCTCTGTTTTAACTACCCCATTATGTACCCTATTATTCCTTTGGATCCAGATGTTATACACCACTGCCCACCAAGCCATCTGGAAATTACAAACACTAGAAACAAGTCAAAAATTAACCACATAAGCTCATCCAAACAAAGAAATGTTCGTTCCCAAAGATAAACATTGCCAAGAAATAAAAACCAAACCCAAAATCTCTATTGAAGTAAATGGTTAAACCCACCATGCAAAAGCTCAAATCTATAGTAAAAGTTCAAGAAAAATGAACAAAGAATATGGTTACCTGAGATCTGGTGAAAAGTGAATATAGCCAGCTATTTAGGGGTATTTTTCGTTTTTTGAACAAAAAAAGCGCGATGCTGAAAATGCAACCAAACTGTCGTCAAACCTTTCCCAATACCATGTTTCTTCGCCAGAGCCATCAAACCTTTTCCAATACCATGCTCTTTTGCCAGAGCACTCTTTTTATTAGAAAAATGGTGACTTAAGATGGCATGCTTGGAAACCTACCACCCACCCACACACACATACACACAGAGATAAAAAGTCAAGGAGTTCATGTAAAAATTAGTAAAGATAGTGTAATGAGAGCGGCCAAGGTAAAAAAAGTAGGCCATGAAAACTTTCAAAGAATGGCAAGTAAAAATTTTTCTCAGGAACCTTAATCCTTTTGCCTGCTCTTTGGTTGTCTTGGCAAGATGGACAAGGTTTTTTACGATATAAACAAGAAAATACATTATGAGAATATGTTATTATAGAACCAAATAGTGCAAGGAAAATTAAGATGGTGTGAGAGAGAATGGGAGAATGAAAGAAAATCTAACAGGGTAATAAATGCCCAAAAGGCTGCTATATCAATCTCCCATTACCTTATATACCATTTCATTGTTAGGTAACTAATTTGCTAGAAAATTTCAAAAGAAAACAAAACCCCACACATAGGAAATATAAACACACCCCTAAATAACTTCCAAGCACCGAGGTTTTTTGAAAGTAGATGTAAATATCAAGAAAAGACAAAGTAATAAATTTAAACACCCCCACAAGGTGTAAACATTCTTGGGGAAAAGCAATGAAATTCCCTAACACATTTCAGAAGGAACCAACAAAAAATAAAGACAATAAAGAATAAAGAGCAAAGCCTAACAATATTGACAGAATACTAACCATCAACTGCCTGTCCCTTTTACACACAGAACATCAACTTACCAAAAGTCTTTCTTCTGAACAAGTTGTCACCTCAAAGAATTCTTTGAATTGCTTTACTTAAAAAATAAACAATGCCACCTATGCAAAAGCACAACACACCAAATCTTTTTTCAGGAAAAAGTCCTATGATTCAATCCAACACAAGACTTAGAACACAACATCGCATAAAAACTTTCATCATTAGTTAGCCACCACCAACCTAAAATTGCCCTCCAATATCTTGCAGCTTGGACTTCGATGTTAAATTACCAATTGTCTCAAAAGCCTAAACTGTTAGAAAATAGTAAATTTAATCACTTACCTATAAGTCTAACACTCCACCTCACTTGTGGGCCTAAACTTCCCCTTAATAAGTGAGGGCCCAACAAATTGGAATTTAACATTTTAAATGAGAGATAGAGTAAAGCCAGGGATCAAACTCAGGATCTCCTACTCTGATTCCATGTTAAATTACCGAATGTCCCAAAAGCTTAAGCTGTTAGGAAATTGTGAATTTAATCACTTAACCATAAGTCTAACAAAAGGGTCTCAAAGAAAATTATGGAATCTACCTCCCAATCTAAACTGATCTACAAGCTTTAGGATTCCTCTACTCACTAGAACTACAAACCCAAATTGTAAATCCCAGTTAATCGTGCATTTGGTATTTACCATAAAAAAACTCTCTCAACTAGTCATGGATCTTTAAAAAGTGTTTGGAGGGGCTGCTAATAGCAGGATACAATTTTATAAAGAATATTCTTAGAAAGGCAGAAACATTAGGCCCTCTATCATGTTTTTAGAGTGTGAGGCTCTTATGTAATCTGGGCATGCGAACTCTTCTATTATGAGTTGTTATTCTCTTTTTACCATTACTTCATTATTCAATCAAATGTATCACCAAATTTGTCTACTTTCTAAGATCTATATAATTCTATTTGGGAAGAAGGCAGTTCAACTGTCACACAGGTTGCTTGTCACCCAATTTTTTTAGTGGTAAGTTACACGTGCACCCTATAAGTTTACAACAATGGTCACACTTATCTACAATAATGATTTTGAAAACAACCTCAACCGCAAGTTCATCTTTGAACCAAACAAGAAAAGCATCATCAAGTAAGAATGTGTGAAAAAAATACTACAGAGTGGTTTTCTTTCTAACAATTTAAAAAATCCTTACTCCCAACAGCTAAGCCTTATTATGCAGGACCTTTATAAAATCTAATTATTGAGAGGTAACATATGCTCAATCATTTTCACATCCTAACAGTGGAAAGGTAGCCCAAATCATTTACATCCATTGCATACAGTCATGTCCATTTCACTATATTATAATTATTTGTTTCTCATCCCAAGATGATTCAACTGTACAAAACACTTACAAACATAAACAAAGTTATTGTCGATCAAGTTAATTGTTAACCACTAATCTGCTTTGTTTTATACTCACCAAGTGAAGTAATGCAAGAAAATTTGAGGATATGCTCAACTGTGGGGGAAAATATCCATTACTAAGCTCTGCTTCAACATCAGATATAAGAAGCTTATGAAGGGCCACATGAAGTTTTCAAAGTAACAAGGAATCCCGAAAGATATGCATAGAGAAAAGAAGAAACCAACAAAAGGTAATTTAAATGTTATTCAAATATTAAGGTAAGACACAAAAATTCAATATATAAAGGTGGATAAAAAATGAGATTTAACCTTGTCATGTAATGATTGAGCAAACTCATCAAGAGTGAAGGAGCATATATCAACTGCATCAGTATAAGTATAAAGGAAATGGAAAACCAGCTAAAGAAAAGGCAGCTGTAAGTCTTAGCATGATAATTCAACATGCAATAATCCCAACAAAAAGTGTGCACATACACCCACTATTAAACCATACAATGGGAAAAATGCATGAATCAAGAAAAAAGCTTTAACATTATTACTTATTTCATTAATTTGTTTTCATGCACAACAATAAATGAGCATGTCTTAGTCCTGCAACACATGATGAAGAGAGTCTAGAGAAGAATGTGATAAATAAAAATTATACGATAGGAAAGAACTACAAGTTATAATTTGGACTTGATTTCCGAAAGGTCGCCACCACTGGCTATTGGCCTCTTTGTTAGGAGCATTGTATTACATGTATAATAAGTACCGGGAGTTTGATAACTGTTGAGTAGATGTATTCAGTGTTCTCTTCACTTGCACAGAAAACAGACAACACAAGCTCCTAAAACAAATGAAACATAATTTGATTACATAAAGTCCAGTTATTGGTTTAAGAATATGAAATTTTGATGAATATTACCTGCTTTGAATCTTTCAGTTTTCTACGAAATTCGTCACAATCTCCCTCCTGCAATGCCCTCAAGCAACTAATTTGTAGAAACGAAAAATATTTCATTCGCTACAATTTGATGAAAATACGTTTTTTTCTTGGTACACTTGTTAAGTGCACTGAATATACATTCACAAGTCCTACTCCTACATAATATGAAATATCTATGGATGATAAAAATTAAAAATCATACCCTTTAAGTGTGAGGTCGGCACCATGAGCTACTTATTAACGTTTTTTTTATGCTTTGTAATTAGTAACTTAAGGTAAAGTGTGACTTGTTGCAGCATAGTTCAAATGATTTCTCAATTTTGGCTATGTATTAAAGGGGTAAATGGTCTCTTTACTAGTATATATCAAGAGTATTCATTTCAAATCAAGAAATTTATTCCTGAAATGTTTACATTATGCCAACGTTATTAAATACCATATTGGTGGCTCTTTCAAGTTAGCCACTAGAGGCTGTATTGGGAAGTGGCGTCTGACATGTTCTGGAACTGGTGTGTACCAGTGTATTGTCTCAAGATTATTGCCAATATGTGCGTGTATTTCTACAAATACAAAACCAAACTAAATATACCTTAATTTCCTTTCTTTCTTCTATTTATCTACTGAATAAGATTATTTTATTAATCAAAACCTTAATTTAAATTCTAAATATTATTTGGTTGGATTGTTTGGGAATTGGGCTCTTAAAAAGGTAATCTGGAGAGCCAAAAAAAAAAAAAACCATAAGCCATGTTTGAGTTGGACTAGTAGTTCTACTTTGGCCCAAGACCCTGCTTAAGAACAATATAACAAGTCCATTGCATGACTCATATTCCGAGGTCCAAAGACCAAAGAAAGTAAAATTAAAATGAAAAATAGTTATAGCTAAACGTCATGGTCCACTTCCCACAATTTTAGAGTCTAGACCCTTCAAGATTCCAAAGGTAAATTCAATATACCATGCAGGCATAACTGATCCCAACCATTCATTAACCCCCCACATTCACTTACAGATCACTTCACATGCCACACTCCACCACCATTGTCATCATTTACTTCATCAATGGACTACTAAAGTTTCAAAACTCAAATCAATAAAAAAATTGAGAATAAGATCTAACTAGGCACAATAAACAAAACGTCTAAGCAAGGGCCAAAAAAATTACTGATTTGCACCATTTGCAATTTATTTCCATATAAGAGATAGCAAAGGGTTTAACAATTAGACCTTTCCTCCCATTTTCCCCTCCTCTCTTTTTTGTTCTCTTTTTCCTCTCTCCCCCCCCCCCCCCCCCCCCCCCCCCCCCCTTCTTTGGGGTTGTCTGGGAGGGTTTTGTTTTATGGGGGTGGGGGGCACAGTGGTACACAAAAAATCTCCCTAAGCACAACACTCCAGGTAGCACTACACACAATCAACACCAAGGCACAAAAGATAGTGATAATGGTCCTGTAAGGACATTTAGAAAGGTAAATAATATAGACTAACCTTTTGTGACTAGATGATCCCATACAAGCTGTCAGGTTCATTGATTTGAGTGACTGCTGAGACTAGTATTTCAACATGAAGTGGTAACTGGTGATCAAGAAGACCCAAAAAAAAAAAAAGACAAAAAAGACAGGATTTATGAGAATCTTCAAGAATGCAGAGGGCCAAAATAGAAATAAGAACAGTTCAAATGTACTTGAAGATTACATGGATCCTTAGTGGCAGTCTATTTTTCTATACAACAAATTGGACCATAAACATGATCCTGAATAGCAGGGGAAAAAAAAACCTCTATATCCAAAATGGGTATGACACACACTATCTCAGTGAGACTTACCATTTCATTATGGGAGAAATCTGGACTCTCCATTATGAGGCTGTTGAAATGCTCTTCACACAATACTCAACATACATCATAGAAGTAAAATAGAAACCATAGATCAAAAAAGTAAACAATCCATGTCACACAAACTGTCAAATAAATGATAAAGAATTAAATGGATTGGGGCAGCAAAATTAAAAACACAAAAATAAGAAGGAAACTTCAAAACTCACAGCTGCTGATTTAGCTACAAGAAGATAATCAATGCAAAGCGAATAAACCTGGAAACAAATAAAACATGTTAGAGAAAGAACAATGGAGCAAAAAAACTGTCACATTTAATGATCTTAGTTAAACAAAGACTTAATCCCAATTAAATCTAAATTTTCATTTTGATAAATAACTAAATCCAATTTTCTTGATGTTACAAGCCAAGTATTACAGCATAATATAAACAAGAATTTATAAGTTTGCGTGAATGTAAATAATACCATGTCCCACAAAGATGTCACCATTTCTATTTTTCAAACAGAAGTTCATACACATTGGTTAGCTTAAAAATAAAACCATCCTGTACAAGAATTGATGAATTAACCTATAAAGAATTTGTTTCCTAGAAATATAGTATAAAATGCATACATAAAACCTTTTTTTTCCTTTTTCAGTAAAAATGCACACTTAAAACATAATATTCAAGTTTCCCGTCAAGAAGTGAAAAAGGTAAAAATTAAATTACCCTAACACAAGACATTTTGTTTATATGCTGTTTCTAATCATTATAACTAATTTTTCCTAGCATATATACTACTCATAACACTTGCAATGGTTTCTCGGGAGTTGTGGCCAAAGAAAAATCAATGTTGGTAGTGGAAGCAATCAAGGAAAACACAGAGGAGAACTAACACTCATAGAGGAAGGAGAGAAATAATATGAAGTAGACTCAATAAAGATGACAACAACCCTAACAAAGTGACAATGAGGTGAAGGGAAATTACACTTGTATCCCTTCCGAGTACGAGAGTACTCAAGAAAAATACACTTAAGAGATTGAGTATCAAGTTAGTCACCCCCTAGACCTAAAATGCAAACATACACACCCAAAAAGTTTTGAAGTATTAGATATTCTATGACAATTTGGTTTTAACAACGGACAATCAGATGCAATTTGGAAAATGTATCAATCCAAAAGTAATCACCAAATAGTTCTGTCATCTGCCCTCCCCACAGAATTCTCACACAATTCCCGATGCAAAATTCCCCCAAGAGATAAGTGTTTGAGAATGAGCAAAAGGCTATAGCTGACAAAATATGTCACAATGTTAACAACAGTCCAATAAAATAATTCTAGAATGTAACCACCAAAATTGAAATGTTGATTAGTTAACTTTTGAGATTGCAATGCCATTGAGTAAGCTATAAATGCATCCTGGGTGGAAATTTCAATCCTCCACCTTTAAAATGAGCACATCATGCTAACAAACTCTATCTTGCACAAGAATAAAACATATTATGGTGGCTGCCATTTAATGGAAAATCTTACAAGTGCTTACATGCACATTTGTACCTAAAAAAAAAAGTGTTTACTGCACATATCACGTAAATTAAACAGTCAACTAAAATTGACAAAACATACAAATGTCCGTCTATTTAAAAGACCATAAAGAAGCAAGCATGGAGAATCAAAAGGAATTTGTTTCCACTGACATGTGATCAAAGTAAAATGCACTTACACTATGGCATTCACTAGTTCTTGTGAATGGTGCAATTTTTAATCAAGTTCGGCGTGCTGGTGTAAGCGTGGTGATTAGAGACCATGAGGGGAGAGTTACAGCAGCTATGAGTAAACTGATTTTCCAACCATTGGGACCTTTGGAAATCGAAGGAAAGGCCACGGTGGAAAGAGTTCTCTTTGCTTGGGAGATGTATATGAGATGTGTTTTTTGAATGTGATTCTAAGATAATTTCAGATAGTCTCATGGGGTTGTGTACCCCTCCCATTGCTGTAGCTAACATCCTAATTGGAATCGGCCAAAGGCTTGATGATTTTAGGACTGCTTAAGTCGGGAACGTGTAGAGGCAAGGCAATTGACCCCAGCACATATCCTGGCACAACATGGAAACCATTAAACATGCAGGTAAAACCATTTTTAATGAGTGTTTGAAAAGGTATGTCTGACAAGGTATACTATTTTCTGTCTAAGGCCACCAGCGCACTAAAAAAAGGGACACCAGTCAATTGGCTCACTTGTTTGCTGCTCCAATTCAGACAGGTTGGAAATTTAATCCTCTAAATTAAATCTACATTAAATTCATCACCCTGCTACAATGTGAAGGAATGCAACATTAATTTGATTAATAGTATCTCCTCAGAGACATATGGCAGGCGAGAAGAGCATGCAGCAAGCTACTCCACTCCGGCTAAATACATCAATTTCAGCTGGGGTTAGTTCTCTACAAAAAGCAAGTATAACAAAACTAAGATGAATTAAAAACTACAAAAGAAACTTCAAAATAAGAGAATCTTAAAAGTCTAGGAATGATTAGAAAATCAGAGTTTAACGAGTACAGTATCAATAATAAGTAGAGGAAACATACATGATAAATTTTTATGGGAAGGAGGCTAATTAAAGATGAGATCAAGCAAAAGGGGTTTTATGTTGCCATTCTAAAATTAGTGATGACAAAGCAGAAGTGTTTCATCATCATTCTAAATTAGTTTTTTTTTATTGGAAAGCCACACCATGCGAGTTTTAAATCCACAACCTCACCCTCTGTCCCAATATTGAGGGAGAAGAAGTGCTATTCGAGCTAGAGCACATTGGTGTAATTAGGTGGTATGCTTACCAAAAATTAACTAATGAATGTTTCGAGTCATATTCGAGTCATATCCATAGACTATATATGTTTTTTTAAGGTAAGTACAAGATTATATACCAATATGTGCATACTGTTACCAAAAATCATGCATGGTCCGGAGCTTCAGCAAAATAAATATCTCACGTCCTAAAAACATGTCTCATGCACTTTTTCAGGCCTGCAAATTCTTTTTGTATGAGCAGTCGTTCTGATACAAAACATGGCAAGGATGTCAATTCTAGTTCTAGAAGGGCACCATAAATAAAATCAGATCTCACACCCTCCCAAAAGATAAAAGAATCAGAAAAGAAGAGAGGGATTACAGATTACCTAAAAGAGATCTCATGCCATGCCTTAGAAAAGTTGAGATAGAATAGAAAGAGTACAGGGATTAGAGAAGAATAGGATAAGAACAGACTGAATTCTCATTGCATGCCTCTTACAATCCAACTCCACACCTTCATACAATTTATGAACACAGCTAACTGACTAACACTAACTTCCAGCTGACAACAAAGATCTAATGGTCTAACTAACTAACCTTTAAGCACATGGCTTCTAACTAATCAACAATCAAGCACATGACATAATCAATTAATAAGCACGTGACTCTAACCTTCAATTACAAAGATGATACAAAACTTTACTAATAAACTGCCTCTTATAATAAGCTGCTGGTGTCTAGAACCAAGTGTTAAAGCTGCACTGTTGTTACTGGTGCTTACTCATACAAAACTTTACTTACTGATGCTTACTGGTGCTGCATACATGATGCACTAGCTGGATCATATGCATTAAGTCAAGCTACTTCCCATAGTTTCCTAACATGGAGAACAGTCCGGACCTAGGCTTGCTTGGATAGCCAAGCAAGGAAAAAAACCACTAGGAGTCAAAACTTAGGGTTGGCTAGAGTTGGCACCAAACCATGGACTCAATTTCAAAAGAAACTTTATTCATCAAAATAATCTCCCTTTCTTGGGGCACATACTTGGCTTATATAGACTATTATATTCTAATTCATCATAAAGTAACACAATACATGGAACTCATTACATAACAAATAACAATAAAATTAAAAATAGGTATCATTCATATAGAGATATTAACAATGGCACCATTAAGCATCCATATTAACAAAAGTCACATTAAGTCCAGAAATGTACTCCATACCGTACTTAGATGCCCATTGGCCACCAGATGCCAACCACCAGCTGTCACAAGGTCCACCTGATTCCTAGCAGGCCATCATTACATGCCCATTGCCAACCATCAGCTACCAGCCAACACTTGGCCTACCCGTTGCCATCAATCGTTGACCATGAAGAGTACAAGTGATCTAATAGGGGTCAAATAATTTTTCCAGACACCTAATACTCATCTCTCTATTTCAATACAATTCTAGAAATGATACCAACCAAAATCGAATTATGATTGTAACTCATTTGATATCATATTAAAGATATTTTGATTACCCAGACTGTGCGAACACCTACATAACAACTACAGTTTCCCTTACAAGTAGCATAACAAGAATTGGTTCCTACAAGCATGACATTTGCACACAAGTTATAATCTTCACAATATAGAAAAGAATTGTAAGCAATGTAGAATACACGGTAAGGAATTAAACCCTTCCACTCCAATATGTTGCATTGATTTAGCAAAGTATATAGAGGCAAGGAAAAAACACACAACCAAATGCTAAAATTGAAACCAAAACCATGGTAACTATATCCAAGAAACCTCTTAATGACAAATCATCATGACGCAAATAAGATATAATCTATAATGTATATAAAAGCATAGTCTTTTACATTTGTTGATTTCTTCTATAGATGACATAAGTTTTGAAAGCCCAAATTTTTTTCTATAATATGTGTTTTTCAAATGAGTTTAAATTAAAGATTCTTTATAAACCTAACATATTCACACCCTATATTAGAATATTGCCACATTATAGTTTCTATAAATAACAGAATAAATATTTCTATATGTAAACATAATCATAATAACTGTCATTATTATGAGATTCTATATTTATAAACAAATAAAAAATATCGTATTTGTTGAATTTTCTCGTGCATTGCATAGGTTACCAACTAGTTGTGTATGTTCACAAGTGGCATAAGAGATTTAATACTTGAAAAGCAAAATACTAGTCAGCTGTATGCCTAAGGCAGTAGATTAACAGGGAACATACTAATGATAAAGTAGTTTATAAGAGCTTGCATCAAGATGATAAACATATGTCATACCACAACTTAGCAAAATATTGAAATGGAGACCACATACTACTTTATACAATCTATGATATTATTCCGCCTGCTTCCTACTTTTTCGAACCAAAACTTGAAAATCTGGACCCATGCAGAAGACTTTGCATAGACTTTAAAATTAGGCAACAGAAACTGAATAATAAACAGAGGATATATAGTAACAGGCCCAAAATAAACCACTCCATAGACTGAGGTAGAAGTAGTAATAATGTCTAGATGCTTGTTTAGAAGCTATACTTTTCTTTCTTTTTCTTTTTCTTTTTTGAATAAGTAGAACTTTATTAAAAATATGAACATCACCCTGCACACAAGAAGTACATGCAGGTGGTCAAATCAAGGGAAATTACAATCATCAACAAAATTGAACAAATAAGAACTTGAATGAGATGAGAAAGCAGTCATCCATTCACATAAGAAATACAATAAAAGCATCTTAAAACCTGTCGTGGACCACTCTAACCGTTCAAATGCTCTATTGTTCCGCTCCCTCCATATAGCCTACATTAAACCTAAAGGTACAGCTCTGCTAATTAACTAAACTAGTTCTGTCATCTGCCCTCCCCAGGGATGGCCCAGAATTTTCTTGCAACTCCCAACGCAAAATTCCACCAAGAGATAAGTGTTTGAGAAAAGAAAAAAAGGCTATAGCTGACCAAATATGTCACAATGTTGACAAAGGTCCAATACAATAATTCTAGAATGTAACCACCAAAATTGAAAGGTTGATCAGTCAACTGTTGAGATGGCAGTGCCATTGTGTAAGCTGTAAATGCATCCTGGGTGGAAATTTCAATCCTCCACCGTTAAAATAAGCACATCATGCTAACAAATTCTATCTTGCACAAGAATAAAACATACTATGGTGGCAGCCATTTAATGGAAAATCAACAATTTACGAGTGCCTACATTTGTACCTAACAAAAAAGTGATTACTGCACATATCACATAAATAAACAGTCAACTAAAATTGACAAAACAAAGAAATGACAAAGCATCAAGGCTGCATCTAAAACGTTTTGCCTCAACAATTTTTCCATTCATCTGAATCTTGCAAGATTGGTTATATTTTCCATAAAGCCTTCTTCTCAGGATCAAACAATTCTTGCCTCAATTTTTTCCTTTATACAATTGCTGTGAAAAAAACAAATATACGTAAATGGATTAAAATATTAAAGCATAGTCACTCACTCTCCATTAGGCTTTTAAATATCTAACTAAAAGATTACCATAGAGGATCATTATGGAATTTGAAATAGTAACTATATAATACGTACACATTTGCCAACTCTAGTCATGTCTTCCCCCAAAATAAACTTTGCAAAACTTTCCCTAATCATATAAAGCTCTGCTAAGCTTTTCTCATAGACTTAGCAAACTTGAACTACTTCATATGGGAAGGATAAGAATTAAAATTGCAAAACATAGCAAATTCTAAAAAGGTTTTAGATGATTAAATACTTGGGTTTGAACTAAAACACTGCATTATAGAACTTGGGTGTGCTGAAGTTCAAACCTTCACACTTGTTTTTGTTTGGAAAAGAAAAAAAATAAATAAGTGGCTTCACTTGTCACCTAGTATCTATATCAAATAAAGAGGAAATTCTGAAAATATGTAGGATAATCAAATGTTGCATGCTAAGAGCTGGGAAAAAGATCTAAAAGATACAATCTTAAGTTAGTAGACGGTCAACCACTTCCCTCATTCCAAATGCACCACATCAAACACAATGGGACTATAGCCCAACAACGCCACCCTTTCCTTTCCAAGATTCCAAAAGAGACATGGTTTTGAGCATGAAACAGAACACGTAGAACAAAGCAAACACCAATAATCTCTATTATTTTCATAGAAAAATAAAAGTAAATCATTGATTTTAGGAAACAAAGAAATAAATTGTAATTTATGAAAAATCTACCCATGCTAGGGTAAAATTTCTATATGCCACACACAATTAATAGAGCTTCAAACACACAAAGTCTTAATTATCAAATAGTTGATGCTGAGATGAATACATGTCACTCCGATGACCCAAACTCATGAGGAATCGCATGCTTTGCACCGCCAGTACCTTCAATATAGTAGAATTGTATATACACCTCCATGTAGCACCTTGATTAATGGTTGTTTTTAATTTCAACAATCATGTAAATTACAATTGCAACAAAGAAAATTAAGAATAATTATTTGTCATTCATCATACACAAGAAATGTAGACAACATAAACTCACTTATGTGAAGAACTAAAGTTTTATGATTACAAATGGGGTTGACAATTTTCATCTTAATTGGATTTAAGTTCAAGCTTGCCAAAAGTTTATGATAGAAGAGGGAAAATTTACTATACAATTTCATAATATAAAAACCATTATATGAGCCTTTTGAGTTTGACTTATAAGAAAAGACTAAAGAGTTCATAGGTTAAGTTGTAAACTGTTTAATGTTTTGTTCAGTTTAAATGATTTTAAATACTTAAGTGAATATAATACCAATAATATTCTTAAAGAGATAATTAATTTGAAATTTTGAACCGAGATAGTACCAGTGTTCAATCCTAACCAATTTAAACTATAAGGTTTAGCAAATTCGAACTAGAAAATATAGATTTAATAGTGTCATTATGAAAAAGAATTAAACTAAAATTGAATATGTAATAACTACTAACTAAAATTAAACCAAAAGGAACAAAGAAAATTGACGGCATAGAGTTCTATAGCCTAAAAAATTACAGCAAAAAAAGTGGTAGTAAACTCTATACTCTAATGAAACTAAGATAGAAATATCAAAAATGAAACAAATCAGCCTCTAGTGATGAAGAAAATAATAACACAGGGAAACATCAAGTAAAATTGCATCTAGACTCAATTATTCAATGTATCTCACAGCATTAGACTAACGTCCACCTGTCAGTTTGAACCAATAACTCTTCTTGCAAAACACCAATGTGTCGTATCTGGTAAAGAACTTTAGAAATCTGTGTTTAAACAAAAGGACAGATCACAAAGCATAGCAAAAACAAGAATTCATTGTATTAAAGAGAATTCATACAGTTTTACAAAGAATAGCAAAAAAATAAAATCATAACAGTTTTACAGTTCAGTTGAATAAAAAATAAGAATTCATTGAATTAAAAATAAAAAAAATAAATAAAGAAAAAAGCAGACTAAAATATGCAATTCAGAGCCAAATCAAACCCAAACAAGTCAATGGATAAAATTTAATTCAAATTATGAGATAAATAGAGGGAGAATCAGGCAATCCTAATCTCTTAGTTTGATGCAGCAACTCTTCTTGCAAAATACCCAAGTGTCATACCTGGCAAAGAACCGAGTATTCAACAAAATGACAGGGTAAGAAGGTTTTTTTAAATCACAGCAAAGAAAAATGAAAGAAAGACTACAAAAGAAGTGGAAGCAAACATTGTAATATGGTTTGAGTTGTAAAAATATTAAAGATTGTTCCCATATCAAAGGTAATTTATCAATCCCACAAAAAATATTTAAGCATTAATGTGTAAACATACAACCATATTTAGTGAATGGTCCGCACAATGTTTAACATTTTGTTGGTTAGTGTATAACAATCTGATGGTTACTTCCCATATGATGATGGCTAAGGATTTTGCTTCCGTTGGCCAAGGATATATAAAATAAATACATAAAGCAAGATTAACATCAAACAGTAACACTTTTTGGCAGAGACTTGAACTGGAAAGTTTGTTTTCTTCTTATACATAAAGATTTTAAACAATCCAAGATGAAATTTTACTTTTAACTACAAAAAATCAAAGGAAAAATCCCAAATGTTACCAAAAGAAAAAACCAATCCAAAGCATCCAAAGAAAGAGAATCAACCCATCTATTTTTTAAAAAGGGTAAAAGAAGAACCCTAGACAATTAAGCAGGGAAAAAAAATTAAATAGAGATATATTGAAGAAGACAGACGGTGATTCGAGTAGTATAAGCATCAAGGTTTAAATTAAAACATAGATATATTGAAGATTAAAGATGCTAATTCAAATAGGAGAAGAAACGGTGAGATGATGCGGACCTTCTGTACATGTTGCAGAGAGGAGATGGGGGCAGAGCATGAACCCATCTATTAGAATAGGTCTGTTTAACTCTTCTTTTGGCTTTAAACAGCCAATTTTGAGATATTCATCTAGCTCTTCTCAAATTTAAGTGGAAAAATAACTGTTATAAAGTAGATTAACAGGGAACAAACTAATGATAAAGTAGTTTATAAGAGCTTGCATCAAAATGATAAACATATGTCATACCACAACTTAGCAAAATATTGGAATGGAAACCACATACTACTTTATACAATCTATGATATTATTCTGCGTACTTCCTACTTTTTCGAACCAAAACTCGAAAATCTGGACCCATTCCACTGCAGAAGACTTTGCATAGACTTTAAAATTAGGCAACAGAAACTGAATAATAAAGTTACATAGTCACTCACAATATCTTAAGCAAAGTCTCAAAGAAACATGTTAGGGTTTAGCACACACACAAAGAGATCAAAAGTGAAAACAGAAAATTAATTGTCAAAATTGTTACAGAATGAGTGAGAAGGTAAAAAAAAAAAAAAAAAAAAAAAAAACTCTATATGCAGTCATTTCACACATAAGATAACAACCCTCTAGCAATATACAGTTACATAAAGTATTTGGGTAGTAAATTAAAAACCCTAGTTTTCCATGAGATAACAAACATAAAGACGTTTGCAGTCTCTAAATCCAATCTCAAACAATCCAACCAATCCACAAAATGTTGAAAGTAAACCATAAATTAATACCCATATAAATAACAAAGCACACATTAGGGTTTCGTCCGTATAAAAGTTAGATATATTCCCACACATTGAAAAAATCAAACAAGAACAAAAATCAATCAAAATAACACATGAAAATAGTACAAAAGCGTTCAAATTCATCCCCAAGACAAAACCCAGATAGGAAAACCCAAATCAACTGCGAGAGAGAGAGAGAAATTGGTCTTACAAAACCACACACTGAGAAAAGTTTAGTCAAATACCACAAACCCAGAAAAGTTTCGTTTCTCAAATCAAATAACAAAAGCGAGAAATCGCTGGTGTGTGGCTCGGAGACACGGAGAGTGATCGGACGGCCGAGAAGAAGAGGTGGAGATTGAGAGAGTGGAGAAGAGTGGGTTTGTGGTTTCGGAGAGAAGGGAGAGCGAAGAGAATGTTGAGAGAGAGAGAGACCTCTGCTCTGGGATTTGGGGGGAGAGAGAGAGAGAGAGAGAGCCCAAATCTGATACGTGGAGAGAGAGGGTGAGAGAGCCGTTGGGATGTGTGCATTTAAATACATAAATTTCGCCTTTTTTACAAAACTGCCACGGTATTTACTTGTTTTCAATTTTTTGTATTCCACGTCCCAGTTTTACAAAATTCTTCTCTTTTTTTTTTTTTTTTTTTTTTTTTTACAAAATTCTTCCATTTGTTTTTTTTTTTTCTAAAAGGGAATAATTTATATTTACCATCATTCGAGATTGCTACCGTTCTAATTACAAAATTACCTCTTCCTCAAAAAAAAAAAAGAAAATTACGAAATTACCCGGAGGGCAAGATGCGACTTATATACAAAATTATTTCACCAAAAAAAGTCCAATTAATAATAATAATAATAATTATTACCTTTTAGGGAAAAAAAGGGAAGGGGGGGGGGGGGGGAACTCAGGTGTGGTTAGGTCGGTTTTGTTACTTAACCCACCTATGAAGCCTTCTATTATACAGTCTTAATCCACCTTACCTCATTCCGTTTGTAAATCTCTTTTTTTTATAGGAAACTAAAAACTTTTATTAATTAAGAAAACAGGGAATCTCTTCAATTTATACAAAAAAAATCATCAATGCCAAAAGCATGATTTGCTAACAAATGAGCAGGCTTATTGTCTTGTTGTCGGACATGAGAAAGCACTCTCTTAAGACACATTTTGAGGAAATTTTTTTGGAGAAGAACCTGACATAATAGATTTGGCCAATAAGTTATTGAAATTACATTATGTGATCAAAATAATGTGAGATCTAATTTTTTGTTACAGATTTCGAGCGAGGAGAACAAGTTTTCACCACCGTTGTCCTCTCTCACACTAGTAAATCTATGTTCTAGCTTTTAAAACATTTTTTAAACAAAAATTATATTGATTTTTAGCCATTTTGATGTTGCTGAGTATGAATTAAAGATTCACTTTATACCATGTCTTCGTCACATGACTTTTACTCGAGTTCTAGTCAGCATTTGTGTCTAATAAATAAATGTGCACTAAGGACCTCGTTGACACTATCTAACTTTGTGAAGGGGGGTTTTTGGCTGCTGCATTTACAATTACTAGTCACAGATCCATGCGATACATGAGAATAAATAATTATTTTATAATTGTAATACAAAGTATAATTTTTTCTCTAAAATTTGTTAAACATAATTTGTTCTCCCAAAAATTAAGCAATCTTACTCAGTCCAATTAGGTCTTCTTCGGTCAAATTTTATCCAATTAGGTCTACTTCAGTCCACTTTGGTCCACTCTTCAATTTCGATCCCCTTTGTTCCATTTTGGACTAATTTGCCTTAAATTGATCTTTTTGTAGCT
Source organism: Lithocarpus polystachyus (assembly GCA_033629205.1). Lineage (NCBI taxonomy): Eukaryota > Viridiplantae > Streptophyta > Magnoliopsida > Fagales > Fagaceae > Lithocarpus > Lithocarpus polystachyus. The sequence goes on along the minus strand of CM066165.1, from coordinate 51,062,965 downwards.
TGTATTTTCAAGTTTAGCTCAAGATTTATTTATTTTTCTTAATTTTTGGGTTGAAAAGTATGAAATTTTATTGTATTTGGACTAAACTCTTTAGTTTTGAGTTTAAAAAAAAAAAATACAAACAACACAAAGATTATAAACTAGAAATATGAGTCCTAAAATTGCAGTGAAAATGATAAATAGTCAAAAGTCCTATTCGTCCACTTTGGTCCTATTAGGTCCATTTTCTCTTCTTCGGTCCACCTAGGTTCTATTTGGTCTACGTTGGTCCAAATTGGTCCTATTCTATCCTCTTTTGTCTTCTTTAGTTCACATTGGTCATATGCAGTCCACTTTAGTTATATTCAATCCATATTGGTTCTATTCGGTCCATTCTGTCCACTTCAGTCGACATTTGCCATATTAGGTCCACTATGATCCTATTTGATCCATATGTCCACTTTGATCCTAATCTATCCATTGGTTCTTATTTGGTCCACCTTGTTCCCATTCTGTCATATTCTATCCATTCGGTCCACTTAGTTCCATTTGGTTCATTTGTGTCCACTTCGGTCCATTTTTATGCACTTACATATAAGGAAAAAGATATTTTTGGGTTGAGAGTACTTGTTCTAAATCCAAATTTATTACAAAAAATATAAATATCAAACTCATAATATCTAAAATCTTAAACATAATATTTATTGTTGCTATACCTTTGTTGAGCCACATTAACGTAGTATTTCAGTTCACTTGTCTGGTTAAATTTAAGTGAAAGTTTTTCTAAGTCTTAAGGCTATGAATATAAAATTTTAATCTTTAAGGAAGTTACTCACTTATTTTAAGCTCATTATTTTTAAATGAATTGCATGAGGTTAATTATACCTTCAAGCAGTGTGTGTGTGTGTGTGTGTGTGTGTGTGTGTGTGTGTGTGTGTGTGTGTGTGTGTAATTTTAATTAAATAAATTATTCAAATTATTCATTTTCTTAAAAGAGATTATTATAATAATCAAAACTCATAGCAAACTTATACTGAATATGTATAATTTATTCTTTAAATTTTACTGTAGATAATTTGTTCTTCCCAAATATTTCAAAAAGTATTTCCATCACTTTATTTTTACAAATATATAATTTTATGATTTTTTATGTTTTTGATTGATATTATTCTTTTATGAAATTGTCATATTCTTCTAACTATTTTTATTATGCATTATATTTTCCTAATTTCTTTGGTACAATTAAAATATTTAAGTTTCAAAGTTATATTCAAATTCTCATTCTCTTGAGGAGATTGTTGGAATTTGCAATGAATGCACCTAGTTAGCAACAATTTGAAGTGAAATGGTTATTGTTAGTGTAGGCGAAATGGTTATTGTTAGTGTAAGCGAAATGGTTATTGCATTCAGACACAATTGACTAATAATATTTTGTGGTGTAAAAGTACACAAGTTGGCTACAAAAGTACACTATTTGAAAATTGTACTCACATAAAACTCACAATTAAACAAAGGTACACAATTTGAACAACAATAGTGGCTGGCCACAAAACAATGTTCATTAACCTTAACAACTATATTCACGCACCACGCACACACAAAATACCAACTTTAGTGCACTATCTGAGCTGTCCAGTTGAGACAATATTGATTTGTAAGTTACACACGTACCCAATAGGTTTTGAATCCACAACCATAGCCTTCGTCCCGTGAAGTGTTAGTTGATCTATTGGTTATTGGCAATCCCCATAATTTAGGATGGTTTTTTTACAATTAACCATTTGTTTTAATTATAAATTTATACAACAATTTTAAAAATAAAAAAAAATAAATGTAACTCAAACTAGATGAAATAAACTTAATTGTATGCCATTGGAGATGTAAATGATGTCTATTTCTTTGTTCTCATATTCTCTGAATTAAATTTGTAGGGCTACCTTGATCCAGAGTATTTCTTAACTCGTAAACTAGCAGACAAGAGTAATGTTTATAGCCTTGGTGCTGTATTTCTTGAACTCTTGACCAGGAAGTAGCCAATCTCACATGACAAAAACATTGTTGGAGAGGAAAAATCTTATAGACCTATTTGCCTAGGATTTTATAGAGGCCTAATGGTATATCAAGTGCTCATGTATGAAAGGGATATTGTTTTTCTATAATTTGTTTTTTTTTTTGGGTAGGGTAAAGTTTGACATCTTTCAGATGTCCTTATTTGCAAATTTTAGTTTTAAATTTGCTGATATCCTCAAATTTGCAAATGAGTATATCTCTCATCTTTACAAATTTAAATGAAAGATATCCCATTTGCAGATTTTTGTTTTAACTTCAATAAAACATTGAAATCCTTTTAAAATCTAATATTCACTTTTGGCCTTATGTGAAACACTCGTTTACTTTTATATTAGCTATGATCATTTTGGCATATAGACATAGTTCATATTATTTGATCATTTGGATACTTTGACTTAAATTTACATAATAAAATGGTCTCTCGTAGTTTATATTTTTTTAAAAAATGTTCTATTTGGTTCAGGTTAATGTTGAGTGTAAATCTAGTATGATCTTTTCGGTCAATGATGGGTGAATGAGATGTTATCCTCCTGAATGTGTGGTTAAATTTTTAAATTTGGCCCTCAATTGTTGTGAAGATGAGACAAATGCTAGACCTTCAATGTCAGAAGTGGATTGAGAAGTTGGAAGTATATGGCAAATGATGCCTGATTCCGAGATTAGATCAGTTGGTCCTATGGTTACTAATATTGAAAAAGTCACGATTCCACCATCATCATCCTCTATGTTGAAGGATCCTTATGTGTCGTCAGAGATATCTAGCATTAAACTTGTCAGTGGAGTCATTCCATCCATCATGCCTAGATAGAAAACATTTCTAAAATAGGTTGTATTAGAACCTGAGATACTATGATCTTGAAATTTTGAACTGGGAAATGGTATTTATGATCATCTTGGTTGTTGATGTTGTGTAAAGTCTGACTCTTCGATCTTTATTATTATTATTATTATTATTATTATATATATATATATATATTGTGTTAAGATCAAAGAGAGTTGTAGCTGGATTTGAAGTTAACTAAGCCTCAAAAGAAGAAGAGAGAAATATAGAAAAGGTACAGAATTAGGGAGATAGAGATATACTGAAATGAGTTCATTTTTATTGCCTAATTCAATACAACAGTATTACCCCTTCTTATACATTTCTCAATCAATCCAACTCTTGACTGACAACCAACTGTTATAACCACGTACAGCTGGCAGATAATTGCACTGACTACCAGTAACTGATTTCTAGTTTGCATCAGCAATACAATACAATATATAATCCAAACATATTGTGAACTAATTAGTTAAGAGAAGTAGATGGTATAACTTTACATATCAAATATATGTTCACTTCCCCAAGTTGGGAGTGATTTGCGCCAGATATCCTGATACTAGAATTATTTAAACACAAGGACTAGAAAAGTTTATGAAACAATGATTAACATTTGTATTAATATGCAGTGAAGACATTGCTAGGTGCTATCCATCAGGTGCAGTTTGGACAGAAGTTGTATGCTACAATACAACATTAGACGATGGATATTTACATGTTCAACAATTGTATGATTTGAGCATTTCTTGATTTTATTTCTATCATTGACGTAAATGACGTTGCATATTTCTTTCACATAGAAACATTTTTCATACTATATTTCTTTTGTCCTCCTTGCATGTTGAGATATATCTCTTCATAGTTTACATTAAACATATATATATATATATATATATATATTTTAAATGTACATAATTTTGTACATTCAGCATACACAATTTCGGTCCATTTTGGTCTTATTAGGTCCATTTTTGTATATTCAAAAGTCCTATTCAGTCCACTTTGGTCCTATTAGGTCCATTTTGTCTTCTTCAGTCCACCTAGGTTCTATTTGGTCTACGTTGGTCCTAATTGGTCCTATACTATCCTTTTTAGTCTCTTCAGTTCACATTGGTCATATTCAATCCACTTTAGTTCTATTCAGCCCACATTGGTCCTATTCGGTTCATTTTGTCCGCTTCAGTCGACATTGGTCCTATTAGGTCCACTATGATCCTATTCGGTCCATATGTCCACTTTGATCCTAATTTATCCATTGGTTCTTATTCGGTCCACCTTGTTCCCATTCTTTCAGATGTCCTTATTTGCAAATTTTAGTTTTAAATTTGCTAATATCCTCAAATTTGCAAACGAGGATATCTCTCATCTTTACAAATTTAAATGAGAGATATCTCATTTGCAGATTTTTGTTTTAACTTCAATAAAACATTGAAGTCCTTTTAAAATCTAATATTCACTTTCAGCCTTACGTGAAACACTCGTTTACTTCTATATTAGCTATAATCATTTTAGCATATAGACATAGTTCATATTGTTTGATCATTTGGATACTTTGACTTAAATTTATGTAATAAAATGGTCTCTTGTAGTTTATATTTTTTTTAAAAAGGTTTCTATTTGGTTCATGTTAATGTTGAGTGTAAATCTGGTATGATCTTTTTGGTCATTGATGGGTGAATGGGATCTTATCCTCTTGAATGTGTGGTGAAATTTTTAAATTTGTCTCTCAAGTATTGTGAAGATGAGATGGATGCTAGACCTTCAATGGCAGAGGTGGATCAAGAACTTGGAAGTTTATGGCATATGATGCCTGATTCTGACATTAGATCAGTAGGTCCAGTGGTCACTAATATTGAAAAAGTCGTGATTGCACCGTCATCATCCTCTGTGGTGAAGGTTCCTTATGTGTCGTCAGAGATATCTAGCATTGAACTTGTTAGTGGAGTCATTTTATCCATCACGCCTTGATAGAAAACATTTCTAAAATAGGTTTCTATTAGAACCTAAGATGCTATGATAAAGAGAGTTGTAGCTGGATTCAAAGTCAACTAGACCTCCAAAGAAGAGAGAAATATAGAGGATTTAGAGAATTAGAGAGATAGAGAGACTGAAATAAGTTTATTCTTATTTCCTAATTCAATACAACAATATTGCCCATTCTTATACATTCCTCAATCAATCCTACTCTTAATTGATAACCAATTGTTATAACCACCTACAACAAGCAGATAACTGCACTAACTACCAGTAATTGATTTCTAGCTTGCATTAGTAATACAATACAATCTATAATCCTAACAAATTGCAAACTAATTAGTTAAGAGAAGTAGATGGTATAACTTTACATATTAAATGTTCACTTCCCCAAGTTGGGAGTGATCCGTGCCAGATACCTTGATACTAGAATTATAGAAATATAAGGACTAAAAAAGTTTATGAAACAATGATTAACATTTGTATTAATTTGCATTGAAGGCATTGCTGGATGCAAGCCATCAAATGCAGTTTTGACAGAAGTTATATGCTACAATACAACATTAGATGATGGATATTTACATGTTCAACAAATGTATGATTTGAGCATTTCCTGATTTTATTTCTATCATTGACTTGAATAATGTTGCATATTTCTTTCACATAGAAACATTTTTCATACTATATTGGGATAATTACAGATTACCCACATGTGGTTTAGTCCGAATTTAACTCACCCACCCATGATTTCATTTTTGACACTTTACTCACATGTGCTTCACTCCATTATTATTCCGTAACCAACCTCCCTTTCAGACGTTACTCTAACAAATTTTTTATCAGAAACAAAACCCAAAACAGATCAATCAGTCCTTTCTCCCAAAATACACTCCCATCCACGTGAGGTAGATCTACTAATTTGCTTGAAAATCATGAGTACATACAATATGAACATCTTAGCATATCAATAATTATGATAAAGTCAAGAACATTTGAGCTAAAAGAAGTATATCCAAACTTGATATGATATGAGGAGTGAGAGAGTCCACATATTACAACAAACACAAAACACAACACAAGATCTCAGAGAGAGAGACACAGATCACAACACAAAAAATAAGTTCCACCATGGGTATGAGAATTTGTCACTCTGAAATGGTAGATTTTAAGACAAACCCAGTTAAAGAAACCAAAAACCCATTTCAGATCTCAGAGAGAGAGAGAGAGAGAGAAATAAGCAGATCCACTCTTTTCTGCCACTTACTTCGACTTGAAAGGGAGGTTAGGTTGTCTTTGGGTTTGGGCTTATCGTTTTGATGTGTCACGACAACAAATGGGTATGTTGGGATTTTGTTGGCTAGATTTGCCGTTTGGAGTTTGTTGGGTGGGCTTGTTGTTGTGTTCCGATGAGTCATGAATATGAAGGAAAGGATGGGTTGCTGAGGCTTTTCTAGGTGCTCATGTTTTTTGAATGGTTTTTACTGGGTTTTTGTTATTTGTTGGTATAAATGGCTGGGTTTACTTCGAATATTTCTATTTCGGGGCTAGTTAGATTGAATTGGCTTTTTGGCTCATGTGGCAAGTCGATTTAATGGTTTTGTTTGTATGATGGGTTTCTTAGTTTGAGGAAATCTAGGTTTATTTATACTAAGTTTTGGAGGATAACAATCACCAATGAACAAAACACAGATACAATCAACCGGCTAAAGACAAAAAGTTTGGGTTTATGGGCTTTTGACTCTTCGCTTCAATTACTGCCCCTAGCAATTGTTCCTCACACCAACAACTTGGATAATTACTAGTTCCCAAAAATAAAAGGATGTCAAAAGGAAGGGGAAGTAACTGCCGTTGGTGTTAGTGGTGATGAGCATGCGGAAGAGAAACACACTTTCGGCCTGGCTCTTGTTTGGGTGTGTGTGTGAGAGAGAGAGAGAGAGAGAGAGAGAGAGAGAGAGAGAGAGAGAGAGCCTAGGGAAGCTTCTACCATGGAGATCGGTGGTGGATCAGTATGGTGATTCTAGAGATCGATGGTAATGGGATCTTGTTATAGTGGTCTTCATAGGGGGCTGGCTTTCACGATGCAGGTGATTATGGTGGTCTTCTTGAGTTCTGGGTTTGAAAAAATTTTAATTTGAGCCATGTTTTAAGAGATGCATATTCCTAGGTTTAAAATAGACCATTTTGATCTTGTTTTCTTTTGCTTTTCTTGTTTTGGGATGAGAGAGACATAAAATGAGAGTAAAAAGACTTATTTACCTATCTTTTTTAACAGAGGTGAATAACAGAAACTAAACGGAAGTAACCTAAAGTGGGCAATTAGTTAAATTCAGGCTAAACCACAGGTGGGTAATCTGTAATTATCCCTACTATATTTCTTTTGTCCTCCTTGTATGTTGAGATATATCTCTTCACAGTCTACATTAAACACATATCATTTTTTCAAAAAAATGTACATTATTTTGTACATTCAACATACACAATTTCTTAACGCAAATCTTTGGTGCGGTAGTTACTCCATAAGTATAAGTACTTGTGGAGTGTGGGGAACAAGTGTCAAGGTTCAAGTCTCTTGAAGGGAGTTTCACATACATATACATTTAGATTAAGCTAAAATAGAATTTTTATCTTGTATATATAAAAAAAAACATACACAATTTCTTTAAAAAATATATAATAATTATAAATAATAAACGTACACAATTTTTCAAAGTATGTATACAATTCTGTAGATTTAATGTACAATATTTTGTTCATTCAATGTACAATTTTTTTTTCCAGAAAATCTACACAATTATTTACATTTAACGTACTAATTATCTAAAAAAATGCACACAATTCTGAATATTTAACCTACACTATTTTACAAAGAATGTATACAATTCTGTTCATCGAACAAACACAATTTTTTAAAGAACGTACGCAATTTTTCAAAGAATGTACATAATTATGTATATTCAAAAACACAACTTTCAAAGAATATAGACAATTTTGTGTATTCAACTTATACCATTACAATTTTTGAAAGAATGTATACAAATTCATATATTCAATTTACACAAACTTTCAATTTACAAATTTTCTCACCTATTTTGACTATTGAACTCATATACCAAGCTTGTTACTCCCTAATTGAGTCTTAACCAACCTATTTCATTCCCAACCACAAATCCCTAACCCCATCAACCCCAACTCCCTCAAATACATGCTGCAAAAGTGAATATGAATGAGAATAAATAAAATAAAAAGTTACTAATACATAATACCAGAACATTGGAAAAAAAAATATCAAACATAAGATCCTTACCAAGTACTAATTATCCAAAAAAAAAAAAAGATCCCTGCCAAGTACTAACATAATTTATCAATGCTTAAAGTGTACAGGGTTCAAAAGTGAAAAATAGACATAAAATAGAAGAAAGGAAATATAAAGGATCCTATTAAACAACAAAGGTCCATATGTGAAATTAAAATGTAAGCCTATCGCAATAGTTTCAAAAGAAGAACATGCAATATCTGGCTCTTTGAATTATAGATAATATTTAAGGTTTCATTAAATTGAAGATTCGGTTAAAATAATTTTGGCATAACCATACAATTATCCTAGGGCTCTATACATATTTCTTACCCTGGTAAATGAAAAGTGATGCTTTCCTTCATCACCTAAAACCAGACCAAGGAAAATTGAGCTAACAGAGATATTTTTAGTCATGGATATCCAATACAAGGAGACTACAAAGTGCAATGGATGAAAGTAACCTTACCACCTAAAAGTCAAGTTTACAAAAAATAATGCAAATTTAATAGATGCAAGATCTTTTAGACCATTCAACTTCAGAATTCTAACCCATAAGGATTATTTTTGAGTTGTAAACTAAAATATTTAAAACTCCAGTCTTTAAGATCACATTCACGAGTGCCACAGCAAATTTCAACATCAGCATGGACATCTACGCTTCAATAAATTAGAAATAATGTAAACCAAATGAGAACAACTAGAAAACTAAAGAGTATGTCATATTCATAATACTAACCCATAAGGATTATTTCTACGTTGTAAACTAAAATATTTGAAGCTCTAGTCTTTAAGATCACATTCACAAGTACCACATTAGATTTCAACATCAACATTGACATCTACACTTCAATAAATTAGAAATAATGTAAACCAAATGAGAACAACTAGAAAACTAAAGATTATGCCATATTCATAATACTATATGTAAACAGACCTTCCAGTTAGAATGTCACAAAACTGCTCTAAGGAGACTTTTTCCAGTGATTTAAAATGTCACAAATGTCATCCTGTCCAAAAATGAAAAAAGTGAATATGTACAAGTACACATGTTGGCACACATCCCACAACTGAAACTCATTACATAGAAAAACACCCCAAAAGCATTAAAATTGCATTCTCGATTGCTTGAAGAAAGATTTGATGTGTGACCAATCCAAGAATACATCCTGACTCATACAAAAGTCAATAAAACCCAAACTCACATGAAAATTAAATTTTCTGCAACTCTGCCTCAGCCTCATTCAATTGACTAGTAACTTGAGTTTTGTTATTCTCAAGAAGTGAATTGGGTAAAAATTAAATTACCCTAACACAAGACATTTTGTTTATATGATGTTTCTAATCATTATAACTAATTTTGCCTAGCATATATACTCCTCATAACACTTGTAATGGTTTCTCGGGAGTTGTAGCCAAAGAAGTATCAATGCTAGTAATGGAAGCAATCAAGGAAGACATGGAGGAGAACTAGCACTCATAGTGGAAGGAGAGGAATAATATGAAGTAGACTCAATAAAGATGACAACAACTCTAACAAAGTGACAATGAGGTGGAGGGAAATACCACTTGTATCCCTTCTAAGTACAAAAGTACTCAAGAAAAATACACTTAAGAGATCCAAAATCAAGTTAGTAACCCCCTAGACCTAAAATGCAAACATACACACCCAAAAAGTTTTGAAGTACGCGATATTCTATGACAATTTGGTTTTAACAATGGACAATCAAATGCAATTTGGAAAATTTATCAATCCAAAAGTAAGTCACCAAATAGTTCTATCATCTTCCCTCCCCAAGGATGGCACAAAATTCTCACACAATTCCCGACGCAAAATTCCCCCAAAAGATAAGACTAAGTGTTTGAGAACGAGCAAAAGGCTATAATTGACAAAACATGTCACAAAGGTAACAAAGGTCCAATACAATAATTCTAGAATGTAACCACCAAAATTGAAAGGTTGATTAGTTAACTGTTGAGATGGCAATGCCATTGTATAAGCTGTAAATGCGTCTTGGGTGGAAATTTCAATCCTCCACCTTTAAAATGAGCACATCATGCTAACAAATTCTATCTTGCACAAGAATAAAACATATTATGGTGGCCGCCACTCAATGGAAAATCAAAATTTTACAAGTGCTTACATGCACATTTGTGCCTAACAAAAAAGAGTTTACTGCACATATCACGTAAATTTAACAGTCAACTAAAATTGACAAAACATACAAATGTCCTGAAAAATGCAAATGTCTTCTCCTTAGTCCGTCTATTTAAAAGACCATAAAGAAGCAAGCATGGAGAATCAAAAGGAATTTGTTTCCATGAACATGTAATCAAAGTAAAATGCACTTACACTAATGGCATTCACTAGTTCTTGTGAATGGTGCAATTTTTAATCAAGTTCAGCGTGCTGGTGTAGGCGTGGTGATTAGAGACCATGAGGGCAGAGTTATAGCAGCTATGAGTAAACTGATTTTCCAACCAGTGGGACCTCTGGAAATCGAAGCAAAAGCCACTGTGGAAGGAGATATCTTAGATTGGGAGATGTATACGAGATGTGTTTTTTGAATGTGATTCTAAGATAATCTCGAATAGTCACATGGGGGTTGTGTACACCTCCCATTGCTGTAGCTAACATACAAACTGGAATTGGCCTAAGGCTTGACGATTTTAGGACTTTTTAAGTCAGCCGTGTGAAGAGGCAAGGCAATAAACTCCAACACATATCCTAGCACAACATGGAAAACATTAAACACGCAGGTAAAAAAAATTTTAATGAGTGTTTGAAAAGGTATGTCTGACAAGGTATACTATTTTCTGTCTAAGGCCACCAGTGCACTAAAAAAAGGGACAGCAGTCAATTGGCTCACCTGTTTGCTGCTCCAATTCAGATAGATTGGAAATTTAATCCTATCGATTAGTCTACATTAAATTCATCACCCTTGCTACAATGTTTTTTTTTTTTTTTTTGATAGGTAATCAGAGAACTATTATTAATGAGTAAAAGGTGAATAGTACAAGCTGTTCATGACGATGAACAATAAGAAATAGATGTAACAAACAGCAAAACAAAAGAGAGAGAGGGAAATTAGAAAGTTAAGTTAATCAGAAAGTTAATCAGCAAAACAGTAAAGTAAAATATCAACCAAAATTTTTTTAGCAATGCAAAACAGTTTTTAGTCAGTGAAAGAGTTACCTGAATCTGCTGGACAACTTCCTGTTCATCTGCGTCAGCTAAATTATGAATCCGAGTATCCTTCAATATGTTGGAGAAAACTGTACGGAATTCAGATACACACAAAGAAACTTCAAATCAATAGCCAATAATCACCAATGAAAATTTTGAAACATTTAAGTATAATTTCAGTAGCAAGATAACATTGTTGCTCCTCTCAAGTTATTAACAAAACTTAAATTGGTGGTACTCTCCAAATCTAGGACTAACTAGCTGTTGCCGCAAATGCTGGATATTCTCTGACGTGGGACGAAGGAAGTAAACCGCTTTAAGATGTGAAATTGGTTCTTTTGATTTGTAAATGGAATCTACCAATTCTACCAAGAATACTTCTTTCTGAAGAAGTTCCGACTGTGAATCTAACACAATGGTGAAATTCCAAATAGTAGATTCAGCAAAAAAAAAAAAAAAATGTAAACAGAATCAAAACAAACAACAAAGGGGCATTGACAGTTTATCTACTACTCATGAAAAAACTAAATGGCCACAACAAAACCCACAACTTTTTCCACGACTTGTCCACATGGCAAGTTGCGAGTGGTGGGTTCGTGAACAAGTTGTGGCAAAGTTATGGGTTTTTTTGTGGTACTAGCGTTACTCCATTACCAAATCAAGCTAACAATCTCTCATACGAGAAGGATTTTATTCCAAAAAAAAAATCACCAGAATTTGTAATTTTTTTTCAACAACATCCATGATGCAGGGTTCTGATTCGTTGAATTCTGCTTTGTAATGGATTTTCGGATTCGGAGCTAAAGTGTTGACTGTTGAAGAGAGAGAGAGAGAGAGAGAGAGAGAGAGAGAGGTTGCAGTGGGAACGAGAGGGGCAAACGCACTGTTCAGTGGGAAGACATCGACCACGACTAGGCAGGCTTATCAAAATTACGTATAAACTAAAGAAAAATAATATATCCCTGACTTTTTATTATTAAAAAAAAAAAACATTTTTGTGCCTTCAATTTTAATTTTAAAAAAATGATAAATTTTGCTTTCAAACATATTTAGAGCTAGGCTTGTGCAATAAGCCAATAATAACAGCTTAATTAGCACAAGCCGTCGCTGATATTATATTTATTTCTTAGCAAGTGGGGTGAGTTCAACTATTAAAGTGATGAGTTGAGTTTAATGGTAAGTTCAGTTTTTTTTTTTAAACCTCTAAGACTAGGTGTGCGCATGGTTGAATTTTTTTTGTATTTAGCTTTATTTTTGTAACATTTTAGTTAGTTATTATATTTTCAAGACTACTTAGCAAATAGCATCTAGAGGTGCCAATGCTTCTGCTTTTTTTAGATATAAGATGATCCATATAAGTAGTATGATTTCAATGAATCAAACAATTATATTTGTTCTTGTTCAACTACTTTAACCCTCGTCTCCTATGATTTCAAAACTGTATTTATTGCATATATAAACAATTAATTCTCTATTTTTAGTATGTGCTATGTGCATGAAAATGATGAAATTATAGATCTAAATATATAGTTGTGCAACTTGTTCAAATGATTTGATGAATTATGTGATTAAATACATTGTCATGAAATTACTGGCCAGTCTTATGAATTGCTACATAACGAGATGAAGGAGATTCTTCCAACCCAATTTAAAAGAAAAATTTATCCAATTTAATGTTGTTATTAAGAAGGTTAAAATTTGGCAAGTGGTTTGAATTGACTAGACTCGTCTCTAGGTTGGTTCACGTTAATTATGTTATTGCACAAGTATCTCTTTAAGCTGATATACGTTTAGATCCTAGCTTGTTGGGATGAAATTATTTGATCATGTAATTGTCATTGCAAGCGAGTTAATGTGAGATTTAGGTTTGTTTGTAATGATAGCTGGCAGGGATTGTTTACTCCCAAAACGTCTCACATGTAATGGTCCCAAGAATGTTGTTTTCATCAGCAACCATGTTGGACTTTAGTGTTTTTTTTTTTTTTTTTTAGTGTGTGAATAGACGTGTAGTTCTAGTGCTTCCAATCTTTGTTATTGTATTTGATCATTGCAGAGACCCTTCTTGAATCCACTTTACAAACATTATCTCTAGATTCTCTACTCTTTCTTCAGATTAATTCATTCTTTATATATATATATATATATATATATATATATATATCCCTAGTGTAGATTAGGTTAAATTAGGCACTTAATGCCAACATAACAGTTGAACCATTTGAAAACGGTATCAGTGAAAGTATATATATATGAAGAAGAACTGTTTAGGTTCACAAATTTTTTTTCTTTTTTCAACATTTTATGGTCACTTTGCAAGTTTCCTTGAAATAAAATATTTGGACACATACTAACAAAATATTTTCGGATTAGAAATATTAAAATCAAATTTCTATTCATTCAAGAATTGAATTGTTTAAGTGATAAAAGAAGACACGGGCAAAAATAATGTTTAAAGAACTTGTTGCATTGAAAACTTGTCTATTATGTTAGAGTAACTGCATCAACTCTTCTAAAAAATTCCCTCTATTTTAAACAAAAAAAAAAACCTACTTTTTTATTTTACACCATCATTTTTACAAAACAACCACATTACTTAATCTATTATACACTATAATTTATATAAATAATATTTTAATATTCTTTTTTTAATATTTTTTTTTATCTCTGCCATTTCTTTTTCCTATTCTTCCTATTCTTTTTTCTTCTTTCTTTTTCCTTATCTCTCTGTCGTTTCCTCTTTCTTTTTCTTCCTCTTCTTTCTTCTTTTTTCTCTCACAGTCAGATCAACACTCCATCACAAGCACCATCAATTTCTGTCGACCCACAAGCACCATCAATCTCTGTCGACCCACAAGCACCTATCTACACCGCCAGCACCGATCCACATGCATCAACGGCGATGGCGACAGTGATGAAATCGCCTCTCTAATCCACAATCCACTGAAGAATCGCCTCTCCAATCCAGCGGTGGCATTGGCAATGCTCTCTTTGTCTTTGTCTCTGTCTCTGCTAGTGTGTCTGTTTGTGAGTGTGTGTGTATTTGATTTTTTATTGATTTTGTGGTGTGACCATGTGTGGGTTTGTTTAATTTTTGGTTGATTTTGTGGTGTATCCGAGTTGTGGTGGTGGTGGTTGGCGATGCTGGGTTGCGGTGGTGGTGTTTGGCGGTGTTGAGTTGCGGTGCTGGGTCTGTGTTGTGGTGTGCTGAGATTAAGAGTTGGAGAGAGAGAGAGAGAGAGAGAGAGAGAGAGAGAGAGTCAGGGGAAGAGAGAATGTGAGGGGAGAGAAATCATACTAAAATAATGTATAGAAAAGCTACAGTAACCGTGCATATACTATAGCACTTGTGCACAATTTTACTCCCGCTGATGTGAGTGTTTTTTTTTTTTTTGTGTCAAAATGTGTAAAATGAACTACTTTTTGTATTTTGCAAGACTTTGCAAGAGTTGATGTGGTTGCTCTTATATATATATATATATATATATATATATATATATGGGTGTGTAAGGGTTGGGTTAAGGAGATTTTTTGACCCAACCCACCATGGTGGGTCAAAAAAAAATTCAACCTAACCCAACCCAACCCATCACATAAGTCCAACCCAACCCACATGGGTCAGGTTGAACCCATGGGTTGGACACATTTATTATTATTATTATTATTATTATTATTATTATTATTATTATTATTATTATTATTATTAAATTGAGTAGAAAAAAATATAAATATAAATATATTTTAAAAAAAACCTAAAGATTAGTATCAATGTAACTCCTTAAAGGCAAACAACACTAATGACTAAACAACAATAGTAATTTACTAGGGTTTGTGTGAATTAATTGACTTTTATATAGGATAGGAAGAGCTAGTTATTTTAAAAATTTTATTAATTATATAATATACTTTAAATATATATATTAAATATATGGGTGAGTCGAGTCGGGTCGGGTTTGGTGGGTTTGAAATTTTATGATCCAAACCCAACCCAACCCGCTATTAAAAAAATTTTTGTAACCCAACCCAACCTACCAAGCCCTAAAAACAGACCTAACCCAGGGGTTGGGTTGGGTCGGGTTGGTTTTGGCGGGTTGGCGGGTTGGCTGCACACCTCTAAATTATTTTATATATATTATTATTAACAATCCTATGGACACACCTAATTTCATTCGTTACTAAATTGTTAATTTATGATGATTGATGAAAGTAACATTACTTTTACACAGGGGAGGAGCCACATAGCTCCTTGGGGGGCCATGACCCCCCCAAAACTTAAAATTTCTTCTATAGTATACATGGCAAAATGATACTGGCACATCCAAAAAATATAGCTGGTCCCCTTATTTGTTCCTCAAAGTTTTACTAGTCTAACAACTTAAAGAAACTTGTCCTCAAATAAAATAATACTTGGTCATTTCAAATGTCCAAACACTTGTAATTAATCTAATGGTCAATAATTACCCTCTCCAAATAATATAGATATCAATCCATTAACCATTTCAAAACACAACTTTACTTTTCCCTTTTCATTCTCACTATCAAGGAAACTACAACCTATAAGTGTGTTTGCTTGTTTCCCTCTGTAGTGCTACCAACTCATTGTTTATTTCTTATTAACTCATCTTAGAATATTTGGACATATATTAACAAAAAATATTTGGATTAGAAATATTAAAAATCAAATCTCTATTCATTCAAGAATTGAATTGTTTAAGTGATAAAAGAAGACATGGTCAAAAATAATGTTTAAAGCAGGGAAGTCAATACCGTACCGTACCGGCCCGTACCGGCCGGTACATACCGTACCGGCCTCGTACCGGTACATATACCTCCCCTATTTCGTACCGGAAAAAATACCGGTCATACCGGCCTCGTACTGGCGAATTTCGGCCGTACCGGACTGGAACACAAAATGTTGTGTTTTTTTTTTTTTTTTTTTTTGTAATTGTGGCAATTTTTTAAGGGCAGGATAGTAATACTCATATATATATATATATATATATATATTATGGTTCTGAAGTAGATCCTTTTAATGAATGGGAGTAGATGATCCTATGTAGTTTGTGTTAACTTAATTATTTGTATTATTTGTTTTCTTTGTATGCAATGAACAATTAAATTTTTTGTTTTCTATATTGTGTTTTTTTTTTCTTTGTATGCAATGAACAATTGAAGTAATGTTTTCTTGTAAACAAGAGGTAATGTTTTATGGTAAATAGAGATTTTGTGTGTGTGTGTGTATGTGTGTATATATATATATATATATATATATATTAAATATAAAAAATAGCAGTAAACCCGAAACGGTACACCGGTATTGACCGGTACCCGAAATATATCGTACCGGTGGCCAAACCGGTACAGCCTCCGGTACGGTATTGACTTCCTTAGTTTAAAGAACTTGCTGCAATTTATAACTTGTCCCTTACATTTTGATAGATATATATATTTTTTATTAACAATCTTATGGACACACATAATTTCATTCATTACTAAGTTGTTAACTTATGATGATTGATGAAAGTAACATTTTCTTTCACATGAGTCCGTAGATTTGTTTTATTTTTATTTTTTTTTATATATGATTCAATTTCTCGTAATTAGCATTTGAGTGAATTGAAATGAATGGTACCTCCTCATGTCTTAACTATATGGAGGGAACGCTGGAGCCTAGACTTGGAGGGGAGGGTGGGGTATTTAAGAGTTTTCCTTCTTGACTTATTTAATTTTATGGGGAATCATATTTCTTTAATTTTTTTAATCATTTTATTCCAAAGGAAAACTTTTTATTGCTTTTTTTTTTTTTTTTTTTATCTTTTGATAGATATTTCTTATTCACATAATTCAGTTTGTCATGATTACAGTTAAAAAGATTTTTCTTTTCTTTTCTACATATATATATATATATATATATTTTGGGGTCATCAAAATTATTTTTTTTTTATAAGAAGAATTTTTTTTTTAATTTATTAGTATCAGTATCTTTCCAATAGAATTTTCAACTAAGACATATGATGATGCGTTGCAATACTAAAAAAATAAAAAATAAAATAAAAGTCAGCATCAGAAATGGACATGAGATCAAAAGAGTACCATTCTTTTTTGTCTCATCGGATTTATGCTTTTTAATTATTTAACCCAGAGATATTTTTAAGATTTGTTTGATATATTCTCAACTATTTTAAAGATTTGTTTTAAGGGAAAATGACAACACATATAATTTTCAAAAATATAAAATACAAAAAATTAATTTGGCTCGAATGCATAATAACAGGCTTAACACCATTATTTTCATTCTTCAGTCTTAACCACAACTTAAGGAAAAAAAAATCTCATTTTTTATTATTATTAAAAAAACAAAAAATATCACTATATTCTAACCTTCAAATACCACAAACATTGAGAAAGACAAAACTCAAATCCTACTCTCAATTAGGGATGGTCATGGGTACGGTATAGATTGGGTATACCCATACTCTACCCGAAATATTTGACCATGGATACCCGAATATCAAGACCCATTAGTACACATACCCGAATCTTACCCGAATTTATTATCCATGGATATCCATACCCTACCCGAAATCCGAAACCCATTTAATTTTTTTTTAATCCAAAACATTTTAACTTAAAAACTAACCAATTGCTTTATCTTAAAAAAGAAAAAAAATAATCAATAAAAAATTAAAAAAATTTTTTTTTAAACAATAGCGGATCAAGGATTTCTCATGTGTTTATCCTCTCTCTCATGGTTATTATTAGTATATTTCTCGACTTTTTGTCTTTAATTTCTCTCCCCCTGTTCATATATTTATTTAATTATTCTCACTACAGGATCTGAACAGGGAAGTTTCTTAGAAAATATGGTTAATGTTGAGTTTTAGTCAGAACTCGACATTAATAATATCGAGTTTTATGCATATTTTTAAGTAAAATTTGATATTTTTAATATCGAGATATGTGCAAAACTTAAAAAAAAAATTTTAAACACATAACTAATGTCAAATTTCAAAACAAAAGTATTTTGTTACGCAACTAAAAAAATAAGGCTATTTGACATAAAATAATTAATACTAAACAGTCCTTTTCTCCTTAAAATCTGTTTAAGCCGTGTAAACTATGTGCAGCAATAATTAGCAAACTTCAGTATTCTCCTCTTTAACTCTCAACGAGATTGACGTGAGCAAAATAGGCCCCGCCCAATCACTCCCACTACTTGTCTCTGCTTTCCTTTCTAAATAAACCCAAATCTCTCACTATTTAGTCAAAACAAACACACACGCACCTCTCCATTTCTCTTTCTGAATCCATCTCTCTGATTTGAGGTCTGGATTCTCAAACAATGGCCTTTAATCCTTTCATCTTCGTTGTTCTCACCGTTTCTCTCTTCCCTTCCTTCGCTCTCTCTCGCACCTTATTGTCAGAGACTACCACTCACACTGACCTTGATGTCTCTGCTTCACTCCAAAAAGTCCAAGCTGTCCTTAACTTCGACCCCCAAACCCTTCAACCCTTAGACCAACAACAACAAGTAGAAGAAGAAGTGCAAACTCTCACATACCCAAATGCCTTCATAACATTTTTAAATGGGGGTACGGAGAGGCAGAGAGACTGTAAGTGACGGTGAGAGAGGTTTAGGTTTTTTTTTTTTTTTTTTTTTTTTTTTTTAATGGGTCAGGTTTGGATAATATACCCTACCTAAACAATTCGGGTAATACCCATACCCTACTTGGTTAAGCTCTACCCATGAAAAACCGGGTATTACCCGAAATATTTAGATCGAGTTGGGTTGAATATCCATTACCCAATAGATATGGCCATCCCTACTCTCAATCCACCATACTCTGGCTCATGTATAAGATCAACCAAGGGACAAGGGGCCATGCTCTTCTGGAATTTTAAAATTTTGAAATAGTTCTATATTAATAAATAAATTATAATTTTGGGTTAAATAAAAAATTTGTACTTTATCATTACAAGCATAATATAGTTTTACAATATTAAATATTTTATGAATTGTGACAATAACTTGTAAGTACAAGAAAATTAATAACCTTATCAGTTTGTGTATAGAGTCGTTGTACTTGTATTTACTCTAGTTTCTATTGGAACTATATATAACAAACATTTTTAATTATAAATATTATTAAAACTAAGTTTCACAACAAAATGGATGATACTCTTGTAATCTATTTAATTTTGTAAATTAGAAGGAAAATTATTGCAAATTTCAGTACGAAATCAAATTTACATCATTTTCACAAAATTTGAAATAACGTTGTCTCGTAGCTTGATATATTGAAAACAATTCTTTTATTTTGTTAATACTGAATAGATTTGAGTCTTTATTTCATGTTTTAATTTAATTTTAATTTTATATTTATATATTTTTTAATGGTAAAAAATTTTAGGTTCATGTTTTGGTCCCCAAATGACAAAATCATTGTTCCATCGTGGCATAAAATTACGATCCTCATGATTGTAGTGGATAGACTTATCAAAATGAGATTCCCCCCCCCCCCCCACCCTACCCCTCCTTTTTCCCTAATTTTTGGCTGAATATATATATATATATATTTTTTTTTGTTGAAAACAAAGGAAAAACAAACAAAATACAGGGCCAACTTAGTGGGATCCCATTTCCCAAACTATCATCTAAGGGTCGTCAATGGGCCGGGTCGGGCTAGCCCGGCCCATGTTTACTTGGCCCATGGGCACAATGGGCTGGGCATAATGGGCTATTAACTAGTTAATGGACCGGGTCAGGCTGGGCCGAAAAAGAAAACCTCAGCCCATGACCCTGCCCATGGGCAATGCCCATTTTGTCTTTAGCGAGCTGGGCTATCGGGTTGGGCCTAATGGGCTACCCATAGGCTTGTATTAGCATATTATTTTATTATTTTTATAAGGAAAGAATCAATTTTTTATAAGGGAATAATCAATATATTTTTTTAAAGGAAAGAATTAAAAAATTTAATACTTAATTACAAATTTTTTTACAGTCAAACCTATTTAATTTTTTGTTTCATTGATGGAAACCTATTTAATTTTTTTTATTAAGGCTTTAAATAGTTTTTTATTTTTATCTTTTATAAAAAAAATGTCAAATGGTTAATTCAAAATTGCTAGACTACTAAAAAAATATATATTTAATTGTAAGGTCACAAATTGCAGATTGGGCCTACAGGAGAGATTGACTCTGGCCCAACGAGTAAAAGGTATCCTCGCAATGAATTTGTAAGAGAGTGGGTCGAAGAGCTAGGTTTTAGTGGGTCCAACGAAGATGAACTGAGTGACAGAGCGTCCTCGGCACAATCCGAGGAGCTTTGTTCTTAGTAAATGTGTTGAATCAGCATTGTTACAGGAGTTCTGGAGATTGTTCTCCCCCCTCTCCCATGGTGGATTTCTCCTATTATATAGCCCCTTTCAGACAATCTGGACCTTCCATTTGTCGATCATCCAGGCCTATACTTGAGTGCCTGTCCCATCAGCCACCCTCTTTAGTATTCTGTGAGTTGCAGAAACCGAGATAGCACTGTTCAGGGGTCCTGTCCACATAAATGCGGTGTAAGCAGCCTTTTGTGAAATATCTCCTGGTTGCCACCTGTCCCCTTTGGCCCATATAAGTCAGGGGATTCCTCGGAAATATCAGGACCGGTGCTGGAACATTCATCTCGGCCGTTCCTTTGATGATCCGAGCAGTAAGTTCTCCTCGGACAAGTCCCTTTCTCCTTCGCGTAGCTAATACGACAGAGAGGAGTCAGGCCAGGTACTTTCCTCAGGAGGGAGTGTCCTCGGGATAATGGCCTCCCCGAGACGGGCCCATGGTCTCCTTGGACGGGCCCACGGCTATTATCTGACATTGGGCCTTTTACCCCCACCATAGCCCCTCAAAATTCCGGCTTTCTCTTTTACCTGAGGAGAAAGGTGGGATTTTGATTTCTCTAGGGGTAAGGCCCACTAAACTTCCCAACTTATCCACTAGAAACAGAATTGAATGAGTACGCTAATTCGGAGTGCGCAATGTGTAATGACGAGTTTGTGATGGTGTTACAGTTTTGAGTGGACGATCCGAGGGGTTTGGGTACGTTTAAGGCCCTAGATGACGTTTCAAATTGATGTAGAGGGGCACTAACTTACCCAAGGTACGTGATCCGAGGGATCAGGCTTGACCAAGGTTTTGCTTAGCAGGAGGTCTGAGGGACCCGGCATAGCTAAAGGGTTGCTTAGCAGAGAGTCCGAGGACTCGACGTAGCTAAGGCTTTGGTTAGCAGAGAATCCGAGGACCCGGCGTAGCTAAGGCTTTGGTTAGCAGAGGGCCTGATGGCACCGGCGTAGCTAACGACTTGCTTAGCAGTTGGTCCGAGGGACCCGACATAGCCAAGGCTTTGCTTCGCAGAAGGTCTGAGGACTCGACGTAGCAAAGGCTTTGCTTAGCAGAGAGTCCGAGGACCCGGCGCAGCTAAGGCTTTGTTTAGCAGAGGGCCTGATGGCACCGGCGTAGCTAACGAGTTGCTTGGCAGGAGGTCTGAGGGACCCGACATAGCCAAGGCTTTGCTTCGCAGAAGGTCTGAGGACTCGCCGTAGCGAAGGTTTTGCTTAGCAGAGAGTCCGAGGACCCGGCGCAGCTAAGGCTTTGGTTAGCAGAGGGCCTGATGGCACCGGCGTAGCTAACGAGTTGCTTAGCAGTTAGTCCGAGGGACTCGACATAGCCAAGGCTTTGCTTCGCAGAAGGTCTGAAGACCCGACGTAGCGAAAGCTTTGCTTAGCAGAGAGTCCGAGGACCCGGCGCAGCTAAGGCTTCGGTTAGCAGAGGGCCTGATGGCACTGGCGTAGCTAACGAGTTGCTTGGCAGGAGGTCTGAGGGACCCGACATAGCCAAGGCTTTGCTTCGCAGAAGGTCTGAGGACCCGACGTAGCGAAGGCTTTACTTAGCAGAGAGTCCGAGGACCCGGCGCAGCTAAGGCTTTGGTTAGCAGAGGGCCTGATGGCACCGGCGTAGCTAACGAGTTGCTTGGCAGGAGGTCTGAGAGACCCGACATAGCCAAGGCTTTGCTTCGCAGAAGGTCTGAGGACCCGCCGTAGCGAAGGTTTTGCTTAGCAGAGAGTCCGAGGACCCGGCGCAGCTAAGGCTTTGGTTAGCAGAGGGCCTGATGGCACCGGCGTAGCTAACGAGTTGCTTAGCAGTTAGTCCGAGGGACTCGACATAGCCAAGGCTTTGCTTCGCAGAAGGTCTGAGGACCCGACGTAGCGAAAGCTTTGCTTAGCAGAGAGTCCGAGGACCCGGCGCAGCTAAGGCTTCGGTTAGCAGAGGGCCTGATGGCACTGGCGTAGCTAACGAGTTGCTTGGCAGGAGGTCTGAGGGACCCGACATAGCCAAGGCTTTGCTTCGCAGAAGGTCTGAGGACCCGACGTAGCGAAGGCTTTACTTAGCAGAGAGTCCGATGACCCGGCGCAGCTAAGGCTTTGGTTAGCAGAGGGCCTGATGGCACCGGCGTAGCTAACGAGTTGCTTGGCAGGAGGTCTGAGAGACCCGACATAGCCAAGGCTTTGCTTCACAGAAGGTCTGAGGACCCGCCGTAGCGGAGGTTTTGCTTAGCAGAGAGTCCGAGGACCCGGCGCAGCTAAGGCTTTGGTTAGCAGAGGGCCTGATGGCACCGGCGTAGCTAACGAGTTGCTTAGCAGTTAGTCCGAGGGACTCGACATAGCCAAGGCTTTGCTTCGCAGAAGGTCTGAGGACCCGACGTAGCGAAAGCTTTGCTTAGCAGAGAGTCCGAGGACCCGGCGCAGCTAAGGCTTTGGTTAGCAGAGGGCCTGATGGCACCGGCGTAGCAAACGAGTTGCTTGGCAGGAGGTCTGAGGGACCCGACATAGCCAAGGCTTTGCTTCGCAGAAGGTCTGAGGACCTGACGTAGCGAAGGTTTTTCTTAGCAGAGAGTCTGAGGACCCGGCGCAGCTATGGCTTTGGTTAGCAGAGGGCCTGATGGCACCAGCGTAGCTAACGAGTTGCTTAGCAGTTGGTCCGAGGGACCCGACATAGCCAAGGCTTTGCTTCGCAGAAGGTCTGAGGACCCGACGTAGCGAAGGCTTTGCTTAGCAGAGAGTCCGAGGACCCGGCGCAGCTAAGGCTTTGGTTAGCAGTGGGCCTGATGGCACCGGCGTAGCTAACGAGTTGCTTGGCAGGAGGTCTAAGGGACCCGACATAGCCAAGGCTTTGCTTCGCAGAAGGTTTGAGGACCCGCCGTAGCGAAGGTTTTGCTTAGCAGAGAGTCCGAGGACCCGGCGCAGCTAAGGCTTTGGTTAGCAGAGGGCCTGATGGCACCGGCGTAGCTAACGAGTTGCTTAGCAGTTAGTCCGAGGGACTCGACATAGCCAAGGCTTTGCTTCGTAGAAGGTCTGAGGACCCGACGTAGCGAAAGCTTTGCTTAGCAGAGAGTCCGAGGACCCGGCGCAGCTAAGGCTTCGGTTAGCAGAGGGCCTGATGGCACTGGCGTAGCTAACGAGTTGCTTGGCAGGAGGTCTGAGGGACCCGACATAGCCAAGGCTTTGCTTCGCAGAAGGTCTGAGGACCCGACGTAGCGAAGGCTTTACTTAGCAGAGAGTCCGATGACCCGGCGCAGCTAAGGCTTTGGTTAGCAGAGGGCCTGATGGCACCGGCGTAGCTAACGAGTTGCTTGGCAGGAGGTCTGAGAGACCCGACATAGCCAAGGCTTTGCTTCGCAGAAGGTCTGAGGACCCGCCGTAGCGAAGGTTTTGCTTAGCAGAGAGTCCGAGGACCCGGCGCAGCTAAGGCTTTGGTTAGCAGAGGGCCTGATGGCACCGGCGTAGCTAACGAGTTGCTTAGCAGTTAGTCCGAGGGACTCGACATAGCCAAGGCTTTGCTTCGCAGAAGGTCTGAGGACCCGACGTAGCGAAAGCTTTGCTTAGCAGAGAGTCCGAGGACCCGGCGCAGCTAAGGCTTTGGTTAGCAGAGGGCCTGATGGCACCGGCGTAGCTAACGAGTTGCTTGGCAGGAGGTCTGAGGGACCCGACATAGCCAAGGCTTTGCTTCGCAGAAGGTCTGAGGACCTGACGTAGCGAAGGCTTTACTTAGCAGAGAGTCCGAGGACCCGGCGCAGCTAAGGCTTTGGTTAGCAGAGGGCCTGATGGCACCGGCGTAGCTAACGAGTTGCTTGGCAGGAGGTCTGAGAGACCTGACATAGCCAAGGCTTTGCTTCGCAGAAGGTCTGAGGACCCGACGTAGCGAAGGCTTTGCTTAGCAGAGAGTCCGAGGACCCGGCGCAGCTAAGGCTTTGGTTAGCAGAGGGCTTGATGGCACCGGCGTAGCTAACAAGTTGCTTGGCAGGAGGTCTGAGGGACCCGACATAGCCAAGGCTTTGCTTCGCAGAAGGTCTGAGGACCCGACGTAGCGAAGGTTTTGCTTAGCAGAGAGTCCGAGGACCCGGCGCAGCTAAGGCTTTGGTTAGCAGAGGGCCTGATGGCACCGGCGTAGCTAACGAGTTGCTTAGCAGTTGGTCCGAGGGACCCAACATAGCCAAGGCTTTGCTTCGCAGTAGGTCTGAGGACCCGACGTAGCGAAGGCTTTGCTTAGCAGAGAGTCCGAGGACCTGGCGCAACTAAGGCTTTGGTTAGCAGAGGGCCTGATGGCACCGGCGTAGCTAACGAGTTGCTTGGCAAGAGGTCCGAGGGACCCGACATAGCCAAGGCTTTGCTTCGCAGTAGGTCTGAGGACCCGACGTAGCGAAGGCTTTGCTTAGCAGAGAGTCCGAGGACCTGGCGCAGCTAAGGCTTTGGTTAGCAGAGGGCATGATGGCACCGGCGTAGCTAACGAGTTGCTTAGCAGTTGGTCCGAGGGACCGGACATAGCCAAGGCTTTGCTTCGCAGAAGGTCTGAGGACCCGACGTAGCGAAGGCTTTACTTAGCAGAGAGTCCGAGGACCCGGCGCAGCTAAGGCTTTGGTTAGCAGAGGGCCTGATGGCACCGGCGTAGCTAACGAGTTGCTTGGCAGGAGGTCTGAGAGACCCGACATAGCCAAGGCTTTGCTTCGCAGAAGGTCTGAGGACCCGACGTAGCGAAGGCTTTGCTTAGCAGAGAGTCCGAGGACCCGGCGCAGCTAAGGCTTTGGTTAGCAGAGGGCTTGATGGCACCGGCGTAGCTAACAAGTTTCTTGGCAGGAGGTCTTAGGGACCCGACATAGCCATGGCTTTGCTTCGCAGAAGGTCTGAGGACCCGACGTAGCGAAGGTTTTGCTTAGCAGAGAGTCCGAGGACCCGGCGCAGCTAAGGCTTTGGTTAGCAGAGGGCCTGATGGCACCGGCGTAGCTAACGTGTTGCTTAGCAGTTGGTCCGAGGGACCCGACATAGCCAAGGCTTTGCTTCGCAGAAGGTCTGAGGACCCGACGTAGCGAAGGCTTTGCTTAGCAGAGAGTCCGAGGACCCGGCGCAGCTAAGGCTTTGGTTAGTAGAGGGCCTGATGGCACCGGCGTAGCTAATGAGTTGCTTAGCAGTTGGTCCGAGGGACCCGACATAGCCAAGGCTTTGCTTCGCAGAAGGTCTGATGACCCGACGTAGCGAAGGCTTTGCTTAGCAGAGAGTCCGAGGACCCGGCGCAGCTAAGGCTTTGGTTAGCAGAGGGCCTGATGGCACCGGCGTAGCTAACGAGTTGCTTAGCAGTTGGTCCGAGGGACCCGACATAGCCAAGGCTTTGCTTCGCAGTAGGTCTGAGGACCCGACGTAGCGAAGGCTTTGCTTAGCAGAGAGTCCGAGGACCTGGCGCAGCTAAGGCTTTGGTTAGCAGAGGGCCTGATGGCACCGGCGTAGCTAACGAGTTGCTTGGCAGGAGGTCTGAGGGACCCGACACAGCCAAGGCTTTGCTTCGCAGAAGGTCTGAGGACCCGACGTAGCGAAGGCTTTGCTTAGCAGAGAGTCCGAGGACCCGGCGCAGCTAAGGCTTTGGTTAGCAGAGGGCCTGATGGCACCGGCGTAGCTAACGAGTTGCTTAGCAGTTGGTCCGAGGGACCCGACATAGCCAAGGCTTTGCTTCGCAGAAGGTCTGAGGACCCGACGTAGCGAAGGTTTTGCTTAGCAGAGAGTCCGAGGACCTGGCGCAGCTAAGGCTTTGGTTAGCAGAGGGCCTGATGGCACCGGCGTAGCTAACGAGTTGCTTGGCAGGAGGTCTGAGGGACCCGACACAGCCAAGGCTTTGCTTCGCAGAAGGTCTGAGGACCCGACGTAGCGAAGGCTTTGCTTAGCAGAGAGTCCGAGGACCCGGCGCAGCTAAGGCTTTGGTTAGCAGAGGGCCTGATGGCACCGGCGTAGCTAACGAGTTGCTTGGCAGGAGGTCTGAGGGACCTGACATAGCCAAGGCTTTGCTTCGCAGAAGGTCTGAGGACCTGACGTAGCGAAGGTTTTGCTTAGCAGAGAGTCCGAGGACCCGGCGCAGCTAAGGCTTTGGTTAGCAGAGGGCCTGATGGCACCGGCGTAGCTAACGAGTTGCTTAGCAGTTGGTCCGAGGGACCCGACATAGCCAAGGCTTTGCTTCGCAGAAGGTCTGAGGACCCGACGTAGCGAAGGCTTTGCTTAGCAGAGAGTCCGAGGACCCGGCACAGCTAAGGCTTTGGTTAGCAGAGGGCCTGATGGCACCGGCGTAGCTAACGAGTTGCTTAGCAGTTGGTCCGAGGGACCCGACATAGCAAAGGCTTTGCTTCGCAGAAGGTCTGAGGATCCGACGTAGCGAAGGCTTTGCTTAGCAGAGAGTCCGAGGACCCGGCGCAGCTAAGGCTTTGGTTAGCAGAGGGCCTGATGGCACCGGCGTAGCTAACGAGTTGCTTAGCAGTTGGTCCGAGGGACCCGACATAGCCAAGGCTTTGCTTCGCAGTAGGTCTGAGGACCCGACGTAGCGAAGGCTTTGCTTAGCAGAGAGTGCGAGGACCTGGCGCAGCTAAGGCTTTGGTTAGCAGAGGGCCTGATGGCACCGGCGTAGCTAACGAGTTGCTTGGCAGGAGGTCTGAGGGACCCGACATAGCCAAGGCTTTACTTCGCAAAAGGTCTGAGGACCCGACGTAGCGAAGGCTTTGGTTATAAAACTAACCCCGTCGTGGAGCCCCTTTGATTTGCTGCACCATCGACATATGCCCTCCAAAATAAAGGTTCTGGAGGCATGTACTCGATGTGAAAAGCCCCCAGAACTTTGCCCCATTTAGCAATCCTCCCCATGTGACCAGCCTCTTGAAGTATAGACCTTGGCCTCATGTAGTGACTTATTTACATGTTTTACCCAAGGATTCTTGCTGATGGGGGCCTAACCGTTGCACTCACTATCACACAAGCTCTTCCCACAGACGGCGCCAATTGTAAGGTCACAAATTGCAGATTGGGCCTACAGGAGAGATTGACTCTGGCCCAACGAGTAAAAGGTATCCTCGCAATGAATTTGTAAGAGAGTGGGTCGAAGAGCTAGGTTTTAGTGGGTCCAACGAAGATGAACTGAGTGACAGAGCGTCCTCGGCACAATCCGTGAAGCTTTGTTCTTAGTAAATGTGTAAAAATCAGCATTGTTACAGGAGTTCTGGAGATTGTTCTCCCCCCTTTCCCATGGTGGATTTCTCCTATTATATAGCCCCTTTCAGACAATCTGGACCTTCCATTTGTTGATCATCCAGGCCTATACTTGAGTACCTGTCCCATCAGCCACCCTCTTTAGTATTCTGTGAGTTGCAGAAACTGAGATAGCACTGTTCAAGGGTCTTGTCCACATAAATGCGGTGTAAGCAGCCTTTTGTGAAATATCTCCTGGTTGCCACCTGTCCCCTTTGGCCCATATAAGTCAGGGGATTCCTCGGAAATATCAGGACCGGTGCTGGAACATTCATCTCGGCCGTTCCTTTGATGATCCGAGCAGTAAGTTCTCCTCGGACAAGTCCCTTTCTCCTTCGCGTAGCTAATACGACAGAGAGGAGTCAGGCCAGGTACTTTCCTCAGGAGGGAGTGTCCTCGGGATAATGGCCTCCCCGAGACGGGCCCATGGTCTCCTCGGACGGGCCCACGGCTATTATCTGACATTGGGCCTTTTACCCCCACATTAATAAACTAAGTTTAGTACAATTACTTTGAGTATCTTAATGGTTGAGAGAGTTCTCTTAAGAAAATTCTTCTATAATATCTCAAGATCAATCCTTCATACACTTCCTATATATTTTTGTTATGAATTATGAGTTATTGTGCTGGGCCAACGAGTTAGGCCAATGGGCTAGGCAACGGATTGGGCTACTGGGCTAGCCCACTGGGTACCCATGGGCATAAAAACTAGCCCACGGCCTGACCCACTGGGTAGTGGGCTACCCATGGGCCTCAATAACAACGGGCTGGGCCGCCCATTAGCCCGGTGGGCTATTGGGTTTCTGGGCTGGGCTATGGGCCGTGGGCTATTTGATGACCCTTACTATCATCCTTTTTTAGGTTCGTTGTTGCTCCACACCTCAATCACTCAATGTGGTAGGATTTTTTTTTTTTTTTTTTGGAGAAACAATTGATATCTTTATTTTTGGAAAAGGGTTCGCCTTCCCACCCATTTCGTGAGAAATAATAATAATAGACACTGTCTTGGCAAGAAACTACCCAAACAGCTATGTTATGACTCATGACTCACGAGCAATAAAATTTTCACTACAAAAAACATGGCATGAAGAACAATTGTTATTGGAAACAAAGTTTTAGAAAACTTAAATTAAAAAAAGAAAAAAGAAAAAAAAAACTATGCTATTCTTCCGTCAAAGTCAAACTAAGTCTAAACTCTCTTTCAAAAGTACCCTGGTGGGGATACCTTACCGATTATTCAAAAAATTAGAAATAAAGAAATAAGAATTTTGACTTACTTTCAGTACTTTTTTTAAAAAAATTTCCTTTTGTTTTAAATATACACTGACAAGTGGTAGTAGATTTATTTAATTAGTGGGTGATGTGGCAATCTCTCATTAAAACAAAAGGAGATTTCTTTTTAAAAAGTATGAAAAATAAGTCAAACCCAAGAAATAAAATCAAAAACTATTTCTGAGGCTGAGTGTGATTTATCAAAAGAAAGTTCATACCCATATATAATAATAATAATAATAATAATAATAATAATAATAATAATAATAATATTCACGTCTTATTTTGAGGGAAGTTCATCTAATTTAACTGCGAAAAATCATAAAATAGCTGTGTGGCTTGTACTAAACTTTAAGGGAGTTTTTGTAATTTTATTAAAATTAATGAAATGAGAACAAGAAAAATAGCAGCTTAGTGCTAATATTATGACAATGAGTGATGTCTAATCATGAATATAGATAATGAACTTCTTTATAAAACACATAAAAACAAATTCAATTGGAATGATAAACATTAAACAATAATAAGGTTCTTTATATATAAAAACTAAAAAATGAAACCAGACCAACAACCAAGGAAAGAAAAACAGGTATATATACCAGATCAATCAAACGAGTCTCCGCAATTATTAAAGTGCAATATGAGGATCAACAAACTATTCCTTTTTTCTGAAAGATTGAAGAACTTAAAATGTTGGGTAACATGTGATGTCCACATGATTAATCATGTCAAGTATCACAAAAAAAAAAAAAAAAAAAACACTTGAAATCCCTACCACAATCCCTCCCTCCCATCACCCAAATAATGAGAGAAAGAAAAAGCACACACGCAACACAAAAAAAAAAAAAGAATAATTAATTAATTAAAGTTTGGATATACTATGCTTTACCGATTTGAAATTAGGATTTGAAATTTAGATTGAGATTAGGGTTGTAAAAGAATCGAGTTGTTCATAAACATATCGAGCTTAATTCAGTGGTGGTTTTATAAATTTTTTTAGGGTGGCCCATAGAAACTTATGTTGTGTTGGGTTGGAGTAATTTTAGAAAGGATAATAAAAAATAAAAAAAAGGTGGAAAATAGGAGAGCAAATGGATAGGAAGGGTGTTTAGTTGGAAGGAAAGGAGGAGAGAAAATAGGTAGAGTTTGGTTGTTTTTCTCTCTGGGCTCACCGAAACTTCATCTCTCCAAATTGGGGAGAAAATGAGACTAGGCATTTTGGACAAAATTACCCCCCTTCATTTTGAGCAAAATTATTTGTTTCTTCCTTGCTCTTCACCTATTACCCAGATACATTGCATTACTTTTTGTCTTTTCCTCTTTGCTATTCACTCAGCCTTGTTCAAGAAAGTTATCCCTTTTTTTTTTCTTTTTCTTTTTTTCATTTGTTTCTTTTATTGTCAGTTTAGTTTAGTTTTTTTTTTTTAAGAAAATATTTTTTATTCTTAAACTTCTTGTGCCTTTTTTTAATGAATTGTTCATTCATACACAAATTTTTAATAAAAATATAATGTGTTACTTTTTATTTTATCTAATAGGGATATAATAGTAAATTTCTACTAAATCTATTTCCTATTATCTTATTTTTCTTCTTAACTAAACAAAAGAACTTTTTATCTGTCCATTTCTTCATCTCTCAACCAAACAAATATGAAGGAAAACTAAATATTTTCAATCCTCCTACTATTTTCCAACCACTTTTCCATTTTTCTAACTAAATGGACCCTTAAATTATATAAAATTTAATAATTTAGAGACAAAAATGAACTTTTCAATAATTTAAGGATGAAAAATGAAAAATATTAAATTACCAGTTCTCCCAAAAGTTTAAATTAATAAGATATGATAAATTTAATCACATAATTTTAACATGTCTCAAATTTTATTTTTAATAATTTTTTTCTTTCCTTATTCTTGAATGACACTCACACACCCATTCTCAAGTCCCTCCAAGAAAAGAGAGAGAGAGAAATGTGGCCGGAGGGAAGTTGGTTTTACTAGTCTCCGTTACTTTGACATTGTCATTGCCATCAACAACTTTCTTCAACTGCTTTTTTTTTTTTTTTTTTTTTGAATAAAACTAAACATTTCATATTTTACTTCTTTATCAATATCTTCCAAGAAAATATTGTTATTTATTTTGAATTTTGAAAAGGCCACAACAACGTCAACATGGAGTGTTCTAGAAGGAAAAAAACACATGGCTGTGTTTCACTTTAGTTAGTTGCATTTAGCATTTTTTTACCTCTTTCATTAAGATTTTTTTATTATTACTCAAAAGTTTACATTAACTTATTTTACCATTATCTCATTAGTCTCTCATTAATTGCCTAAGCTTACATCACACATTTCTCTCTTTTTCATATCTTTTAGTAAACCCACCATTTTAATGTTTTAAAAAAAGAAAAAATAATAATTAAGGACTAATAGTAATAACTAACCAGATAAGGCCTTGGAGGGAGATAGAGAGACACAAAAATGTTGCAAATTGATAAATAAAACGCATTATTTCACTACAAAATCAAAACGCATTGTTTCACAATAAAAAACCTGAGGCTGAAAAAATATTTGAAAGAGAGAGAAAGAGAAATTTGAGGGGCCACTGCCTCCGTCATATTGGCCTCCCACCACCATCAAGACGCCAAAACCCCTACGGGTTTTTTTTTTTCTTTTTAAATTAGAGGATTAAATTTGCTTTAGGTTTGGGTAATTTGGTAGGATAATTTTTGTTTTGGGTATATAAGTAGAGAGAATATTTGGTACGCAATATAAAGCCATATTCTACTATGGTTTTAAATCATCTATAAGACATGTGCATACACACTTGCCCACACCATGTTCTAATGTCGCACTATCAATGGGTGGATGACAGTGGGACAA
The DNA here is from genome assembly GCA_033629205.1 of Lithocarpus polystachyus. Taxonomy (NCBI): domain Eukaryota; kingdom Viridiplantae; phylum Streptophyta; class Magnoliopsida; order Fagales; family Fagaceae; genus Lithocarpus; species Lithocarpus polystachyus. The sequence goes on along the minus strand of CM066165.1, from coordinate 51,030,898 downwards.
TTGGACATACTTTTATTTCATAGTACTCCCTCCGTCCCAAAATATTGTCATGTTTCTAAAAATAAAATTAATTAATTTACTAATGTTCCTATTATACCCCTACTTTATTTTCAAAACTATTTGAAAAGAAAACTAACAAATATTTTTAAAAAAATCAATATAATTGGAGCACCTTTTCAGTTGCCTTATTAAGAATAACTCTTTAAAAAAAAAAAAAAACTGATAAACTTATTTAAGGATAGTTTTATAAACTTATACATTTGTAAAAGGTAGACAAGACAATAAATGAAATTTCCATAAAAAGTTTGATTTTTCAAACAGGATAAACAAATTGAGACGGAAGGAGTATTTAATATGTGAACACAACACAAATTATTTAGTTTTCATGATCCCGTTACTCTTTTGCATTTATTTTTGGTTTCATGATTAAAAAAAAAAACTACCTTGAGAAGGCTTTAAATATGCAGTGAAATAACAATTGTAAATTGTACACACATAACCATTATAATTATTCAGTTCAAGGAATGAGTAAAAAAAAAAAAATTTGGAGGAATATTGTAGAATAAAAGTTGTTGCAAAATGTCTCTCTCTTAGAGATTTCATGCGAGAGTGCATGATATCCTAACAAGTGGTACTCTAATTTTGCATTTAGCCTTTTTTTACCTCTTTCATTAAGTTTTTTTTTATTGTTACCAAAAATTTCACATTATCTTATTTTACTATTATCTCATTAATATCTCATTAATTGCCTAAACTTACACCACATTTTTCGCTATTCTTCATGTCTTTTAGCATATCCACTATTTTATTTTTTTTTTAAAAACAAAAAAACTAAGCAAGGACTAATAGTAATAATTAACAAGATAAAACTCTAGAGAGAGATAGAGAGATACAAAAATATTGTGGATTGTTAAATAAAAGGCACTATTTCACTATATATTACCAAAATAAAAGACCCAAGACTAACAAAACATTTGAAAGAGAGAGAAGAAGGAATCTGAGGGGTCACCACCTCTATTATACTGGCCTCCCACCACCATCAAGACACCGAAACCCCTACGGGTAATCTTTTTTTCTTTTTAAATTAAGAGCTTAAATATGATTTAGGTTTAGGTAATTTGGTTAGTTAGTTTTTGTTTTGGGTATTTAAGTAGAGAGAATATTTGGTGTACAATATAAAATCATATTCCACTATGGTTTAATTTTAAATCATCTATAAGACACATGCATATACACTTGCTCACAACATGTTTTAATGTTGCACTATCGATGAGTAGAAGACAGTCAGAGAGTTGAGTATACTTATATTTCATAGTATGAAATATGTGAATACAACACAAATTAGTTGATTTTCATGGTCCCGTTACTCTTTTGCATTTATTTTTGGTTTCATAATTTAAAAAAATAATAATCTTACCTTAAGAAGGCTACAAATATGTAGTGAAGCTACTAAACCGATTTTTAATATCTCAAAATATATATTTTTCTTTACTCTAATTTAGTTTAATTTTTCTTTATAATTTATGTACAACATTATTCAAAACTGTTTTACATAAAATATCACAAAATTATTCGTGCATCGCACAGACAACATATTAATCATATATAGTTTCATTAAACCATCCCAAAAAATATTAAAATTCTCTCAATGGATCTTCTCTTTTTCTTAAAATTTTTACAAACCTATCCCCATTTCACCAATAAAATAAAATTGGCAAACCTATAAGCAGCGGGTTGACAAATTGAAATTGTTTAAAATTTGTAGATGTCTAACATAATAAGATTTTCTACAATTATATTCATCACTTGTGTCCTGCTATATAATGTTAATTTGGTCCGTATGATGCTGATGTTGTGAAAACTAGTTTGAGCTTTTTTTTTTTCCTTTTTTTTCTAGTTGAACTTCAAGGAGAAAATCACACACTCTCAATAAGGCACCTTCACAAATATAAGTGACCACAAAAGTAGAATTGGGCCAAATTTAAGCAAAAATGAGGAAATGATTACAACTTTTTGTCACCCATTTTTCCACACCTTTCCTTGTTGTACAAGAGGATCTGCCATCAAAGTTATATACTGTTGTTCTAACTTATTTTGTAATATTGTCTTGGTTGAAGTGTTCTTTAAGTTAAAAATATTAGCCATACCCAAGCATATCAATAGGATTGGCACAATTCATAAATACAATGGTTCCGTTTTGAGTAAAACACCCTGAAATCCAAATTAAATTCCAGTGTTATGCATTCAGCATTCCTCTTTTAAATCTTCATGGTTAAACTTAGTAAATTTCACACCAAAAGAAAAGATCTTTGTAACTTTGGATATCTTGTTCTAAAAACCAATGAAGTTATCTCCACAGAACATATATACGCAGTTAACTTTTTGTATATTAATTTCAGAAAACACTTGAAAGAAAAAGCTAAAGTAGATGGTAGTGATTTCATCACAAGTTCTGGACAATAATAGTTTGTGTAATATTATATATTATCTTCTTTTTTGTAATAATTTTACAGTGCATACATTATGTTCAATTGTTCATACAAAAAAAAAAAAAAGTAAGGTAGAGTAGACTTAGAGTAACTCGATCCTATGTTGTAATGGAATATTTGTACACTTGCTTCAAATAGTTTGGGGTTTTAACGACCGTCAATTTCAGTAAGTGTTATTTCATTCATAGAATTAGATGCTGCACTAGTTGATCTGTCTGTACTATTGTAAGTACCCTTCAAAATAAATGCAGGTCGTTTTGGAGAAGGAAGAGGAGTGTCATTGCCCAACATGAAAACAACAGTTGACATGGTTGGCCGGTCTGTTGCATGTTCTTGCACGCACAAAAGTCCAATTTGCATGCATCTTGAAACTTCATTAGCAGAGTATGTCTCATCTAGTAACGGGTCGACTATTTTCATGGAATTGTCTTCTCTCCATAGGTCCCAAACCTGAGACAAGATATTAATCATATTAGGCTCAACAATATAGGCTTAATTTTGCAGTCATTGTTTGCACATGTACTTACATGTCCAATCAAATTGGAGGAAGGGCCATCATGATGGTAGGTACTATTCCTTTTCCCAGTAATGATCTCTAGTAGCAATACCCCAAAGCTATATACATCAGACTTTATTGAAAAAAGTCCTTGCATTGCATACTCAGGTGCCATATAACCACTGTTATAGCACAATGAAAATGAAGATATTGAACCTCAACATAAAATGATCAAAGATAGCCCTTTGGGCACTAACTTACACGTAAAATTGGAAGTATCACAATATGAAAGCAAATTACAAAGATATCCTTAGTATTTTTTTTTTCTTACATAGGCATGTAGTTTGTACTCTCCTTAGATGTGAAAATGGTAGTCAAGTAATCAGTTAAAAAAATATATCTTTGTTTTCTAGCATACTTACTATGTTCCAACGATGCAATTTGTATTAGCTTCAATTTGGTCCCCTCCAACAATTCTAGCCAAACCAAAATCTGAAATTTTTGGATTCAATGCATTGTCAAGTAGAACATTGCTGGCCTTTAAATCTCTATGGATAACTCTTAATCTTGAGTCTTGATGAAGATATAAGATCCCTCGACCAATTCCGCAAATAATCTCAAATCGCTTTTCCCAATCTAAACATGACCTTTTTGTTTCATCTAAATGAAGAAATGAGAACTTGGATTAGATTATATTGCATACGTGCTTTCTTACTTACGTATAAATCCTGCTATTTGGAGCTGATATGTTTGTAATGGGAGGATAGTTTTCTAGTGATGATGAGTGAGGTTAATGTGAAAAAGAAGACATACCAAAAATGAAAGAGTCCAAGCTTTTATTTTGCAAGTACTCATAGATCAACATCTTCTCTTCTTTGTGAATGCAACAACCTAAAATTCTCACAAGGTTTCTATGTTGGAGTTTAGCAATTAGTGCAACTTCTGTTTTGAATTGTTCTATTCCCTGTCCAGAGCATTTTGATAGTCTTTTTATTGCTATTTCCATTCCATTTTGTAGCAAACCCTGCAATTAAAGTCCAAATATCATTGTCATAGTGCACAATTGTTGAAAGAAACTCAACTTGGTGAATAATTTTGGGAAGCCCAATTGCACACAACAAAATCGTACTCTATGAGTACCCGTAAACATGTCATGATGGAATTTATGACGCACAAACACACTTGAAATAAGATTATGCAAATTCTGGGACTCATTCAATGAGACTACCTTATAAACTGGGCCAAAACCACCTTGGCCAAGCTTGTTAGCAATAGAGAAGTTATCTGTAGCTGCAATAATGGTTCTTAGATTAAATAATGGCAAATTTGAATTTCTTCTAGTTCCATCGAGGTTCCTTCTACTTGGAGAGTCGTCGAAGTATGGTAAAGTGGAGTCAGCACTATCTATATATGTGCTATGCCTCGTCTCTGTCATAAAACAAGTAATTAATAGTGCTAGTAACCATTTTTGTCCAATTAGGAATTCTCACACAAAAGCCTAATTTAATAAAATTGAGAAACACACTAAAATAAAAGAATGAAACAGGGGAAAATAAGAGGAAAAATTGAAGTTTACAATTTTCTATTTATCATTGACAGGAAATTCCATTTGGTTAAAATGCACTTTTCTAAGAGGTAAGTGCTTATGGTTGATGAAAGTTCTTCAAGCCTTCTAATGGGGCTGGAGAAAATCTTAAAATGTCAGGGAATTGGTTGGGCCATTCATCAAGCTTTTAGTTGAAAGGGTGAAAAAATTATCCATGTGGCATGATAATTGACACCCTGAAGGTGTTTTGATCCCAAACTTTGTCCAAAAAGGGGTGTATGACATTGCAATTTCTGAATTTGCAAAAGTATCCAGTATTCTGAAAGAAATGCAGTAGCCTTGGAAACCTATCAGATCAAAAGATATTACCCTACAAGCTTATTTTCATCAATTAAAATTAGCTAAGACAACTCAATGTACCGGATTTCATCTAAATATGGAAAAGTTACATGAATTTCAACCTGGAGTGAAATAAGAAACAAGATGGATACAGCTGAATGGTGGAAGGTGGTATGGTCTAAAGCAGTTGCTTCTAAGCATTCCTTAATGCTTTGTCTTTGTATGGAAGTGAAGGACGAATTGCAATTCAGAGTAGAATTAAATAAGAAACATGTATGTCTCAATGAATAGTAGAAACTGTTATGGTCTAAAACAGCTTTTCCCAACAAGTCCTTCATATCTTGGCTGGCAGTGAAGGACAGGTTTCCCTCCCAAGAAAGGCTTGTAAAATGGGGTACAATGGTGCTCATGTATGTTTTCTGTAGAAGTCAAAAGGGATTTTTGATCATGTCATCTTCGAGATCGAGCGTTCTTTCTTTTGAATTTGACATTTGGGTATGATAGACATAAGAATATGCAAATGGAATGAACTAATGCATTTATTCGTAGCCTGAAAGGCAAGAAGTTTAAGAATAGCATTTAAAAAATTTCCTTAGCTGCTTCAGTATACCATCTTTGGATCCGAAGAAATGATTATGAGTATAATAACAAAATATATCCAGTTCTTTTTCATTTTTTCTTTTATCAACTTCTATGCTTGAAAAATATATCAAGTTTCATTCCATTTTATTCAATTTTATTTCATGATTTACGTACTCTGCCTATTCTTTTATAAACTCTGAAACATAGTGTTGGAGTAATCTTGGGAGCATTTGTTCACTGGCCTTAGAAGTATAAAAATAGGTTTTAAAAAATTGCTCTAAACTTCCTTACCTTTCTTCTTCTTCAGTACAAAACAATACACAGTTGAGACTATAAGAAGAAACATTACAGCAACAGAAACTCCCAGAATTGCCAGCATCCTCTTTTTCTGAGTAAGACCATTTTTCTTAGCATATTGAGCTGAGTAAAAAAAAAAAAAATTTATTCCAATGACATCATAAATTTCAGAAGTTGATTGAACATAAATATTAATTGATGCAGTTTTACAGGAAAATGAGAGTTGGGATGAAACAATGGGTTTAAGGAAAATATGTGACTTTTTTTTTTTAAATGGAGAAAATGCGTTTCTCATTTTGAGGTCCAACGTATCAAAAGAACAAAACAAAAAGACAAACATGTTCTCACAACAATGTTATGTCCATATGTGATTCTCTTTTTTAAGGCCGAAAACGTGTTAAAAGAAGAAACAAAAAAAAAAAAAAAATTGCAAACCTATTTTTTTTAACAACATGTCAAACGCCAAGAGAGTATTTCTTATTAATATAAGTAGAATCACAGTTCAAGTTCTATCTCTCCTATTATTGTAACTATATAAAAATAAGATAAAAACAAGTATTACATAGTAGGACCTACTACGAGTGATGAATATAATTGTAGAAATCTTGTGTTGTTAACGGTATACAACTCTTAAATAATTTCGACTTCTCCACACATCATTTCAGTTTTGAATTATATGAAATAGATAAGGCAGCATTGTGAAAATTTTGATATTTTTAGATAATTTAACAAAACCATATATAATTTCTTTCCCATATGGAATGTAATACTCATTTAGATTTTTAAAATGAAATAGATCTATTTTAAATAGAGAAAATCATTTTTCAATAGTATGACCTAAATCAACTTTAAGGTTAGTACCATAGGGCAAATTAGATGTTGAACTAGTATTCTGCATAAATTTCAGACTAATATAATACGATAGACATGAACTTTGACTAACACTTTATTTGTTATGAAGTAAAATAAATAAAATTTTCAGGTATTTAGTATGACAAATAAATATTTTCAAGCAAACAAACAAAATCAATAGCTGAGTCACCAGAATTGCTGGTGTAAGAGGTCTAGTAACCAGACTGTCATAATTGTAGCTTGAACAATGTCTTCTACAACCGAACAGGGGGCAACTACTGCCAAAGCAATGTCTTCAGCCACCAGAATGGTGGCTTCAGTTATCAAACCTCTAGCAAATAGCTTCAATGACCGGATTGCCAACATCTGTTGCCAGAGTGATGGCTCTAGCTACCCGAATATTGGTGCTCATCATCGGAGTGGTGGCTCTAACCACCGGACTACCGACGTCATCTACCTAGGTCACCGAACCGGTGACCTAGCACCAAATGTAGTGAGAAAAGTCACTATGTATTTTCATAAAATGTTTTACCAAATTTTTAAAGAAAAAAGATTTAAGAGTACCTAATACAACCGCATCCACACGTATGTATAAATCTTGTCCTCCATCAGGAAATGTTCTTGTGTCCACCAAGTCCCCATGCCATGTCAAGCAACCAATCCCTCCCACACTCTCATTTGCACTTGCGTAAGCCATACAAGAACAATTCCTCAAACACTTTTGCTCACACTCTTTCATACTCAAACTCATGTCTGCATGTGCTATTGAAGTTTCTGGCACCTTCATACGTGCCAACTTCACGAACCCTTCTCCGTTGTTGCACATTGACACTCCTTGCTTTTCCCTCATGCAATCACGAGATGACTTGGGTTCAAATCCAGGAAAACACTTGCACTCAAAACTAACCATATTATTGTGTGGGTCACAATAACTATTTGGACCGCAATTCAAATACTTATCGCACATCTGTTGTGGGGCGGACCAATATTCGACCCATGTGGTCTCCTGCCATAAGGACCGTTCCACAATTCCTGATTCTTCCACCACCATTTTAACAATAACTTTGGTGGGTAAATTTGGACGTATACTGTACATTACGGTGCTTTCATCTTGATTATCCACAATGATAACTTTGAAGTAATTTGATGCGATTCTGGGTATACCGCTCCATGTTACGCCAGTCCAAGATCCCAAACGAAATAATAGAGTCTGACCCATGTATAAGTTCCACTGAGGGTACCCAGTTGGAACCCATCGAAATGAATAGTTGCCAACTCCCGGGTCATCTTTGGACTTCCAAGATGTTAGGAACCGGTTCAACCCGGTCCGCCGGTCTAGCCCAAGTTTCATAAGTGGAAGCAGAGTATTGGTGGGATAATCAAAACTTTGCCATGTAACACGTTGGCTGTCTTGTTGAACCAAAACAAGATTTCCTATATCTAAGAGCTTAGCCATAGAATTATTTGTGGATGAGATAGAAAAAGAAACATTGGTGGACCAAATAGGAGTGGTTTGGTTCTGGGTGTGGAGTACAAGGTTTCCCTTACCGTTGATGGAGAGGACTCCGGAGGTATCATTGAGAGGAGTGTCTCTGTTTGCAACCCACGCAACGGTTTGTTCGGTGATTTGGTTATACCAAATTCCAACGTAGCGGCGACTAGAACTGCCGGGGCTGAAAAACCCAAGTGCAAAGGCTTTCTGGTTTGAGAGTAGAACTTGCCCATCACCATCCTTGAGGGGTTTGTCTAGTGTTATGGTGTCATGGGAAGTGCAGATTGGGCAAACAAGAAGAAGGGAGAGAAGAAGCAATGATGTATTCCCTTTAGCAGGATTCATCATTTTTCCTAATGAAGAGTACAGTAATAGGTCTTGTGGATGGCTGGCTAGTATAGACTATAGACAGCTTTATAGCCACATAAAAAAAAATCAGTTGTTCTTCTTTTATAAATAAAATTAAATGAGTTACAAGATGTTGTCCACTTGTCAAGGTCCCATACAATTAAATCACGTTATCTTGAAAACCCATTCACATTAGTGAAAGATGAGTCGTCTATGTGACATAAAAAAAAAAAAGTCCACAATTTTGTTCTACAACTTGCTATGTGGCAAGTTGTGAATGATGAAAATGTGTCTTCACATAACCCACAATCATACATTCACTAATTACAACTCACCACGTGGCGAGTTGTGACACAAAAATTGTGGCTGACTTGACTGGCTGGTATAGAGCTTGATAGCCATATATACTGAAAGTCTTGGATGTAGCTTTCTATTTATTTCTTTATTTTTAACTTACATGTCGGATTCTATGATAATTACTTTTTATTATCGTACTTAAAATACTGATTGATTTTTGGTTTGGGAAGATTTGAAATTCAAATTCGACAAAAGAAACTTTCCACCCACATGAATTTTAATAAGGAAAATATTAACAAGTACTGTATGGTATTTATTTAGATTTTTCTTAATAGATTGTGTTAACAAAAAGAACAAAAAATAATTAAAAGGATAGAAAAATTACTAAAAATTTTTCAAAAAGAATAAAAGGCTGTATAAAAAAAAAAGTGTGCAAAAAGCTATTGTTAACACAAACCTTTTAATAAATTGTGACAAGGGAGTTGGAGACGAAACTATGAAAGTCATGACAAAGACACTACGTGCAACACTATTCTAATTTCTATGATATTTATTTTTTACTATCAAACTTAAAATATTGATTAATTTTTAGATTAGGAAGATTTGAAATCCAAATTTGAAAAAAAAAAAAAAAAAAAAAACCATCGCTCTGATATGAATTTTAATAAAGTCTGACAAGGGAGTAGGGAGATGAAACTATGAAAGCGATTGACAATGACACAATGACGTGTACCTTGAAACCTGTTCACCACATCACGTCATTGAGTGTAGAAGGTCCTTGACAAGTTGATGAAAGCTCCAGACTTCAAGTCACCGAGCTAATTTTGTAGTCTCAACCAATAGAAAAATACCACAACAATAGAAATTTGGTTGATATCATTTAATGAGTACAGCTAGTCAACAATGTCAGCCCACTCTTGTAGTCCCCAACGTTAACTCTCAAAAAAATAAAAAAAATAAAACAAAGTCCCAACATTTGGCAACAGTTAACGTAAACGTTATTAAAAGAATAAAATATAAGAAAAGTCCCAATATTAGTCAGCCAGCAGTTTTCCAATTGAGACTTAGGACATAGAGAACCTTTTAGAGTTCTCACTCTCGTGAACAATAGCCACAAACGTCTTACTCAGCGCCGACAAAAAACAAGTGTACAGCGTGACTACATACAAATGTTATTATGAGTGATTTTTTAGTGAAATTAAGTGAGAAGTTTTAGGGTAAAGTCAAAATCTTGTTCACATAAGCATAGAAGAACCCAATTTTCAATATAATGGAAGTATAATTTATTTTGTCTTGTTGTGTTTTGTTTTATTTTTTAAAGAGTGTATTATGATTTGTTGTGATATGTTTGCTCTTAAATAAAATATATTGCAATGTAACGAGATATGAATTTAATGCTTTTTTATTTTTTTGGTGAAAAATTTAATGCTTTGTTGTGATATGTTTGCTCCCAAATAAAACATATAAAAATGTATTGAGATATGAACTTAATGCTTTTTTTTGTGTGAAAAATTTAATGCTTTGTTGTGATACGTTTGTTCCCAAATAAAATATAATGACAAAATATATATATATATATATATATATATATATCACTTCACATATTATATTTGGGAGCAAACATCTTTATATATTTTATTTGGGAGCAAACTTATCACAACAAAGCAATGAATTCATACCTCAATACACTTTTATATATTTTATCTGGGAACAAACATATTACAACAAAGCATTAAATTTTTCACAAAAAAGAAAAACATTAAATTCATACCTTAGTACACTTTTATATATTTTATCTAAGAACAAACATATCACAACAAAGCATTAAATTTTTCATAAAAAAAAAGCAATAAATTCATACCTCAATACACTTTTACATATTTTATTTTGGAGCAAACATATCACAACAAAGCATTAAATTTTTCACCAAAAAAAAAAAAAAAGCATTAAATTCATACCTCATTACATTTTTATATGTTTTATTTTGGAACAAACATATCACAACACAACATTAAATTTTTCACCAAAAAAAAAGCATTAAATTCATACCTCATTACAACAAAGCATTAAATTTTTCATAAAAAAAAAAAGCAATAAATTCATACCTCAATACACTTTTACATATTTTATTTTGGAGCAAACATATCACAACAAAGCATTAAATTTTTCACCAAAAAAAAAAAAAAAGCATTAAATTCATACCTCATTACATTTTTATATGTTTTATTTTGGAACAAACATATCACAACACAACATTAAATTTTTCACAAAAAAAAAGCATTAAATTCATACCTCATTACATTTCTATATATTTTATTTAAGAACAAACATATCACAACAAATTATAATACATTCTTTAAAAAATGAAACAAAACACAACAAGACAAAATAATTGGACCAAGGTCCACAGGGGCATGATTGGACACAACACCAATTAATAAAAGCAAAAGATTCTCCCTGATAATATAATTCCCCAAAAAACATGATCAAAATATATGTAATAACAAAAGTTTCAAAAAAAAAAAAATATATATGTAATAGCAAAAGTTTCAATACCAGTTATGCACACACAAATATTCATAAACTTCCCATTTCACCGGAACATTGATTGCTAAAGTATAAATAAAACCCCTGGCCTTGGCTCAACCACATGCTCAGCTGTAACTTTTCACAATATGGTCCTAGTACAAAACTTACCTAGGACAAATCAAGCATCTGTACAATCCAAAAAAGAAAGGAAAAAAAAAAATTGTATGTGATTTTTACAATTTTTACAACTTCAAGTCACCGAGCTAATTTTGTAGTCTCAACCAATAGAAAAATACCACAACAATAGAAATTTGGTTGATATCATTTAATGAGTACAGCTAGTCAACAATGTCAGCCCACTCTTGTAGTCCCCAACGTTAACTCTCAAAAAAATAAAAAAATAAAAAAAGCCCAACATTTGTCAACAGTTAACGTAAACGTTATTAAAAGAATAAAATATAAGAAAAGTCCCAATATTAGTCAGCCAGCTGTTTTCCAATTGAGACTTAGGACATAGAAAACCTTTTAGAGTTCTCACCCTCGTGAACAAAAGCCACAAACGTCTTACTCAGCGCCGACGAAAAACAAGTGTATAGCGTGACTACATACAAATGTTATTATGAGTGATTTTTTAGTGAAATTAAGTGAGAAGTTTTAGGGTAAAGTCAAAATCTTGTTCACATAAGCATAGAAGAACCCAATTTTCAATATAATGGAAGTATAATTTATTTTGTCTTGTTGTATTTTGTTTTATTTTTTAAAAAATGTATTATGATTTGTTGTGATATGTTTGCTTTTAAATAAAATATATAGAAATGTAACGAGGTATGAATTTAATGCTTTTTTATTTTTTTGGTGAAAAATTTAATGCTTTGTTGTGATATGTTTGCTCTCAAATAAAACATATAAAAATGTATTGAGGTATGAATTTAATGCTTTTTTTTTGTGTGAAAAATTTAATGCTTTGTTGTGATATGTTTGTTCCCAAATAAAATATAATGACAATATATATATATATATATATATATCACTACACATATTATATTTGGGATCAAACATCTTTATATATTTTATTTGGGAGCAAACTTATCACAACAAATCAATGAATTCATACCTCAATACACTTTTATATATTTTATATGGGAACAAACATATTACAACAAAGCATTAAATTTTTCACAAAAAAAAAACATTAAATTCATACCTCAATACACTTTTATATATTTTATCTGAGAACAAACGTATCACAACAAAGCATTAAATTTTTCATAAAAAAAAGCAATAAATTCATACCTCAATACACTTTTACATATTTTATTTTGGAGCAAACATATCACAACAAAGCATTAAATTTTTCACCAAAAAAAAAAAGAATTAAATTCATACCTCATTACATTTTTGAGAAATGCTACGTTCATAACATTTCTCACAACATTCTCACAACAAATCCTAGTTGGCAAGTTGTTATTTGCTATTACTGGTGGGTAAGAAAGTAATTTCAGTGTTAGATTTAAATTTAAAACCTGTAACAACCTGCTAACTAGGATTTGTTGTGAGAATATTGTGGGAAATGTTGTGGACGTAGCATTTCTCTACATTTTTATATGTTTTATTTTGGAACAAACATATCACAACAAAGCATTAAATTTTTCACCAAAAATAAAAAAGCATTAAATTCATACCTCATTACATTTCTATATATTTTATTTAAGAGCAAACATATCATAACAAATCATAATACATTCTTTAAAAAATGAAACAAAACACAACAAGACAAAATAATTGGACCAAGGTCCGCAGGGGCATGATTGGATGCAACACCAATTAATAAAAGCAAAAGATTCTCCCTGATAATATAATTCCCCAGAAAACATGATCAAAATATATGTAATAACAAAAGTTTCAAAAAAAAAAAATGTAATAGCAAAAGTTTCAATACCAGTTATGCACACACAAATATTCATAAACTTCCCATTTCACTATAACATTGATTACTAAACTATAAATAAAACCCCTGGCCCTGGCTCAACCACATGCTCAGCTGTAACTTTTCACAATATGGTCCTAGTACAAAACTACCTAGGATAAATCAAGCATTTGTACAATCCAAAAAAGAAAGAAAAAAAAAAATTGTATGTGATTTTTACATTTTCGTTTAGCGATGTTAAACAAGCAATAAGGCTATCTGCAAAGCCTTACTGCTAATTGTTTCTCTCAAATAAGTAATATATTATATTCCATTATGTAATGGGTTTAGTCTCCAAAAACCTATTTACTTTTTATTCCTTTGCAAATTGGTGAATATTGGATGTCTTATGTAAGAAAGGTGGATTGATTCTGATGATCATTAAGTTCCTCTTCCTAATATTCATTAACAATCTTACCACTGCTAGTCACCAAGTCAAAAGCTCCGTATATAAGCCATAAAAATTATCTATTGGCTCTCAAGACCCATATGATGGGTCTTCAAATCACTGCTGTGCTAGAACGAGCTTTCCTTTGAGCTTCTTCCAAGTCTTTCAAAACTTGCTTTTTTTTTTGCCAAAGAGATTATTGGATCAGAGGAAATCATGTAAAGCAAGTATAGTTTCCACTTAACTACATTTTTTTTTTTTTGAGCAACACTTAACTACATTCCATTAAATAACTAAACTAGCCTCAAATTATCACTATATAACTAAACGTATCCTATAAATAGCATAGTGTCACTACTGTCCATTAAAACGTATCCTATGACTATACATAGCATAGTTTCAGGGTGAAGCATCAATGCCCAAAATATGCACAGGGCCAAAATTCCAAAGATAAGAAATCCCTAATTGATACCTTTGGTGTGTGACCTGCCATAAACTATGTTGATATAATGCGGTTTGCTTCAAATGAGCCATTAGCGGACCAGCATACCTTCTTTAACAAGTGCTGAAAGTTTGACATTGGCATCATATATCTGATGAGAGATAATATGTTATTTAGACTGAGAAATTTGTATGAAGTGGGTTTTTCCTCATAAACTCTTCTCATTATTAAAGAGTAAAATTAGTAACATAACTAGAATTATCTTGGCACTACTTCTTGATAATATGCACACATACATGTACATACAAACCTACACACATACATAAACATGTACCACACACACATGCACAAGAAGTTCCAGTTACCAGTTTTTGCAATCTGACCACAACCATTCAGTTAAGCCCAGTTTTTTCAGAAAATCTTGATTTACCATTTTAGGCTATATTTGGATTGGTATAGAGTTCTTAATTGAACCAGTTGAATCAACTGGTCTGCTCCAGTTCTTGAAACAGTGGAAAAAAACCATGCTACATATAAGAATGCACAAAGAAATGAGAGAGAGAAAATAGAGAGCTAGAGAGAAAATTGGAGATGAAGAAACTTGTATTTTACTAATTGAATTGAATCTGTACATGAATTGGGTCTATATACAAAAACAGAGCATAAACAAATATCCCAACTTATACGAGATCAGTTACAGCACGTGTCAGGTTAGTTATAGCACGTGTGCAAGCATCACTACATAAATAACTACTAAGCTACTTGTAGTTTAGTCTACAGTACTTAACAACTAAAAATGACATTGTCGTTTAGAGCTCAGACTGCTTCTTGTTGTTTCTTTCTTCTTTGCTTCACTTCTTTTCTTCCTTTCCGATCTGATCCTTTCTGATTTGATTCTTTAGAACTTTGATACTCCCCTTCAAGATGAGAACCAGAATTGTGCATGTTCACAATGCTCATCTTGGTAAGTAAAGCTTTCAATTGTTATCCACTAGGAGCCTTTGTGAGACGATTAGCTAATTGTGAATGTGTAGGAGTGAAAAATAGTCTAATGACTTTATCTTGCACCTTCTCTCTGACCAAATGGCAATCTACTTCTATGTGCTTTATCCTTTCATGAAAAATAGGGTTTTCACCAATGTATATGGCTGCTTGATTGTCACAAAACAGCATTGCAGGTTTTGGTTGATAAACCTCTAAATCTTTCAACAATGCCAATATCCAAGTCATTTCACAAACGGTCACTACCATTGCTCTATATCCAGCTTCAGCAGAAGATCTAGAGACTATGGATTGCTTCTTGGATTTCCATGAAATCAGAGAATCACCTAAGAAAACACAATATCCAATGGTAGATCTTCTAGTGTCAACACAAGATGCCCAGTCTACATTTGTGTGTGCTTTAAGGTGTAAATCTGATTTGGATGACAAGAAAATACCTTGACCAGGACTCCCTTTTATGTATTGCAACACTATATAGGCTGCATCCAGATGAGGTTTTCGTGGTTTTGACATAAATTGACTTAGTTTGTGCATTGAATATGTAATGTCTAGTCTAGTGATGGTGAGGTACAACAGTTTGCCCACCAATCTTCTATACACACCGAGATCAGATAACAATTCCCCATGAAACTTACTCAACTTAAAATTTTTCTCCATAGGAACTTTGCTAGGCTTACATCCTGTCATGCCTGCATCTTTGAGAATCTCTAAAGCATACTTCCTTTGGCATAATGAAATAACTTGTTCTGATCTGGCTACTTCTATTCCAAGAAAGTATTTCAGATTTCCTAGGTCTTTCAACTTAAACTCTTGATCCAAGAAAACCTTAAGTTCTTCAACAGCATGAACATCATTGCTGGCAATGAGAATGTCATCAACATAAACCAGAAGAGCTATGAAGGATTGATTGAACTTCTTAGTGAATAAAGAGTAATCAAACTTGGATTGCTTGAAACCACACTTCAGAATAGTGGAGGAAAACTTGGAGTGCCACTGTCTTGATGCCTGCTTGAGTCCGTACAAAGACTTGTTTAGTTTACACACCAAATGCTCCCCCTTGCTATGAAACCCTTAAGGTAGCTGCATGTAAACTTCCTCATAAAGATCACCATGAAGGAATACATTGTTTACATCAAGCTGAACCAGGTGTCAACCTCTCACAGCAGATATAGCAAGCAAAGTCTTGACAGAAGTCATTTAGCCATAGGGGAAAAAGTTTCTATGAAGTCCAAACCCTCCTGTTGAGTGAAACCTTTAGCCACAAGTCTGGCCATATACCTCTCCACTGTTCCATCAACCTTATACTTGATCCTATAAACCCACTTACAGCCGATAGCCCTTTTATGAGCAAGTAAAGAAGTAAGGGTCCAAGTCTGGTTAGATTCCAATACAGCAATCTCAACAGCCATAGCATCCCACCAATTAGGGTCTTTGACAGCCTCATTATAAGATTTAGGCTCAGAAAAATTAGTAATAAGAGAACAAAAATGAGCATAAGAATGCGACAATCGAGCTGAATCTAGATAATGAGATAAAGGATATTTAGTACTTGAAATGGATGAGGAGGATCCAGACTTGAAGGCACGATTGGAATGATCAAACTGATCATGAACAACATTGCTGCATTTATAATCTTGCAAATAATCAGGAGTTTTAGGGATTCTTGTGGATTTTCTTAAAGGTGGAACAGAAGAAGTAGAGGGAAGCTATGCGGAATCTGTAGTACCAGTAGAGTGAGAAATAGGAACAATGGAAGGAAGAGGTAAATTAGGTGATGGAGAAGGGGATTCAATAGGTAATGGAATAGAAGAACTAGGCAAATCAGGAGCATGAATAGGCAAATCAAAATTGGAAACAGGTAAATTAGAATTGGGAAGTGACTAAGGAATATCAGAAGGAAGATGGGAATCAAAACTGTGAAATGAATCAGGAAAAATAGGTTGAGATGCAGTAGGCAAAGGATCAGTAGAAGTGTTTAAAGAAGGAAAAAGATGAGGGAAAAGGATAGTGGAGTGAGGGGAAGAAGAACAGATGGATGAAATAAAGGGAAACACAGTTTCATGAAAAATAACATCTCTAGAGACAAAAACTTTCTTAGTTCCCAATTTAAGCACTTTGTAACCTTTAACACCATAAGGATACCCCAAAAAAAAACACATGGAATAGATTTAGGATCAAATTTAGATCTATTATGGGTTAAAGTAGAAACAAAACAAAGGCAACCAAAATCCTTTAAGTGATCATAAGATGAAAGTTTGTTATAAAGCTTCTCAAAGGGTGTTTTGTTAGTTGAAGAGGGCAATCAGTTGATGATATACACAGCAATCAATACACATTCACCCCAAAAAGAAAGAGGCACATTAGACTGAAATCTTAATGCCTTTGCGATGTTCAAAATGTGTTGGTTTTTCCTCTCCACAACTGAATTCTGCTATGGAGTGGAAACACATGAATGCTGATGCAAAATACCATGTTCAGCATAGAAATCTTTGAGGAAAAACTCTTTGAGCATTGTCAGTCCTAATGGCCTTGATATGAGTATTGAACTACGTAGATATCATCTTATAAAATGAAATTAATAAGGGCCTAGTTTCAGATTTAGATTTCATAAGGTATACCCATGTGGATCTAGTAGCATCATCTACAATGGTAAGAAAATACCTAAAACCATCATGTGTAATCTTGGCAAATGGTCCCCA
Organism: Lithocarpus polystachyus; assembly: GCA_033629205.1. NCBI lineage: Eukaryota > Viridiplantae > Streptophyta > Magnoliopsida > Fagales > Fagaceae > Lithocarpus > Lithocarpus polystachyus. The sequence goes on along the minus strand of CM066165.1, from coordinate 51,013,134 downwards.
AACATCACAATGAACAAGATCAAAAGCATTTTCAGACAAATGATTAAAGAAAGGAAAGGGTAAACGTTTCTGTTTAGCATTGGGGCAAAGAGTACAACCTTTATTGCTATGTACATTGATTACATCAGGAATAGAATCAAGTAAAGCATGAAGTTTGGCATCTGAAACATGACCTAATCTAGTTGGGTTCCACCTGGCATATAACAAGAAGTTATATGTTACTATTTAAACAGCATAATTTCAATAACAACTTATTACATACCTCTCTTCTTCTGGTGGACTGTTTCCTCCTATCATGTGATTTCTTTCTTAACCTTACGTGTTTCTAAATACATAAGTAACTGTCAGAACTCTGTAAGTAACCATTAGGATCAATTTAGGTGCTATAGATGTTGAGATTAGAGATACAACTACTTCCCTGTCAGTATAACCGTTACCAGTAGATATATCACCCCCAACAGGATAAGTTTCCTACCAAACTGTCATCAAACCTTTCCCAATACCATGTTTCTTTGCTAGAGTCATCAAACCTTTTCCAGTACCATGCTTCTTCGCCGAAGCACTCTTTTTATTAGAAAACTGGTGACTGGTGTGCTCTTCAACCTACTACCCACCCACACACAGATAAAAAGTCAAGGAGTTCATGTGAAAATTAGTAAAGACAGTATAATGAGAGTGGTCAAGGCAAAACAAGTAGATCATGACAACTTTCAGAGAATGGCAAGTAAAAATCTTTCTCAAGAACCTTAATCCTTTTGCTTGCTCTTTGGTTGTCTTGGCAAGATGGACAAGATTTTTTAGCATCTAAACAAGCAAAGACGTTATGAGCAAAATGTTATAATAGAACCAAATAATGCAAGGCAAGTTAAGATTGTGTGAGAGAGAATGGGAGAATAAAAGAAAATCTAAAAGGGTAATGAATGCCCAAAAAGGCTGCTATATCAGTCTCCTATTACCTTATATACCATTTCATTGTTAGGTAACAAATTTGTTAGAAAATTTCAATAGAAAACAAAACCCCGTACAAAGGAAGTATAAACACACCCCTAAATAACTTCCAAGTACTAGTGTTTGTGGAGAAGGGTTGTAGCCCTGAAGTCAGGAAATTAACTACTTTTAATAAAGCCCTGCTAGGAAACTGGTTATGGCGGTTTGGGGTTGGGGAAACTCGGCTGTGGAGAAGGGTTGTAGCCCTGAAGTTTAGGGAAGAGTGGGGGGGATGGTCTTCCAAGCTGGGTAGGGGTGTGCACGGGTGCGGTTTATGGAGAAGTATCTGGAAAGGTTGGGAGGTTTTTAGCAAAAATATTCGGTTTGAGGTAGGGGTGGGGGATAGAGTGAAGTTTTGGACAGATCGATGGTGTGGGGATTTACCACTTCAGTTGTCCTTCCTGGTAGTGTACGAGATTGCGACTAATAGAGAGGCGTCTATGGCCTCGTCTCTGGAACGGTTGGGGATGGAGGCTCAGAGAAGTTGGAATGTTCGCTTAATAAGGGAACCAAATGATTGGGAGTTGGGTGTTGTGGATGAATTTCTTCGTACCTTGGGATCTAAGTTACCTCAAATTGAGAACGGAGACCGTATGAGACGGAAGTTGACAAAGAATGGAGATTTTGACATCCGTTCGTTCTATAACAAGCTACAAGGTCCTTTGCCTATAATCTTTCCTTGGAAAGGTATTTGGAAGGTTAAGGCTCCTTGGCGTGTCTCTTTCTTTGTTTGGACTATAACTTGGGATAAGATTCTTACAGACGACAATTTGCGGGGTAGAGGCCTTGAGTTTGTCGATTGGTGCATTATGTGTCGCTGTAATGGGGAGACGGTGGATCATTTGCTTCTCCATTGCGAAAAAGCTTATCAGTTGTGGAGCTTGGTTTTCAGATCTTTTGGGATTTCATGGGTCTTGCCAAGATCGATAGCGGATACTTTTTTTGGTTGGTGGAATTGGTTGAGAAAACACTCTTCTAGCATTTGGACTTTAGCTCCATTGTGCTTAATGTGGTGCATTTGGAGGGAACGAAATAGGCAAACTTTTGAGGACACGGACAAAACCGATGACCATTTGCTTGCTTCTTTTAGTGGTTCCCTTTTTGATTGGTCTAGGGCTTAGGGACTCACTTCTAGTGATTCTCTCCCTTTGTTCCTTTGTTCACTCCTTTGTAATTAGTTTTTCTATCTGTCTTCTCCTCTTTCTGTACTTTTTATTCTGCCTTATACTTTTTCTTGAGGTAGTTTTTTGAATATACATCTTTCTTACTTATCCAAAAAAAAAAAAAAAGGTAACAAATTTAACCACCCCCACAAGGAAGGCACAAACATTCTAGAGCAAAAGCAATGAAGTTCCCCTTACACACATTTCAAAAGGAATCAACAAACAACTAAAGACAATAAAGACTAAAGAGTAAAGTCTAACAGTATTAATTGAATATTAACCATCAACTGCCCGTCCCTTTTACACACATAACACAACTTACCAAAATTCTCTTTAGAACAAGTTGTCACCTCAAAGAATTCTTTGAATTGTTTTACTTAAAAAATAAACAAAGCCTCCTTTGCAAAAGCACAGCACACTAAATCTTTTTTCAGGGAAAAGTACTATGCTTCTATCCCACACAAGCCTTAGAACACAATGACACATAAAAACTTTCATCATTAGTTAGCCACCGCCAACCCAAAATTGCCCTCCAATATCCAGCAGCTCGGACCTCTAAAGGGGCTCAAAGAAAATTGTGGAATCTACCTCCCAATCTAAACTGATCTACAAGCTTTAGGCTACTAAATTATTAATGCATGACCCCAGTACTAGAGTTAATATATCCCCCTACTCACTAGAACTGCCAACCCAAATTGTACATCCCAGTTACTTGTGCATTTGCAACCCAATTCGCAAAACTTGATATCCTAACTCCAACCATCAGTTTAAAAATTGCTGGAAGTTACCAACAATTGCATAAAGAAAAGAGATTTAGCTAAAACTCTCATGTGCACCAACCCTAGCAATGATTTTTGCATATTCAACCATCCCATATTTAAATGCTGGTGATCTATCAAATTATATTCTTTGTGCGTTCTATGAATGATTTTTGCATATTCAACCATCCCATCTTTAAATGCTGGTGATCTATCAAATTATATTCTTTGTGTGTTCCATGGTTTCAGTGTTAGTGCTTTTAGTGTGTTTCATACACATCAACTCATTTCAGATAATAATTTGTCCAAAATCATCCCTTAGGCCTCTTGCACAAGAAGAAGCCTGGGGAGACTTGCAATATGCGAGTAGATAATGAAAATATAGTGGAAGAGATATGATTCAATCTGTCTAGCTGCTTGATGTCTCAAAAATGTGAGAATGCTTAGTTGCTTGGTTGAGCTCAAAGATGTGTTTCATGGTAACTGTGCCTACCTAATTCCAATTGGAGAACAAAACTACTTTGAGTTCAATTTTATTAGCATAAAAAACAATAACAACTGTTTCTGTATACATTTCAACTTCAATTATCATGCAGAACAAGGAAATTAAAAGAGCCTAATTATGATCGAAATATGAATAAACAAGAGCTATCAATAATCATATTTGGAGATACTTGTACCTAGATGATAGCAAAATGCTTGAGGACTTTTGCGCAAATTTTGAACTTAAGGGGATTTCTGTAATTTTTGGAAACCTTGAGGATCAAATTATAATTTAAAAAGTTTGGGTCAAATCATAATTTGGAAAATTTGTGTGCTCAAAAATGTAATTTGGAAAAGTTGAGAGGTCAAAAATGGAATTTGAAAAAATATGGGGTTTAAAACGTAATTTTGAGTGGTTTTGGGGTCAAGTGTAATTTTGTGAATATCGGAAAAGTTGTGTAGTTAAAAATGTAATTTGAAAAATTTGTGGGGGTCAAAAAAGGAATTTGAAAACAAATTGGGGTTTCAAACGTAATTTTAAGAGGTTTTGGGGTCAAGTGTAATTTTGTGAATGTATTTGCTCTCTCTCTCTCTCTCTCTCTCTCTCTCTCTCTCTCTCTCTCTCTCTCTCTCTCAGTGATACGAAAATTGTTGAACTTATTGCTTATTTTTACTACTATTTGTAGGTCCCATGTGAGTCACTTACTAATTTTATTAAACTTTTATCTTTTATTTACACTACTTTCAGCAAAAATTTAGATAAACTGTTTCCAAACAAACACTTAAATCAGGTGCAAAACCAAGACTTAATAATTTGAATACCTCGTTAAGGGCTGCACCTAGCTTTGAACCAAAAGCAGCAGCAACTAATACTTGACACAGTATTTTTGTCCATGTTAGAGGGTTTAGATCTCTCTTCCAAAACTCCAAAGAAACTTTTTAGTTTTCAGCCTACAAAAATCATCAATAAAATTACACAAGTATGAAGATCTTCCATTTAATTTTATTTTAATAAAAGAATTAAGAGAGAAGCTCTTGAAAATTAAGCAAAACTCCACATTTACCCACCTTCCAAAATCTACTAAATCAACATCACAGAGAAATTCATTAAAAAAAATCACTTGTCCATGTAGAACTTTGGGAAAGAGTAATAAGCATCATTATAATCCATTTAGAAACCAATGTCGTACAAAGAGCACATGGATTTGCCAAATGCCTTGTAGCTCAACTGGCACCTTCCAGTGTTTCCAATAGAAACGTCTAAAGTTCAAATTCCCCCCCCCCCCCCCCCCCCACTCCCCAATTGTAACTATTAACAAACAAAGAGCACATGGATCTCTAAAAAGAGTTTGGAGGGGCTGCTAATAGTCAGGATACATATTCATAAAGAATATTCTTAGAAAGGCGGAAACATTAGGCCCTTTATCCTGTTTTTAGAGTGTGAGGCTTTTTATGTAATCTAGGTAGATGAATTCTTCTATTATGAGTTGTTATTCTCTTTTTACCACTACTTCATTATTCAATGAAATGTATCACCAGATTTGTCAACTTGCTGGGATCTATATAATTCTATTTGAGAAGAAGGCAGTTCAACTATCACACAGGTTGCTTGTCACCCAATTTTTTTTAGTGGTGACATGCACCCTATAAGTTTACAACAATGGTCACACTTATTTTTTTTGATAAGTAAGAATGGTATATATACGAAAGGCAACTCTAAGCATGAAAAGCATAGAGCAAACCTGGAGAATACAAAGAGCGAAAAAATTACACAAGAGAAAGAGAACAAAGAAAAGAAGGGAGAGAATCACTAGACGTGAGTCCCCAAACCCGAGACCAATCAAAGAGAGTCCCACAAAAAGAAGCAAGGATCTGATCTCCAGAACTGTCCAAATCCTCAAAAGTTCACCGGTTCCGTTCCTTCCAAATACACCAAACTATGCACAATGGAACTAAGTTCCAAATCTGGGACAAGATTTTTCCAAACCAATTCCACCAACTGAAAAGCAAATCAGGGATCGATCTAGGGACAACCCAATTCACACCAAAGGATATCAAGGCAAAGCTCCACAACCGATGAGCCAACTCGCAATGGAGGAGAAGATAGTCAATCGTCTCACCACATTGACGGCACATAATACACCAATCAACAAAAACCAGTTTCCTCAACCTCAAGTTATCACCCGTTAGGATCTTATTCCAAGCTACACACCAAATAAAAAAAGAAACCCGTCTAGGAGCCTTAACCCTCCAAATACCTTTCCAAAGAAAGACAATAGAGGGGGAATCCCACAATTTGTTATAATACGACCGGGTGTCAAACTCTCCATTAGTTTTCAACTTCCATCTCAACTGGTCTCCAACATCCATAGGAGGGTTAAAAGCTCCCAAAGTTCGAAGGAAATGCAACCCTTCCTCAAGCTCCCACTCATTAAGATCACGAATGAGACGGACATCCCAGATTCTCCTATTCTCCGCCCCCTGCCTCGTCAGAGAGGCGTCAACAGAAGCCTCCTTATCAAGGGCAATACTATACAACCTTGGGAAAACCAGACGTAGAGGTTGATCCCCAAGCCACCCATCCTGCCAGAATCTCACTTTGTTCCCCAACTTGACCTCAAACTGACAGAAATTACTAAACTCCTCCCATCCCATACGAATACCTCTCCACAAACCACAACCATGAGCTCCCCTGCCTAGCTTTGAGGTCCAACCACCCCATTCTTCCCCAAATTTTGAAGCTACCACCCTCCTCCATAGCCAATCCTTTTCCTTCCCAAACCGCCACAGCCATTTCCCCAATAAGGCCTTATTGAAAGTAGTAATTTTCCTCAACCCTAAGCCACCGTTAGCTAAAGGCGCACAAACTTTATCCCATCCTATCAAATGAATCTTACTATCACCCCAAAGGAAATCTTTGTGCAACTTTTTGATTTTCTTAGCCACATACGTAGGAATGGTGAACAGAGATAGAAAGTATGTAGGGTGACTAGAGAGCGTACTTTTGAGTAACATCACACGACCCCTTTTAGACAAATACAACTTCTTCCACCCTGCTAATTTCCTCTCAAATTTTTCTAGAATGGGGTTCCAGATTGAAGGAGAATTATGCGGCGCCCCCAAGGGCATGCCAAGATAAGACATAGGCAGAGTTCCAACTCTACAACCCAAAATTTCCGCCAGAGCATTCACATTGTCAACCTCCCCTAACGGAACCATTTCACTCTTGTGCACATTGACCTTCAAACCTGTTACCGCCTGAAAGCAGAGTAACAACAACCGAATATGAAGAATTTGCTCCACATCTGCATCACAAAATAGGATAGTATCGTCTGCAAACAAAAGATGAGAAACACTTTCCCCGCCACCCCTAACATCAACTTGGAAACCTCGGATCAAGCCAGCTCCCTCCACTTTTCTCATCATCTTGCTAAACACTTCCATCACAATCAAAAAGAGCAAAGGAGATATTGGGTCCCCTTGCCTTAAACCCCTCGAACTACCAAAAAAATTAGCTGGAGACCCATTAACCAAAACAGAGAATTGGACGGTGGATATACACGTACGAATCCACTTACACCACTTACTTCCAAAGCCCATTCTATTCATCAAATCAAGCAGAGCCTCCCAATTCACATGATCGTAGGCCTTCTCAATATCAAGTTTACAAATGATTCCAGGAACCTTGCTCTTCCCACGACTATCCACACATTCGTTTGCAATCAGGACTGAGTCAAGGATTTGTCTCCCACCCACAAAGTTGTTCTGAGTCTCCGAGATCAACTTATCCAAAACCACTCTCAAACGATTTGCCAATACCTTAGCCAAGATTTTATACACACTCCCCACCAAGCTAATAGGCCGGAAATCTCTAATATCAGAGGCAAGGTTCTTTTTTGGGATTAAAGCAATGAAGGTAGCATTAAGGGATTTTTCAAACTTACAATGTTGAAAAAACTCATCAAAAACCGCCAAGACATCTTCACCCACTACTCTCCAACAATGTTGGAAGAACGCCATAGTAAACCCATCAGGACCTGGAGCTTTGTCCCCCTCCAAGTTACTAACAACTTGAAGGATCTCCTCTCTCAAACTTCCGCTCAAGCCAGACCCTCTCCGGCTCGTCAATACGATCAAACTCTAGACCCTCCACAAAAGGCCTCCACCCCTCAAACTCCTTGTATAAATTTTTGTAAAATTGGACAATCTAATTAGTTACCTCAGTTTCCTCCTCAAAGACCACCCCCTCCACCTCCAAGGTCCTCAAATGATTAAACCTTCTATGGGAGTTAGCCATCTTATGGAAGAACTTAGTGTTGTTATCCCCTTCCTTGATACACAACATCCTAGATTTTTGTCTCTAGGAAATTTCCTCCAAGGTCAGTAAATGCTCCACCTGGGACCTCAAATCTGCCCTCTGATTTTTCTCCCTGTCAGTGAGGCCTATTTCCCCTTCCTTAGCATCTAAGAGTTTTAACTCCTCCATTAAACGCTTCTTATGGCGCTCTACATTACCAAACTCTTGACGATTCCATTGACCAATGTCTTCTTTTAGAGCCTTTAATTTTTTGGCAAGCACGAAACTGGAAGTGCCTACAAAAGAATGCCGATTCCACCAGGATTGAACTTTATCCACAAAACCCTCCGACTTCAACCACATATTTTCAAATCTAAAGGCTCTTCCCATGAGCCATACCCCCAGCCTCCAAAAGAATAGGGCTGTGGTCAGAGATAGGACGGGGTAAGATCCTTTGAAGAATATCTGGAAAATGATCCTCCCAATCTGGAGTGACCAAAGTTCTATCAATCCTAGACATCGCTGGGTCATCAGTACCACTAGACCAAGAATAGCTACATCCTACCAGAGGCAAATCAATCAAATTTAGATCCTCAATAAATTCAGAAAATTTTTCTATTGCTGGGGTTAGACGGGTTTCATCCCTACGCTCACTAGGGAAGCGGATAATATTAAAATCCCCAAAACAACACCACGGTATCCTCCAATACTGCTGAATACCCACCAACTCATCCCACATGTGACTCCTTTCGATGTTCTCATTTGGACCATAAACCCCTGAGCAAGCCCAAATAAAACCGTCCTCCACCCCTTGCCACTTTACCGAAACTGAGAATGTTCCAACCAACACCTCCACCTTATCCAACACCCTTATATCCCACATAATCAAGATACCTCCAGCAGTCTGGTTAGCCTCCAAGACAGCCCAATCCACAAAAGGACATCCCCACAAACTACAAACCAATTGCCTGTTCATGCTAGCAATTTTCGTTTCTTGCAAACAAACAACACCACACTTCCACCCCCGCAACAAGTTCTTCACCACAAGACGTTTCCGAGGATCATTCAAACCTCTTACATTCCACGAAATCATTTTTAACTTCATCATCACCAAAAAAACCCACTTGAAAATACCAATACACAACCAAACCTCTATCTCCCATCATAGTTCACCGAAGAGATTAAATTTCGCAGCTCTCTCAGTCCCCTGTTTTTGGACTTAACAGCTTTATTTTGGCTGCCTGTAACTTTCCGGTGTAGCAAATTGGCTGCCTCCATCTCAGTTTCTAGTCTTTGTAAGAGAGCAATGCACAACTTTTCATGCCGTGACATTGACAATCCGACCAATTTACTGAAACCAGGGATTCTCTGTTTCACCCACCCAGAAATATCCAATTCAGCCTCCAAACACAATACCTCAGTGGCCTCCTCCACCTCAACCAGAGATGTCGAGTCACTCGGAGTAATAGACCTCAAAGGTAGCCATTCTGACAATTCTGTTCTGCCATTATTCACGGAGAATTCAACAACATCCTTCACTAGCACAATCTCCCCTGAAAAGCTTGAGATTTTCTTCCTAGAAAAGGAGCATGCCTCCTGACCAGAAGCACTAAGACTCTCTGCCCCAGAATGCAAAAACTCCGAGAAAAGCCCAAGAGAAGGTGGTCCAATCCATCTCGGCACAAAAACGAGAGAGATCAACCTCGTAGCAACAGGGACCAGTCCACCTGATACCTTACTTGAGCCCAAAAAGCTTTCACGGTCTGGGCAGAACCTAAGGACCATGGGAGAGCCAGAAAAGACACCTGGGCTTGTGACCGATGGGCTTAAATTCGAACCAAAGAGGGCTTCTAGTTGTATCGGGCCCAAGCCTAAACTCACGTTCTTCATCACTGACCCCACGATGCTTTCCACGGACACGGAAGGAGAAGCTGACTTCTCGAAGACACCCAAAGTGTTCCTCCTCTTCTCCTCGGCGCTACAACCAACAGGGATAGAGTACCCGGCCACCACAGAAGGCGGCGCACCACTACCCACGAATTTCGCCGTCAACATCGTCACCGGTGGGTGAAATCACACATCAGCCACACCGGTGACACTTGAAAACACAAGCCCAGCCCTGTCGGCCTCCATCGGAGGATTTGCGCATCGATCCGACAACTCAGGCACAGGGACGAAGGCAAGGGAAGAAGCCAAGAGTCTCGCCTCTGTCGCCGGATCATGGGATGGAGAGTCTTTGCCAGACGAAGAAGTCTCACCCTCTTCAAATATGCTTGGGCCAGAGGAGACTGATTTAAAAGAACCCACTTGAGTGTCAGTCAACCTTGGGCTTTTGCGTAGGCCCATAATGAATTTATCTTCAGCCTTTTTGGTTCCCCTAGCAACCCATTTACGTACCTTAGGACCTTCCTTCTAAAATCCCCTTTGCTTTCTATCCCAGGAAACCCGCCTTCTCCCTTTCACATCAACCTCCACGATAAGACCTCTTCCAGGCCAACATGGACTCTTGACAGCACAATACTTCTTTCCCTTTTCCAACGCTTTTGCATTCAAACTTAAGCTTGGGAACCGTATCCTAACGTCTACCAGATTTTGCTCACCAACCACAGCCTCCTCATTAATGCACTGCTCCCTCCTGACCCCTCCTCCCAACTCCACCTTTTCAGGCTTGCCCACCGGAGAGACTCCCACTTTGGCACCTGAAATATTCTGGTTCACCCCAGACTTCTCCTCTCTCAACTGTGTCATCTTACCCTTAACTGTGAAACTTGGCTGCTTTAACTGCTTTCCATCCTCAGCTCCACCTTAAAAGCCTTGCACAACTTCAGCAAAAGTTCTAGAATGTTGAGCCTCCAAGTTTTGCCTAAGCACCTGAGGGATGCTAACAGTTCCAGCCACAGCATACTGGAAGGGGTTCAGCATCTTTCTCAACTCAAGGCCAAAAACTCTCCAACCATTTTTCCCTTGCCCTTCAGGAATAATGACTGACCTCCTAGACCCACCAACTCTGAGCTCAGTCAAAAGTAAGAACTGTCCAAAAGAGTTAGAGCTCCTTTGGAGAGTAAAAGCTGTATCACCTTCTCTGAAAGAATAGAACTGTTTGGAGCTAGTCCCCACAACAATATGTTCTATCTGGTTCATCAACCATTGTGAAGCATTCTTACCCAAGAAGACTGATTTCATAAAGTATTTGCCCCTCTCAACAACCCGTAACAGGAAAAAACGACCCCCTTCCTCAACAACTAATTGAAAAAACTTGGATTCAATGAGAAAACTTCTAACTCCCCCCATGAAGTCAAAGAGCGTAGATCAACCAAACAATATAAGAAAGACAACCAGTGCCTGTTCTACAATAATGATTTTGAAAACAACCTCAACCGCAAGTTCATCTTTGAACCAAACAAGAAAAGCATCATCAAGTAAGAATGTGTGAAAAAATACTACAGAGTGGTTTTCTTTCTTACAATTTAAAAAATCCTTACTCCCAACAACTAAGTCTTATTATGCAGGACCTTTATAAAATCTAATTAGTGAGAGGTAATATATGCTCAATCATTTTCACATCCTAACAGTGGAAAGGTGGCCCAAATCATTTACATCCATTGCATACAGTCGTGTCCATTTTTCTATATTATAATTATTTGTTTCTTGTCCCAAGATAATACAAGTGTACAGAACAGTCACAAACATAAACAAAGTTATTGGTGATCAAGTTAATTGCTAACCACTAACCTGCATTGTTTTATACTCACCCAGTGAAGCAATGCAAGAAAATTGCAGTATATGCTCAAATGTAGGGGAAAATATCCATTACTAAGCTCTGCTTCAACATCAGATATAAAAAGCTTGAGAAGGTCCTCATGAGTTTTTCCAAGTAACAAGGACTCCTGAAAGGAATGTATAGAAAAAAGAAGAAACCAACAAAAGGTCAATAAAATTTAAATGTTATTCAAATAATAAGGTAAGACACAAAAAAATTCAATATGTAAAGGTGGATCAAAAATGAGATTTAACCTTGTCATGAAATGATTAAGCAAACTCATCAAGAGTGAAGGAGCATATATCAACTGCAACAAAATAAGTATAAGGGAAATGGAAAACCAGCTCAAGAAAAGTCAGTCGTAAGTCTTAGCATGAGAATTCAACATGCAATAATCCCAACAAAAAGCATCCACACACAACCACTATTAAACCTGACAATGGGAAAAATGCAAAAATCAAGAAAAAAGCTTTAACATTATTACTTATTTCATTAATTTGTTTTCATGCAGAACAATAAATGAGCATGTCTTAGTCCTACGACACATGATAAAGAGAGTCTAGAGAAGAATGTGATAAATCAGTTTGGACTAATAAAAAATATATGATCTTAATTCCAAGTCATAAACATGACAGCTTTCTAAATTAGAATAATAATTAACAAAAGCTTTATATATATATATATATATCTATAGAAGCATTCTGTCAGCATTTTTTATATTCCAATGGCCATGCTAATCAAAAGATCAAATAAGAGGTAGGGAGTCACTGAATGTTTTCGGCATATAGCAGGGAAACTAGTCCTTGTAAGTCTACAAGACAGTCAATAACCATGTCTAAATCTTAAAATCATTTGCATTTGCTAGGTAAAATTATTAATGAATAACTTCAAGCACGTGCATTATAAAAGCCACTGCAACAGATAGTATGCAGCATCTTTTGCAGACTAATTTAAAAAATTCAGTTTGATAAAAAAATTTGCTAACTATGCACCTTAAACAATTTCTTGACAATCACCAGAGAAGAATCCCAAGGTTGAGTACAAAATGGCTGCTTCGTCTTATGTTCTTAACAGAATTTGGAGGAAACTTAGCCAGCGAATCTGCAAATCAAATGAAGTTACAGATATCAACAACTTCAAATACCATAAATTGAAAAATAATACATGCATTCAACATGATATATAACTTTGTCAGATTCTACCTCCCAAACCAACCATTGTAAAGTGAACAACCATGTATACTGTTAGCAGCAAAATGATCTAAACACTTCAGTGGATTTAGTCCTGCTTTTAACTCTTGCAGCTCCAGATCTTCATCATCCACAAGCATAGCTACATGATTAAGGTATTCCCGAGATATTGCTCCTTCCAAAGCAATTTCACATTTTACCCTATCTGGTTGTTTGAGATTATCATCCTAGTTGAGTTCCACCTGGCATATAACAAGAAGTTACATGTTGCTACTTAAACAGCATAATTTCAATAACAATAAAATTTCCTCTAGATCTTTAACATAACAGACCAAGATAACTCCCAATTATTACACAGCATTCTGTTAAGAATTGAATTACAAACAGGTCTCTTTGTTGCCACCCTAGCTTTTACATCTTTGCAAATATCTATTACCAGCTGCACATGTGTTTCAACTACGCCATTATGTACCCTATTATTCCTTTGGAGCCAGATGTTATACACCACTGCCCACCAAGCCATCTGGAAATTACAAACACTAGAAACAAGTCAAAAATTAACCACATAAGCTCATCCAAACAAAGAAATGTTCGTTCCCAAAGATAAACATTGCCAAGAAATAAAAACCAAACCCAAAATCTCTATTGAAGTAAATGGTTAAACCCACCATGCAAAAGCTCAAATCTATAGTAAAAGTTCAGGGAAAATGAATGAAGATATGGTTACCTCAGATTTGGTGAAGAGTGAATGTTGAGAGAGAGCAAAAAAGGATAATATAGCCAGCTATTTGGGAGTATTTTTCGTTTTTTGAACAAAAAAAACCGTGATGCTGAAAATGCAACCAAACTGTCATCAAACCTTTCCCAATACCATGTTTCTTCACCAGAGCCATCAAACCTTTTCCAATACCATGCTCCTTTGCCAGAGCACTCTTTTTATTAGAAAACTGGCGACTTAAGATGGCGTGCTCGGAAACCTACCACCCACCCACACACACATACACATAGAGAGAAAAAGTCAAGGAGTTCATGTGAAAATTAGTAAAGATGGTGTACTGAGAGCGAGCAGGGTAAAAAAAGTAGGCCATTGCAAGTGTGTGGACAGCCGGACGAAAAGCAAGATTCCTGGGGTGATCTATAAGTTAGATATTGAGAAAGCATATGACAATGTGAATTGGGAGGCACTTCTGAAGTTGATGAAGAAAATGGGTTTTGGGGAGAAATGGTGCAGCTGGATTCGAACTTGTATCTCGACAGTGCAGTTTTCTGCATTAGTCAACGGGTCTCCAACTAATTTCTTTGGCAGCTCTAGAAGTTTGAGACAAGGTGATCCGCTATGTCTCATGTTATTTTTATTTATGATGGAAGCGTTTAGTAGGATGGTGAAGAGAATGGAGGGGGTAGGATTACTTAGTGGCGTTAGGGCAGATGGCAGGAGGGGCAGAGGGGAATGTGTTTCGCATTTACTGTTTGCGGATAATACCATTTTGTTTTGTGAGGCAGCGGTGGAGCAAATCCTACATATTCGATTGTTGCTTCTTTGTTTTCAGGCTGTGACCGGTTTGAAGGTTAACGTAGCTAAGAGCGAAATGATTCCTATAGGAGAGGTAAATAATGTGCATGCTTTGGCAGAGATATTGGATTGTAGGGTTGGGACCCAGCCAATGATTTATCTTGGTATGCCGCTAAGGGCGTCCCATAAAGCTCCCTCTATTTGGAACCCTATATTAGAAAAATTGAAAGAAAGTTAGCAGGTTGGAAGAAGTTGTATTTGTCAAAAGGTGGCAGATTGACATTGCTTAAAAACACGCTATCTAGCCTCCCTACTTATTTCTTATCTCTTTTCACCATTCCTGCACATGTGGTGAACAAAATTGAGAAGCTGCAAAGGGACTTCTTTTGGGGTGACTCTAAGACACATTTGTTGGGTTGGGATAAGGTGTGCATGCCTATGGATAATGGCTGTTTCGGTATTAAGAAGTTAACCATGTTCAATAAAGCCTTACTTGTAAAGTGGCTTTGGCGTTTTGGGATCGAGGAGAATAGGCTGTGGAGGAGGGTGGTAGCTTTGAAATTTGGGGAAGAATAGGGGGGATGGACCTCTAAGTTGGGAAGGGGTGCTCATAGGTGTGGTCTGTGGCGAAGTAATCAGATGGGATGGGAAATGTTTCGTAAAAATGTCCACTTTAAGGTTGGGGTGGGGAATAGAGTGAAATTTTGGACGGACAAGTGGTGTGGAGACCTTCCTCTCCAGTTGGCTTTTCCAATCTTGTACACTTTTGCTGCAAACAAAGAAGCTTCCGTAGAATCATCTTTGTTGTGCCAAGGAGCAGGGAATAGGAGAACTTGGAATGTTCGCTTCATTCGGGGTCCTAATAATTGGGCGGCAAATGTGGTGGATGATTTCTTCCGATTCTTGGCTTCGAATCTACCACTTGTAACTAAGGGTGATCATATGAGATGGAAGTTAACAAAGAAAGGGAATTTCACTATCCGCTCATTTTATCACAGGTTACATGGTTCTTCCTCCATTGTCTTTCCATGGAAAGGTATTTGGAAGATTAAGGCACCCCGGCGTGTCTCTTTCTTTGTTTGGACAGTGACATAGGATAGGATTCTCACAAGAGATAATATGAGGTTTAAGGGTTATGACTTCGTTGATTGGTGTATTATGTGTCAGTGTTGTGGGGAGACAGTGGATCACTTGTTGTTACATTGTGGAAAGGTTTATCGGCTATGGTGCTTTGTCTATAGAATTTTTGGGATTTCATGGGTCCCCTCTGGTACGGTGTTAGATCTTCTTTTTAGTTGGTGGAATTGGTTGGGGAAGCGTTCATCTCACATTTGGAATTTAGTTCCATTGTGTCTGAGTGGTGGATTTGGAGGGAACACAATTGGCGGACTTTTGAGGATTTGGATAGATCCAATGACCAAATGCTCACTCTTTTTTCTGGTTCCCTTTCTGATTGGGCTAGAGCTTGGAGACTCACATCTAGTGATTCTCTTCTGTTTTTCCTTAGCTCTCTTCTTCTTTGTTCTTAGTGTTATTATTCTCTTATGTTTGTACTTTGCTTTCTTTTCTTGTCCGTTTGATATGCTTGTGCTTCTTTGCATTTAGTAGTTTATTAAATATACATGTTTCTTACCTATCAAAAAAAAAAAAAAAAATTCTTAAAGAGATAATTAATTTGAAATTTTGAACCGAGATAGTACCAGTGTTCAATCCTAACCAATTTAAACTATCAACTTTAGCAAATTCAAACTAGAAAATATAGATTTAATAGTGTCATTATGAATAAGAATTAAACTGAAATTGAATATGTAATAACTACTAACTAAAATTAAACCAAAAGGACCAAAGAAAATTGATGGCATAAAGAGTTCTATAACCTAAAAAATTAAGGCAAAAAAAATGGTAGTAAACTCTATACTCTAATGAAACTAAGATAGAAATATTAAAGATGTAACAAATCAGCCTCTAATGATGAAGAAAATAATAACACAGGGAAACACAAAGTAAAATTGTATCTAGACTCAATTATTCGATGTATCTTACAGCATTAGATTAACATCCACCTGTCAGTTTGAACCAATAACTCTTCTTGCAAAACACCAAAGTGTCGTATCTGGTAAAGAATGTTAGAAATCTGTGTTTAAACAAAAGGAAAGATCGCAAAGCATAGCAAAAACAAGAATTCACTGTATTAAAGAGAATTCAAACAGTTTTACAAAGCATAGCAGAAAAAAAATCATAACATTTTTACAGTTCAGTTGAATACAAAATAAGAATTCATTGAATTAAAAATAAATAAATAAAATGAAGAAAAAAGCAGACTAAAATATGCAATTCAGAGCCAAATCAAACCCAAACAGATCAATGGATAAAATTTAATTCAGATTATGAGATAAATAGAGGGAGAATCAGGCTATCCTAATCTCTTAGTTTGATGCAGCAACTCTTCTTGCAAAATACCCAAGTGTCGTACCTGGCAAAGAACTCAGTATTCAACAAAATGACAGGGTAAGAAGGTTTTTAAAATCACAGCAAAGAAAGATGAAAGAGAGACTACAAAAGAAGTGGAAGCAAACATTGAAATATGGTTTGAGTTGTAAAAATATTAAAAGATTGTTCCCATATCAAAGGTAATTTATCAATCCCACAAAAAATATTTAAGCATTAATGTGTAAACATACAACCATATTTAGTGAATAGTCCGCCCAATGTTTAACATTTTGTTGGTTAGTGTATAACAATCTGTTGATTATTTCCCATATGATGATGGCTAAGGATTTGGCTTCCATTGGCCAAGGATATATAAAATAAATACATAAAGCAAGATTAACATCAAACAGTAACACTTGAAAAGGAAAGTTTGTTTTCGTCTTATACATAAAGATTTTAAACAATCCAAGATGAAATTTTACTATTAACTACAAAAAATCAAAGGAAAAATCCCTAATGTTACCAAAAGCAAAAACCAATCCAAAACATCCAAAGAAAGAGAATCAACCCATCTATTTTTTAAAAAGGGTAAAAGAAGAACCCTAGACAATTAAGCAGGGAAAAAAATTTAAATAGAGATATATTGAAGAAGACAGATGGTAATTCGAATAGTATAAGCATCAGGTTTTAAATTAAAACATAGATATATTGAAGATTGAAGATTGAAGATTGAAGATGCTAATTCAAATAGGAGAAGAAACGGTGAGATGATGTGGACCTTCCGTACATGTTGCAGCGAGGAGATGGGGGAAGAGCATGAACCCATCTATTAGAATAGGTCTGTTTAACTCTTCTTTTGGCTTTAAACAGCCAATTTTGAGATATTCATCTAACTCTTCTCAAATTTAAGTTGAAAAATAACTGTTTTAAAGTCCTCTATAAGTGCACAATTGTGGCAATAAAGGTGAAGCAAACATCAAACACTTTAATTCCAATGCTTTCTAGATTTCTAAACCTTGATTATCCAAAACCAAATTAAACCAATTATAAATACCCTAAAACTAAACCAAATCAAACACAAAACTAATTGAATCCAGATACTCCCAAAAGTTTTTAGTATACTGAGAAACTAAATCGAGTCAAAAAATCAAATCAAAACCTAATGTAACCCAAATACTAAATAAAAATCAAGCCAACCAAATTTCTCAAGACTAATAGAATAAATATTTCCATATGCAAACATAATCATAATAACTGTCATTATTATCAGATTCTATATAAATAAAAATATCGCATTTGTTGAATTTTCTCATGCATTACATAGGTTACCAACTAGTTGTGTATGTTCACGAGTGGCATAAGAGATTTAATACTTGAAAAGCAAAATACTAGTCAGCTGTATGCCTAAGGCAGTAGATTAACAGGGAACAAACTAATAATAAAGTAGTTTATAAGAGCTTGCATCAAGATGGTAAACATATGTCATACCACAACATAGCAAAATATTGGAATGGAGACCACATACTACTTTATACAATCTATGATATCATTCTGCCTGCTTCCTACTTTTTCGAACCAAAACTCGAAAATCTGGACCTATTCCGTTGCAGAAGACTTTGCATAGACTTTAAAATTAGGCAACAGAAACTGAATAATAAAGTTACATAGTCACTCACAATATCTTAAGCAAAGTCCCAAAGGAACACGTTAGGGTTTAGCACACCCACAAAGAGATCAAAAGTGAAGACAAAAAATTAATTGTCAAAATTGTTACAGAATGAGTGAGAAGGTAAAAAAAAAAAAAAAAACTCTATATGCAGTCATTTCACACATAAGATAACAACCCTCTAGCAATATACAGTTACATAAAGTATTTGGGTAGTAAATTAATAACCCTAGTTTTCCATAAAATAAAAAACATAAAGACGTTTGCAGTCTCTAATTCCAATCTCAAACAATCCAACCAATCCACAAAAGGTTCAAAGTAAACCATAAAATAATACCCATATAAATAACAAAGCACACATTAGGGTTTTGTCCGTATAAAAGTTAGATATATCCCCACACATTGAAAAAATCAAACAAGAACAAAAATCAATCAAAATAACACATGAAAATAGTACAAAAGCGTTCAAATTCATCCCCAAAACAAAACCCAGATAGGAAAACCCAAATCAACTGCGAGAGAGAGAGAAATTGATCTTACAAAACCACACACTGAGAAAAGTTTAGTCAAATACCACAAACCCAGAAAAGTTTCGTTTCTCAAATCAAATAACAAAAGCCAGAAATCGCTGGTGTGTGGCTCGGAGACACGAAGAGAATCATCGGACGGCCGAGAAGAAGAGGTGGAGATTGAGAGAGTGGAGAAGAGTGGGTTGGTGGTTTCGGAGAGAAGGTACAGCTAAGAGAATGTTGAGAGAGAGAGACCTCCGCTCTGGGATTTGGGGAGAGAGATAGAGAGAGAGAGGGAGCCCAAATCTGATACGTGGAGAGAGAGGGTGAGAGAGCCGTTGGGATGTGTGCATTGAAATACATAAATTTCGCCTTTTTTACAAAACTGCCACGGTATTTACTTGTTTTCAATTTTTTGTATTCCACGTCCCAGTTTTACAAAATTCTTTTCTTTTTTTTTTTTGGGCGAAAATGCACTTTTGGTCCCTACATTTTGGGTCAATTCTCATTTTGGTCCCAAAATTGATTTCGTTGCAAATTTTATCCCTAAAAAAAGAAAATCGTTTTTAAAATGGTCCTTGCCGTCAGACAACCAACAGAAAATCCTACGTGTCTAACAGAATGTTCTGCTTGTTGACATGGCACTGACGCGGCCATTAAAATATTATTTAAAAAGATTATTTGGTATTTTTTCAATGCCTAGTAAGCATTTTAATTAATAAAAAAAGCCATGTCAAAACATTTAAACTAAATTAAAAAATAAACCTTAAATCTAATTAAAAAATAAACCTTTAATTTCTTAATTTTAATTTAAACTGAAAATACAAATTTGATTTAAACTTTTTAAAATTTTTTATCACTATCCTCTGCACCAAACCCCAATCCCAACCCCACGAACCCAAATTACCCAACACAACATCAAATTTTCTTACCCAACCCATTGTTCTCTAGCCATTGTTGTCCATACCCAAACACCCATGGCCGAAGACACCAAGCTCCAAACCCAGAAACCCATGGCCGAAGAACCCACGCTCCAAACCCAGAAACCCAACCCAGAAACCCATGGCCGAAGACCCCAAGCTCTAAACCCAGAAACCCATGGCCGAAGACCGCAAGCTCTGGTTTGGACTAGATCCAGAGGAAGGAGGCCGGCGATGGTTTGGACTAGATCCAGAGGAAGGAGGCCGGCGGTGTTTTAGAGCAGATCAAGGGGAAGAAGGCTAGCGGTGGTCTAGAGCAGATCAGGCCCGATCCCAGCCATGAATGGCGAAACCTCTCTCTACCTCACCCTCTCTTTTCCTCTCTCAAGCCCGATCCCAGCCATGACCAAAACCCTTACCTCCACCCTTGCCATTCACCAATGCCGCCACCCCAGGCAGTGGATCTCACCCATATGATTGGGTTGACGAGAGATATGGTTAGTTTCGAGTGATGCAGAGCTTTTGATAGGCGGTTGTTTGGGTGATTTGGGTTGTGGATCTTGGACGATGATGCTGTCAGCTCCACTGCAACACTCTCACCATGAGAAATATTGTATTAGGATAATAATTTTTGGTTGAATGTATAATTGATTTTTGGTTGGTTTGTTGGATTTATTTCTTGTTTTCTTGGTATTGATGGAGATTGGATTTGGTTGCTGGGTTTGTTTCTTGGGTTTGGGAAGAACACGAAGAACTTATGTTCTTACGAAAAAATAATGAAAAGTAAAAAAAAAAAAAAATAATTAAATTAGATTTAAGGCTTTTTTTTTAAAAAAATTTAATTTATTTTTTGTTTAAATTTTCTGACATGGTTTTTTTTATTAATTAAAATGCTGACGTGGCATTTAAAAATACTATTTTAATGGCCACGTCAGTGCCATGTCAACAAGCAGAACATTCTGTTAGACACGTAGGATTTTCCGTTGGTTGTCTGACGGCAAGGACCATTTTAAAAACGATTTTCTTTTTTTAGGGATAAAATTTGCAACGAAATCAATTTTGGGACCAAAATGAGAATTGACCCAAAATATAGGGACCAAAAGTGCATTTTCGCCTTTTTTTTTTCTTTTTACAAAATTCTTCCATTTGTTTTTTTCTAAAAGGGAATAATTTATATTTACCATCATTCGAGATTGCTACAGTTCTAATTACAAAATTACCTCTTCCTCAAAAAAAAAAAAAAAAATTACGAAATTACCTAGAGGGCATGATGCGACTTATATACAAAATTATTTCACCATAAAAAGTCCAATTATAAATAATAAAAATTATTACCTTTTAGGAAAAAAAAAAAAAAAGGAGGGGACGAGGGCGAGGGCGAGGGCGAGGGAACTAGACTTAACTCACATATGGTTAGATCAGTTTTATTACTTAACCCACCTATGAAGCCCTCTATTATACAGTCTTAATCCACCTTACCTCATTCCATTTGTAAACCTCTTTTTTTTTATAGGAAACTAAAAACTTTTATTAATTAAGAAAACAAGGATTCTCTTCGATTCATATAAAAAAATCATCAATGCCAAAAGCATGGTTTGCTAACAAATGAGCAAGCCTATTGTCTTGTTGCTGGACATGAGAAAACACTCTCTTAAGACACATTTTGAGGAAATTTTTTTAGAGAAGAACCCGACATAATAAATTTGGCCAATACGTTATTGAAATCACATTATGTGATCAAAATAATGTGAGATCTAGTTTTTTGTTACAGATTTCCAGCAAGGAGAACAAGTTTTCACCACCATTGTCCTCTCTCACACTAGTAATTCTATGTTCTAGGGTTTAAAACATTTTTTGAACAAAAATTATATTGATTTTTAGCCATTTTGATGTTGCTGAGTATGAATTAAAGATTCCCTTTATACCATGTCTTTGTCACGTGACTTTTACTCGAGTTCTAGTCAGTATTTGTGTCCAATAAATAAATGTGCACTAAGGACCTCGTTGACACTATCTAACTTTGTGAGGGGGGTTTTTTGGCTGCTGCATTTACAATTACTAGTCATAGATCCATGCGATACATGAGAATAAATAATTATTTTATAATTGTAATACAAAGTATAATTTTTTCTCTAAAATTTGTTAAACATAATTTGTTCTCCCAAAAATTAAGCAATCTTACTCGGTCCAATTAGGTCTTCTTCGGTCACATTTTATCCAATTAGGTCTACTTCAGTCCACTTTGGTCCACTCTTCAATTTCGATCCCCTTCGTTCCATTTTGGACTAATTTGCCTTAAATTGATCTTAATGTTGAGTGTAAATCTAGTATGATCTTTTCGATCATTGATGGGCGAATGGAATGTTATCCTCTTGAATGTGTGGTGAAATTTTTAAATTTGGCCCTCAATTGTTGTGAAGATGAGACAGATGCTAGACCTTCAATGTCAGAAGTGGATCGAGAAGTTGGAAGCATATGGCAAATGATGCCTGATTCCAAGATTAGATCTATTGGTCCTATGGTTACTAATATTGAAAAAGTCACGATTCCACCATCATCATCCTCTATGGTGAAGGATCCTTATGTGTCGTCAGAGATATCTAGCATTGAACTTGTTAGTGGAGTCATTCCATCCATCATGCCTAGATAGAAAACATTTCTAAAATAGGTTGTATTAGAACCTGAGATGCTATGATCCTGAAATTTTGAACTGGGAAATGGTATTTATGATCATCTTGGTTGTTGATGTTGTGTAAAGTATGACTCTTCAATCTTTATTATATATATATATATATATATATATATATATTGTGTTAAGATCAAAGAGAGTTGTAGCTGGATTTGAAGTTAACTAGGCGTCCAAAGAAGAAGAGAGAAATATAGAAAAGTTACAGAATTAGAGAGATAGAGATAAACTGAAATGAGTTCATTCTTATTGCCTAATTCAATACAACAGTATTACCCCTTCTTATACATTTCTCAATCAATCCTACTCTTAACAGATAGCCAACTGTTATAATCACGTACAGCTAGCAGATAACTGCACTGACTACCAATAACTGATTTCTAGTTTGCATCAGCAATACAATACAATCTATAATCCTAACTTATTGTGAACTAATTAGTTAAGAGAAATAGATGGTATAACTTTACATATCAAATATATGCTATTTGATATATATTATTTCTTAGGATCCATTTCTTTCACTCCCTATAATTACTACAAAAATCTCATTCACAAACAAACAAACAAACAGAGAGAGAAGGAAAAGAAAAGAAAGGACGTGGTTTATTTCTTATTGTCAAAATTTCGTTAGATCTGCTATTGTTCACTTCCCCAAGTTGGGAGTGATTTGGGCCAGATATCCTGATACTAGAATTATTTAAACACAAGGACTAGAAAAGTTTATGAAACAATGATTAACATTTGTATTAATTTGCAGTGAAGACATTGCTAGGTGCTATCCATCAGGTGCAGTTTGGACAGAAGTTGTATGCTACAATACATGTTGAGATATATCTCTTCACAGTCTACATTAAACATATATATATTTTTTTAAAATTTACATAATTTTGTACATTTAACATACACAATTTCGATCCATTTTGGTCTTATTAGGTCCATTTCTGTACATTCAAAAGTCCTATTCAATCCACTTTGGTCCTATTAGGTCCATTTTGTCTTCTTCAATCCACCTTGGTTCTATTTGGTCTACGTTGGTCCTAATTGGTCCTTTACTATCCTTTTTAGTCTTCTTCGGTTCACATTGGTCATATTCAATCCACTTTAGTTCTATTCAGCTCACATTGGTCCTATTCGGTCTATTCTGTCCACTTCAGTCGACATTGGTCCTATTAGGTCCACTATGATCCTATTTGGTCCATATGTCCACTTTAATCCTAATTTATCCATTGGTTCTTATTCGGTCCACCTTGTTCCCATTCTTTCAGATGTCCTCATTTGCAAATTTTAGTTTTAAATTAGCTGATATCCTCAAATTTGCAAACGAGGATATCTCTCATCTTTACAAATTTAAATGAGAGATATCTCATTTGCAGATTTTTGTTTTAACTTCAATAAAACATTGAAGTCCTTTTAAAATCTAATATTCATTTTCAGCCTTATGTGAAACACTCGTTTACTTCTATATTAGCTATAATCATTTTGGCATATAGACATAGTTCATATTGTTTGATCATTTGGATTCTTTGACTTAAAATTATGTAATAAAATGGTCTCTTGTAGTTTATATTTTTTTAAAAAAGGTTTCTATTTGGTTCATGTTAATGCTGAGTGTAAATCTGGTATGATCTTTTTGGTCATTGATGGGCGAATGGGATCTTATCCTCTTGGATGTGTGGTGAAATTTTTAAATTTGTCTCTCAAGTGTTGTGAAGATGAGACGGATGCTAGACCTTCAATGGCAGAGGTGGATCAAGAACTTGGAAGTATATGGCATATGATGCCTGATTCCGACATTAGATCAGTAGGTCCAGTGGTCACTAATATTGAAAAAGTCGTGATTGCACCATCATCATACTCTATGGTGAAAATCCTTATGTGTCGTCAGAGATATCTACCATTGAACTTGTTAGTAGAGTCATTTTATCCATAACGCCTTGATAGAAAACATTTCTAAAATAGGTTTGTATTAGAACCTAAGATGCTATGATAAAGAGAGTTGTAGCTGGATTCAAAGTCAACTAGACCTCCAAAGAAGAGAGAAATATAGAGGATTTAGAGAATTAGAGAGATAGAGAGACTGAAATAAGTTTATTCTTATTGCCTAATTCAATACAACAATATTGCCCATTCTTATACATTCCTCAATCAATCCTACTCTTAATTGATAACCAACTATTATAACCACCTACAACAAGCAGATAACTGCACTAACTACCAGTAATTGATTTCTAGCTTGCATCAGCAATACAATACAATCTATAATCCTAACAAATTGCGAACTAATTAGTTAAGAGAAGTAGATGGTATAACTTTACATATTAAATGTTCACTTCTCCAAGTTGGGAGTGACTCGTGCTAGATACCCTGATACTAGAATTATAAAAATAAAAGGACCGAAAAAGTTTATGAAACAATGATTAACATTTGTATTAATTTGCAGTGAAGGCATTGCTGGATGCAAGCCATCAAATGCAGTTTTGACAGAAGTTATATGCTACAATACAACATTAGATGATGGATATTTACATGTTCAACAAATGTATGATTTGAGCATTTCCTGATTTTATTTCTATCATTGGCTTGAATAATGTTGCATATTTCTTTCACATAGAAACATTTTTCATACTATATTGGAATAATTACAGATTACCCACATGTGGTTTAGTCCGAATTTAACTTACCCACCTGTGGTTTCATTTTTGACACTTTACTCACGTGTGCTTCACTCCATTATTATTCCGTAACCCACCTCCCTTTCAGACGTTACTTTAACACATTTTTTTATCAAAAACAAAACTCAAAACAGATCAAACACTCCTCCCTCCCAAAATACACTCCCATCCACATGAGGTAGATCTACTAATTTGCTTGAAAATCATGAGTACATACAATATGAACGTCTTAGCATATCAATAATTTTGATAAAGTCAAGAACATCTGAGCTAAAAGAAGTATATCCAAACTTGATATGATATGAGGAGTGAGAGAGTCCACATATTACAACAAATACAAAACACAACACAAGATCTTAGAAAGAGAGACATAGATCACAACACAAAAAATAAGTTCCACATTGGGTATGAGAATTTGTCACTCTGAAATGGAGGATTTTGAGACAAACCCAGTTAAAGAAACCAAAAACCCATTTCAGATCTCAGAGATAGAGAGAAAAATAAGCAGATCCACTCTTCTCTGCCACTTGCTTCGACTTGAAAGGGAGGTTGGGTTGTCTTTGGATTTGGGTTTATCGTTTTGGTGAGTCACGACAACAAATGGGTATGTTGGGATTTTGTTGGGTAGATTTGCCGTTTGGAGTTTGTTGGGTGGGCTTCTTGTTGTGTTCCGATGAGTCACGAATATGAAGGAAAGGATGGGTTGTTGAGATTTTTCTAGGTGCTCATGTTTTTTGAATGGTTTTTACTGGGTTTTTGTTATTTGTTGGTATGAATGGTTGGGTTTACTTCGAATATTTCTATTTCGGGGCTAGTTAGATTGAATTGGCTTTTTGGCTCATGGGGCAAGTCAATTTAATGGTTTTGTCTGTATGATGGGTTTCTTAGTTTGAGGAAATCTAGGTTTATTTATACTAAGTTTTGGAGGATAACAATCACCAATGAACAAAACACAAATACAATCAACCGACTAAAGACAAAAAGTTTGGGTTTGTGGGCTTTTGACTCTTCGCTTCAATTATTGCCCCTAGCAATTGTTCCTCACACCAACAACTTGGATAATTACTAGTTCCTAAAAATAAAAGGATATTGAAAGAAAGGAGAAGTAACTAACGTTGGTGGTAGTGGTGATGAGCACGCGGAGGAGAAACACATTTTCGGCCTGGCTCCTGTTTGGGTGTGTGTGTGTGTGAGAGAGAGAGAGAGAGAGAGAGAGAGAGAGCCTAGGGAAGCTTCTACCATGGAGATCGGTGGTGGATTAGTATGGTGATTTTGGAGATCGATGGTGATGGGATCTTGTTATAGTGGTCTTCATAGGGGGCTGGCTTTCACGATGAAGGTGATTATGGTGGTCTTCTTGAGTTCTGGGTTTGAAAAAATTTTAATTTGAGCCATGTTTTAAGAGATGCATATTCCTAGGTTCAAAATAGCCCATTTAGATCTTGTTTTCTTTTGCTTTTCTTGTTTTGGGATGAGATAGACATAAAATGAGAGTAAAAAGACTTATTTACCTATCTTTTTTAACAGAGGTGAATAACAAAAACTAAACGGAAGTAACCTAAAGTGGATAAAGTGTCAAAAATGAAATCACAGATGGGTTAGTTAAATTTAGGATAAACCACAGGTGAGTAATTTGTAATTATCCCTACTATATTTCTTTTGTCCTCCTTGTATGTTGAGATATATCTCTTCACAGTCTACATTAAACATATATAATTTTTTCAAAAAATGTACATTATTTTGTGCATTCAACATACACAATTTCTTAACGCACATCTTTGGTGTGGTGGTCACTCCATAAGTATAAGTGCTTGTGAAATGTAGAGGGCAAGTGACAGGGTTCAAATCTCTTGAAGGGGGTTCCACACATATATACATTTAGATTAAACTAGAGTATAATTTTTATCTTGTATATATAAAAAAAAAACATACACAATTTCTTTAAAAAATATATAATAATTGTGTATAATAAACGTACACAATTTTTCAAAGTATGTATACAATTCTGTAGATATGTACAATATTTTGTTCATTCAATGTACAATTTTTTTTAGAAAATCTACACAATTATTTACATTTAACGTACTAATTATCTAAAAAAATGCACACAATTCTGAATATTTAACCTACACTATTTTACAAAGAATGTATACAATTCTGTTCATTGAACAAACACAATTTTTCAAAGAATGTACATAATTATGTATATTCAAAAACACAGCTTTCAAAGAATATAGACAATTTTGTGTATTCAACTTATACAATTACAATTTTTGAAATAATGTATACAAATTCATATATTCAATTTACACAAACTTTCAATTTACAAATTTTCTCACCTGTTTTGACTATTGAACTCATATACCAAGCTTGTTACTCCCTAATTGAGTCTTAACCAACCTATTTCATTCCCAACCACAAATCCCTAACCCCATCAACCCCAACTCCGTCAAATACATGCTACAAAAGTGAATATGAATGAGAATAAATAAAATAAAAAGTTACTAATACATAATACCAGAACATTGGAAAAAAAAATATCAAACATAAGATCCTTACCAAGTACTAATTATCAAAAAAAAAAAAAAAAAGATCCCTACCAAGTACTAACATAATTTATCAATGCTTAAAGGGTACAGGGTTCAAAAGTGAAAAATAGACATAAAATAGAAGATAGGAAATATAAAGCATCCTATTAAACAACAAAGGTCCATATGTGAATTTAAAATGTAAGTCTATCGCAATAGTTTCAAAAGAAGAACATGTCAATCTCTGGCTCTTTGAATTATAGATAACATTTAAGGTTCATTAAATTGAAGATTCGGTTAAAATAATTTTGGCATAACCATACAATTATCATAGGGCTTTACACATATTTCTTACCCTGGTAAACGAAAAGTGATGCTTTCCTTCATCACCTAAAACCAGACCAAGGAAAATTGAGCTAACAAAGATATTTTTAGTCATGGATATCCAATACAAGGAGACTACAAAGTGCAATGGATGAAAGTAACCTTACCGCCTAAAAGTCAAGTTTACCAAAAATAATGCAAATTTAATAGATGCAAGATCTTTTAGACCATTGAACTTCAGAATTCTAACCCATAAGAATTATTTCTGCGTTGTAAACTAAAATATTTGAAACTCCAGTCTTTAAGATCACATTCACGAGTACCACAGCAAATTTCAGCATCAGCATGGACATCTACGCTTCAATAAATTAGAAATAATGTAAACCAAATGAGAACAACTAGAAAACTAAAGAGTATGTCATATTCATAATACTAACCCATAAGGATTATTTCTGCGTTGTAAACTAAAATATTTGAAGCTCTAGTCTTTAAGATCACATTCACAAGTACCACATTAGATTTCAGCATCAACATTGACATCTACACTTCAATAAATTAGAAATAATGTAAACCAAATGAGAACAACTAGAAAACTAAAGATTATGCCATATTCATAATACTATATGTAAACAGACCTTCCAGTTAGAATGTCACAAAATTGCTCTAAGGAGACTATTTCCAATGATTTAAAATGTCACAAATGTCATCTTGTCCAAAAATGAAAAAAGTGAATATGTACAAGTACACATGTTGGCACACATCCCACAACTGAAACTCATTACATAAAAAAACAGCCCAAAAGCATTAAAATTCCATTCTCGATTGCTTGAAAAAAGATTTGATGTGTGACCAATCCAAGAATACATCCTGACTCATACAAAAGTCAATAAAACCCAAACTCACATGAAAATTAAATGTTCTGCAACTCTGCCTCAGCCTCATTAAGTTGACTAGTAACTTGAGTTTTGTTATTCTCAAGAAGTGAATTGGGTAAAAATTAAATTACCCTAACACAAGACATTTTGTTTATATGATGTTTCTAATCATTATAACTAATTTTGCCTAGCATATATACTGCTCATAACACTTGTAATGGTTTCTCGGGAGTTGTGGCCAAAGAAGTATCAATTCTAGTAATGGAAGCAATCAAGGAAGACATGGAGGAGAATAACACTCATAGTGGAAGGAGAGGAATAATATGAAGTAGACTCAATAAAGATGACAACAACTCTTAACAAAGTGACAATGAGGTGGAGGGAAATACCACTTGTATCCCTTCTAAGTACAAAAGTACTCAAGAAAAATACACTTAAGAGATCCAGAATCAAGTTAGTAACCCCCTAGACCTAAAATGCAAACATACGCACCCAAAAAGTTTTGAAGTATGAGATATTCTATGACAATTTGGTTTTAACAATGGACAATCAAATGCAATTTGGAAAATTTATCAATCCAAAAGTAAGTCACCAAATAGTTCTATCATCTTCCCTCCCCAAGGATGGCACAAAATTCTCACACAATTCCCGACGCAAAATTCCCCCAAGAGATAAGACTAAGTGTTTGAGAACGAGCAAAAGGCTATAATTGACAAAATATGTCACAAAGTTGACAAAGGTCCAATACAATAATTCTAGAATGTAACCACCAAAATTGAAAGGTTGATTAGTTAACTGTTGAGATGGCAGTGCCATTGTATAAGCTGTAAATGCATCCTGGGTGTAAATTTCAATCCTCCACCTTTAAAATGAGCACATCATGCTAACAAATTCTATCTTGCACAAGAATAAAACATACTATGGTGGCTGCCACTCAATGGAAAATCAACAATTTACAAGTGCTTACATGCACATTTGTACCTAACAAAAAAGAGTTTACTGCACATATCATGTAAATTAAACAGTCAACTAAAATTGACAAAACATACAAATGTCCTGAAAAATGCAAATGTTTTCTCCTTAGTCCGTCTATTTAAAAGACCATAAAGAAGCAAGCATGGAGAATCAAAAGGAATTTGTTTCCATGAACATGTAATCAAAGTAAAATGCACTTACACTGATGGCATTCACTAGTTCTTGTGAATGGTGCAATTTTTAATCAAGTTCGGCGTGCTGGTGTAGGCGTGGTGATTAGAGACCATGAGGGCAGAGTTATAGCAGCTATGAGTAAACTGATTTTCCAACCAGTGGGACCTCTGGAAATCGAAGCAAAGGCCACTGTGGAAGGAGATCTCTTAGATTGGGAGATGTATACGAGATGTGTTTTTTGAATGTGATTCTAAGATAATCTCGAATAGTCACATGGGGTTGTGTACACCTCCCATTGCTGTAGCTAACATCCAAACTAGAATCGGCCTAAGGCTTGATGATTTTAGGACTTTTTAAGTTAGCCGTGTGAAGAGGCAAGGCAATAAACTCCAGCACATATCCTGGCACAACATGGAAAACATTAAACACGCAGGTAAAACAATTTTTAATGAGTGTTTGAAAAGGTATGTCTGACAAGGTATACTATTTTCTGTCTAAGGCCACCAGTGCACTAAAAACAGGGACACCAGTCAATTGGCTCACCTGTTTGCTGCTCCAATTCAGATAGATTGGAAATTCAATCCTATCGATTAGTCTACATTAAATTCATCACCCTTGCTACAATTTTTTTTTTTTTTTTTGATAGGTAATTAGAGAACTATTATTAATGAGTAAAAAGTGAATAATACAAGTTATTCATGATGATGAACAGTAAGAAACAGATGTAACAAACAGCAAAACAAAAGAGAGAGAGAGGGAAATCAGAAAGTTAATTTAAGGGAAAACATAAACTCTGAAAAAGACGAAGAATCAGTAAAACCCCAATAACAAGACCACTCAAAAAGACTCCACTGGCACCCTGCTACAATGTGAAGTAATGCAACATAAATTTTTCAAAGACATATGGCAGGCAAGAAGAGCAAGCAGAAAGCTACTTCACTTCAGCTAAATTCATCAATTTCAGCTGGGGTTAGTTCTCTACAAAAAGCAAGTACAACAAAACTAACATGAAATAAAAACTACAAAAGAAACTTCAAAATAAGAGAGTGATAAAAGTCTAGGAATGATTAGAAAATTAGAGTTTAACAAGGACAGTATCAATAATAAGTAGAGGAAACATAAATGATAAATTTTTATGGGAAGGAGGCTAATTAAAGATGAGATCAAGGAAAAGGGTTTTTATGTTGCCATTCTAAAATTAGTAATGACAAAGCTGAAGCATTTCATCATCATTCAAAATTAGTTTTTTTATTGGAAAGCCACACTATGTGAGTTTTAAATCCACAACCTCACCCTCTGTCCCACTATTGAGGGAGATTAAGTGCTATTCAGGCTAGAGCACATTGGTGTAAATAGGTCCTAAAAACATGTCTCATGCACTTTTTCAGCTTGCAAATTCTTATTGTATGAGCAGTCGTTCTTATACAAAACATGGCAAGGATGTCAATTCTAGTTCTAGAAGGGCACCTTAAATAAAATCAGATCTCACACCCACCCAAAAGATAAAAGAATCAGAAAAGAAGAGAGGATTTACAGATTACCTAAAAGAGATCTCACGCCATGCCTCTTAGAAGAGACTAGAGATTACCTAAAGAGATCTCACGCCATGCCTCTTAGAAGAGTTTAGATAGAATAGAGAGAAAGTACAGGGATTAGAGAAGAATAGAATTAAGAACAAACTGAATTCTCATTGCATGCCTCTTACAATCCATCTCCACACCTTCATGCAATTCATGAACACAACTAACTGACTAATACTAACTTCTAGCTGGCTACACGAATCTAATGGTCTAACCATCTAACTGTTAAGCACATGGCTTCTAACTAATCAACAATTAAGCACATGACACAATCAATTAATAAGCACATGAATCTAACCTTCAATTACAATGATGATACAAAACTTTACAAATAAACTGCCCCGTATATAATAAGCTGCTGGTGTCTAGTACCAAGTGTTGATGCTGCACTGTTGTTGTTACTGGCGCTTACTCATACAAAACTTTACTTACTCATGCTTACTAGTGCTACATACATGATGCACTAGTTGGATCATATGCATTAAGTCAAGCTACGCCCCACAGTTTCGTAACAAGGAGAACAGTCAGGACCTAGGCTTGCTTGGATAGCACCAAGCAAGGAAAAATACTACTAGGAGTCAAAACTTAGGGTTGGCTGGAGTCGGCACCAAACCATGCACTCAATTTCAAAAAAAACTTTATTCATCAAAATAATCTCCCTTTCTTCGGGTACATACTTGGCTTATATAGACTATTATATTCTAATTCATCATAAAGTGACACAATACATGGAACTCATTAAGTAACAAATAACAATAAAATTAAAAATAGGTATCATTCATATAGAGATATTAACAATAGCACCATTAAGCATCCATATTAAAGAAAGTCACATTAAATCAAGAAATGTACTCCACACTATACTTAGACGCCCATTGGCCACCAGTTGCCAACCATCAGCGCCACCAAACTTTGGCCACTAGCTGTCACAAGGTCCACCCGATTCCTAGCATGCCATCATTACATGCCTGTTGCCAACCGTCGGCTACTGACCAACACTTGGCCTGCCTGTTGCCATCAATCGTTGACCATGAAGAGTAAAAGTGACCTAATAGGAGTCAAATAATTTTTCCAAACACCTAATACTCATCTCTCTATTTCAATACAATTCTAGAAATGATACCAACCAAAATCGAATTATGATTGTAACACATTTGATATCATATTAAAGATATTTTGATTACCCAGACTGAGCTAACTCCTACATAACAATTGCAATTTCCCTTACAAGTTGCATAACAGGAATTGGTTCCTACAAGCATGACATTTGCACACAAGTTATAATCTTCACAATATAGAAAAGAATTGTAAGCGATGTAGAATCCTTCCACTCCAATATGTCGCATTGATTTAGCAAAGTATATAGAGGCAAGGAAAAAAAAAAAACAACCAAATGCTATAATTGAAACCAAAAACCTCGAAATGACAAATCATCATGACCCAGATAAGATATAATCTATAATGTATATAAAAGCATAGTCGTTGACTTTTGTTGATTTCTTCTATAGATGACATATAAATTTTGAAAGCCCAAATTTTTCTCTGTGATAGGCCAAAAACGTATTGACCACTTGTGATGGATTAATTGATTAATTAGCCAAGTTCATTAATTAATCAAATTAACATACAATTGTACGTGGCAGCACAAACAAATCACCAATTAACTAAAGCATGCGATGGAAAATAAATTAACATAGTGATTTGTTTACAAATGGGAGAAAACCTACACGGCAAAAACCCCACCGGGTGATTTTTAATGTCACCACTCCTGAGAATCCACTATTATCATAACAAACTGTTACAAGTAAAGGAATCTCAGTATTTTATACCTACAGTTGAACCCTTACCTCAATACCCAATTGAACTTGTTCTGTAGTGACAGTCTCTCCTTTTCAATGCACGACTCCTAGTACATGACTAACCAATTGCGCGGATCTCAGTACATGACTTGATCACCAACTAAAGAAGAATGTTGGCTGCAAAATTCTTCAATTCATCCAAACGATGAAGATCAAGAAGTTGCTTGGTCACAAACCCTACGGTGTATAAACATAGCAGCTTTTTCAAGAGAAAGATGAACTAGAACAAATTCTGTCTCTAGTCACAATTTGTATGAACAAGGCTTTGCTTCACAGTCGCGCAACCTTTGACGGTCCTTAAAATAATCCTTATATATATTTAGGGTTGTGAGAAAAGAAAGCTCAAACATACATTCACGGATTGGATGAAAAACAGTCATGAAAAACTGAACTTCATAAACCTCGATAGCCCTATCTATCGAGCTAGCTGTCGAGCCATGGGCTTCAGCAGCTTTTAAACCTCGATAGATACTAACTGTCGAGCTTTAAAATCCTGCACTTTATTCCTTGATTCTTGGACAGACTTGCATGACTTTAACACTTGGACTTTGAAACTAGATTTCTTGAAGTACTAAACTCATCTTAGATCTACCAAAATATAAGTAAAGTGCGTTTTGTCAAAAGATTAGCCAACTACACAAAACATTGACATATGTTCCTAATATTTAATCAAATATGTCCTAACACTCTGTAATATGGCATATATCTAACCAATGAATTATATTAACAATGGTAGCACCATAGATATGAGGGTAGTTTCTACATTCATTTCAAAGATTTCCTTATCTAAAAACTATCTACTACCTTGAATTTCACTCATATAGTTTTTTAAGATTGATATATACAGCACCTTGCAGTCATAAAAATGCTTAGCAAAGGCAATAACTAGTACCTGGTTCATTCTCCAAGCATCAAAGAAGTTTTTTTGATTCTCTGCATGAGAGAGAGATGATAAACAATAAATAAAAAAAGAGGCAAGTAACAGTGTTAGGTTAGAAAAGAACAAAAAACCAGAATCAACAGCTTTGAATTCCATTGGTAGCATTAGCTGACATCAAAGATTTAATAAAGAACTGAGCAAATCTGAACAACAACAAAAAAGACATTCTAGGGTTACATTTCTGAGAGCACTTATGAGAATAACAGGCAGCAGAAAAATGAAGAATAAAATCTACCTATCCAAAGCCTCTTCAAAACCATCAGTATTAACATCAAAATAATAGTTTGTGTGCTCCGAAGATGTAAAAGCATTTGTATTGCCTCCATGCTAGGCATTGAGAAGATAAAATGTGCATAGAAAATTGGAACACCCACATCAATTAGCATTCCTAGATTGAGTATTAATTATGGTAGGAATATCCTCCAAAATAATTAAAACAGAAAAAGGCGTAAGGTCTTTAGATCATATATCTCCTCCATTAAATCATATCCAACTCTTTTGGATTGCTGCACTAATCATGTTACAAAATCCACTGTACTATAAACCAAGGAAAAGATAAAACTAATGCAAATTTGCGAAGGACAAGGGTATGAAAATATATGCATACCAAATATGGGAATCTTTCACGTGTCAAAATATCGAGGTTTGGAGCTCAAGAGTGGCACCAAGAGGCTATACTATGGCAAGCAAGTTTTGGATATCCTTTACAAATAATCACAATACAAAGATATATGCCTTTTTTTTTTGCATGTAGTATTTTTACAATAAAACTTTTATTACCTATCCAAAATATAAAAAGATATGTAAGATGTTGATTATTTTGTTCTGAAAGATCAACAAGAAAATCTTGGTTTCAATATCTCAAGCTCATTAACTGTTATGCTTGTAGAAATCAAATAAGCACAATGTATGTCTAAGATCAAATTTCTTATCACACCAGGAAAAAAGGAGATGGAAAAAATAAAATCAGACATAAATTTCTTCTTCAGTTTTAATATACGTGTAACCTACCAAACAAGGATGGAACCAGGATTTGAACATGGGGGCCAAAGCTTAAAAGAAAAAGTTAATGAAAATAAAAAATAATGCCTATTGCATATTAAGAAAGCATCAACAAAATATAACATACAAAATAATATTTTCTTAATATATTTCAATTCACTTGTCTATCAAAATGGAACTTGACGTTCTTTTAAATTTCGAAAATCATCTATGATTAATTTTGTATCAAATTTTGCTACAAACACTATTCGTTATAAGTAAAATAATAGTTATTTTCATGAAAAAGGTTTAGCTCCGACCACCAATAGAAAGATGACATGTGTCCCATCATATGCAATGCACTTGGTTGGTTGGTTGGTTGGTTGAGTCATATGCATTGCACATGACGAGGACATATATCATCTTCCTATTGGTGGTTGGAACCCAAGGCTCCAAATATGTTTGAAGCCAAACTTTGTCATTTTTTCATTGACATATAAAAGAAATAATTTTAATAACATGAATCTCAACTAAATAAATTCTTACCTGACAAATCTTTTTCTTTTAGTAATTATTAAGTCAATGGCTCAAAGTAAAAAAGAAAAAAAAAAAAAATTAATGACTTAATTGATATATATATATATATATATATATTCCATACCTATTAGTCCATAAAGATAACATGCTAGCCCAAACCCAAAAAAACGTTTTTTCATTATTCTCTCTCTCTCTCTCTCTCTCTCTCTCTCTCTCTCTCTCTTTTAATCTCACCCATCCGTTTCCTTTTCATCTTTATCTCTTTTGTTTCTCACGTTATTCTTTTCAATCCAACAGCCTAATACATAACACACTATGACTATATTCCTTTCTTTTGTTTTTTCCATTAGTGCAAATGTAATTCTTTTGTTTAGCCACACACAAAACCAAAACAAAACAGTAAAAGCCAGCCACACAACCAGAACGTCTACGCCAACAAAAACAAAGACGCAAAGAGCCAGAGACATAAACATGCAGGAAACTAGGGAAGGGAGAGATCTCAAAAGACATTAGGGAGAGTTTATATATATACTAATCTTTTTATAAAAAAAATTTGTATGGGGGGCACGCCCCCCCTTCCCCCCAGCCCTAACTTAGTTACATCTCTAATACCAACAATTTGCATTAAGCATGCGGCATGTGCCTCAATAATTGTATAAAAAGATCTAACAACAAAACTCTTCATCTGAGAAACACACAATGTTCCACTTTAAACCAACCAAGAACAGTATTGAAAATGTCTAACAATAAGGGAATCAAATCAACTATAACAAACAGAAATATCTATTTTTTAGTAAATAAATTATCCTAAAGGAACAATGACATGGAACAAGTATCAAGTAAACAAACTCTAATTATGGCAATGTTTTTAGAGAGATCATTAATAAATGGTAACCTGAGTATTATATACAGACTTACCTCAAATTGCCTAAGACTGCCTACGCCATTACTTGCATGTAAACGTTTTACAAGTTTTTGAAAGTACCTAGCCTCTGCAGCTTTATCCAGTGCATCATCAGTAGCCAAAAATTGTTGAACATGAGCTTTCTGTGTACAAGTATACCGGGGGGGGGGGGGGAGAGCAAATATAGATTGGGCATGGATAAAATGACGATGTTGACTTCTAAAAGTTCTTCAACATGATGATGTTACAATAGTATCTAACCAAGCTTATTAGAGATGATTATACAAAAAAAGAAGCAATGTCACCATGATAGCTGAAAACAATTATATACAAAATGCTAAGCACACTACCAACGTATAATAAAAATATATAACATAAGGATAACGGATATACCTTGCAAAGAATATGTTTGTTTCTTTAGATATTCTTCTTTTGATGTCATATTTGTAAGCTCAGTAGAATTTATAGTGTATGATCTAAATCAAGAGCCAAATATTATAGCTTCTTATGGCGTAATATATTCTTCTCGTCTTCTTCTTTCAAATTGAAAATTTCAGCATTGCGAAGCCGTAGTCTATGAAAATAAGTTCCAAGATTAAACGAATCACAATTTGAAACAATAAAAACAGATCATCACTATACTTATGCTACTATTATTCTTGAATAGGAATGGAGTTACAAGTTCAAAGTTGGTTTACTTCTCTCCAGTTGTAATTTAAAAAAGATATTTCATCTAGGTTGCACGGACACGCCATTTTTGGCGTCGTGTCGGTGTCGGACACGTGTCGGACACCGGAACGGGTACGACTCGCCGGATTCCGGTGTCCGGCGAGTGTCTCTTTTTTTTTCTTTTTTTTTCGATTCTCCGACACGGCGCCGACGCGGCACCGACACGGCTCCGACGCGGCTCCGACGCGGCCCCGATGCGTCCGACGCGCCAACAATGAAAAAAAGAAACAGAAAAGAAAAGAAATCTTAAGTTCTCAAGAGAAACCCAGTGAACCCACCCTCCCTCTGACCTCTGCCGCTGCCACTGCCCTCTTTCCCTCGCCGGAGTTAGATCGGCGAGCTCCATAGACGTCGGAGGCTCGATGCCGTGCTATGTCCTAAGTTGCACGGACACGGACACGAGGATACGGAAATTTTTGAAAAATAAGGACACGACACGGCGGTTAAATAATTAATTAAATTTTATATTTAGGTATATTTTTAAATATTTTTAGACATAAAATACGTTTATGTCTAGAATTTAAATTATGTAAAAACTAAAATTAAGTAAACACCCAAAGTAGTATAATAATACATATAGAATTTTTAGAGTACAAACCATAAAAAGATAACAAGTTCAACGTCAAACTAAAAACACATAAGGATAAAAAAAAAAAAAAAAAAAAAAAAAAAAAAAAAAAAAAAAAAAAACTAATGCGTTCAAAGTAAGTGATTAACAGTAAAAAAAAAAAAAAAAAAAAAAAAAAAAAACTAAAACTGATGTTTAACGCGACATCTGAAAGAAAAGAAAAAAAAAAACATACAGAGAAGAGAAGAGACTAGAGAAGACTATGAAGTGGTCGCCTGGTCGGACCTGCCGAGAGAGAGAGAGATCGGAAGGGACGGGGCGTCGACGTCTTGGAGCTCGCCGATCTAGCTCCGGTGAGGGACGGAGGGCAGCGGCAGCGGGCAGAGGTCAGATGGAGGGTGGGTCGCCGAGAGAGAGAGATCGGAAGGGACATAGCACGGCGTCGAGCCTCCGACGTCTATGGAGCTCGCCGATCTAACTCCGGCGAGGGAAAGAGGGCAGTGGCAGCGGCAGAGGTCAGAGGGAGGGTGGGTTCACTGGGTTTCTCTTGAGAACTTGAGATTTCTTTTCTTTTCTGTTTCTTTTTTTCATTGTTGGCGCGTCGGACGCGTCGGGGCCACGTCGGAGCCGCGTCGGAGCCGTGTCGGTGCCGCGTCGGCGCCGTGTCGGAGAATCGAAAAAAAAAAAAAAAAAAAAGAGACACTCGCCGGACACCGGAATCCGGCGAGTCGTACCCGTTCCGGTGTCCGACACGTGTCCGACACCGACACGACGCCAAAAATGGCGTGTCCGTGCAACCTAGGCTATGTCCCTTCCGATCTCTCTCTCTCGGCGACCCACCCTCCATCTGACCTTTGCCCGCTGCCGCTGCCCTCCGTCCCTCACCGGAGCTAGATCGGCGAGCTCCAAGACGTCGACGCCCCGTCCCTTCCGATCTCTCTCTCTCTCGGCAGGTCCGACCAGGCGACCACTTCATAGTCTTCTCTAGTCTCTTCTCTTCTCTGTATGTTTTTTTTTTCTTTTCTTTCAGATGTCGCGTTAAACATCAGTTTTAGTTTTTTTTTTTTTTTTTTTTTTTTTTTTTTTTTTTTTTTTTTATCCTTATGTGTTTTTAGTTTGACGTTGAACTTGTTATCTTTTTATGGTTTGTACTCTAAAAATTCTATATGTATTATTATACTACTTTGGGTGTTTACTTAATTTTAGTTTTTACATAATTTAAATTCTAGACATAAACGTATTTTATGTCTAAAAATATTTAAAAATATACCTAAATATAAAATTTAATTAATTATTTAACCGCCGTGTCCCCGCCGTGTCGTGTCCTTATTTTTCAAAAATTTCCGTATCCTCGTGTCCGTGTCCGTGTCGTGTCCGTGTCCGTGCAACTTAGTATTTCATATTAGGGGATCATTACTTTGTCAATGAGCAGTGACAGCTCATCGGAAGTGGATGATACCTTGACAAACTGAACATTTACAACTATCATAGATACTGTCTTCCATTATGCAGCGAAGGATAACCAAAATTCATAACTCAACCAAATAGTCTAATCCCTAAGAAGGTTACCTCATGAATGAAACCCAATGCCACAACAGATTCATCCTGCAACCTTTGCCCACAAAGTGTACACATTTTTGTCATCTTGAATTTCCTGAATTGTTTAAACTTCAAATTGGTCATCCAAATATCTTTTTTTTATCACCAACAAAACTAATCATCAGAATTCCTCTTAACCAACCAAAAAAAAGAAAAAAAGAGTAGTTAAACTCCATTTGTTCCAACAAAAATACCCTCATTTGGTTCCATTGATGTAACAATTCCTCATGCGAAGAGCCATCCTGAAGCTAGGCATAAAACCTTTTTTTTTTTGATAAGTTAGAGACGTGAATATATTAAAAAACTGCTAAATGCAAAATAGCACTAGCATAACAAGTACAAGAAGAAGCATAGAAGAACAAAAACAATAAACTCCTAAGAGCAAAGAAAGAGAGAGCTAAGGAAAGAAGGAAGAGAATCACTAGATGTGAGTCCCCAAGCCCTAGCCCAGTCAAAAAAGGGAGCCAGAGAAGAGAGCAAGCAGTTGATCATCGGATCTATCCAGATCCTCAAATGTCCGCCGATTGTGTTCCTTCCAAATATTTCACATCAAACACAAAGGAACAAAATTCCAAATGTGAGAAGAATGTTTCCCCAACCAATTCCACCAACCAAAAAGAGAACCCACCATCGAAAATGAGGGGACCCAGGAAATCCCAAAGGTTCTATAGGCAAAGTACCATAGCCGATAGGCCTTTCCACAATGCAGCAACAAATGATCCACTGTCTCCCCACAATAACGGCACATAATACACCAGTCAACGAAGTTAAAGCCCTTAAGCCTCAAATTATCTTCTGTGAGGATCCTATCCCATGCCGCTGTCCAAACAAAGAAAGAGACACGTCGAGGTGCCTTAACCTTCCAGATTCCTTTCCAAGGAAAAACATTTGAGGAAGAGACATTTAGCCTATGATAATAAGATCGGATAGTGAAATCCCCGTTTTTTGTCAACTTCCATCTCATATGATCACCATCAGTCCCAAGAGGTAAAAAGGGTGCCAAGAAGCGAAAGAAATTATCCACCACGTCTGCCTCCCAATCATTCAGGCCCTGAATAAAACGAACATCCCAAGTTCTCCTGTTCCTTGCTCCTTGACTCAACAAAGAAGATTCTACGGAAACTTCTTTGTTTGCAGCAAAATTGAACAAGACCGGAAAAGCCAAATGGAGAGGAAGATCTTCACACCACTTGTCTGTCCAGAACTTCACTCTATCTCCCACCCCTATCTTAAACTGGACATATTTGCTAAACATCTTCCAATCCATCCGAATACTTCTCCACACACTACACCCATGAGCACCCCTTCCCAACTTAGAGGTCCATCCCCCCCCTTCCCCCCCCCCCCCCCCCCCCCGCGTAAAAATTATATTGATATCCGTAACCGTAAGGCATAAACTACATATTCTTTTATAAATTAATAAGTAGCAGCAAGTAAAAACATATAAAGAAGAATCATATAGAATGAAAGACAAATTAAAGTACATAGTTCACCCGGATTAATCCAACATCATTCAAAGCAAAAAAACATCAACCAAGAAGCAAATTCAATGAAAACTTCAAATGGGTAGTCAAAATTCTACGGGGAGTGCAGTATAAAATCACAACCACAAATGAAAAAATAAACAAATAAAAAATAAAACGACCTCAACTTAAAAAACAAAATTGTTAGAAAATAACATATAGTGAGCATGTGACCACATATAGTCTACCCTATGAGATGACATGAGCAATGCATGGGCATTTGAGCAATTTATCCTAGAAAATAACATTAAAGAGTATAGTTACATGATATATGAATGAATGGGCATGTGAGAAGCATGAACATGTGAGCATAGAATATAATCTATCCTAAGTGATGACAAATGAATGTATGGATATGTGAGCATGTGACCACATATAGTCTACCCTATGAGATGACATGTGCAATGCATGGGCATTTGAGCAATTTATCTTAGAAAATAACATGAAAGAGTATGGTTATGCATGTGATTGTGTGACATTGGCTGGGAAAGTAAAGCTCATACTTGAATTAAATACAACTAACCTTATTCCAAAGCATACCATAACAAGTTCGTTTTGCACTTTTTCCCATCAACGCATTCTTCTCATGCAAAAACACATAAAGGGATATCAAAGGGATATAAAGGTTTAATGCTTACAAATAGATAACTTAAGAATTTGACATTTGAAAATTTTTAGAATCATGTGAACATGTACAATCAACCAAAGGGATGACATGTAGAATGCATGGGCATGTGAGGTGCATGAACATGTGAGCATAGAATATAATCTCTCCTAAGTAATGACAAATGAATGCATGGATATGTGAGCATGTGACCACATATAATCTACCCTATGAGATGACATGTGAAATGCATTGGTATATGTCTATGTGAGCAATTTATGTTAGAAAATAACATTAAAAAGTATAGCTAAGCATGTAATTGCATGGCAATGACTAGGAAAGTAAAATGCGTTCTTGATTAATTACAACTAATCTCGTTCCAAAGAATAGAATAACAAGTTTGATTAACAATTTTTCCATTTTATGCTTATTTCTCATACAAAAAGACACAAAGAGACAACAATGGGATATAAAGGTTATATGCTTACAAAGTGATAACTTAAGAATTTGACATTTGACAATCTTTTTTTTTTTTTTTTTGACAAGTAATTATTTGACAAATTTTAGAAGCATGTGAACATGTACAATCGACCTAAGGGATGACAAGTAGAATGCATAAACATATGGGCAAGTGAGAACATATGATATATAAATGCATGGTCATGTGAACATAAAAAATAATCTATCCAAAGTGATGACAATTGAATGCATGGGTGTACGGATCTAAAACCCTAAATGCTAAGTGTAACATCTGTCTCACTTAAATTTAATTTAACTGCTTCTAGAGTGGAGTTGATGAATTAGTTAATTTATTTTGGAAGAGATATTATTTTATATTATGATTTTCTACAAAAAAAAAAAAAAAAAAAGGGAGTAACGTGAATAGTTATTGTGGATTATTCAAATATAACTTTTAGTCTCTTTATCAGTTAAGGAAAAGGATAAGAAATTAAAACTTATTTGGATTAGGAGTTTAAGTGTTATTGGAATTCTTTAGAGTTCTAGCCTATGTAAACAACCTTAATATGAGTTTAAGTGGGAATTAAACAACCTTATTATGAGTTTAATTTCTAGCCAATGTAGGAAACAGTTTTAACGTGTAAAGCTGAAAAGTTAGGGCTTCTTGCGTGAAAGGCAGAGAGAGAAACAGAAAAAAAAAAAAAAAAAAATTCAGTGGTTAGCGTATAAAGATTAAGAGTAGAGAATTAGGGTTTCTCAAAATTGAAAGGATAGAAGACCACCGTGGCACTACTAGGGGAGCCAGAAAATTTGTTGCATTGAGGTAAACATCTATATATGCAAGCCGTATTGATATCGTTGGACACATTTTGATTAAGGAACCTTCGTCTCTAAACTGCTTAAAAATATTAGAATTATAAGAACAATGGCATAGGAATAGAAGTTATCATGGAAGTGTATTTTAGACATGCATTATTTGATTTGATTTTGAAACAGATCTTCATATATGTACGTGGAATAGCATCACAACCTATATAGGTTAAACACTTGTAGATGTCCTAGGGTGGTGTTTAGAGGGTCTATGTGTACTTATATATAACAGAGTTTAGTTTTGGGGAATACATTTCAATTATATAAAATCTCGAATAGGTATGAGGTATATTAGAAAGATGTGTTAAATTTAATATTGCCAAATCTTCATAGTGGCTAAGGAATTGTTTTATCAGAGGACTTTGTGGTTATTCAAAACTTGCCCTTATTGAGTTATTTAATCCTTAGGTTCTAGTTGACATCGTTTCGGACAATTGAAGTGAAGCTTGGTTTAGCAACTAGAGGTAAGTGGACTTCAGAACATGATGTCTCTCAAGACGTGTATATTTATATACATACATAATTGTAAAAGCGAAATTTCAAAAACTTATACCATTGTAAATGCATAATACATACCAGAATATTATTATTTATTGTATATTATTATGAAGCTGTATATGTCAAGAATGTTTTCAAACAGTTAGTTAGACAGTCTGCAACCTTTGCCAACACAAAGTTAAGTGTTGCTCTTCGGCCAGTGTTGCCTCTTTGAGGTTAGTGTTATTGTTCCCCATGTGAATCACCCACCGAGTGTTTAGCAGCTTATATCTGTGTTTGACTAATGTTCCATATCGAACTACTATTTTATTGTTGCTGATCTTTATAAGTGGAAAATTTGTTTATTGTCATAATATATTGTTTCTACCTATTTAGCGCATATTGGCATATTAAAGTGGTTAATATTTTATTTACTAATTACAGTATGATCGTAGAATGTTTTACTCCTGACAGTTTTACAGAATTTATTATATTACTGTTAAATTTATATGCAAGTGTTTTGTAAAGATTATATTTTGTCATAGATACTATTATTTTGTTTTGAGAGATATCCTCATGTTATAAGTCTCTTATTGAGCTTCTAGCTCACCCCCCTTTTTCTACCCTTTCAGATTAGAGCAATGGAATGTCTTTTAGTGGTAGATTAGTGGAGCCTTAGATTGACGACTTCTTTTGGAGCTATGTTAGTTGGTGAACTGTTTTAGTATAATTTTTTTTAGGATAGTGAGTTTGACATTTGTGGAACTATTTGAGATTGTATTTAGAGACTTTATTGTTAAGGTTTTTGTTTTATGGATTTCATATGAAAGTTTTTGATGGATAGAAGTTTATTTGTGGATATTTTATTACTATCTATTCCATTATATTATTGTTGATTATTTCTAAGATAGGTTATGCATCAAAATCCTTGGTATGGGTTTGGGGTGTAACACTAAGCCCTAAACCTTAAACCTATACCCTATACACAAAAACCTAAACCATAAAACCTTAAACCCTAAACCCAAAAACCTTAAATCCTGAACCATGAACCCTATACCCTGAATCATGTGAGCACATATAGTCTATACCCTAGGAGATGAAATGTGAAATGCATGGGCATGTTAGCAATTTATGGAAGAAAATAACATTAAAGAGTATAACTATGCATGTGATTGCTTGACATTGGCTCCAAAAGTAAATTTCATTTTTGAATTAAATACAACTAACCTCATTCCAAACCATAGCATAATAAGTTCGATTAGCACTTTTTCATTTCAACACATTTTTCTCATGCAAAAAGACACAAAGAAATAACAAAGGGATATAAATGTTAAATACTTATATAGTGTGAGAAGAATGCCATTTGAAAATTTTATTGTGCTTAAAGGAAATCCTTTTTATTTTGAAATTTAGTATTGGAATGGTAATTCTTATAACCTCGTGTACTTTTGTGCA
Organism: Lithocarpus polystachyus; assembly: GCA_033629205.1. Lineage (NCBI taxonomy): Eukaryota > Viridiplantae > Streptophyta > Magnoliopsida > Fagales > Fagaceae > Lithocarpus > Lithocarpus polystachyus. Next base: position 50,968,139 of record CM066165.1, on the reverse strand, counting down.
AATTTTGAACCTTAGGGGGTGGTATTGGTAATTTTTGGAAACCTTAGGATCAAATTATAATTTGAAAAAAGTTTTGAGTCAAATTGTAATTTGGAAAGGTTGTGGTCAAAAATGTAATTTGGAAAAAAAATTGGGGTTTAAAAGAGGTTTTGGGGTCAAGTGTAATATTTTTTGAATTTACTCTCTCTCTCTCTCTCTCTCTCTCTCTCTCTCTCTCTCTCTCTCTGTGATGGCAATTTAAATATGCATGTGTATCTATATAGGTATTTTACCCAGGAAGTATGGACATTTTATTTGGGATGTTTTACCCGTGTTGAACTCGTACCCGTACATCCTAGGTATGGGCTAAATTTTCAAAAATTGTTATCGCTGTATCGTACCCGTACCTGTATCTGTTCCCATAATTGTGCCTTCTAGTATTTTATACTTATGTCGGGTATAAGCAAATATTCTTGTTTATTTTAAGTTAAAAAAAAAAAAAACTACTAAAATATTTAAAAACATATCTAAAACACCCTAAAAGGTAGCTAGGCCATGACTCTAGCATTTCTATATTAATGACCAAAACTCACCAACAGCATATTGAGGGCAGGAGAAACACGGCATATTGATGGAATTGCAGATAGATCCTTGGAGCCAGCTCTTGCGGTCAATAAAGCTGGATTCTTTTCTACAACAGCAATAGCTTCAGGTCCAGTACATCCATTAGCCCCCATGGACTCTAAGAGTGCCTGAAGCAATTAAAAAGATAAGTCAAGCAGCTCATGGATTCATGCTTTTACAGAAAATTTCAAGGGCTCAAAAGCATAAAGAAAATTTGAATCCCATAAATATATGACATCATAATTAGTTACTAGTAATCAATTTTGGGAATCCCATTAGGCCATGAGAACATTATCAACACTTGAATGTCAATGAGAATAATATACAGATTACCTCCTCCATAAAAATTAACATTAAATTGTTCCGTTATAGTTTCAAAAACCTGTGGGGTTGATTGGAAGCATGTAGAGGCTATTATCAAGACTTCGATAGAAAGCAGAACTTCTTTATCAATAAGATCTTTTGCACCATTGGAAATGTCCATGACAACTAAGCAAGCTGGAATTATAGAGCTTGATGCATACTCCCTCGCAACAAATGGCTGCTGATTCCAGAATGTAGCGATATCCTACAAGATTAATGAAATTACCATAAAATCATTTATGAAAAATAAAAAAGTTATACTGGAATTATGTTGCTTAACTAAAATAATCAACAGCCAAAAAAGCAAAAATGAACCCATATTTTGTTTTTAAAATATAAATATATTGCCGCAAGACATAAATGAATTGATGAGTAAGATACTAAACATCAATGGAAAATTGAATATAAAAGCCAGATAGCTATTCCTCCTGGCTGTATATGGGGAAAAAAAAATGTTCCCTGTTTGTTTTTGGTTGGTAAACTAATGTTGTGACTAAATGAGGAATTTTGAAATCGAATTTTACTCAAAGTTCTAATTTGGGAAATTCTAATGTTCATTAACTTTCTTTGAAAATAACCTCAACTTTCATCTTTGAACCAAACAAGAAAAGCATCATCAAGTAAGAATGTGTGAAAAAACACTAGAGGGTGGTTTTCTTTCTTACAATTTAAAAAATCCTTACTCACAACAGCTACGTCTTATTATGCAAGACCTTTATAAAATCTAATTATTGAGAGGTAATAGATGTTCAATCATTTACATCCATTGCATACAGTCATGTCCATTTCACCATACTATAATTATTTGTTTCTTGTCCCAAGATGATACAAGTGTACAAAAAAGTTACAAACATAAACAAAGTTATTATTGATCAAGTTAATTGCTGACCACTAACCTGCATTGTTTTATACTCCCCAAGTGAAGTAATGCAAGAAAATTGCAGGATATGCTCAACTGTGGGGGAAAATATCCATTACTAAGCTCTGCTTCAACATCAGATATAAGAAGCTTGAGAAGGGCCACATGAATTTTTCCAAGTAACAAGGAATCCTGAAAGATATGCATAGAGAAAAGAAGAAACCAACAAAAGGTAATTTAAATGTTATTCAAATATTAAGGTAAGACACAAAAATTCAATATGTAAAGTTTGATCAAAAATGAGATTTAACCTTGACATTAAGTAATTGAGCAAACTCATCAAGAGTGAAGGAGCATATATCAACTGCAACAAAATAAGTATAAAGGAAATGGAAAACCAGCTCAAGAAAAGTCAGCAGTAAGTCTTAGAATGATAATTCAACATGCAATAATCCCAACAAAAAGCGTCTACACACAACCACTATTAAACCCTACAAGTGGGAAAAATGCATGAATCAAGAGAAAAGCTCTAACATTATTACTTATTTCATTAATTTTTTTTTTGATAAGTAATAAAGATTCATTGATAAAAAGGAGGAACACCCAGGCATACAGGAAGTATACAAGGGTGAACAAATCAAAAACGAACAGTACAAGAATCGAGAAAAACCAAAAAAGAAGAAAAAAGATGGTTTCTCCACACAAAGGACCAGTCAAGTAAGGATAGGAAGAAAAGAAGCTTGAGATCAGGCATGGAATGCTCATTGTCTTCAAAACACCTACTATTTCTCTCCTTCTAAATACACCACATCAGACAATGAGGAACGACCTTCCAAATATCATCATTACGATGATGATCAAAACGACCTTGCCAGCAAGCAAGAAGCCCAACAACTGACTTAGGCATAACCCAACAAACTCCGAATAAATCAAAAACCATATCCCACAACTCCAAAGCAACCGGGCAATGCAGGAAGAGATGGTCAACACTTTCACTATTACATTTGCACATATAACACCAATCCAAAATGCAAACCTTTCTTTTCCTTAAATTGTCAATTGTCAGACATTTCCCCAAGGAAGCGGACTAGACAAAGAAAGCCACTCTAGAGGGAATTTTTTGCTTCCAAATGCTTTTCCAAGGGAAAAACTGCTCACTATGGCCAACAAGAAGATGGTAGTAAGCACTAACAGTGAACCCTTTACTCTTACAAGGCAGCCAACATCTCTTATCCTCCCCGATCCCCCTCACCGGGGTGCAATATATGGAGTTGATGAAGGACCTGAAAGCTTCCAATTCACGATTATGCACCTCCCTACAAAACTGAATCTCCCAATGGAGGGCTCCATTGGTGTACCTCATAAGATCCGCAACACTTGCCTCTTTGCTACAAGAAATCCTGTATAATTCGGGGTAGCGGACAGCAAGAGAGGAAGTTCCGCACCAACGATCTAGCCAAAATTGCACTCTAGATCCATCTCCAATTTCAAGCATAATAAAACGAGATAAAGAGTGCCACCCCTTTCTAATATGTTTCCACAAACTGACACCATATGGGCCAGAGAAAGAGCTAGAGCACCAACCACCCTGATCACAACCATACCTCGCCTCTATCACTTGACGCCATAGAGCATCCCTTTCTTGCCCAAATCTCCATAGCCACTTCCCTAAAAGAGCAACATTAAAAGTTCGCAGGTTCCTAATCCCTAACCCACCTAAAGGAAGTGGGGTACACACCGTAGACCAATCAACCAGATGAAATTTAGGCTCATCTCCCATGCCACCCCACAGAAAGTCCCGCTGAAGTCTAGCGATTCTATTGGCCACAGAAGCAAGAATAGGGAATAAGGAAAGGAAATAAGTAGGAAGATTAGAGAGAGTACTTTTGATCAGAGTGACTCTACCTCCCTTGGATAGATATAATTTTTTCCAACTTGCTAATTTTCTTTCCATCTTCTCTAGAATCGGATTCCATATGGACTTGTCCTTAAATTTTGCTCCCAAAGGAAGACCCAAATATTTCATTGGGAGGGACCCACGTTTGCAACCTAATACAGCCACCAAAAGATCCATGTTATGAACTGTCCCCACAGCCACTAGCTCAGACTTGCCCCAATTTACCTTCAAACCGGACACAGCCTCAAACCAGATGAGCACCAAACGGAGAAACAACATTTGATCAATATAAGCATCACAAAAAATTAGAGTATCATCCGCGAAAAGGAGATGGGAAACCATCAAAGGTCTTCCGGCAGAAACACCTACAGTAAAACCTGTTAAACGACCTTCATGGACAGCCTTATCCAACATTCTACCAAAGGCTTCCATTACCAACACAAATAACAAGGGGGATAAAGGATCACCTTGCCGCAACCCCCTTAAGCTTCCAAAAAACCCGTGAGGAGTACCATTGATAAGGATAGAGAAACGAACCGTTGATAAACAAAAAGAAATCCATCGCCTCCACTTATCAGAAAATCCACAACGCTCAAGCAAGTGAGTGAGGAATCCCCAGTTGACATGATCAAAGGCTTTCTCTATGTCCAATTTACATAGCAGACCTGGCTGAGTAGACTTCAATCTACTATCTAGGCATTCATTAGCAATGAGAACGGAGTCAAGAATCTGCCTATTGAGAACAAAGGCATTCTGAGGAGCAGAGATGATTTCTCCAACAACCTTGCGAAGACGAATAGCCAAAACTTTGGCAAGAATTTTATAAACCCCCCCAACAAGGCTAATAGGCCGAAAATCCTGAACGTCCACTGCTGCAACTTTTTTAGGAATGAGAGCAATAAAAGTTGCATTCAAACTTTTTTCAAACTGACCAATTACATGGAAATGGTGGAACATAGCCATGATATCTGATTTGAGAATTCCCTAACAAGCTTGAAAGAAAGCCATTGGAAAACCATCAGGCCTAGGAGATTTATCCCCATTAAACTCCTTGATGACTTCAAAAATCTCAGATTCCTCAAAAGGTCTCTCTAACCACTCCACATTATCCCCTGAAATCGTAGGGAACTCCAAAACATCCGAGAAAGAATGCTGCACATGCTGCTCAGAGAAAAGGTTCATATAAAATTGTTCAATATGATCAACGATCCTATCTTGGTTGGAAGACAAAGTCCCATCAATCATAAGGTTTTCAATACAATTATTTCTTCGATTAGAATTAACCATCCTATGAAAAAATCTCGTATTGGAGTCGCCCTCCTTTAAAAACAACACTCTAGACTTTTGTCTCCAACTAATCTCCTCAAACAAGGCTGCCTTCTCAAGCTCGGCACGAAGGGATGCTTTATCCAGATTTTCCTCCTCAGTTAGAGGATGAATGTCCTCTTTTACATCAAGAGCATTCAACTTACTCCATAATAGCTATTTCTTCACTGTGATGTTGCCAAAATCTGTTTCATTCCACTTCTTTTGGTCCGTTTTCAAAGCTGTCAACTTCTTGGCAAGGATGTAACTAGGAGTCCCTTGAAAATGGTAATTCTCCCACCAAGTCTTAACCTTATCTAAGAACCCCTCTGCTTTCAACCACATATTCTCAAAACGAAAAGGAATTCGCCCTCTTCGATGACTCCCACTCTCCAGAAGAATTGGGAAGTGGTCGGATAACACTCTAGGAAGCCTTTTTTGGGAGAAATGAGAGAAGTGATCTACCAACACCGGGGAGAGGAGAAACCGATCAATTCTAGAGGCTGAGGAGGAGTTAGACCATGTGTAAAGACCTCCTTCCAAAGGAAAGTCCATAAGCCCATGAAGAGAAATAAAATCTGAAAAATCATTCATGCAGCGATGAAAACTTCGCGCCCCTAACCTCTCCGAAGGGAAGCGAATTACATTAAAATCACCTCCCACACACCAAGGCAAATTCCACCAACTGTTCAAGCCTGCCAATTCCTCCCACATAAATTGACGATTCCTGTTCAAGTTTGGACCATAGATACCTGAGAAGGCCCACTCAAATTGGTCACTGACGTTTTTGAACCTACAGGAAATCGAAAAGAGCCCCACTGCTTCCTCTATCTTTTCCACCACCCTTCTGTCCCACATGAGCAGAATACCACCAGAAGCACCCACTGAACCCAAATATGACCAATCTAGGAAGGGACAGCACCATATACTTCTAACCAGTCCTCTTGTAACCCATTCCAATTTTGTCTCTTGCAAACAAACAATATCAGCCCTCTAAGAGCGTAAAAAATTACGAACCTTGAGCCTTTTATCCTTCTCATTCAAGCCTCTGACATTCCAAGACAAAATTTTCAAATTCATTGGGAAATAACTAGAGCCCTGTCCTTACCGTTACCACTGCGCCTTGAAGAAGCTGAACCATAATTGACGGAGCTAAATAAACCCCTCAATTCCCTTATTCCTTTCCTCCCTGAGCTCTTCATAGCCTTTTCTGATATTTCCTTAACAGACCTCTGCTGTAACTCAGCTTCAACAGCCAACGGGAATTTGGTTGCTGGCTCTTCCAAACCAATGAGGGATGTCCCAAGGAAGTCATCAATCAAAGCCACTGAATTTTTCTTGAAACCATTTTGAGTGATTATCCTTACACGGCAAACTTTCCACATCCGGAGTTGTTGACCTTTCAGAAATACCCATGGCGCCCTTAGGCAAAGAGAAAGCTAGTGGTTCGACATTTAGAGGAGGTGAAGAATCAGTAAACTGAAAAGCATCCTCGGAACAAATATCGGAAACCCAATCCTCCACAATCACCTGCACCCCTTTTTCCGGTTCAGAAATTCACTCCTTAGATTCCGATGACACCCCCGGAACCATCTCCAATTGGTTCGAGTCGTCCACTCCGACAACGACATCTCCCGGTGGCAAAGAAATTTGAATCGGGACAGCCACCCTCTTACCGTCACGCAATTCAAGAACCCACTGCTCAGAATTCCCCCATTTCTTGAAGACGTTGTCTATGTGTTCATTGATGAGCATGTCTTAGTCCTCCACAATCACAACAATAAATGAGCATGTCTTAGTCCTGCAATACATGATGAAGAGAGTCTAGAGAAGAATGTGATAAATAAAATTATAGGATAGGAAAGAACCACAAGTTATTTCCTATCAAAGAATATTTATGCTTTTATGAGATACCACACCTAAGAGAAAATAGTGTTTATCTTTAAAACAAGAATGTGACTATAAGCAAATAAAACTTTACTTACTTGACTATAAGCAAATAAAAATTTACTTTGAGCATCATGTCAAGCTTCAGTGGTGCAAGAAGATAGACATAAAAATCTGAACTTGGCGTAATTGCCATCACCTAACAGACATCATAACTTACTTAGAATTAGGGGAAAAACAACTTAAACTTCAATGAAGTATCAAAGCTGCATCTAAAACGATTTGCCTCAAAATATTTCCATTCATCTGAATCTTGCAAGATTGGTTATATTTTCCATAAAGCCGTCTTCTCAGGATCAAAAGATTCTTGCCTCAAATTTTTCCTGTATACAATTGCTGTGAAAAAAGACAATATACATATATGAATTGAAATATTAAAGCATAGTCACTCACTCTCCATTAGGCTTTTAAATATCTTATTAAAAGATTACCATAGAGGAATCATTACGGAATTTGAAATAGTAACTATGTAATACATACACATTTGCCGACTCTAGTCATGTCTTCCCCCAATATAAGCTTTGCAAAACTTTCCCTAATCATTTGAAGCTCCACTAAGCTTTTCTCATAGACTTAGCAAACTTGAACTACTTCATATGGGAAGGATAAGAATTAATAGCAAATTCTAAAAAGGTTTTAGATAATTAAATACTTGGGTTTGAACTAAAACTCCGCATTATAGAACTTGGGTTTGCTGAAGTTCAAACCTTCACACGTTTTTGTTTGGAAAAGAAAAAAAAAAAAGTGGCTTCACTTGTAACGTAGTATTTATATCAAATAAAGAGGAAATTCTGAAAATATGTAGGAGAATCATATGTTGCATGCTAAGAGCTGGGAAAAAGATCTAAAAGATACAATCTTAAGTTAGTAGACGGTCAACCACTTCCCTCATTCCAAATGCACCACATCAAGCACAATGGGAATGTAGCCCAACAATGCTACCCTTTCCTTTCCAACATTCCAAAAGGGAAATCATGGTTTTGAGCATGAAATAGAACACGAAGAACAAAGCAAACACCAATAATCTCTATTATTTTCATAGAAAAATAAAAGTAAATCATTGATTTTAGGAAACAGGAAAAAATTGTAATTTATGAAAAATCTACCCATGCTAGGGTAAAGTTTCTATATGCCACACACAATTAATAGAGCTTCAAACACACAAAGTCATAATTATCAAATAGTTGATGCTAAGATGAATACAAGTCACTCCGATGTCCCATACTCATGAGGAATCCCATGCTTGGCACTGCCACTACCTTCAATATAGTAGAGCTGTATATACACCTCCATGTAGCACCTTGATTAATGGTTGTTTTTAATTCAATCAATCATGTAAATTACAATTGCAAAAAAGAAAATTAAGAATAATTATTTTTCTTTCATCATACACAAGAAAATTAATTAATTAATGAACAAATAATGGTTTGAGTTGACCTGAAAACAAATGTAGATAACATAAACTCACTTATGTGAAGAACTAAATTTTATTGATTACAAATGGGGTTGACTTTCATCTTAATTCGATTGAAGTTCAAGCTTGCCAAAAGTTTATGATAGAAGAAGGAAAATTTATGTTAGAAGAAGGAAAACTGTTTAAGTTGATGATAGAAGAAGGAAAACTGTTTATTATTCTTTTTTTTTTAAAACTGATGATAGAAGAAGGGAAACCATTATATAAGCCTTTAGAGTTTGAATCATAAAAGACTAAAGAGTTCATAGGTTAAGTGGTAAACTGTTTACTGTTTTGTTCAGTTTAAATGATTTTAAATACTTAAGTGAATATAATTCCTATAATATTATAGAGATATAAGAATTCCAATAATATTCTTAAAGAGATAATTAATTTGAAATTTTGAACCAAGAAAGTACCAGTGTGTAATCCTAACCAATTTAAACTATAAGCTTTAGCAAATTCGAACTGGAATAAATAGATTAAATAGTGTCATCATGAAAAAGAATTAAGCTAAAAATTGAATATGCAATAACTACTATCTAAAATTAAACCAAAAAGACCAAAGAAAATTGACAGCATAAAGAGTTCTATAGCCTAAAATATCACGGCAGCAAAAATGGTAGTAAACTCAATACTCACACTAAGATAGAAATATTAAAGATGAAACAAATCAGCCTCTAATGATGAAGAAAACAATAACACAGGGAAAAATCAAGTAAAATTGTATCTAGACTCAATTATTCAATGTATCTTACAGCATTAGACTCACGTCCACCTGTCAGTTTGATCCAATAACTCTTCTTGCAAAACACCAATGTGTCGTATTTGGAAAAGAACATTAGAAATCCGTGTTTAAACAAAAGGAAAGATCACAAAGCATAGCAAAAACAAGAATTCACTGTATTAAAGAGAATTCACACAGTTTTACAAAGCATAGCAAAAAAAGAAAAAAAAATCATAACAGTTTTACATTTCAGTTGAATGCAAAATAAGAATTCATTGAATTAAAAAAAAAATGAAGAAAAAAGCAGGCTAAAATATGCAATTCAGAGCCAAATCAAACCCAAACAGATCAATGGATAAAATTTAATTCAAATTATGAGATAAATAGAGGGAAAATCAGGCTATCCTAACCTCATAGTTTGATGCAGCAACTCTTCTTGCAAAATACCCAAGTTTCGTACCTAGCAAAGAACTCAGTATTCAACAAAATAACAGGGTAAGAAGGTTTTTAAAATCACAGCAAAGAAAGATGAAAAAGAGACTACAAAAGAAGTGGAAGCAAACATTGTAATATGGTTTGAGTTGTAAAAATATTAAAGATTGTTCTCATATCAAAGGTAATTTATCAGTCCCACAAAAAATATTTAAGCATTAATATGTAAACATACAACCATATTTAGTGAATAGTAATGTGTAAAAATATTTAAGCATTAATGTTTAACATTTTGTTGGTTAGTGTTTAACAATCTGTTGGTTATTTCCCATATAATGATGGCTAAGGATTTGGCTTCCATTGGCCAAGGATATATAAAATAAATGCATAAAGCAAGATTAACATCAAATGGTAACACTTTTTGGCACAAACATGAACTGGACAGTTTGTTTTCGTCTTATACATAAATACTTTAAACAATTCAAGGTGAAATTTTACTTTTAACTACAAAAAATCAAAGGATAAATCCCAAATGTTACCAAAAGTAAAAACCAAACCAAAGCATCCAAAGAAAGAGAATCAACCCATCTATTTTTTAAAAAGGGTAAAAGAAGAACCCTAGAAAATTAAGCAGGGAAAAAATTTTTAAATATAGATATATTGAAAAAGACAGATGGTAATTCGAGTAGCATAAGCATCAGTTTTTAAATTAAAACATAGATATATTGAAGGTTGAAGATGCTAATTCGAATAGGAGAAGAAACAGTGAGATGATGTGGACCTTCCATATATGTTGCAGAGAGGAGATGGGGGCAAAGGATGAACGCATCTATTAGAATAGGTTTGTTTAACTCTTCTTTTGGTTTTAAATAGCCAAATTTTGAGATATTCATCTAACTCTTCTCAAATTTAAGTGGAAAAATAACTGTTATAAAGTCCTCTATAAGTGCACAATTGTGGCAATAAAGGTGAAGCAAACATCAGACACATTAATTCCAATGCTTTCTAGATTTCTAAACCTTGATTATCCAAAACCAATTTAAACCAATTATATATACCCTGAAACTAAACCAATTCAAACACAAAACCAATTGAATCCAAATACTCCCAAAAGCTTTTAGTATACTGAGAAACTAAATCAAATCAAAACTTAATGTAACCCAAATACCTAAATAAAAATCAAGCCAACCAAATTTCTCAAGACTAATAGAATAAATATTTCTATATGCAAACATAATCATAATAACTGTCATTATTATCAGATTCTATATAAATAAAAATATCGTATTTGTTGAATTTTCTCGTGCATTGCATAGGTTACCGACTAGTTGTGTATGTTCACGAGTGGCACAAGAGATTTAATACTTGAAAAGCAAAATACTGGTCAGCTGTATGCCTAAGGCAGTAGATTAACAGGGAACAAACTAATGATAAAGTAGTTTATAAGGGCATGCATCAAGATGATAAACATATGTCATACCATAACTTAGCAAAATATTGGAATGGAGACCACATACTTCTTTATACAATCTATAATATTATTCTGCCTGCTTCCTACTTTTACGAACCAAAACTCGAAAATCTGGACCCATACCACTGCAGAAGACTTTGCATAGACTTTAAAATTAGGCAACAGAAACTGAATAATAAACAGAGGATATATAATAATAGGCCCAAAATAAACTACTCCATAGACTGAGTTAGAAGTAGTAATAATGTCTAGATGCTTGTTTGGGAGCTATACTTTTTTTTTTTTTTTTTAATAAGTAGAACTATATTAAAAATATGAATATCACCTTGCACACAAGAATTACATGCAGGTGGCCAAATCAAGGGAAAATTACAATCATCAAGAAACTTGAACAAATGAGAACTTTAATGATATGATAAAGCAGTCATCCATTCACATAACAAATACAATAAAAGCATCTTAAAACCCATCGTGGACCATTCTCACCGTTCAAATTGTCTATTGTTCCGCTCTCTCCATATAGCCTACATTAAACCTAAAGTTATAGCTCTGCTAATTATCTAAACTAGTTCTATCATCTACCCTCCCCAGGGATGGCATAGAATTTTCATGCAACTCCCGATGCAAAATTCCCCCAAGAGATAAGTGTTTGAGAAAAGAAACAAAAGGCTACCACTGACAAAATATGTCACAATGTTCACAAAGGTCCAATACAATAGTTCTAGAATCCAACCATGAAAATTAAAAGGTTAATCGTTAACTGTTAATATGGCAGTGCCATTGTATTAGCTGTAAATGCATCCTGGGTGGGAATTTCAACCCTCCACGTTAAAAATGAGCACATAATGCTAACAAATTCTATCTTGCACAAGAATAAAACATACTATGGTGGCTGCCATTTAATGGAAAATCAACAATTTACGAGTGCTTATATGCACATTTGTACCTAACAAAAAAGCGTGTATTGCACATATCATGTGAATTAAATAGTGAACTAAAATTGACAAAACATACAAATATCCTAAGTAATGCAAATGTCTTCTCCTTAGTTCCTCTATTTAATAGACCATAAAGAAGCAAGCATGGAGAATCAAAATGAATTTTTTTCCATTGATATGTAATCAAAGTAAAATGCTCTTACACTGATGGCCTTCTTTTAAATAACCTAAGATCCCTCACATCTTGAGGTATGACATATGCGTTTATTAAATCTTGGGAGAAGAATAGGTGACATAAAAACACTTTCAGAATAAAAGCATGTACATTTTTGTAAATGGACTCTATTATAGAACGCAATGCCTAAATGCTTAGAAAAAAGAATAATGCAAATAAAGTGTGAGAACACAGTCTAAGAGGATACGCATTCTGGCACTCACATATGAAATTATGTTTCCAAGGAGCACTAAAGCAGCATCTACCTACATGGAAATTAAAACGAATATTAAAGTGGCAGCTCAAACAAACAATTGGAAAAAACTTGCAGGCTATGTTAGTAAATTTCCCAACAATTAGATCTTTTAGCTTGTGTTTATTTCATACTATCAACAAACTAGAGAAAGGTTGTCTATCATCATAACTATAATTCAGTAAGGCACTTATTAAAAAAAAAAAAAAAAAAACTATAATTCAATAAGGCATAACTTACTTATAAAAATAAAAGTACACAAACAAACAAACAAAAAAGAAGAGTCAAGCTGGGTGAAAATTTAAGGTGCTCAAAGAAAAATAAGTTGAAGAAATATACAAGAACTCGAACCCTCAATATACTGAAACTATCAAAGAAGATTGACACTACCAAAGAAGATTGTACAAACAGAACTTACAAGTAACGAGGAATCCTGAAAGGAATGCATAGAGAAAAGAAGAAACCAACAAAAGGTAATTTAAATGTTATTCAAATAATAAGGTAAGACACAAAAAAATTCAATATGTAAAGGTGGATCAAAAATGAGATTTAACCTTTGTCATGAAATGATTAAGCAAACACATCAAGAGTATAGGAGCATATATTAACTGCAACAGAATAAGTGTGTGTTTGGGAAGCAATGAAAATTATAAATTATTTCATTATTCAGCTTATTTTTGCTATTATTCATAGGCACCACTGCACTTTTGATATTATTCATGGGCCTCACTCTACTATTTCAACTAACTTTTATTTTTATCTATAGTACTTTCAACAATAAGTTTTCAGTTTCAGCAAAATAAGCAGTATCCAAACAAACCCTAAGTATAAAGGAAATGGAAAACCAACTCAAGAAAATTTAGTCGTAAGTCTTAGCATGATAATTCAATATGCAATAATCCCAACAAAAAGCCTCCACACACAAGCATTATTAAACCTTATAGTGGGAAAAATGCAAGAATCAAGAAAAAAGCTTTAACATTATTACTTATTTCATCAATTTGTTTTCATGTAGAACAATAAATGAGCATGTCTTAGTCCTGTAACACATGATGAAGAAAGTCTAGGGAAGAATGTGATAAATAAGAATTGTAAGATAGGATAGAGCCCACCTCCATCAGTTTGGACTAATTAAAAATTCTATGATCTTAATTCCAAGTCATAAACATGACAGCTTTCTAAATTAGAATAATAATTAACAAAAGCTTATATATATACACATATATAAAAGTACACAAACAAACAAACAAACAAAAAAGAAGAGTCAAGCTGGGTGAAAATTTAAGGTGCCCAAAGAAAAATAAGTTGAAGAAATATACAAGAACTCGAACCCTTAATATACTGAAATTATCAAAGAAGATTGACACTACCAAAGAAGATTCTACAAACAGAACTTACAACAGCTATATTGACAATACGAAAGAAGACTCCATAAACAAAACTTACAACTGCAGCTGAACATTGGTAAACCATGCAAGAAAAAACTCCATATTATCTGCCAACTACAGTCAAACTGCAAAATCTTCTCCAAAAAATAAGTCAGTTTTAAGTTTTAAGTATGAGTATAACAATATTAACATTGCTCTTACAATGATTCTCCTCCACCACAGTACTCCTCTCCATATTAGCAAATAATACCACAGCATATGCAAATACACAATTTCCTACACCCCCCCCCCCCCCCCCAAAAAAAAAAAAGTTAACTTAGTGGCATCATTATCATACGCTGAAATAACAATTAAGTGGTAATAAAAGTAATAGACCTGAACACAATTCAAAGTTCCATAGTCACTCACAATATCTTAAGCAAAGTCCCAAAGAAACATGTTAGGGTTTAGCACACCCACAAAGAGATCAAAAGTGAAGACAAAAAATTAATTGTCAAAATTGTTATATGAGACCTCAAAAGTCGTACTAATTGCATAAGACTCTTGATTTTGTGAGAGCTTTATCCCAATCTTAAAATGTTGAATCAGGTTTCAACTTTCAAGCATGGCATAGCCTATGCCATTTGTTTGTGACAATCAAGGATTTCGGAGAAACTGATTCATTTGTTTAAGAATATCGAATGACAAAAGTTGAAGACATAATAAGGTGGAAAATGATATAGCAATTATTAGGATAGATTTGCAAATCTTCTTTTTTGATTGACTATTGTACAAGTGTTCAGTTATCACCCGTGTTGCCAAACATTGCTATTGTTCCGAGTCACCGCAGTAGCGACCAGTGAGATCGATGCCGTGCTCTGCGCAAACCACTTCCCAGAACTTGGCACCGATTTGGTTCCCACATTATCCTCCTTGGATGTGAAGGATTTGGAATAGCAGAGAGCGAATTCGAAAATTAGGGTTTGAAAATTAGGGTTTTGTCCGTATAAAATTAGGGTTTGAAAAAATCAACTTGTTATACAAGAACAAAAATCAATCAAAATAACACATGAAAATGGTACAAAAGCGTTCAAATTCATCCCAAAACATAACCCAGATAGGAAAACCCAAATCAAATGCTAGAGAGAGAGAGAGAGAGAGAGAGAGAGATTGATCTTACCTAGGGAGAGAGAGAACGAAGATCTTACCAATGAGAGAGATAGAACCTGCCGAGTAAATCGGTGGTGTGGCCCGGACAGGAGAGAAGGGAGAGCGGAGAGAGAGGCCTCTGGGATTTTTGGAGAGACAGAGAGAGAGAGAGAGAGAATGAGAGAGCCGTTGGAGTTTTTACAAAACTGATACGTGGAGAAAGAGGGTGAAAGAGCCGTTGGGATGTGTGTATTTAAATATTTAAATTTCGCCTTTTTTACCAAACTGCCACTGTTTTCATTTTTTGTATTCCACGTCCAAGTTTTACAAAACTCTTCTTTTTTTTTTTTTTTTTCCTACAAAATTCTTCCCCTTTTTCCGAAAATAATTTATATTTATCATAATCCAGGATTGTTATATTCCTAATTACAAAATTACCTAAGAGGCATGAGGACATATATATATATATATATATATATATACACACGCACAAAATCACTTCACTAAAAAAACGACGAATTATAAAGAATGAAAAGTATTACCTTTTAGGGATAAAAATGGGAGGAAATTAAACTTAGCCCGCTTGTGGTTAGGCCGATTTTGTCACTTAACCCACCTATGGAGCCCTCTATTATGCAGCCTTAATCAATCTTACCTCATTCTGTTTGTAAACCTCATTTATTATATAAGCCAACTATTAGAATACTCTCTTAAAAGACACATTTTGAGGAAATATTTTTGGAGAAGAATCCGAGACAATATATTTGGTCAATACGCTATTGAAATCGCATTACGTGATCAAAATAATGTGAGATCTGGTTTTTGTTACTGATTTCGAGTAAGGAGATACAAGATTTCACCACCATTGTCCTTTCACAATGGTAATTCTATGTTCTAGGGTTTAAAACATTTTTTGAACACAATTACAATGAGTAGGAATTAAAGATTCACCTTGCACCATGTTTTTGTCAATTGACTTTTACTTGAATTCTAGTTAGCATTTTTTTTTTTCAAGAAAGAGATGTGCACTAAGGACCTCTTTGACACTATCTAACTTTATGAGAAGGTTTTTTGGCTGTTGCTTTTACAATTACTAATTGCAGACCCATGCGATACCTGAGAATAAATAATTATTTTGTAATTTTAATACAATGTATAATTTGTTTTCTAAAAATTGTTAAACATAATTTGTTCTCCCTAAAAATTAAGCAATTCTTATTCGATCCAATTAGGTCCATTTCAGTCACATTCTGTCCAATTAGGTCTACTTCAGTCTAATTTGGTCCACTCGATCAATTTTAGTCTGCTTGTTCCATTTTGGACTAATTGGCCTTAAATTGATTCTTTTTGTAGGTTGTATTTTTAAGTTCAGTTCAAGATTTCATTTTTTTTTCTTAATTTTTGGGTTGAAAAATATGTAATTTTATTATATTTGGGCTAAACGCTTTAGTTTTGAGTTAAAAAAAAAATACAAACAACATAAAGATTATAAACTAGAAATATGAGTCCTAAAAATGCAATAAAAATTATAAATATTCAAAAGTCCTATTCGGTCCACTTTGGTCCTATTAGGTCCATTTTGTCTTCTGCGGTCCACCTTGCTTCTATTTGGTAAACGTTGGTCCTAATGGGTCCAATCGGTCCAAATTGATCCTATTCTATCCTCTTTAGTCCTATTCGTTGGTCATATTCAATCCACTTTGGTCCTATTCAGTCCACATTAGTCCTATTCAGTCCATTCTATCCACTTCAGCCGACATTGATCCTATTAGGTCCACTTTGATCCTAATCTATACATTGGTTCTTCTTTGGTCCACCTTGTTCCCATTCTGTCATATTCTATCCATTTGGTCAACTTCGTTCCATCACTTCGATCCATTTGTGTCCACTTCGGTCCATTTTTATGCTCTTACATATAAGGAAAAGATATGTTTGGGTTAAGAGTACCTATTCTAAATTCAAATTTATTACAAAAAATATAGATTTCAATCTCATAATATCTAAAATCTTAAGCATAATATTTATTGTTACTATACTTTTGTTAAGCCACATTAACGTAGTATTTCAGTTCACTTGTCCGGCTAAATTTAAATGAAAGTCTTTATAAGCCTTAAGACTATGAATATACAAATCTAATCTTTAAGGCAGTTACTCATTTGTTTTAACCTCATTACTTTTAAATGAATTACATTATCTCAAAAAAAAAAAAAAAAGAATTGCATGAGATTTATTATACCTTCAAGTAATATATATACATATATGCCTGTGTGTATGTAATTTTAATTAAATAAATTATTCAAATTATTCATTTTCTTAAAAGAGATTATTATGATAATCAAAACTCATAAAACTCTTATACTAAATATGTATAATTTATTCTCTAAATTTTACTGTAGATAATTTGTTCTTCCTAAATATTTCAAAAAGTAATTTCCATCACTCTATTTTTACAAATATATAATTTTTTTTAATGTTTTTGATTGATATTATTTTTTTATGAAAAGGTCATATTCTTCTAACTAATTTTATTATGCATTATATTTTCCCAATTTCTTTGCTACAATTAAAATTTTTAAGTTTCAAAGTTATATTCAAATTCTCATTCTCTTGAGGAGATTGTTGAAATTTGCAATGAATGCACCTAGTTAGCAACAATTTGAAGTGAAATTGTTATTGTAAGTGTAAGTGAAATGGTTATTGTTAGTGAAGTCGAAATGGTTATTGCATACAGACACAATTGGTCAATGAAACACAATTGACTAATAATATTTGGTGGTGTATAAGTACACAAGTTGGCTGTCAAAGTACACAAATTGAATATTTTACTCATAAGATTCACAATTAAATAAAGGTACACAATTTGAACAACAAAAGTAGCTGGCCACAAAACAATATTCATTAACCTTAACATCTATATTAATGCACCATGCACACAAAAAAAATACCAACTTTAGTGCACTATTTGAGCTGTCTAGTTGAGACTATATTGATTTGTATGTTACACACGTACCCAATAGGTTTTGAATCCATAACCTTAGCCTTCATCTCATTAAGTGTCAGTTGAGCTATTAGTTATTGGCAATACTCATAGTTTAGGGTGGTTTTTTGCAATTTACCATTTGTTTAAATTATAAATTTATACAATAATTAAAAAAAAAAAATGTAACTCAAACAAGATGAAATAAACTTAATAGTATGCCATTGGAGATGTAAATGATGCCTATTTCTTTATTCTCATATTCTCTGAATTAAATTTGTAGGGTTACCTTGATCCAAAGAATTTCTTAACTCGTAAACTAACAGACAAAAGTGGTGTTTATAGCCTTGGTATTGTATTTCTTGAACTCCTCATCGTGAAGCAGCCAATCTCACAAGGCAAAACAATGTTGGAGAGGTAAAACCTTACAAACCTATTTGCCTTGGATTTTATAGAGGCCTAATGGTATATTAAGTGCTCATGGATGAAAGGGAAATTGTTATTCTATAATTTGCTTTCTTAGGGTAGGGTAAAGTTTGACAATTTTCATATGTCCTCATTTGCTAATTCAAGTTTTAAATTTGATGATATCCTCAAATTTGCAAACAAGAATATCTCTCATCTTTACAAATTTAAATGAGAGATATCCCGTTTGCAAATTTTTGTTTTAACTTCAATAAAACATTGAAATCTTTTTAAAATCTAATTTTCACTTTTGGCCTTATGCGAAACACTTGTTTATCATTTTGGCATACAGACATAGTTCATATTATTTGATCCTTTGGCTTAAATTTATGTAATAAAATGGTCTCTCGTAGTTTGTATGTTATTAAAAAAATTGGTTCTATTTGGTTTAGGTTATTGTTGAGTGTAAATGTTGTATGATATTTTCGGTCATTGATGAGCGAATGAGATCTTATCCTTTTGAACATGTGGTGAAAATTTTAAATTTGGCTCTCAGGTATTGTGAAGATGAGACAGAAGCTAGACTTTCAATGGCAGAGGTGGATCGAGAACTTGGAAGTATATGGCATATGATGCTTGATTCTGACATTAGATCAGCAGGTCTTATGGTCACTAATGCTGAAAAAGTCGCAACTCCACTATCAGCATCCTCTATGGTGAAGGACCCTTATGTGTCGTCAAAAGTATTTAGCATTGAACTTGTTAGTGGAGTCATTCCATCCATCACGCCTAGATAGAAAACATTTTTAAAATAGGTTGTATTAGAACCTGAGATGCTATGATCTTGAAAATTTGAACTGGGAAATAGTATTTACGATCATCTTGGTTGTTGATGTTGTGTAAAGTCTCACTCTTCGAACTTCATTTATATATATATATAGACACACACATATTTAAGAGTAGTAGATGGTGTAATTTTACATATCAAATGTTCACTTTCCCAAGTTGGGAGTGATCTGCGTCAGATACCCTAATCCTAGAATTATAAAAACATAAGGACTAGAAAAGTTTATGAAACACTGATTAACATTTGTATTAATTTGTCATGAAGGCATTGCTGGGTGCTGGCCATCAAGAGCAGTTTGGACAAAAATTGTATGCTACAATACAACATTAGACGATGGATATTTACACATTCAACAATTGTATGATTTAAGCATTTATTGATTTTATTTCTATCAATTTTATACGTTCAGCATCCTCAATTTTTTTTAAAAAAATATATAATAATTTTGTACAATAAACGTACACAAATTTTCAAAGTATGTATATAATTTTGTAGATTCAATGTACAAAATTTTTTGAAAGTGTACACTATTCTGATCATTCAATGCACAAAATTTTTCAAAAAATCTACACAATTCTTTACATTTAACGTACAAATTGTTTAAAAAATGCACACAATTCTAAATATTTAACATACACTATTTTATAAAGAATGTATACAATTTTGTTTATTCAATAAACACGATTTTTAAAAAAATATACACAATTCTGTACACAATTTTTCAAAAAATGTACATAATTATGCACATTCAATGTACTTTATTTTTTAAAAAAGTGTACACTATTCTTTAGAATCAAATCTAGTACACAAAATATATACAATTTTGTACAATTAGCATCCACATTTTTTTAAAGAATGTACACAACACAAAATTTTCAAAATACATGATTTCTCAAAGAATGTACACAACTCTTTAACCGTTGAAGTGAATGTTTTTTATGTTTTTAAAACAAATGTCAAATTCATGCCAATTATATTTTGTTTACTATTCGATCCATAAACTTATTTTTTATGTATAATTTTAAGCTACAAAAGATGGTCCATAGTTTCCTTACCACAACAACATAGGCAACACCAATTAACAAGAGGCAAGTTTATCTATTGTAAGAATCTATCCCTAGCAGCTATCCATGATAAGATAGACACCCTTTTAGATATTTTAACTTTCACAACTCAACTGTATGAGTTGAATAAAATTGGAGCAACCTAAAGTGTCTCATATACCACCATTTAAAGCAATTTGTAAAGCACGGACATGCCAAAATGGGCAAAATGTTGGTGTCCAACACGTGATTGACACAGACATCACTACATGTTGAAAGGAATGGCCTCAAATTCCCAAAACCTATAAGAAGCAAAAATAGAGAAGAACACAAAGAACAATCACACAACACAAAAAATTATATGGTTCACCACTAAGGCTACGTCCATGAGTTGCATCGATGATTTTCACTATGCCAGAACCCAAAGAATGGACCTATTGGTCCGAGCCTTTGCTCCATGGACTAAGTGTGTGTTTGAATTGGGATTATAAATGAAAATTATTTCACTATTCAGCTTATTTTTGCTACTATGCATGGCCCCACTGCACTTTTTGGCACTATTCATGGGCCCCACTGTACTATTTCAACTAACTTTTACCTTTATCTACAGCACTTTCAACAATAATTTTTTAGTTTTAGCAAAATAAGCAGTATCTAAACGCACCCTAAGTCTCACAAAAAATACTATTAAAATCATAACGCTTCTAAGTCGGATTTGTTCTAGTGTTTTGCACAATTGACTTTGTGAATGAATTTATATCTGTGTGCGCGTGTGTGTAAGACAAAGAAAATAAGGATTGGCTCACCCTTCCTAATGTTGTGTATATATATATATATATATAGGTATATATAAGGATAGGTTGTAATAATGATATTTGAGTTTGGAGAATATGGTGTTCATAAAGTGAAAATTCAAGTTCTAGAATTTTCTAAGTGAAAATTCGAAAATCTGAAATTTTTGAAATTTTCTGCAGAATATTCTGGTGACTGTTCAGAAAGGTTGAAGAGATTTCAATCTTATTTAACCGTATTACGAAAAAATAACTGACTCTCCATACGTGCCTTTTCATGAATAGAGGCTTATGTTCACTTGAAAAATAACTAACTCTCCATATGTACATTTTCATGAAACATAACCCAATAGGTATAAATAGAGGCTTATGTTTACTTGAAAAATAACACAAGAAATACTATGGTCATTCTCCAGAATTGTTATCTATAGAATCCAACATCTTGGTTGTATCTTGGGGACAAATTTACGATAACCCTTTAGCAACAAAAGTGTGAGGTGGCAAATACTGTCTAAGGAAAACAATATAGTGCCTCCAAGTTATCTATTTTCTGTTTGTCTTTTGTGTTAACCTTATTCTTCCGTTATTACTTTGTGTAATACCCCCAACAATCTTAGACAATATTTGACTACAAGATAACGAGTAATGATGGTACAACTTTGAAGATGTTGAACCATGGTTTGGTGAAATTGGATCGTTTTGGTGTAACCAATTTTACACAGTAGAAAGAGCAATTGGCTTAGATTTGAAAAGTTCTTCAAATGATGTATCAAACATAAAGAAGATTAAATGGAATAAGGCTTAAAGAAACAAGTTTCTTTATTGGCAAGACAAGGTGATGATTCTTTCACAATGTGAATGCATTAAGAGCCATGTTCATGGTTTGAACATTGAAGGAACGAATTCTTGTTCATAGGCAATTTGAATTTCAAATTAATTGATGAGTTTCTTTTTTAGAATATTTGCACGTGTTGCGAATTTATTTGAAATGAGATATAAGAATGAATTTTAACATGTTTAAATATTATAAAGTGAAGTAGATGTTGAAAAAATACATGTTTGTATTGCATACAAAATATACACAGTGAAAAATTAACAGAGCTACTTCATTCGCAATTGATAACATGTACTATGTAAATTTCAGAATTCAAGAACAAGAGAGTGTACCTTGGTGTGATGAATTTCAAAACAAATATTAGAAATACTAGGGAACACTTTTAATCTTCACTCCAATTCCATTTGTGCCTAAGAAGTGTAATCTTTCAATTAGTTTCTATGAATTTGTTCAAGGGAGAATGAAATAGTGTCAAACACTCACATACAAACCATTTCATGTTCTTCCAAAAATTCTGTATATTTCTCTCCTTATAACTGATTATCTAATTAGGCTATCCTTTTGGGCATTTCCAGTAGGGCTTTAGTATGTGGCTTGGAGTGGGATCAAAAGGGAACAAATAAGACTCTACCTCCAACGGGCCTTGGGCTTTTCTGTCAACTCTTGACAAATCCAAAGTTACCATTAATTATATTTAATACCACTATATAAATAAAATTGTACTTTAGGCCTTATTAATAAATTATATCCCCAAGACTTTATTGTACATGCAACCCCTTCATAGAATATTCGTAGTAATACAAAGTCATAAATATAAACTGCCACTTTGTAGATTACTACATCTTAATCCTTGAGTACCTAGTTTAATCTTTTAAGTTATTCATCATATATTTATAAAATTAAATTTTATAAATATATACTTTAGTAACTATTTACTAAAGTAGTTAGGCCTAACATTTGGAATAACAAACCATTAAATTTATTTCAAGGGAACATTTTGTATTTCCGTTAAGAGACTATGAATTCCATCTTAAGAATATATGTTCCACAACACTAAATGTGGCTACCCAACATACTAAGGTATTGACCGTGTCTTTAGATTTCACTCCTGATATATCAAAGTAACCTATACTTCATGATTAAGTCCGTTATCCTCTTAGAATTAAAAGTTCATATAATTAGAAGTCGTGAGATTTATTATTCATTTGACAGTCGTTAGGAAAATAATAAATCTCATAGCGGTCCAATTCAATATGTCTTAACTCTTAAAACATATCAACATATTAACTAGAAGTCTCCACTTCCATGATCAAGACAAATCATCTTAGTTGATATGTTATAGTCTTCGCAGATGAAACACCCAATTTCATTATTGACTACGAACTAAAATTCTGAGTTTATAACGAACTTGTGATTTATATCTTCTGTGACTTTTCACATAAATTACATATTATGCATTTCATGGACTATATAATAATGTACAAATATTCATGTTACCATTATTTTAGATAATTATAAAACAACTTTATTAATTACAACATTAAGTCATATATAATGTCATATATAATATCATACATAGCATCATATAATAGGATTTAAGAGCACTTATCCTAACAGTAGAGAATCTAAAGGATGAGAATCTAAAGGATGAATATTTTCCTAAGTGATTTTCTAAACTATGTGAAGCCATTAAAAAACATGTCAAAAGATTTCACTTTAAATTAATTCAGACCACATCAATGAATTGAAAAGGAAAGTCCGGTTAGAGGTGTATTTAACACCGATTCTAAAGTGAATGTAAACAATGTTAAAATTGGAAGTTCTAGCAAGAACAATAAACACTTGAATGTGAATAAGAGTGTGAATCATTTTAGAAGGACAACTCTAAGGATCCCAACAATGACAAGTAGAATGTCATGTTTCCTTTGTGGAAAGAAAGACCATTACATTTGAGAATGTAAGTTTTTAAAGAATAAAAAGGATGAAGATAGAAATGCCAATGAAGCAATTATCCTTAAGGATATTGTTGCTATGGTAAGTGATGTATGTAATAAAGATCATTATATTTCATATGGCTGTAATTACAAATCCTTCTGATTGGTGTTTTGATTTAGGTGCAATGTTGCACATGTGCAACTACAAGACACAATTCAAGACTAATGAGGAGTCTTTCATAGAACTAGAGGTACTTATGGACATCCATAATATAGCAAAAGTTCATGAAAAGTGCATTGTTGAAATGAAATTGAGTTTTGGCAAGAAGTTCTCTTGACCAATGCTATATTTTCATGTACCTAATATCAAGAAAAGCCAATTTGTTATTTAAGAAAGGTCTTGTCCAAGAATGAGATATTAATAGGCAATGGATATGTTACTATCTGAGTATTATTTATCAATATGTTTTGGTTGTGCTTATATTGTTGATTCTTTATTTATGGTATGCTAGATTGAGACTTTTAAATTTCAAATTCGTGAAATTTATGTCAAAGCATGATATAATTTATATAAGTATGATGATTTGAATTGAATGGTGTATTAACTAGAAATGATGAATATTTCTAAATGTATATTATTTTTTGTGAGGAACATGTCATAATACACCAAAGTGTAGTCCCTTATACACCCTAATAAAATTGTTTGGTCAAAAGAGAGAACTCTATTTGATATGGTAAATGCCATAAACTTGAGTGCAATCAGCTAAGTTTCTATCTGATCAATGGGAAGAAGCTTTGCTTAGTGTATGCTATGTGCATAATAGAGTTTTATCTCAAAAGAATTTCATATGTGTTATGAAATGAGAAAGTGACCAAATGCTTATCATTTTAAACTGTGGAGGTGTTTAACCTTTTGTAAATGATAGACCAAAGAGGACTAATTAGTTAAAGAG
This sequence comes from Lithocarpus polystachyus, assembly GCA_033629205.1. Lineage (NCBI taxonomy): Eukaryota > Viridiplantae > Streptophyta > Magnoliopsida > Fagales > Fagaceae > Lithocarpus > Lithocarpus polystachyus. The sequence goes on along the minus strand of CM066165.1, from coordinate 50,943,376 downwards.
CTAAATAAAGTGTATATGTAGGTTTTGAGTAAATTTGAGGGTATGTAATTTATTAGACTTAATGTCTAATATAAGTATAAAATCAAAGGATATTGAATTTGTTGAGTTTAAATTCAAAGATGATTTCAAGGATACCCTGATACGTACTTAAACACGAGTAAATGACTCTAATCTTAAATATCACCTTAAGTGTTATTAAAGATTTAATTGTGGTTCACCAAGAGAATAAAGGTGGAGTCAAAGTTTGAGAAATAAAAAGGATAACACAAGTAAATGACTCTAATCTTAAATATCACCTTAAGTGATATTAAAGATTTAATTGTGGTTCACCAAGAGAATAAAGGTGGAGTCAAAGTTTGAGAAATAAAAAGGATTTTAATCCAAATTTTATTTCATGTGAAGCTCTTGTTTACCTTGTTAAAGAAAATAATCCTAATTAAATACCCATAGTATTTTTTTGAGGGAAGTGATCCTAAAGTTTTAGAAAGTTTTGTGCCTCTAAAAAGATGTAGCTTTCTATTGTAAAAGTTATTAATGATGAGACAAACTCGATATTATTTAATCATAATTAGGTCTTAATGGATTTACATTTAGCTTTAAAACCAATTGGTTGTGAGTGGGTATTAGAATAAGATATAAAATCTTTTAGTCTAAGGTTAATAGTAAAAAGTTTGAAATAAAGGGAAAAAGATAGAATTTTGATATCTAAACACTAGTAACTGTTAGAAATTTAGACCCCTTAAACCCTAACAGATTAATCTAGATATTTAGCCAAGTGATTAACTTAGGTAAATTAAGCAATTCTAGGTTAACACAAATATAATCATATCATGCAAAAGTGCGGAATAATAAAGAACACATGATATGATGACACAGGAAACCAAACCGGTAAAAACCTGGAGAGGATTTAACCTAGCTATCCTCAAGATAAAACGAATTCACTATGAAAGAATTGAAGTTTACACAATAGAGACTTAGACCACTAACATCCTATTGCTACCTGCCTGTAGGAAATTTACTACCACGACCACGTAACAGCTTTGAGACCGTGGACTCCTTTCCTTGAATTCTCAGCAAAGCACAATCACACCTGCTTGTATATCTTGATGCTCTTGATTTTGCAACTGTGTGATTACCAAACTCTTGACATCAATCTTGAGATTAGAAACCCTAAGTGTATGTGAAGGTAAACACCTCTAGATCTAACAATTAGATTCACAAACACAGCATTCAGAACACTAAAAACGTGGCTAGGGTTTTCCTTTATATACTTAGGGCAAAACATAAAACCCTACACATTAAATGGGCTAGGGCTGAGTTGGAAAATTCTGCAGAAAAATGATCTGCACGACTTTCGATCGGTCGAGTCTAATTCTCAATCGATCGAGCCTGACAGATCTGCACAGTGAATTTTGCAGTAACTCGATTCCAACTTTACATAATAAGACATACTTTAAGCAAGTCTAAAACAAGACTAAAGATTGTTTTGATTATGATTTGCCAACATTACAAATTGAAGTTCTAATACATTAGTTCCTAATTCCTTAGAACCTAACAGTAACTATTTGTATTATTAGTTTGATATCTTTAAAACCATTCGTATAATTTTAAAGAAATTCACTATATTCTATTATCACATTTTAATATATGTAATTATAGTATGTGTATATATTTGAATTTTGGAATGGTTGAGAACCCAAATTGTGGGGTTTAGAAACTCAAATTGTGGAATTATGATTTCTAAGAAAGTGTGGGGGTATAACCCTTAAACGAGTCATGGATTCATAAGAATGCTAATGTGCATCAAAGATGTGCTTGATAAAGGTATTGAGAATTAACATCGAGAGATGTTAAATTCATTATGATTAAATTCTGCCATGTGTGGTAAATGTCTCGAGTTTAAACAAGTACATATTGTGATCCTATTTTGAAAGTACCTCTTTATGAAATAAGAGAGTACAAGTGAGTTCATTAATTGAACATTCAAGGATCAATAAATGAAATATTGGATTGTGTCTCCACATATAATTTAAGTATGCATCATATAGATGTGAAGTGACTTTCTTAAAAAGTGATCTTGGTAAGGAAGTTTGCTTGAAAAACCTGTGGATTTTTATTTCCTTACTTAATTAAATAAAAGTCTTTTATGAATGAGAATCAAGTAAATAAATATAGTGGAGATATTCACTATATTAATCTCATTTTGAGATTTATGTTATCTCATTTTGTTGAGATTTAAGTAATCTCATTGTGTTGAGATTAGTGATTTCTCATTCTTTTGGGAATTGTGTTATCTCATTGTGTTGAGATTAGTGTTGAGAACTTGCTTATTAGATTTTAATATCTTTAAAGAAGCAAAAACACTTTGATTCCAATATTAAATAAAGAGATTACCGGAAGGGCAGATGCATAGCTCGAGTATGCTAGTGAATTAAATACATGTTGCGCATCATGTATGGAACTAAACTAAACATTGCTTTCACAGTATGTTGACTTTCAAAATTTTTAAAAACTTGAGGTTGATCACTAGAAAGTACTTAATTGTGATGAATATCTATAATATAGAATATTCAAGTTTAATTCTATTATTGATGTGAGTGATAATATCTATGTCTAGTTAGATAATCACTACATGTGGGGGTGCTATGTGTAAGCATTAAAGAAATAAGATGTTTATCTTACTTTACTATAGAATTAAATTGAGAGCATTGATTATAATGGTAACAGACAAGGAAAGAAAATTGTTAAGGTTTTGATAAGGTGTCGTGGCCACAACCATAGAAGCCATTCCTTATACTGTAGTTGTAAAACCACAATGCATATGGTATACATGAGTTGTATACAAAGTGAACTTAGACTTAAAAGTCTAAGACAAGAATATGTAAGGCAAGTCAAATGTGGTTGGACTAGTCTATTGCCTACGTAATTCTATATATAAAATAGGTCATTTACCGAAGTGTGTCTCGAGACTTGGTAAGGGTAACATCTATTGGAATGGGACTAAAACCCTTCTTTTATGAGAATCACCAATAGTGGGAACCTAACCTCGAATTGATTTAATCTAAAGAGGTTTAAAGGGTAGCAACCAGCTATTGATGCATGGTTAGTATGAGCACTAACTTTGTGTCTCATTCAGGATGGATTAGTGCAGATTGTTATGATGAAATTGAGGATGAGTTTTAAACTCTTAATGAAGTTCATAAATCATAAATGTCTGTGTAACAGGGATATAAAAAGGAACTTCACCTTTATGAACATAGGAGTGGTGCTGCTTCTAGCAAGAGTAAAAGGTTTTTCTTTTATACATGTTCACTAAACCAGGTAGAGTATAAGGTCATAATAATGCTAACAACTTGGATTTCTAAATGTGTTGTGGATGTTCTCATGTGTGTGTTGTTTTCAATTTCAACGTGTAAGAGTTTTGGTCTAAGCACCAAGCCACCATTAACTCTATTGATTTATTGAGTAATTACATTAAAGGGAGGTTTAAGTTGAAAGACACATTCCATTATGCATGATAGGGTATCAATCAAGTGAGACATATATTATTACAACCTAATTGGGGATTGTTGTGTATATATATATATATATATATATAGGTATATACAAGGATAGGTTGTAATAATGATTTTTGAATTTGGAGAATATGGTATTCATAAAATGAAAATTTAAGTCTTGGAATTTTCTAAGTGAAAATTTGAAAATCTGAAAATTCTGGATTAATCTGCAGAATTTTCTGGTGACTGTTCAGAAAGGTTGAAGATGTTTCAATCTTTGTTAACCGTTTTATAAAAAAAAAAAAAAAACTAACTCTTCATACGTGCATTTTCATGAAACATACGTGCCTTTTCATGAAGAGAGGTTTATATTCACTTGAAAAATAACTAACTCTCCATATGTGCCTTTTCATGAAACATAACCCTATGGGTATAATAGAGGCTTATGTTCACTTGAAAAATAATACAAGAAAACAAGAAATCCTGTGGTCATTCTCCAGAATTACTATTTGTAGAATCTAATATCTTGGTTATATTGTGGGGATAAATTTACGATAACCCTTTAGCAATAAAAGTGTAGGGGGCAAATATTGATTGACGGAAAAATACGTGCCTTTTCATGAATAGAGGCTTATGTTCACTTGAAAAATAACTAACTCTCCATATGTGCCTTTTCATGAAACATAACTCTATGGGTATAATAGAGGCTTATATTCACTTCAAAAAAAAACACAAGAAAACAAGAAATCCTGTGGTCATTCTCCAAAATTGCAATCTTTAGAACCCAACATATTGGTTGTATCCTGTGAACAAATTTAGGATAACCTTTTAGCAACAAAAGTGTGGGGGGCAAATATTGTCTAAGAAAAAGGATAGAGTGCCTTCAGGTTATTTATTTTCTGTTTGTCTTTTGTGTTAACCCTATTCTTCCATTATTACTTTGTGTAATATCCCCAACACCTAACACCCCACTTGGCTGAACCAGCACTAAGTAATGACCTATAGAAACTGTTAGGTTCTAAGAATTCGGAACTAATGTATTAGAACTTCAATTTGTAATGTTGGCAAACCATGATCAAAACATTCTTTAAGTTGTGTATTAGACTTGCTCAAAGTATGGCTTTTTAGGTAAGGTTGGAATCGAGTTGACTGCAAAATTCACTGTTCACTTTTTGCCTGACTCGATTGATCGAGAATTAGACTCGACCGATCGAAAATCGAGCAGAGCGTTTTTCTGCAGAAAATTCCCAACTCAGCCCAAGCCCATTTAATGTATAGGGTTTTATGTTTGCCCTAAGTATATAAGGGAAAACCCTAGCCACATTTTTTGAGTTCTGAATGCTGTGTTTGTGAATCTCATTGTGAGATCTAGAGGTGTTTACCTTCACATACACTTAGGGTTTCCAAACTCTAGATTCATGTCAAGAGGTTGGTAAATCATACAGTTGCTGAATCAAGAGAACTTAAAGATATACAAGCAGGTGTGCTTGTGGATTGCTGAAGAATTCAAGGAAAGAAGGAGTCCGTGGATCTCGGAGTTGTCATGTGGTCGTGGTAGTAAGTTTCCTACAGGCAGGTAGCAATAGGATGTTAGTGGTCTAAGTCGCTATTGTGTAAACTTCAATTCTTTCTAGTGGATTTGCTATTTTACCTTGAGGATAGCTAGGTTAAATTCTCCCCAGGTTTTTTACCGGTTTGGTTTTCCTGGGTCATCAGATCTTTGTGTTCTTTATTTTCCTCTACTTTATTGTTTATGTTTATTTGTGTTTAACCTAGATCTGAATAATAAATCTAAGTATTCACTTGGTTAATTAATTAGGTTAAATAATCTAGTTTACAGGGGTCTAAAAGAACTTACAAGTGGTATCAGAGCAAGTTCGAGTTGACTGCAGAAAGTAAGTTCGTTTAGACCCCTTAAACCAAACAGATTAACCTAGAGAATTAGCCAAGTGATTAACTTAGGTAATTTAAACAAAACTAGGTTAACACAAATATATCAAAAACAATAAAGCAGCGGAAAATAAAGAACACAAAGATCTGATGACCCAGGAAAACTAAACCGGTAAAAAACCTGGGGAGGATTTAACCTAGCTATCCTCAAGGTAAAACCGAATTCACTATGAAAGAATCGAAGTTTACACAATAAGACTTAGACCACTAACATCCTATTGCTACCCAGTGTAGGAAACTTACTACCACGACCACGTGACAACTCCGAGATCCACGGACTCCTTCTTTCCTTGAATTCTTCAGCAATCCACAAGCACACCTGCTTGTATATCTTTAAGTTCTCTTGATTCAGCAACTGTATGATTTACTAACCTCTTGACATGAATCTAGAGTTTGGAAACCCTAAGTGTATGTGAAGGTAAACACCTCTAGATCTCACAATGAGATTCACAAACACAGCATTCAGAGCTCAAAAAACGTGGCTAGGGTTTTCCCCTATATACTTAGGGCAAACATAAAACCCTATACATTAAATGGGCTTGGGCTGAGTTGGGAATTTTCTGCAGAAAAACGTTCTGCTCGATTTTCGATCAGTCGAGTCTAATTCTCGATCGATCAAGTCAGGCAGAAAGTGAACAGTGAATTCTACAGTCAACTCGATTCCAACTTTACATAAAAAGCCATACTTTGAGCAAGTCTAATACACAACTTAAAGAATGTTTTGATCATGATTTGCAAACATTACAAATTGAAATTTTAATACATTAGTTCCTAATTCTTAGAACCTAACAAACTCCCCCTTTGGCAATCCGTAACAAAACACAGACTTAACAAAAAGCTCAAAGTTTACAAAATGAAACAGCCCATTACAAAATAAAAAGCCGCTTAAATAATTCAACCTAACTACTATCTAACAGTTGCAAAGTAGACAGCAGCACGACTGAATCAACCTGTATATTCCTGTAACACTTAACAAACACATAAACGCATGTGTGGAAAATACAAGGAATATAAAATAACTTCTTGATTTCACATGACACAAAATAAAGAGATATATCATGAATAACATCATAAATATAAATCAATGAGCAACGTAGCATAGTGAAACAAGAAACATATACAACAAAATGTATCTCAACAAAAATATCTCCTGTCAAGAGCCAAAAAAAAAATTAAATACAAGGTGAAGCGCCTAGATACAATCTAATAACTCCACAAGCTCAAACAGTATCATAACAAAGTACAAAAACTCCCCCTAAAACAAAAATCTCATCTACAAAACTCTCCAAGATATACTCCTCCTTTTTGTGACGAATTGCCAAAGAGCACTCACTCATCAGCAAAAGGAGGTGGAGGAGAATGACGAGAACTCCCCAAATCTGCTCGCAAAGCACGAAGCTCATCAAGGATGTCCACCAGTACTTGACCATGAGCCGCCTGAACGGTCATGACAGTGTCTAGAGTCCGACGAAGGTCAGAAACATCATTAAAAGGTGGAGGAACATCACCAGCAGCAGCAGCAGCAGCAGGATCAACAGACGTATCAGCTGCGGGAGCATCTGTAGAAGAAGAAGGGGGTGGAGTGACACCGGAAGGCTCTACCCTAGGACGCTTAGAGCTAGCTTGAAGTTGAGCAGCCCTTTGCCTAAAAAAGGTAGCACTTATAGGAGTAATGACATGTACAGTCTCAGAAGTAGGAAAATCATCTAAACCAAGAAAAAGGAGAATCTTATGAATAAAAACGGGAAAGAATAAATCATGAGCCGTAGAACTAGATCGATGTACCTCGTTCAAAGAATGAAGGAACAAATGAGGAAAACTGATAGGAGCATCAGTAACAAGGGCAAACAAAAAGACACATCTCTCAAGAGGGATAGTGTGGAGATAAGAGATAGGCCACAAGGAATGACACGCAATCCTAAAGAAAAGGTAATGAAGCTCAGAGAGCTCAGCAGACGTGATCCGAGGATCAGAACCCCACTGGATAGAAGATCCAGTGATGTATGACATCACGTCATCAAGAGGTGGAGACTCCTCATAAGGAAAGACGGGATGATCAACAATAGGCACCCCAAGAGCATCAGACACTACCGAAGGGGTAATGCGATACTCTACACCTCGTAACCAAACCTTAACTAAGGTGTTGGTATCATAGATGTAGATAGAGAGGTTCAAATAGAACTCTCTAATCAAGGTGGCAGGAGGAGGAGGATGCTTAAACTCGAGCAAAGATAACCAACCTCGACGCTCAAAGTTACGTCTCACCTCAGGATCTACCTCATCTAGTATGACCCTACACTCAGCCCAGATATGACGCCTAAGATTAAGGGTCTTATAAGTCAACTGGTTCGACTCACTAGGGAACCGATCACTATCGAATGAAGGTGAAGGGTCAGAAGTCCTATGGGTTCTAGTTTTCCTAGGTATGATGCTAAGAACAGAAAAGAGAGACACAGAAGAAAAGAGCAAAAACAAAAATTAAGGGCAGACTGCAAGTTAGCACAGCATAAAAATGTAGAAAAAAAATCTACATGATGCATGAACAAAATATGCAAATGATGCATGAATTAATGCAGTGATAAGTTCAAATATAATCAAAATTAACAAAATTGACTTGAGCATGAGTTTTAAATTAAAAATACCCAATTTTGAAAAACCCAATTTTCAAAACACAACAAATTGAAAAAATTGATCATCACAATAGTTAAATAACACAATATAATGATCAAATTAATCAATCTAACAAGTCAATTTCATCAATTTTAATCAAATTGAACAAAATCCCAAAATTTATCAATATTTAGCCCTAGATTTTTCAAATTTCTCACAAAGTATCAAATTAATCAAATTAAACCCTATATAGTGCTTATATATAGTGTCCCCACAAAAACTCATGATTCATTTGAAAAAGAAAGAGCCAAAATCAAACTCAAAAATACCAAAAACCCAAATGGCAAAAATAACCCAAAAATGCATGAATTAATGTATGAAACATGAAAATAAAATCAAAAGAGAGGGCAACAATGTCTTACCGGCCTTGGGAGAGAGAGATTATGCAAAAAGATCGGAGGAAAATGACAAAAATCACCAAAAATAGGCTTGACCGGTTGGTAGGGAGAAAAAGTGTTTTAAAAAGATTTCAAAAAGGTGAAGAACACGTGAGAAAAGATCCTTTTTAAAAACACTCAGCCCGATTTTCGATCAATCGAAAAACAGATTCGATCGGTCGAAAATCCTTCGATTGATCCAATACCAATCGAGAAACGATCGAAATACACAGAGACTTTACTGAGATTTTTAAAACAATTTCGATCGATCGAAAAACAGACTCGATCGATCGAAATTATGGAAAAATTGATTTTTCAAAACACAAACAATTTCAGTGCTGAAAATTTTCAAAACATTAGATTTTATGAATAGAATGCATGAGTATGAGATGAAATGTTTTCCAAAAACCCATGTTTCTAATCCAGATCTCTCAAAGCAAGATTTTCCCTTAATATCCCTCAACCATTTAAACAAGCAAACATGTTCCGCATCAATTTCCAGAACTATTCAGCCTTGGTTGGTCAGACCAAAAACACACACAGTAACATGTACACAGTTTAGCAAAGAATAACTTGTGTAGTGTGTGCAACTAGCATAAGCTTGAGAAACATGTGAGGTGACATGCACATAATAATCAATCACAATTTTCACAAAATCCATCACATGAATTTGAAAGAGACTATTACTTAAAGAGTTACATCATATAACTCTCACATCTCCTAGAATAAAAGCTTGCAATCATGTAAGTTTCTTGATATGCCTCAAAATTAATATTCAAATTAATTGATTAGAAACTTAATAATATAGCCGGGATAATGTACACACCATTTTTATGAATTATGTGAAATTATTATAGCCCAATAATGTACACACCAATTTTAGTTAAAGGCTACACCTTATGTTCTTTTTGTGCATGTGCTACACTTTCTCGAGCACAAAATCTTACGATATGCACTAAGGTGTTCATGATTGGCTAGTAAACAGTGGTGAGATGGTTATTTATGCCTTTCTCAATAAGACCAAGTCCGACAATCAAAGACATAAGACTTCAAGATCAAGATCATGTGATCAACAAATATAGCATCTTCCCACACAACATGCACAACAAAACTTCAGCTAGTAAAGTGCAATAGAAATAAGTGCATCAAAGCTAAATAAGGTACATTCACATGTTATGCAAAATTTGATTGACCAACCTTGTCTTCAAGTTCAAGGAAAAAAAATTGCAAAAACACAATTTGCAAAAAATTTTTTTTTTTTTATATAAATAAAAGAAACAAACATCCTAGAATGAAATGCATGAATGTTATGCAATGCAAATCCTAGAAACAAAGGTCACAAAAGATAGAGCAATGAAGCACAAGGACCATGAAGTCAAGAATGACTAGGGACAAAGAATCACACCAATAACTTGACGAAGAGTCTCAAATTTTCCTCTATCAAGTGGTTTGGTGAAAATATCAGCATTCTAACGTTCAAGTGGAATATACTCAAGAGCAACAATTTTTCGTTCAACAAGATCCCTAATGAAATGATATCTAATCTCAATGTGTTTGGTCTTAGAGTGTTGAACAGGATTCTTAGAGATATCTATAGCACTAGAGTTATCGCAATAAACAATCATGGTGTCCTGTGATATTCCATAATCACTCAAGAGTTTTTTCATCCAAAGAAGCTGAGAACAACAACTTCCAGCAGCAATATATTCTACCTCAGCAGTAGATAAAGAAACATAATTTTGCTTCTTACTCATCCAAACAACAAGATTAGTACCAACATAAAAACAACCACCAGTTGTACTTTTTCTATCATCAGCATTACCAGCCCAATCAGAATCAGAAAAACTAGCAAGAGAAAGATTTGACTCTTTGCTGTAAAACAGACCATAATCACAAGTTCCAGCAACATATTTTATAATCCTTTTAACAGCATTTAAGTGAGACACTTTAGGATTAGATTGAAATCTAGAACAAACACCCACACTAAACGCAATATCAGGACGGCTAGCAGTTAAGTACAAAAGACAACCAATTATACTTCTGTATAGGGTAACATCAACAGACTCACCTGATGGATCGTTTGTTAGTTTTGCATTAGCAGCCATTGGTGTCCTAGCATGTGCAGCCTTGTCAAGACCAAATCTCTTGACCAAATTTCGTGCATACTTAGCTTGGTTGATGTAAATTCCAGCATCCGTTTGCTTTACCTGCAATCCCAAGAAATAAGTTAGTTCACCAACCATACTCATCTCAAACATGGCCTTCATTTTATCTGCAAAGATTGAGTAAGAGAATCATTAGTAGCACCAAAAACAATATCATCAACATAAATTTGAGCAACTACAAAATGATTCTTATCCTTTCGTATGAACAGAGTGGTGTTAGCAAAACCTCTCTTAAAGCCATGGTCTGTGAGATATGCAGTGAGTCTATCATACCAAGCCCGTAGAGCTTGTTTCAATCCATAGAGAGCTCTCTGCAACTTGTAGACATCATTCGGCCTGTGCGGATCAACAAAACTTTTCGGTTGTTCAACATATACTTCTTCTTGTAACATGCCATTTAAGAAAGCACTCTTGACATCCATTTGATACAACTTGAAGTTCATATGACTTGCTATAGCCAAAAGAATTCGAATGGATTCCAATCTTGCTACAGGTGCAAAGGTCTCATCAAAATCAATCCCTTCTACTTGTGTGTATCCTTGAGCAACAAGTCTAGATTTATTTCTGATAACAGTTCTATGTTCATCTGACTTGTTCTTGAAGATCCACTTAGTTCCAATAACATTGACTCCCTTTGGTCTAGGAACTAATTCCCACACATCATTTCGAACAAACTGATGAAGTTCTTCGTGCATAGAATTCACCTAATCAGCATCTTGTAGAGCTTCATCCACCTTTTTCAGTTCGAATTGGGATAGATAGCATGAGTGAGTAATCACATTTAATGCTTTGGATCTCAATCTCATGTTATCATTCAAACTCCCCAATATATTAGTAGCAGGATGATTCAACTTGACTCTTGAAGATGGACCTTTGACCAATGAAGTAGAGGTACCTTTCTGATCTGATGGACTCTGAGACTCTCTTTGTTCTTGTTGAGCTCCATGAACTGGTGTTGAAGGTTCTGAACTTGATGGCACAGTTGCTGTATCATTCAATACCATCAACTCTTCCTCTGTATACTTTCCCACATAGTTTTCAGGTAGAGAATCATCAACTTCCATAATCTTTTCTTGAACCTGAGGTGTATTTTCTAAATGACCTTCTGAGTTTAATTCTTCATTGATCACTACATTTGAAGATTCCATGACTGTTTTAGTTCTCAGATTGTATACTATGTATGCTCTACTGGTGGAAGAGTATCCCAGAAAATAACCCTTGTCACTCTTAGCATCAAACTTTTTCAAGTTCTCTCTATCACGCAGAATGTAACAGTCACTGCCAAATATTCTGAAGTATTTGACTACAGGCTTCTTTCCTCTCCAGAGTTCATAAGGAGTTTGCTTGGAATTAGGTCTAAAATATACCCGATTGAGAGTGTGACATGCAGTATTAACAGCTTCTCCCCAAAAAGATTTAGGCATCTTTTTATTATGAAGCATGACACGAGCCATTTCTTGTACAACTCTATTTTTCCTTTCCACTATTCCATTTTGTTGTGGTGTTTTGGGTGAAGAGAATTCCTGATGTGTGCCTTGATTATTGCAAAACGTAGCCAGTTTTGTGTTCTCAAACTCTTTTCCATGATCACTTCTTATTCTGGCTATCACAGTTCCTTTTTCTACTTGCAATTTCTTGCACAGATGAATCATTTTTTCAGGAGCCTCAGCTTTATCTTTCAAAAGTACAACCCATGTGAATCTGGTAAAGTCATTTACAATAACTAGAATATACTTCTTTCCACCTAAACTCTGAACTCTAGCAGGACCCATGAGATCAATGTGCAGCAACTCCAAAGGTCTTGTAGTTTGAACATCAGCTACAGACGGATGTTTGGACTTCACTTGTTTACTCATCTGACATGGTCCACAGATGCATTTTTCAATCTTCTCAAACTTGGGCAAACCAATTACTGCATCACATTTTGAAATCTTCTCTAATTGCTTGAGACTAGTATGTCCCAACCTTTGATGCCATAAGTCAACTTGATTGATCTTAGCACCGAAGCATTTGTTGCTTATACTTGGGGTGATACCGTAACAGTTATCAGCTGTCCTCACACCAACACACATACAATCACCTCCTTCATCAAGTATTTCACATTCTTGTTTAGTGAAGAACACATTCAGTCCATTGTCACAAATCTGACTTATGCTGAGTAAGTTAGCCTTCAATTCATCAACATACCAAACATCTTCAAAGACTGGTAGTCCTAGAATATCCACAGTACCAATGCCTTTGATCATAAATTTGCTTCCATCTCCAAAGGTAAATGTTCCAATCTTTCCTTCGAAGAGTGTCTTGAACAAGGCTTTATTTCCTGTCATGTGCTTGGAACAACCACTATCCAAATACCAAAGACAAGAATCACGTGCCTTTAAGGCGGTTAAAGCAGTATAGCACATGTAATTATTATCATAAGTGATTATAGCAAGACACTCAAGAAAATTTTTAACAAAAATGGTAAAGGACAAGCACACCAAGTAGACAATGTGGAAAACTAAAGAGAAGATTTTAGAGAAATCCATAACAACAGGGGTCAAGGATTAGCTTAAAGATCAAATGATCAAAAATAAAAGCTACCCGCTCTGATACCACTTGTAAGTTCATTTAGACCCCTTAAACCCAACAGATTAACCTAGAGAATTAGCCAAGTGATTAACTTAGGTAATTTAAACAAAACTAAGTTAACACAAATATATCAAAAACAATAAAGCAGCGAAAAATAAAGAATACAAAGATCTGATGACCCAAGAAAACCAAACTGGTAAAAAACCTGGGGAGGATTTAACCTAACTATCCTCAAGGTAAAACCGAATTAACTATGAAAGAATTGAAGTTTACACAATAAGACTTAGACCACTAACATCCTATTGCTACCCAGTGTAGGAAACTTACTACCACGACCACGTGACAGCTCTGAGATCCACGGACTCCTTCTTTCCTTGAATTCTTCAGCAATCCACAAGCGCACCTGCTTGTATATCTTTAAGTTCTCTTGATTCAGAAACTGTATGATTTACCAACCTCTTGACATGAATTTAGGGTTTGGAAACCCTAAGTGTATGTGAAGGTAAACACCTCTAGATCTCACAATGAGATTCACAAACACAGCATTCAGAACTAAAAAAACGTGGCTAGGGTTTTCCCTTATATACTTAGGGCAAACATAAAACCCTATACATTAAATGGGCTTGGGCTGAGTTGGGAATTTTCTGTAGAAAAATGTTTTGCTCAATTTTCGATCGGTCGAGTCTAATTCTCGATCGATCGAGTCAGGCAGAAAGTGAACAGTGAATTCTACAGTCAACTCGATTCCAACTTTACATAAAAAGCCATACTTTGAGCAAGTCTAATACACAACTTAAAGAATATTTTGATCATGGTTTGCCAACATTACAAATTGAAATTCTAATACATTATTTCCTAATTCTTAGAACCTAACAGATTGGGCAAATTTTGAGTCCTTAAAATTTGCCCAATCTGTTAAATTTTGAGTGATACAGCACATGCCCAATCACCTCCTTAAATTTTGACTCCTTAAAGTTGGAATCGAGTTGACTGTAGAATTCACTGTTCACTTTTTGTTTTTCGATCGATCGAAATTGTTTTTAAAATCTCAGTAAAGTCTTTGTGTGTTTCGATCGGTTCTCGATTGGTATTGGATCAATCGAAGGATTTTCGATCGATCGAATTTGTTTTTCGATCGATCGAAAATCGGGCTGAGTGTTTTTTAAAAAAGGATATTTTCTCACGTGTTCTTCACCTTTTTGAAATCTTTTCAAAACACTTTTTCTCCCTACCAATCGGTCAAGCCTATTTTTGGTGATTTTTGTCGTTTTCCTCCGATCTTTTTGCATAATCTCTCTCTCCCAAGGCCGGTAAGACATTTTTGCCCTCTCTTTTGATTTTATTTTCATGTTTCATGCATTAATTCATGCATTTTTGGGTTATTTTTGCCATTTCGGTTTTTGGTATTTTTGAGTTTGATTTTGGCTCTTTCTTTTTCAAATGAATCATGGGTTTTTGTGGGGACACTATATACAAGCACTATATATGGTTTAATTTGATTAATTTGATGCTTTGTGAGAAATTTGAAAATTTAGGGCTAAATATTGATAAATTTGGGGATTTTGTTCAATTAAATTAAAATTGATGAAATTGACTTGTTAGATTGATTAATTTGATCATTATATTGTGTTATATAACTATTGTTATGATCAATTTTTTCAATTTGTTGTGTTTTGAAAATTAGGTTTTTCAAAATTGGGTATTTTTAATTTAAAACTCATGCTCAAGTCAATTTTGTTAATTTTGATTATATTTTAACTTGTCACTGCATTAGTTCATGCATCATTTGCATATTTTGTTCATGCATCATGTAGATTTTTTTTATATTTTTATGCTGTGCTAACTTGCAGTCTGCCCTTAGTTTTTGTTTTTGCTCTTTTCTTCTGTGTCTCTCTTTTCTGTTCTTAGCATCATGCCTAGGAAAACTAGAGCCCATAGGACTTCTGACCCTTCACCTTCATTTGATAGTGATCGGTTCCCTAGTGAGTCGAACCAGGTGACCTATGAGACCCTTAATCTTAGGCGTCATATCTGGGCTGAGCGTAGGGTCATACTAGATGAGGTAGATCCTGAGGTGAGACGTAACTTTGAGCGTCGGGGTTGGTTATTTTTGCTCGAGTTTGAGCATCCTCCTCCTCCTGCCACCTTGATTAGAGAGTTTTATTCGAACATCTCTATCCACATCTATAATACCAACACCTTAGTTAAGGTTTGGTTACGAGGTGTAGAGTATCGCATTACCCCTTTGGTAGTGTCTGATGCTCTTGGGGTGCCTATTATTGATCATCCCGTCTTTCCTTATGAGGAGTCTCCACCTCTTGATGACGTGATGTCATACATCACTGGATCTTCTATCCAGTGGGGTTCTGATCCTCGGATCACGTCTGCTGAGCTCTCTGAGCTTCATTACCTTTTCTTTGGGATTGCTTGTCATTCCTTGTGGCCTATCTCTCATCTCCACACCATCCCTCTTGAGAGGTGTGTCTTTTTGTATGCCCTTGTGACTGATGCTCCTATCAGTTTTCCTCATTTGTTCCTTCGTTCTTTGAACGAGGTACATCGATCTAGTTCTACGGCTCATGCTTTATTCTTTCCCATTTTTATTCATAGGATTCTCATTTTTCTTGGTTTAGGTGATTTTCCTGCTTCTGAACCTGTACATGTCATTGCTCTTGTAGGTGCTACCTTTTTGAGGTAAAGGGCTGCTCAACTTCGAGCTAGCTCTAAGCGTCCTAGGGTAGAGCCTTCCGGTGTCACTCCACCCCCTTCTTCTTCTACAGATGCTTCCGCAGCTGAGACGTCTGTTGATCCTGCTGCTGCTGCTACTGCTGGTGATGTTCCTCCACCTTTTGATGATGTTTCTGACCTTCGTCGGACTCTAGACACTGTCATGACCGTTCAGGCAGCTCATGGTCAGCTACTGGTGGACATCCTTGATGAGCTTCGTGCTTTGCGAGCAGATTTGGGGAGTTCTCGTCATTCTCCTCCACCTCATTTTGCTGATGAGTGAGTGCTCTTTGGCAATTCGTCACAAAAAGGGGGAGTATATCTTGGAGAGTTTTGTAGATGAGATTTTTGTTTTAGGGGGAGTTTTTGTACTTTGTTGTGATACTGTTTGAGCTTGTGGAGTTATTAGATTGTATCTAGGCGCTTCACCTTGTATTTAATTTTTTTTTTTTGGCTCTTGATAGGAGATATTTTTGTTGAGATACATTTTGTTGTATATGTTTCTTGTTTCACTATGCTACGTTGCTTATTGATTTATATTTATGATGTTATTCATGATATATCTCTTTATTTTGTGTCATGTGAAATCAAGAAGTTATTTTATATTCCTTGTATTTTCCACACATGCGTTTATGTGTTTGTTAAGTGTTATAGGAATATACAGGTTGATTCAGTCGTGCTGCTGTCTACTTTGCAACTGTTAGATAGTAGTTAGGTTGAATTATTTAAGTGGCTTTTTATTTTGTACTGGGCTGTTTCATTTTGTAAACTTTGAGTTTTTTGTTAAGTCTGTGTTTTGTCACGGATTGCTAAAGGGGGAGTTTGTTAGGTTCTAAGAATTAGGAACTAATGTATTAGAATTTCAATTTGTAATGTTGGCAAACCATGATCAAAACATTCTTTAAGTTGTGTATTAGACTTGCTCAAAGTATGACTTTTTATGTAAAGTTGGAATCGAGTTGACTGCAAAATTCACTGTTCACTTTCTGCCTGACTCGATCGATTGAGAATTAGACTCGACTGATCGAAAATCGAGCAGAACGTTTTTCTGCAGAAAATTCCCAACTCAGCCCAAGCCCATTTAATGTATAGGGTTTTATGTTTGCCCTAAGTAAATAGGGGAAAACCTTAGCCACGTTTTTTGAGTTCTGAATGCTGTGTTTGTGAATCTCATTATGAGATCTAGAGGTGTTTACCTTCACATACACTTAGGGTTTCCAAACTCTAGATTCATGTCAAGAGGTTGGTAAATCATACAGTTGCTGAATCAAGAGAACTTAAAGATATACAAGCAGGTGCGCTTGTGGATTGCTGAAGAATTCAAGGAAAGAAGGAGTCCGTGGATCTCGGAGTTGTCACATGGTCGTGGTAGTAAGTTTCTTACAGGCAGGTAGCAATAGGATGTTAGTGGTGTAAGTCGCTATTGTGTAAACTTCAATTCTTTTTAGTGAATTTGCTATTTTACCTTGAGGATAGCTAGGTTAAATTCTCCCCAGGTTTTTTACCGGTTTGGTTTTTCTAGGTCATCATATCTTTGTATTCTTTATTTTCCGCTGCTTTATTGTTTATGATTATTTGTGTTTAACCTAGATCTGAATAATAAACCTAAGTATTCACTTGGTTAATTAATTAAGTTAAACAATCTAGTTTACAGGGGTCTAAACGAACTTATAGAAACTTTGACAGCTTATGATTGACGGAAAAATTTTGTTTGTCTTATGACAATTAATTACAACCAAATTAGAAAAGTCTCATCGCTTCAAAGGCAATGTAAACTAAGTAATGACCTATATAAACTTTGACAGCTTATGATTGACGGAAAAAATACACAACCAAATAAGAAAAGCCTCATCAATTCAAAGGCAATGTAAAGACCAAAATCATGCAACATTGTCCCAACATTCTATAATTATTTTCCTCAAAACTCTTTCTTAACAATCATAGCATCAAACCCGAAAAAAAAAAAATGCAACAATTGAATAGACCTTTTCCGAATTTTCTTTCTCCTTCATATATTTTTGATAACCTAAAGAAAATTTAATAAATAAAGCTATATATATTTAGCACAAACAATGCATCACATAGTCATGAACTATGTGGGAATTAATGGACGTAGTCTTAGAGGACAATATTTAATTTTTTATTGAATTTGAAATTTAACAATCTGAGAAAATCTAAGAACTCAAAGACCATCAAATACAAACATCTCAAGGATAATTTAACAAATTCAACTTAGAACTTTCCCTCTTTGATGGCAGAGTAGATCTTTCCATGGCATGACTTTATTGGAGTTCATTAAGGGCATTCAAGAAAACTTGAATTGATTTGATCAACTTATTAGATCCTGTGAATATATGTTCCTGCCCCCGCGAGTGAAACCACATTAAAAAGCTACTTTGTGAGAGCAACAATGCAAAAGATATAGCAGAATGGCACATCAGATTCTAACTACTTTAAGCTTTATTGTAACGATGATGATTCTTATAACCTTGTGTACTTTTGTGCAAATTTTGAACTTTAGGGGGGTTTGGTAATTTTTGGAAACCTTAGGATCAAATTATAATTTAAAATGTTTGAATCAAATTGTAATTTGGAAAAGTTGTGGTCAAAAATGTAATTTGGAAAATTTGTGGGGTCAAAAATGGAATTTGAAAAAAAAATTTGGGGTTTAAAACTTAATTTTGAGAGGTTTTGGGGCAAGTGTAATTTTTTGAATTTACTCTCACTCTCTCTCTCTCTCTCTCTCTCTCTCTAAGACTGCAATTCTTGAAAAATTAGGACACGACATAATAAAGATACGACAATTAATTTAATTTATATATGCATGTGTGTGTATCTATATAGATATTTTACTTAGGAAGCATGGACATTTCATTTGGGATGTTTTACCTGTGTTGTAACTCTACCCGCGTATCCCAAGTATGGGCTAAATTTTCAAAAATTTATGTTGTCGTATTGTACCCGTACCTGTACCCATTCCCATAATCTTGCTTTCTAGTATTTTATACTTATGTCGGGTATAAGAAAATATTTTTGTTTATTTCAAGTTTAAAAAAAACTATTAAAATATTTAAAAACATATCTAAAACACCCAAGAAGGAAACTAGGCCATGACTCTAGCATTTCTATATTAATGGCCAAAACTCACCAGCAACATATTGAAGGGCAGGAGAAACACAACATATTGATGGAATTGTAGACAGATCCCTAGAGCCAGCTCTTGCTGTCAATTAAGCCGCATTCTTTTCTACAATAGCAACAACTTCAGGTCCAGTAGATGCATTAGCCCTCATAGACTCCAAGAGTGCTTGATGCAATTAAAAAGATAAGTTCGAAGAAGACTCAAAAATACATTTGAGTCATTAGCCTAGTGTCTATATGGGGCTTGCTAATGGCTTTTCACAAACATCTTAGTGCTCTCTTGGATGCCTTGAATGGGAAGCAAGTACCCATAGAAACCACACCACAAGAAGTGTTATCTCTCATGGGAGTTGATGCTCCATCTCATCCTCTCCTTGCCTTTTCCGATGAAGAACTTCCTCCCGAAGGATCTACTCACACTAAGCCATTGCAAATCTCCATTGAGTGCATCGGTGCCAAGGTTCCAATGGTACTTATTGATAATGGGTTTGCATTGAATGTATGCCCTCTTAGGACCGCTCTCACCATTGGCCTAGATGTGGAGACGATCATCTCCTTCCCTTTAACTGTTAGGGCATATGATAATACTTAAAAGAAAGGTTATGGGAACTTTCAAAGCTCCTTGCAAGGTTGGTCCATTGGAAATGATTGTGGAATTCCACATGATGGACATCACCCCTAACTACAACCTTCTTTTGGGAAGGGCATGACTTCATCTCGTTGAGGCTATTCCTTCTTCTTTACACCAAAAGATGAAAATCTCATGGAAGGGAGGCATTACTATGGTAATTGGTGACGGTGAAATTCTAGCTCCCGTTTGTGGACTTGAAGAAGGAGGAAGTGAGATTCAACTGAGTGGCTTTGAGTTTGTGAACATGGCTAACTATGGATTGAAGGATGAAAGGTACACTACAAATTTGCTCCCATATTGTAGCCATGAGGTGATCTCAATGATGAAGAATGTTAGGACATATGTGATTCACATGTTAGGAACATATGTCACTGTTTTATGTAATTGGTTAATTCTTTGACAAAACGCATTTTACTTGTAATTGGGTAGATCTAGGATGTGTTTAATGCTTCAAGAAAACTTATTTCAAGATCAAGTGTTAAAGCCATGCAAGTCTGTCCAAGATTCAAGTGTGAAAAGTGTTGTTTATTAAAGCTCAAAAGCTAGCTTGATAGTTAGCTATCTATTGAGACCTGTACAACTGTTGAAGCCCGTAGCTTAACAGTAGCTCGACAGATAGATTTATGAAGTTCAGTTTTTCAGGATTGTTTTCATTCAATTCGTGATTGTATGTTTAGGCTTTCTTTTCTCACAACCCTAAGCATATATAAGGATTGCTTTAAGGGCCGTCAAAGGTTGCTTGTGCGTGTGGCAAAGTTTGTTCATGCAAATTATGACCGGAGATTGAATTTATCCTAGTTCATCTCTCTCTTGAAGAAGCTGCTGTGTTTGTACACCGTAGGATTTTGTGACTAAGCAACTTCATGATCTTCATCATCTTGATGAATTGAAGAACTTTACAGTCAACATCCTTCTCTAGTTGGTGAATCAAGTAGTGTACTGAGATCCGCGCAATTGGTTAGTCACGTACTGGGAGCCGTGCATTGAAAAGAGAGATTGTTACTACAGAACAAGTCCAATTGGATATTGGGATAAAGGTTCAACTGTAGGTTGGTATTAGGTACTAGAATTCCTTTACTTATAACCGCTTGTTGTGATAATAGTGGATTTTCAAGAGTAATGACCTTAAAATCACCCGGTGGGGTTTTTGCTGTGTAGGTTTTCCCCAATCGTAAACAAATCACCCGTGTTATTTAATTTTCTCTGCATATTTAGTTATTTGGTGATTTGTTTGTGCTACCACGCATCTTACATGTTACTTTAATTAATTAATAAACTTGGTTAATTAATCAATTAATTCATCACAAGGAGTCAATATGTTTTTGGTCTATCAAGTGGTATCAGAGCAGGCACACTCTGATTAGGGTTAATCTTTACTGTGTGATCCATTGACCCCTGTTTGTCATGGATAGAGGATAGTCTCTTATTATACCTCCTTTATTTGATGTCATTAACTATGCATACTGGAAAGTACGCATGAGAGCTTTCTTGCAGTCTTTAGATGAGAAAGTGTGGCAAGCTGTGGAGATAGGTTGGACCAAGCCTATAGAAGCACTGACTGATTGGAATGATGCTAAGATCAAGGCGGCAAACTTCAACAGCAAAGCATTGAATGCGTTGTTTAGTGCAGTCACCAATAAGGAGTTCAAGAAGATATCCTATACTAAAATTGCTAAGAAAGCATGGACTATCCTCCAAACAACCTATGAGGGAACCAAGGCTGTCAAGGATTCGAAACTATAAAGGCTCACTACAAGCTTCAAAGAGATCAAGATGAAAGAGGATGAGTCATTTGATGAGTTCTATGCCAAGCTCAAGGATATAGTGAACTTAGTTTTTAATCTTGGGGAGACCATTCTTGAACCCAAGATTGTGAGAAAGGTGCTCAAATCCCTACCCGAGAGATTCCATGCCAAGATTACTGCCATTAAGGAATCAAAGGACATTGACAAAATTCCTTTGACGAAGTTGGTTGGAAATTTGCAGACCTATGAGTTGGGTTTGATAAGGATTGGGAAGTCAAGCAAGAGTAAGAGTATGGCATTAAAGGTCAAGAGCAGTGATACTGATGAGTCTTCTGATGATGAAGATTCTAAGATGAAGTCCTACGTCACCCGGCAATTCAAGAAGTTCATAAAGAATGCCAATGCAAAGAACTTCGACAAGGACCATAGACAGTCAAGTTCTTCTCAGTCTAAGGGCCAAGGCAAAGGGAAAAAGGATGCTAGGGATGACGGTCAGTACACTGTTCCCTTATGACCAAAATGCTTTGGGTGTCAAGGTTTTGATTATATGAAACAAGAGTGCCCTACATATCTCAAAACCATTGAAAAGAGCAAGACACTTACTGCTACATCAAGTGACACTAAGCTTGAGGATGACGTAATCTTGAATGCCTTCACTGCCATTGTCAATCCTATTGAGGGAATTGTTGAAGATGTGGATAAAGAAGAGGAATTGGTGGAGTCCAAGTTTGAAAAGACGGATGAACAAGATGACATCCACATTGCCTATGCAAAGTTATACAGGGTCTCCAAAAAGCATGAGAAGTTGTATAGGCTGGTCACTAAGAAGCTCAGTGATGTAGAGCTCGAACATGAAGAACTCTCCACAAAGTTTGATGAAGCTAATCAAACTATTGGAGCACTTAGGTTTGAGAACAATTTCTTGGCTGAGAAGACCAAAAAGCTTGAAGTGGAGCTATTTTAAGTCAGAGCTCAGTTGGAGAGAACTTGAGAGAGCTCAGTTGGAGAGGACTTCAAGTGCAAAGCTTAATAAGATGCCCAGCCTACAGAAATCTGCTTCCGACATAATTGGTTTAGGGTATGATTTCTCTCTTTCTAATATTGCCTCTTCTAGTACTACTATTTTTGTTTCTCTTGCTAATAATGTTGAAACTGAGAACAATGATGTTAAAAATGACTTAACTAGTGAGAACATAAACAAGAGTAAGTCTATCTTAGGAGCACCCCCTAAACTTACTAAGAATGAGACTAAAAACCCTAGGGCTAAGAAGACTAGCTTTCAAAAGCCTAAACAGAAGAAGCAACATCTCTGTCATCACTGTGGAGCAGTCGGTCATACTTGACCTAATTCCTATAAGTGGTTAGCCATTCAATAGAGCAACGGCATGATTGCATCGAGAAACCAGAAT
Organism: Lithocarpus polystachyus; assembly: GCA_033629205.1. Taxonomy (NCBI): domain Eukaryota; kingdom Viridiplantae; phylum Streptophyta; class Magnoliopsida; order Fagales; family Fagaceae; genus Lithocarpus; species Lithocarpus polystachyus. Next base: position 50,920,493 of record CM066165.1, on the reverse strand, counting down.
CGGTTTCCATCCTCTTTTGCTCCCCTTGGAGATCTTCTCAAAGCCTTCATATTCCTTTCGAACTTGAATGGTTTCAATTCTTCTCCCTCGCTACCTGTTCAACAGTTCACTTAAAGGAAAGGTTCTTCTAAGGTGTGGAAGAAAAATGCTTGAAGTGATTGAGTCACTTCTCTCTCTCTCTCTCTCTCTCTCTCTCTCTCTCTCTCTCTCTCTCTCTATTTTTGATTGCATTACCTGTGTGTTTTGCTTTTGTGTTGTTGAGTCAGTCTAGTTTTTTGCATTGCTTTGTTCTGTTTAACATGTTTTTGTTTGGTCATTTTTTAGTTTTGCTTTGTTTTGTTTTTCATATAAAAAAAATTGAAAAAAATTAGAAAAATACAAAAACAGTGTGTGTTTGTTTACATTGGTACTTGTGTACTTTGGATGTCCATTGAAATAAAGTTTTCTAAACTTTGTATCTTTTGTAGCTTAGATGAGCATCTCTATGCATAAATAAGCAAGTGAGCTTGTGTTTTTGATGAGTAAGGTTAAGTAATCTCTTGTACTTAACACTCATATCACTCTTTTTGATAGGAAGGACTAGAAAATCTTAAGAGAAATGCATAAATAACCATCTCACCCCTGTTGCCCGCCAATCATCATAAAATGACATTTGTATGCTTCGACATAGCAAAAGTGCAATGTCAAAAGCTTAACATAATTGAGTAATTCTTTTCTATCTCGTATATGCCCATGCATGGTTTGCTTAATAAAAGAAAATATGCAAAGAAATAAAAGCAAAAAGATCAAAATATTTTATATATGATTGCAAGCGCGTATTCTAGGAGATGTGTGAGTTATAGGATGTACATCAAAGGTGATAGTACCCATCAAACAGTTATGATTATGTGTGAGTTAAAATGATTTTCTCATATCTCAAATCGTCATAACATGTATACACTTATGCAATTTTGCGATGTTTTTCACACACAACACACAATATTCTTTGCTACTCTTGATACATGTGCAGGTACAATGTGATTTAGCCATCACCAAGTTTACATGTGTTAATGTATGCTTACTAAACTGTCTTGACTTATTTTTGAAATATAAAATTGGTTAGACTTGTTCAGTGTTTGTGTGTGTTTTGGGATCTATGTGCTTAAATTTTTGGTTGAGAGATAATTTTGAGAGTACAAAATGTTGTTTGGATCATTGGTTGAGTTGCATGCTTGATTGCATTCATATCTGTGTTTTTCTCTTCTTGAAAAACTATTTTTAAGCAATCTTGATAGCTCCTCGACACCTCTCGATACCTAGTCTATCTATCGAGCTCTTTAGTTGTTTTTTATCGCAATCTCGATACCTCTTGTTAGCTAGGTAGATCGATCAAGAAAGTTTCTGTCCTTTCGATAGCTCCTCGATACCTCCTCAATCCATTGAGCTTGTTTTGTTGTGGACACCTCTTGACACCTCTTGATAGCTGCATCTGTCGAAACTTTTAAAGCTCGACACCTCTATTTGTCGAGAATTACCGAACTTCTATATAAGGGTTCAAATGCGATTATGACTTCATTTCTTCAATCTCTCTCGATCTGTCCATGCCTGTTCATCTCCCAAACATTCTCTTCTCTCTCTAAACCTTTTCGTCAAGGATTTTTTGGCCTTATTCAAGTTCTTTCTCACTTGGTAAGTGTCTAAATCTCTTATTTTCATGCATTTCATGCTTTGTTACCTAAGTTTTTGGGATTTCTGCAAAATTTAGGGTTTTTCAAAACCAAAGAGGTTTTTGTGAAATTTTTGGGATGGGTTTTGAAGATTTGGTCTTAAAAACTTCATGAATTGCATCTCATAAGCATTATAATAGTATTGTCATGCATTTAGATGTGTGCAATTGATTGTGTGCTAGTAGGATTGGATTGGGCTAAGCTCATGATGAAATTATTTTTGCACGTTACATGCTTATGCATTTTTATGCATACATCCTTTACATTCAATATATTTTTGTATATTTGAACTGTTTTAGGAATTTTCTGAGTGTTTCTTTCTTCCCCCCCCCCCCCCTCACTTTCTAGTTTACGTTAGTGCGTCATGGCACCAAAACATAAGTCTGTTCCATCCCAGAACCCTTTTCGTTCAGAGGTATCTTCGTCTCCTGATCCTACTTCTTCTGTTTGGTTCCGTGATGAGAATGCCCGAAAGGACTTCTCGGAGAACTTTTCTCGATGAGGTATTCATTCGGAACACCGAGTCATTTTGTTGGACTTCTCCGACATTGATCTACCCACTGTCATTCACAGTCAGGGTTGGGAGTCACTGTGTGATGTCCTGGTCACCTATCCATCCGTGCTGATTCAGGAGTTTTACTCCAACATGCATGGACTTGATTATTCAGTATCTCTTTTTCATATTCACGTTCAAGGTACGCGCATAGTAGTCACACTGGAGTTGGTATCCGATGTGTTCCGTGTCCCGAGGGTAGAGCATCTTAACTACCCCGGTTGTGAGCGTCTGAGGACTGTGTCCAAAGACGAGATGATTTCTACTTTTTGCGAGCGCCCTTCTGATTGGGGTGATTGTCAGTAGATTCATGAACATGGTTATGACTTTTGTTTTACATCCTCTTTCTCATTATAACTCTATTACAGAGCCCCGTGCTCGGTTTTTGCTTTCTTTGTTAGAGCATCTCACTATAGATTTTCCCTCTCATTTCATTCTTTCTATCATAGATGTCTATAGGGATACGACGACTCGTAATAAGCTCATCTTTCCTTCTACTATCACGAGGATTTTACCCCATTTTTTTGTTCCCTTTCCTGCTTCCGACCACTTCTCCGTTATGTGTGCCATTGACGCCGCTACCGTTAAACAAAATGAGGCACAGTTTCGTTTGAGGTGGTTCGAGTCAGCAGCTCCTCCCACTTCTTCAGCTCCATCCACCTCCGCTCCTTCTTCTTCAGCGGGTGGTGTGATTTTGGATGCTATCATGGCGCAGCCAGCTTCAGCGCATGGATGCTTGCCTTGATGCGCTCACTGATGAGTTGTGTTAGGTGAACACCCATGTCGGCCGTTTTTCTAGACGGCAGGCTTGCCTTGGTGGCTTTGAGTCTCACTCTCCTCCTTCCGAGGCACCCGAGGCATCCGAGGACGACGACTCTAATGACGATGTTGATGATGGAGATGGAGATGCTAGCTTTTCCAGCTCTAATGAGATGTCTACTTGACACTCTTACCCTTTGTCACTCGTGACAAAAAGGGGGAGTAGTTTTGGTTATGAGAGTAGTCATACTTAAGGGGAGAGTTAGCATAGGAGATTTTTGTTTGGGGGAATGTGTACATTGAGGGATGTAGTGAGGACTTGATATATATTTTTCTTTTCTTTCTATTTCAGATACATCATATCTTGTATATTGGTCTTGTGACCATTTAGACATACATTGTACTTATATTTATATATTGATGTATGTTTTCACCTACCCTTACATTTGTTGTTTCTTTTCTATCTTTATGCACATGCTTCTTATATCTTGTATGTAATCTATTATTTCTGTTTCACACTAAGATGTCTTTATGAGTTTTGTTTAAAGTGTTTTAGAAATACAAGTTGTCAAAGTCTACTTGCCATAAACTCTCTTCTTGCGAAGTTTTTCAAGAGTTTGTGTTAAGATAGATTTTATTGTATTCAACAAGTGAATATGGGTTGAGTGATTTATGACTTCTCTCATATCTCATTTGTTAGTTGTGGTTTTGTCACGGATTGCCAAAGGGGGAGATTGTTAGGACAAATGTGATTCACATGTTAGGAAAATATGTCACTGTTTTATGTAATTGACTAATCCTTTGACAAAACGCACTTTACTTGTAATTGGGTAGATCTAGGATGTGTTTAATGCTTGAAGAAACCTTGTTTCAAGATCAAGTGTTAATGACATGCAAGTATGTCCAAGATTCAAGTGTGAAAAGTGCTGTTCATTAAAGCTTGACAGCTAGCTCGACAACTAGCTATTTATCGAGACCTGTAAAGCTGTTTAAGCCCATAGCTCAATAGCAGCTCAACAGATAGGGTATCTGTCAAGATTTATGAAGTTCAGTTTTTCAGGATTGCTTTCATTCAATCTGTGATTGTATGTTTGGGATTTCTTTTCTCATAACCCTAAACATATATAAGGCTTGTTTTAAGGGCCGTCAAAGGTTGCTCGTGCGTGTGTCAAAGTTTGTTCATGCAAATTATGACCGGAGACTGAATTTGCCCTAGTTCATCTCTCTCTTGAAGAAGCTACTGTGTTTGTACACCGTAGGGTTTTGTGACCAAGCAACTTCATGATCTTCATCGTCTAGATGAACCAACATCCTTTCTAGTTGGTGAATCAAGTCCTGTACTAGGATCTGCGCAATTGGTTAGTCATGTACTGGGACCCGTGCATTGAAAGGAGAGATTGTCACTACAGAACAAGTCTAATTGGGTATTGGGGTAGGGGTTCAACTGTAGGTTGGTATAAGGTATTGAGATTCCTTTACTTGTAACCGCTTGTTGTAATAATAGTGGATTCTCGGAAGTGGTGACCTTAAAATCACCTTATGGGGTTTTTGCCGTGTAGGTTTTCCCTATTCGTAAACAAATCACCCTTGTTATTTAATTTCTGCTGCATATTTAGTTATTTGGTGATTTGTTTGTGCTACCATGCATCTTGCATGTTAATTTGATTAATAAATAAACTTGGCTAATTAATCAATTAATTCATCACAAGAAGTCAATACGTTTTTGGCCTATCAAAGAACATGGGGTATATGCCTGGTATGGGTCTTGGAAGAGAAGGCAAAGGGGTGGCTAAGTTCCCCAATTTCAAGACTTAACTAGCCAAGGAAGGTTTGGGATTCTTTGAAGGATGCAATGGAATCAAAAAGAACCTTGGTACCCTTAATAGAATTTTTGTGAAAGAAGGCCCTTTTTGCGACTTTCCCGAACTTTGGCTAGGTAAGGATGAAAAGGTGTATCCGGGTTGGGAGATATTCTTCAACGAGAAGCTTAGGGCCTATTTGGTTTGAAGCATAACTCAAGCTCAGTTCTCATAACTTAATTCTCATAATTCAAAACTCTATTTCATATCTCATATTCTATTCTCTATTTTTTTTTTTTTTTTATCTTAACTCATTACCAATTTGTTTGGCTAAAAAAGTTGGCTTCAGTTTTCTTAACTTTAACCCAAAATGATGGAGCCCATACATTTGCTTGGGTTAGAACGGTCTTCCCTTACCCGCGAACATTCTTTCTCCAATTGGGAGTTGAGACAACCCTCTAGGAACTAAAAATGCCAAACCCAGAGGCCAGCAGCCAACTTAAAGTTTCCCCACCTTCTACCACCGCCGGCAACCTACAAATCCACCAATCAAAACCCTCAAAAACCTAACTTCCCACTGTTGTTTTCCATCCACCACCTCACAAATCACAAAAAAATCAAACCCATCCACCATAGTAGATCCATTCAGACTACCAACACCTTTAACACCACAACAAATTCTCCCGTAAAACCCACAAACTCTAAATAAAGAAAGAAAGAAAACCCATAAATGCATATCACAACCCAAATTGGAGTGCTAAAAAAGAAAGAAAGAAAGAAAAAGTTGAGAAAAGAAAGAGAAAAAGAAAAGAAGAAAGAGAGTGTTGGCACCTGATTTTTCATGTGGACTTGACATTGAGTTAGGTCCCACATGTTTGCTAAAATTTACAAGAATGCCACATAAGTCATAACTCATGATTCAAAAACAACAAAAACTTGTTTTCAATTTTCATCACCCAAACTCAGTCTTTTGAGTGATGAAAATTGAGTTATGGGAATAAAACCAAACAAGCTTAATTGTAGTAGGGTCCATGAATTTTGAGAATTGAGTGATGGAAATTGAGTTTTGAGTGATGATTTTGCCTAAACCAAACCCCCCCTTACTATCAAGAAAGAACCTATTGTGGTAATTAAGGAAGTTCAAGAGGAAGTCGACTAGATGGACTACATGGATGCTGAAGTAATGAAGACCATGCTGAAGATGGAGGGGGACGTGTTTGCCATCACCAATGAAGAGCCAAGAGATCCTTCTACCTCCATCGTGCCTATTGAGGGGCACCTCAATAATTGGACTTGGGTTAGGTTCTCTAAGAATGTAAGAAAGAAATTTGGTAATGCAATTCGTAATGTACTTCTCAATATTTTCAATAAGATGAATTTTGATTTGGCTTATTTTGATATTTCCTATATTATTGAAATTCTACACTTAAATGATTCTAATGAATTTGAAAATGAAGTTAATGAACAATTGGAAAAGAAAATTGAACCTATGGAACTAACTTTTGAAACTCTTAATTTGGGCAATGATGAGAATCCACGCTTAATTAGAATTGGCTCAACCCTAAATGAAAAAGAAAGAAAAGATCTCAAAGAGCTTCTCATAGAGTTTCAAGAAGTGTTTGCATGGTCCTATAAAGATATGCCCGGCACCTGAGATAGCTCAACATCACATTGATACTCATGCTCACATGGTACCCATTAAGCAAAAATTGAAGCGCATGAGAACTGAATGACTTCTAAAGATCAAGGAAGAGGTCACTAAGCAATTGAGAGTAGGGTTCATCAAACCCGTGTACCAAGCTAAATGGATAGCCAACGTTGTGCCTGTACCAAAGAAGGATGGAAAGTAAGGATGTGTGTGGAATTTAGGGATTTGAATAAAGTTTGCCATAAGGATGATTTCCTTTTCCCTCACATAGATGTCCTAGTAGATAACACAACTGGTAGTGCCTTGATGTCTTTCATGGATAGTTTCTTAGGATATAACGAAATCAAGATAGCTCCTAAGGATATGACTAAGACCACCTTCACCATAAAATGGAGGATTTATTGCTACACGGTAATGCTATTTGGGCTCAAGAATGCGGGAGCCATTTACCAAAGGATGGCCATAGCTTTGTTACATGACATGATGCATAACGAGGTTGAGGTGTATGTTGATGACATGATCATGAAATCCAAGGATAGGGAGGGCCACATCATTAACTTGAAAAAGTTCTTCGAGAGAATTAAGGAGTATAGATTAAGGTTGAACCCCTAAAATGTACCTTCGGAGTGACAGTGGGAAAGTTGCTAGGCTTTTTAGTAAGTGATAAAGGGATAGAAGTCGACTCATCCAAGATCAAAGTCATATTGGAAATGCCTCCACCCAAGAGTAAGAAAGAAATAAGGGGATTCCTAGGTCGATTGCAACATCAACCGATTCATTGCCAAACTCACCTCCACTTGTGAACCCATCTTCAAGCTCCTAAGGAAGAATGAACCCCATGCATGGAACGATGAATGTTAGAAAGCCTTTGAACTCATCAAGGAATACCTCCTTCATCCAACCATCCATGTGCCCCCATAGCATAGGAAGCCATTACTCACCATTATAGGAGATGCGATTGGGAGCTTGCTTACACAGGAAGACAATGATATGAATGAGGGGGCAGTATACTATTTGAGCAAAAGATTCCATAATTATGAGACTAGAAACACCCCCATAGAGAAGTCATGTTTTGTACTCGTGTGGGCTGTACAGATATTGAGACACATCATCCTACCATTCCAGATATGGATAGTAGCCAAAATGGACCCATTGAAGTACCTATTTGAGAAACCTGCTTTGAGTGGGAGATTTTCAAGATAGTTGATGGTTGATCTTATTGGCAGAATTCTATTTAAAGTATGTGGCAAGAAAAACAATTGAAGGTAGCGCAGTGTCAGTTTTTTGTGCCTAAAACCCTATAAAGGGAGATGATAGAAAAGAAGATTTCCCAGATGAAGATATCTTGGGTATTAAACTAGGGGCACGGAAAATTTTTTGCTCACTTCCAAGTGCAGGAGATTGTAGCAATATAATTCTCTGAGTACCGAGGTCGAACCACAAGAAGCGGGGTCCAACTATTTGTTTTGAAGAGCACGGATGTTTTTGCTTGGAGTCATGAAGATATGCCTGGAATTGACCCTAGTATGATCACTCATCATCTACATGTGTCCTTGACCTATGAGCCTGTCCGTCAGAAGAGAAGAGAGTTTGATATTAGTTCAAATTTGATTTTTAGCAATTTTTAAGTTAGATAATGCTACGGGATAATTAAGAATTTTAAATATTATTCTATCATCTTAATTATAAAGATAATCTCAATCAATTATTCTAAATATCTTAATTATTTGAAAGAATTATCCATTGTATGCATGTGCACCCTTGTCTTAAGCTTAAAATTTTGGGAATATGATATATGTAATTAATTATAATTAATTTTAAAAAAAATCTACCATAATTTATTAATCATAAATACATGTGATTAATCTTTATTGTAAGAATGCGTATTAACTGTTTAAATATTAATATGACTTGGTCTTACAATCTAGGGGTCCAGTTTTTTTATAAAAAAAAAAAGAAAATCTAGTCATTTCAGCCGTTAGAACTTTTTAATTTGTTTTTGCTAAGCTCTTCAATATTCAACGGTCAGAAATGGAAATGACCTTACTATTATCACAAAATGATGGTGTTGCCCTTAGTTGTGTATCATGCTTTTAGAACCAATATTTTTTTTTTCTCCCCCCCCCCCCCCCCCCCCCCCCCGCGAAAAAAAATGAAACTTTTACCAAATATATTAACTATTAAATCATGCGTTCTCATACAAACAAAATTACTCTCCAAACTAATTTAAAGAGAAATCCTTCAAAATCCTTATATATCTTTTATATTAAGTGTGAATTTTGAAAATCTAATAATTGGATATATGTTCTTATTATATCCTTTATGCTTGCAAAATTTTAAGAAGTTCAAAGATCAATTACTATATCATCAAACAAATATTAAAATTTCAAGGTTTTATGATTTGAAATTGTGTATAAAAATTAACTTCATTGATCGAATAGTAAATAACATCTAATTTGAATGAAATTTGACATGTATGTTAAGAACATAAGGAACATGAAATTCAACGGTTAGATTTTCAAAATTCACACTCAAAAAAGAGATATATGAGAAGTTTGAAGAATTTATCTCAAATCTAGTTTGAAGAGAAATTTTGTTCTTCTTGCACATTCACTCTAAAGTACATTAGGTTTAGTTCAGGGCTAGAATTATATATATATATATATATATATATGCAAACCTTAGGCTTAGTTCTTTAGGTGTTGTGCGTTAGGTTCCTCAATTAAATTTAAATCAAGGTGGTCAATATCATATCGGTACTGGCCGATGTGTACTGTACTGGTACATATACCGGTATCAAAACTCCAACGTTTCGTATCAATTTAAATACCGGTTGTACTGGCCATACCGGCCGATTTTGAGCAATACCGACCGGTACAAAAAAAAGTTTTTTTTTTTTTGTTTTGTAATTTTTGAATTTTTGTAAGGACAGAATGGTAACTTATTTGCATTAACTTATTAGTATTATTTGTTTTCTTAGTATGCAATGAACAAATAAGCTTTCTATTTTTTATATTGTGTGTGTGTGTGTTTTTTTTTTTGTAATTGATGCTAAAGTCTAAAATCATGAATAATTTGTTCTAAATTGAGGTAATGTTTTATGGTAAACTTTTATATTTATTACAATATACATATATGTATGTATGTATGTATGTATGTATGTATGTATGTATGTATGTGGGTGTGTGTGTGTGTATACACACACACCACACACATATATATTTATAAATATAAAAAATAACGATAAACCTGAAACGGTACACTGGTGTTGACCGGTACCAAAATATATCGTTCCACTAGTCAAACCAGTATAACCTCCGGTATGAGATTGACTCCCTTGATTTAAATACATGGTTAAATACATGGTGTTCATCTTTCCGAAAACAATAAAATTTCATGCAACTATGTGTTTGAATTAATTAGGGATCCTAATGTACCACACCTAAAGAATTATACCTAAGTTTTACAGTATATGATAGTTTCAACTTTCAACAGATTTTATTTGTACTAGATTTTATTCCGGCTTGTTTTGGCATGTACCGGCCTTTTCCAGCCATTTCGGATATTTCGGCTAGTAAATGTAAACCAGACCAGTACACATCTCACCTCATTTCTTCTTTCTTGTTTGTCACTATTGTGTCTTCTTGGTCGACCACTGCTGTTGTTTCTTCAATAGCTGCAGATCGTGTTCCTCGTAATTTGCTAGTGCTACTGCTACTTCTTCTTTCTTTTTCTTTTATCAAGTTTTAACTTTTAAACTTTTGTTTCCAAATCTTGTCTTGGTTTCAGTACCTTTGAATGACATTTCTTACTTTTTTGTCACTTTGCTTTTTCGTTTGCTTGTGTCAGCCAGAAAGATGGGTAGGTCATAGTTGTAAGTAATTACTAGGGTCGCGTTTTGGATATGCTAAGAAAATGCAATTTTTTTTATTATTTAGATTATTTTTATTATTATTTATGGGTCTTATTGCATATTTTGGTACTATTTGAGTCTTACTGTATCATCTAAATTTCAGCTTTAGCTATAGTACTTTTAGCAAAAAAATTTTAGTTTTAACTAAATAAGTTGTTCTCAAACATAGGTTTGAAAAGTTATTTTAGTACAATTTTTACTTTTTAATTCATCTTTTTATGGTTCTAGAGTGTACACTAGCACGTGTAATATTTTATTCTTTAATGCATGTTTATTTTGGTGATGTTTTTAAACTATATCCATTATTATTTTTTGTTAGATTAATGGGTCAATTTATACCTTTTTTTTTTAAATAAATATGATTAAGATAGTATGAAGAAGTAATTAAGGGTTTATATTTTTAAAAACTCTTAGTAATTTATTATGATCTTCTAATTGAATATTTAGAATATATATGCTATATAGCGGTAATTCCGAAATAGTACACCGGTTTTGATTGGTACCAAAACATATTGTTCCCTTAGCTAATCCGAAACAATCTTCGATACAAAATTGACTCCCTTGGTTCTAATTAGCTTAACTGGTAAAATCTTTTGATATCGAATAAGATATCTGGAGTCCAAACCCTGCACATCAAAAACAAATTAGTATCTTGGTTTGATGATAAAAAAAAAAATCATCATGGAATGATCACAATAAGTGAAAATTCTATCTTATCTAACGAATAATAAGTAAAAAGATATAGAGGAAATTTATTAGTGCACATGATTACCTAGTGGCTATGGCTATTAAATTGATACAGGTAGTGCTGGCCAAAATGGCCAAATACCTTTGTTTACCAAAATATATATCAATCTACTACTGTTTCGAAAATATGCAAGGTTTTACCACTTTTTGGGTACTCGAGTTCATGGAACTCCAGTTTTCCATGGTACTCGAGTTTTATAAACTTAAGTTCTTTGAAAAAATAGCCTTCAAATTTGCTAGAAAATTTTTGATGGAGCTCGAGTTCATGGAACTTGAGTACCATAAAAAAATTTTAAATTTTTCCATGGAACTCGAGTACCATGAAAAACTTGTGTTCCCCAAACTCGAGTGCCCAAATAGTGGTATGATAGGCCAAGAATATATTGACTCTTTGTGATGAATTAACCAATTAATTAGCCAAGTTAATTAATTAATCCGGTTAGCGTGCAATATGCGTGGTAGCACAAACAAATCCCTAATTAAGTTAATATGCATCGGAATATAAAGTTGATACGGTGATTTGTTTACGAATGAGGAAAACCTCCAAGGCAAAACCCCACCGGTTGATTTCAAGGTCACCACTCTTGAGAATCCACTATTATCACAACAAGCGGTTACAAGTAAAGGAATCCCAGTACCTTATATCAATCTACAGTTGAACCCTTACCTTAACACCTAATTGGACTTGTTCTGTAGTGACAATCCCTCCTTTTAATGCACGACTCCCAGTACGTGACTAACCAATCGATACATGGATCCAAGTACGTGACTCCCTACCAACTTGAGAAGGCTGTTAGCTACAAAGTTCTTCAGTTCATCAACATGATAAAGATCACGAATATGAGAGACCGCGCCCCCGGCCTGTTTTTGGGAGTGTTGGGACAAACCTATGTGAATGAGTGGAGTCGTGTTATTGCCTTTCAAAATGGAGATTCAATTGATTATATTTGTTTATGGGTTTGCATATCTCGAAAGTAGTGTCAAGCTTCACTATTTTAGCTTTTCTTCACTTGTTTCTTGGATCAATCTTCATGTCTTTAATGATACTACTTAAGATGTAAACTTTACATACTTCTTGATACATTAAACCCAACTTAGATAAATCAAATTACAAGCAAAATACATTTTGTCAAATAATAAGCCAATACATAGAAAATATGACCCTAACAAACTCGAATTAGCTTTAGCCTGTGTACGGCATAGCTTAACCTTGATCTCTTTGTCGTCAACTTGTGTTTGACATTGTATGATGCCCCATGTTGTTTTACCCTCTATATTCATAAGGTTTACACGGACTAATCTAAAACCCCAAGCGAGTAAGTTACTCATAGCCTACATAATGTAGTGATAAATTGTCACTAAATTAGTCAAGTCTTTTCCTTGGTCCGAGATCTTAATCCAAATACATTAGCTACTTCTTCTTCTTATTCTTCTCTAAAATTTTAATTAAAATCTAATACTATATATAAAAGTAGAAGCCTTTAAGGAGGTGCTGTCACGTTAGGAAAAATACCTATTTAAAATTTTGACACGTATAAGTTAAAAAGTGATATATTATGTTGTATGGCAATACTATAGCATCGTTTAAAAGTCTCTCTATAAATTTTTTTTAAAAAAAGGTGGAAATACTATTTTCGTCTCTACATTTTCACTTCATTTCCACTTTGGTTCCTACTTTTTATTTTTACCGCTTTTAGTCCTTATTTTGAAAAACACATTTCGTTTTGGTCCCTACCGCCATCTCACTAACAAAAATATCCTATGTCAAACAAATTGCAGTGTTGGCAAATGGATTGATGACGTGGCCAATAAAATAATACTAAAATTTGTTATTTGGCATTTAAATAATGCCATGTCAACATTTTAAATATTAAAAAAGCCACGTCAGAAAAACAATTTAAACAAAATTCTAAACTTATGATTTTTTAAAATTAAATTAAATTAAAATTTTCTTTTCTTTTTATTATTTTGTTGGAAGAATATGAATTAAGAACATGATTATTCTCAAAATAATTTATCAATTTTAACAAAAAAGAAAAAAAAAAGAAAATTATGAATATAGATCTGTGTTCATCTTTAATAAGAACACTAAGGAACACAAACCCAGATTCATGAAATTTAAACATAAGAACATATGCCCAGATTTCTTAGCATTTTCTTGTCAACCAAACACAAGCCCAAATGTAAAAAGTTTTGTTAAATTTTTTGTGTTTATACACTTTCTATAAGAAAGAAAAAAAAATCTATTTGGTTCATATCAATGACTAGTAATTTTGCATATAAAACAAAATAATCAATTTTCATCTTAAGCTCCCAAATACATCAAACTGGCTGATGATTAATTCTCAATTAGAACTACAATCCACTTGAGATACAGAGAGACTAGTCCCAAACATTGAGTAATAATTACTACGTTTAAGCAAGCCTGCAAACATGGAACAATGGCCATGAAAACACCAAAAAGATTGTTTCTTCTGGATACTGGATTATCGTATCATCCTTGGATTTCTATTATCTGGACTGTGGGCATGGTGGCTTTGTAGGGAATGACAGCCAATATGATCAACAAACAAGTGTTAACTCTGGAAATAGAGGATCATGGTGTGCACCTTTCAAGACATGGCAAACCATATACGACTATGATATAACATATGGGTTGAGCAAGGAGGAGGCCAATCTAGTGTTAGGTGGGGAGGTGTTATTATGGTCAGAGCAAGCAGACCCTACAGTTTCAAATGCTGGAATATGGCCAAGTGCCTTGGCAACGGCAGAGACACTGTGGTTTAGGAACCGAGATGAGACAGGTAAAAAAAGGTATGCTGAGGCAACAGACAGGTTGAATGAGTGGAGATATAGAATGGTGTGAAGAGGTATTGGAGCTGAACCCATTCAGCCACTTTGGTAAGAACCCTGGCATATGCAACACAGTTTAGTCTGTTGGTTAGCAAATTCCTTTTTATATACTTTATGTTAACTTGTATTAGGGTATGTGGGTTTTAGGCCCACCTTGTTTACATGTATAGCACACTTACTTGTACTACACACTCTACCTCCAATATAAAGGCATTCATGTATATTAAATTGCCTGAGAGATACAATACAATCATTCAGTATTTCTAACATGGTATCAGATCCACTGCTCTGACCTTTTCTTAGTTGTCTTGTCTTTATTGGTGTTACTCCATACTCAACATTGCTTCTGCCATCATAGCAGCCGCCGCAGCCTCTTGTCGTTGAACCTCTGACGTCTTCTAGCCGTCGTCCTTGGGTTCCAGACTTGCAGTTGCCGTTGTTGAGGAGTTTCACACTGCAAAGACCATTGCTCTTTGCATTAACGCCGCAATTATTGCTCCGATTAATTTTCTGCAGGTACCATTGAGATCGTCTTATGCCGATCTACACACTCGTGGAAGCCTCGAAGCCATCGAAGACTGTACGCGCCGCTTAAAGGTTTTGCGATGAAGCTCACGCGCCTTACGTGCCTCCACGCGCCATTGCCCATCTAGGTTGTATCTCCACGCACTCCCACATGCCATGTCTTCAAGTCACGCGCCTTCACGTGCCTCAACACTCCTACAAACGTCATTGCTGACGTCATTCTGCCACGTTAGCCCTAGTTACGACATCACTGACATCACTTGCTTGCGTTAGCTGCTGACGTCATCATCTGACTTTTGGTTGTGGACCGTTGACTTTCAGCTGGTTTGATCGTTTACTTTCAGTAGGGTTGACTGTTGACTTTTTACCAGAGTTGACTTTTTGCAGACATTTTGGCCATAATATTGAAACTTGCTATCAACGCAACAAATCAACTGTTTCTATTTCTACTGCTACAGTTGCTAATACTGAGAGTGTCCAACCCATGGCTCCCATATTTGCACAATCTCAGTCTTCTGGATCCACTTTCACCATTTCCAAAGATGACCTTATAAATATCATCGCTAATGTCATTCGTATGGTTGGTAATGCATCTTATTCATCTTCTTTCTAAGCTTTATCTGGTATGTCTCCTATCTCTTGGCTTATGAATTTTGCTTGTTGCAATCACATGACACCTCACTCATCCTTATTTTCTGACCTTAAAATGCACTACACCCTCTTAATATTCGCACAGCAAATGTTTCCACAATGTCTGATCATAATATAGGTTCTGTTTTGACCTCCAACCTCTCTGTTCCTGGGGTATTTAATGTTCTTGACCTTTCTTACAATTTATTTTCTATGGGACAATTAGCTGAGTTGGGTTATCGCATTATATTTGATTATTCTGGGTGTATTATGCTAGATCCGAGAACGGGATAGGAGCTTGGGACCAGTCCTAAAGTTGGGCGTACGTTTCCCGTGGACAACCTTTGTCTTCCACTTGTTGCTCTTGTTTCTGTTGCTGCAGCTGTTGTAGTTTCTTCTAATCCTTCCCTTGCATTTTGGCATGCCCAACTTGGTCACACATCTTTCTCTTGGGTACAACACTTAGCTTCTAGAGGTTTGTTAGGTTTAGTGTCCATATAAAATTTTGATTGTGTTTCATGTCAGTTAGGAAAACAACCAGCTTTGCCTTTCAATACTAGTGAATCAGTGTCCACTAATATCTTTTACCTAATTCATTCTAATGTCTAGGGGCCTTCCTCTATCTCTAGTATTGGTGGATCTCAATATTTTGTTGTCTTGTTGATGATTATTCCCACTATAGCTAGATTTTTCATATGAAATATCGTTCTGAATTATTGTAAGTATATTCTAATTTTGCAAAAATGGTTGAAACTCAATTTTCCAAACATATAAAAAATTTTCAATTTGATAATGCTCTTGAGTACACTCAATATGCTTTCCAAGCTATTTTGCATTTCTATGGAACTGTTCATCAACTAACTTGTCCAGGCACCTTTCAACAAAATGGTAGAGCTGAACGAAAACTTCGTCATATTCTTGACACTATTTGTGCTCACCTTCTCTCTGCCAAAGTTCCTACTCCTTTTTGGAGCAAAGCTGTACTTCATGTTGTTCATACTATTAATCACATTCCCAGTCCTGTCATACAAAATCAAATTCCATATAAGCGCCTTTTTGAGTCACCTCCAGATTATCATCACCTTCACTCCTTCGGTTCTGCTTGTTTCGTTCTTCTTCAACCACATGAGCATAACAAACTTGAGCCTCGGTCAAGGTTTTGTTGTTTTATTGGCTATGGCGAAACTCAAAAGGGGTATTGGTGTTATGATCTTGTCTCTCATCGTCTTCGTATCTCCTGCAGTGTTGTCTTTGGGAATATCGCTCCTTTTTCGAGCTCTCTCACTTCCGTGCCTCCCTATCTTCCTCCTCTGTCTTAGATCTTTTTCTAAATGAGGCATATATTCCTTTTGTAGCTGCTCCTGATCCTCCTGTAGTTGCTCCTAATTCTCCTATAGACTTCTCTGTCCAACCACCAAATATATTTGATCACTTTCCAAGTTCACTTTTTAATGAACAGGTGGAAGATGAACAAGTCGAAGATGAGCTACCCAACCCTGAGCTTGGGGCCCCTGCTCTTGCTTTGCCTGAAGATCTTGCGCAAGACATTTCACCTCGTCACTCAACTAGGGTAAGATCCATTCCTACACATTTACTTGACTATCATTGTTACACTGCCCTTACTACACTGCACGAGCCTCACACCTATTGTGAGGCTTCCACTGACCCTTTATGGTAGATTGCAATGAAAGAGGAATTTGATGCATTATCTAAAAAATCATACTTGGGATTTGGTGACTCTCCCCCCTGGGAAATTTATGGTTGGTTGTAAGTGGATCTACAAGATTAAGACTTGCTCTGATGGGTCCATTGAGCGTTACAAAACTCATCTTGTTGCAAAAGGTTTTACACAGGAGTAAGGGATTAATTATGAAGGGACCTTTGCTCCGGTTGCTCGTATCTCATCTGTTCGTGCCCTTTTAGCTTTTGCTGCTACTAGTAAATGGGACTTTTTTTAGATGGATGTTAAAAATACATTTCTTAATGGGGATTTAAGTGAAGAAGTTTATATGCAACCTCCTCCTAGCCTCTCTATTGAATCAAACAAGGTTTGTCACTTTTGACAAGCTCCATGAGCTTGGTTTGCCAAATTCAGCTCTACCATCTCTCGCTTGGGTTATATGGCCAGTCATTATAATTCTGCCTTATTTTTTTGTCGCACTGACAAAGACACTATTTTACTTCTCCTGTATGTGGATGATATGATCATAACTAGTGATGACCTCAATGGCATTCAAGAACTCAAGGATTTTCTAAGTCAGCAGTTTGAGATGAAAGATCTTGGACATCTCAGCTACTTCTTGGATCTTGAAATCACACATTCTACAGATGGACTTTATATTACTCAAGCCAAGTATACTTCTGAACTCTTGTCTTAAGTTGGACTCACTGATAGCAAGATTTTTAACACTCCAGTTGAGCTTAATGCGTATTTGACTCCCTTAGGGGGGAAACCATTGTCTAATCCCTCTCTTTACTGACACTTGGTTGGCAACCTAGTTTATCTCACTGTCACTCGTCCAGAAATTTCCTATGCTGTTCACTAGGTGAGCAGGTATCTGTTTGCTCTACGATCGACTCACTATGCTGCTGTTCTGTGCATTCTTCGACACCTAAAGGGCACTCTCTTCCATAGTCTTTTCTACTCTGCTCAGTTTCCTCTTGTTCTCTGTGCATTTTCTGATGCTAATTGGGCAGGAGATCTCACTAATCGCAGGTCCACCACTAGTTATTGCTTTCTTCTTGGTTCTTCTCTGATTTCTTGGCGAAACAAGAAACAAACTCATATGGCCCGCTCCAGTATTGAAGCAGAATATCGTGCCCTTGTTGATACCACATCTGAGTTCCTTTGGCAACGATGGCTTCATAAAGACTTAGGTGTGTCCGCATCCTCTGCTACTCCTCTTTATTGTGACAACCAGAGTGCCATTCATATTGCTCACAATGATATCTTCCATGAACGAACTAAACACATTGAGATCAATTGTCATTTTATCCATTATCATCTTGTCCATGGTGCTCTCAAGCTGATCTCAGTCTCCTCTAAAGATCAACTTATAGATATCTTCACCAAGTCATATCCTAAGGGATGCCTTCGTACTTTGGTTGACAACCTCAAGTTAGTCTCACATCCACCTTGAGGTTGAGGGGGGCTGTTAACGTGTATTAGGGTATATATGTGGGCTTTAGGCCTATCTTGTTTACTTATATAGCATATTTACTTGTATTACACACTCTGCATCCTATATAAAGGCACTTATGTATATTCTATTATTTAAGAAATACAATACAATCGTTCAGTATTTCTAACACTTTCAAAATAATAATACTAATAACAATTATTGATTTGATTTTTTGTATTACTTTTCTTGCAATAGAATGCATTAGTTGAGGAAGATGAATGGTAATTGTATTTAATTTTCCAAATGTATTGAGCCCTCAACTCATGTGTCAAATAGTTTGACTCCTCTTTTGTTTTAAATCACTCTTTTGTGTGCAACATAGCTTTAAACAATGAGCCTCCTCAACTTTCATTGATATTTCTTTTTCAATTTTTATCCTGCTTTTAAATCTTTCTCTTCACCTATTAAAAAATAAATCAATCTTTCTCTTGGCTCGCACTAGCTTGAGAGGGTGTTATATAAAGGAATTAAGATTATGATGAAGCTATAGAGGAAAATAATGACAAGGACATGGGGTTTTGGCTCTTTGATACTTTAATTAGTGGAGCTGTTATACACTAACAGATAATCTTTTACCCTAGTTTCTGTCACAGTGATTGGATTATTGGATTTTTGTTTGATGTTAACAAAATACTTTAAGGAATTTATAGAATTATTGAAATGAAGGATTTTACATTAATTAATAGAATAATTAACCCAAATTTCTAATAATTGAAAGAGTATAATCAATATCTATATATATACTAGTATGTAACCTGTACTTATGCATGAGAACAATGAATTGTAGTAGTGCTATTGATGTTAATTTGAGTTATTAAACATATAAGACATAATTCGACAAGGACATTTAGAGGTACTAAAATATTTTTTTTCTTGTAATTTTCATGATATTGGTTACACCCAGTTTCTCATTACATTGTTATTATGTATTTAAGTTTGAAAATTACTATTGGATATTACATGTACAATATCAATTTATAATTATTGTTTGTGAAATTGTTCTAAATATAACTAAAAATAGAATAATAAATTGGTCAAATAGTATCTCCTAAATTAAATGAGGATAGGTGTATGAGATCGTTTAGCTCAATTACAATTTATTACATTTAATATCTTTGCATAGAAAATATCTAAATAGAAATAATATAAAAAAATAAGAAAAATTACACTTTACCACCCTAAACTATAGCTCATGTTACATTTTGCACCCTAAACTATGAATTCTATTACATTTTGCATCCTGTTGTTAAGTTTGCTGTTAACTTGGATGAAAATTCAAAGGTTAGGGTGCAAAGTGTGATAAGGAGTATAGTTTGGGGTAGTAAAATATAATTTATATATATTTTGTTTTTAAAGCATTAACAAGAGGGGCAATTAGGTCTTTTTACGTGGTATCATATTTTTCCGTTTAAGTTAACGGCAAACTTAACATAGGGATACAAAGTGTAACAAGGGTCATAGTTTAGAGTGCAAAAAGTGTATTTGAAAAGTTTAGGATGCAAAGTGTAACATGAGGTATAGTTTAGGGTGGTACAGTATAATTTCCTCCAAAAAATATGCTCATTAGTTCAAAGAAAAAATAACAGTAAAAATCAAAACAATTTATTTTGTATGGGAAGCTAACAAAAGCAAAATCCAATTAAATTGTTTTTAGTTATACAAAAAAATGGGCTCATAAATATAAAATCATTCAGACTCTCTCTTTCTCTAATTTTATATATAGAGTTAGATATATGATTATGATTTTTATAATTTATATATATTGGACTCCTCGTTTTCTACATTAAATTAACTCATTTGACACAACAATTAAAAAACTGAGATTATATGAGACACGTGGCGTAAAATTAGACTCTAATTGAATTTTAAATTGAAATCTAATTAGATTTTCTCTCAGTTTTATCTAGTAATATATATACTAGTATATAACCCGTGCGAAATGATGAATTGTAGTGGTACTATTGATGTTATCTTGAAATATAAAACATATATGATAATAGATCAACCAAGACATTCGGAGGTACTAAAATAATTTTTTCTTGCAATTTTCATGATATTGGTTATGCCAAATTTCTCATTAAACTGCTATTATGTATATAATTTTGAAAATCACTATTAGATACTACATATATAATATCTATTCACAATCATTGTCCTTGAAATTCTACTAATAAAACATATAATAAAAGAATAAATTGGTCTAATAGTATCTCTTAAATTGAATGGGGATAGTTGCATGAGATCCTTCATTTCAATAACAATTTGTTACACATAAGATCCTAGCATAAAAATATTTGAATAGAAACAGTATAAAAATATGCTCATTATAGTTCAGAGAAAAATAACAACAAAAATCTAAACAATTTAATTTGTATGTAAAGTTAACAAAAGCAAAATTCAATTTTGAATCTAATTAAATTTTCTCTAAGCATTGGTTATATATATATATATATATATATATATGATTAGGTTTTTGTGATCTATTTATATTGAACTCCTCATTTTCTACATTGAATTAACTCACTTGGCACAAAAATTAAAAAAAAAAAAAAAACTTACATTAGATGAGATACTTGGTGCATAATTAAACTCTAATTGAATTTCAATTTGTAATCTAATTAGAGTTTCTCTCAGTTTTACCTATTAATATATATATATATATATGTATATATATATATATATATATATAGATTAATAGGCAAAGCTAAGAGAAAAAGTTCAATTAGAATTTGAAATTAGAATCTAATTTTGCGCAATGTGTCTAAATATATGTGGGGATCACATCATAATTATCCACTTAAGTTTGTGCCATATGTCCACCTAAGTTTTTTAATCTTTGTGCCAAGTGAGTTAATAAGTGCAAAATACTAAAAATCTAATATTAATGAATTATAAAATTAAAAAAACCAATCACATTTACTCAATAAAAATCACTATACAATAAAAATCACCACATGTTCTATCTTATTAAAAATTAGAAAAAAATGACCATAATTAGCATTAAATTTAGTTAAGAAATTTAATATGTGAGTAATTACGTTTCATTTATTTAAATTTTTTACTAATTTTTTATATTTTTATAATAAAAATTAGGCTCATACGTAAGCATGTGCTCATGCTATTTTTTTAAAATAATTTCACTAATTATTTATATTTTTATAATAAAAATTATTTTTAATTTTAAATGCATGTATGCATTTGCATGGGTTACATGCTAGAATATAAAAACAGAAACCTCATGGGAGAGAGCCCAAGTTGAACTTGGATTTCCTAATACCGTTAGGTAATGGTTTGATAGTAATCAAATAACAAGAGTCCTCCTAGGACTCGGTCACTTATCAGTGGACCAAAAAACAAGCCACACGCAACATTTACATATAAAGATCTTGAAGAAATCACTGGTGGGTTCAAAGAAGAATTGGGTAAGGTTCTTTTGCCAACGTTTATAAAGGGGTATTAGCATCAAGTCATAACACTCAAAGAATCTAGAAAAGATGGTGACTGTGTCAAGTTTATTTGGCAACAAAAAATGCAAATTGCATCAAGAGTTGCTAGAGGACTAATGTACTTGCATGATGAATGTAACACCCAAATAATTATTTGGGACACAAAGCCTATTCCAAACTCTCACTAGCATCAGGGGGACTAAAGGCTATGTTGCAGTAGAGTGGTTTAGGAACACACCCGTCACAATAAAGGTGGCTGTTTATAGTTTCTGAGTCATGTTGTTGGAGATCACTTGTTGCAGGAGATGTGCGGAAATTGAGATGGAGAGGGCAGCAATTCTAACGGAATGGGCTTGTGAATGTTAATATCAAGGTAAAGTGGAAAGATTGGTGGAAAATGATGTGGAGGCTCTTGGTGATCTGAAGTGGGTGAAGAAATTAGTGATGGTGGCAATTTTGTGTATCCAGGATGTGCCATCATCAAGGCCTTCCATGAGGGAAGTCATTCATATGCTAGAAGGCATTCATGAGATTTCTACACCTCCTTGTCCTTTCTTCTATAATTCAACATCTGAACCTGATTTTTGGTTATCTTAGGTGGGATTTTCAGTCATCCTACGTTTGCTGAGGCTGAATATTGTGCTCTAGATAAGACTAGAAAAGTTCTATTAAGATTGGCCGTATCAATTCCATCCACTAATGGACCAAGCATAACAATATTGATTGTGATCTTCATCATCTCCTCTAGGGTTCCCTCCAATTCTACTTTGTTCCATCTTATGATCACCCTACAAACAAGTGAAAATTACTATTTGTTCTGTTTGTCACTTGTTTTGAAGAATAGATGTTTATGGATACTTATTAGAGGTTGAAATCAATCATGATTCTGTGTATTATGACCAGACCAAGGGTGTTTTCCCTTATTCTGATTCAAAGTAGAGTTCATTCTTTTCTAAAAGCTTCACTCTATTATTGCAAATAATATAAGTATGACCACTGTTTCATGGCCATGATAGTATGCTTCCAAAACATGATCTTATTGAAATTTAAAGCACCCAATAATATCCTGAGCTTTCAAAACCAAACACTCTTAGAAATTTGATTATAAATTCAAAAATTAATGCTAGCCAATCACACTGCTTTATTGCAATATACATTAAGTACTACAACAATGCACAAAGAAACATAGACTAAATTTTATTATCAAAGAATCAGAAAATAAAAATTGACACATATTACAGATGCATACAGCTCCAAGGTCGGCTATTTTTTTATTTTTTTATTCTGTCATTTCTTCTCCCATGATTGACTCTTTCCAAAGCAGGAAAATTCAACCAATTTGGAGCCTGGGAACAAAAATAATGAAACCAAAGGAAGTAGGCAACATCTGGAATGAGGAGAACAATTACTGTAAATTAAGAATGTCAGAAAAGGGGTTCCTTCTAAACCAATGGCTGTCCCTGCTTCTTTGTGTGGTATTGCACTGAGTCTGATCATTGCTTCCAAGAAAAAAGCTGTGCTACAAAAATAAATAAGGCTGAAATAGTCGTCAAAATACCCGCCGTATATGCCTTATATGGATCACCGGCTATGGCGAGAAGTGCATAAGAATAGCTGAAACAGAGGGTGACATTGAGTGCGAAGAACAGAACCTTCAAGTACCCATTTGGAACGAGGAAAATAATTAATGAGTTTGAGATTAGAAATGTGATAGCATTACAAATGAGGAACACTTGAAAAAGGCCATCTTCGAAAGCAATGGCTGTCCCTGCTTTGTGTTCACACACTGTTGTGGTATTGAACGGAGTTTCATTGTTGGTATTGGGGTCAAAAAAACCTGCTTTGGTCGGTATTATTGTATTGGACAGATCAATGGTTCCATCAGGACTACTCCCTACTTCAGTGGTATTGCACAGACCATTATCTTGCCAAAGTCCACCAGGAGGGCTGAGTACTGCTTGATAGCTGACTGTTACAAGCAGTACTGCAACCACCAGAAGCAAACTGCGCCTTTCTTCTGATAACTTCCTTATTTCACGTTTAAAATCCGTTTTCAAAAATTGAAAACAACTTGATACTGGCAACCTTTGGTACTTTGCATACCTATTAGATGTAGAAAGAGATGAACCCGATTTAGCTTTAGCACGGCGTAGCATATCCCGAATCTCTCTATTCTCTACTTGTGTCTTCCCTTGCAAGATATCCCATGCTGTTTCATCCTCTAAATTCTTATGGTTTACGTCGACAAATTTGTAACCCCAAGCAAGTAAGTGCTTCACAGCCTGCATAATGTAAATCAGTCAAGTCTTGTCCTTGCATAAGTTTCTTATAAGAAAAAAAAAAAAAAATGAACATAATGTATTACATGCAATTGCAAAGCCACTAAATCATTAAAAGATAAGATAATTTTTTTTATATATTATGCCGGTGACAGAACTGTACATAGACCGAGGGAGGCCACCACTCTCTAAAATTTTAAACATTTTAAAGTATATTTTAAATTTTGGGAAAAAAGTAGAAAGAATTTACTTGACCCTAAAAAATAGTTTGGGTTCAAAAAATAAAATGGTCATGTAGACTATTCATGGTTGGTTATTTTATATGTTTTATTTATTTATATTCAGTTAATACTTAGTAGATGTTTTCTTTTTGATAATATAATACTTAGTAGATGTTATTGGAGAGAACTTGCCTGGGATTGATTTTTTGATACTGCAATGTGTAACACAGTATTGCCTTCATCATCCTTCCAATTCAAGACTGTTCTTTGATACGATTTAGCATTTTTATAAACATTTACTCCAAGCCATGTCACTAAGAATTTAAAAACCTCAAGTTTGTTATATTTGAGGGCAATATGCAAAGCAGTCTCGTTTTGCCCTGTCACATCTACAATAGAATCAGGACAGACCAATAAAAATTCTTCCAATAGATCAAGGTGTTTACCACTTTCTATTATGTGATGCAAAGGAGTGAGACGCCCCCTTCCTTTGACATGAACAAGGTCCCCATCAATTTGTAGAAGCCGACGCACCAGCTCAATATGTCCATTTTGTAGAGCGAGGTGAATAGGGCTAAACCCATTTTGATTTAGTTTCCGAGCAAATGAGGGCTTTAAACCCATCATCTCCATGGCAAATGGGATTTGCCCGGCAGATGCAGATATGTGTAAAGGAGTATCAGCAAATGTTAGCTCATCGATGTGCTCCAAAAGTTTTTCATCCTCTCTAATTAATTGGTAAAAGGCATTAATATCTCCATTTTTAGCAAACTGCTTCATCCTCTCATCCATTTTAAAGAAGGTTGATATATTAAGCCAAGGATTTTCTTGGCCTGAACTTGTTAATGTGTGACTTGAATTAGTAGGTGCTGCATACAACAAAACCAATATTAGCACTTCATCCTAATTACTTCTTTCCCTTTAAGTTTGAGGTGAGGTGTCATTCCTCTAAACCTAAAGGGATGGAGTAATTAAATATGACTACAATTAAATATTTGCAATTTACAAGTCATTATAAAATAACATTTATTTATACATTAAAAGAAGTAGCCTGTACACTTAGAAAAGGAATTTTATCCTTTATTATTTACATGTTTTGAAAATCTAGCTGTCAGATTGCATGTTCTTTATATTCTTAATACGCATGTCAAATTTTGTGTCAATTGAATGTTATTTACTATTCGACCTATAAACTTGTTTTTTATGCATAATTTTATATTACAAAAACTACAAATTTAAACATATGATATGACAGAGTTGTTAATCTTTGATTTTATGGAAATTTTTTAAGCATAGAGGATACTAGAAAACAAATGTAATCTAATGATATATTTGTCAAAATTTACATCCAATAAAAAATATTGAGTGGAGGGGTTAAGATTAGGTGCAATTCCTAAAGCATTGCACATGATGCAATAGCTCTCAATAGTTGAGATTGAGAGTTGAAAAAAGCAATTTTCAATCTCAACCATTGAATAAATAAAGTGCAAAAAAGTAAAAAAGTGAAAGTTGTAAAAACAATTTGTGAGTAAGGATGGGGTAATTGCATCGGGTGCAATACCCTAGCAAGCACCAAATCCAAATCCTTGAGTGAAGTACATCTGACTTTGTAGTTATCGACTATAACTAAGTTTTTAGCCAAATTTTATACTTAAATATATGAGAGATATTAAGGGTATTTATTAATTTTACAAGAGATCTAACATGATGTGTCAACTTTTTAATCACGAAGAAAAAAGTAAAAAGGAATTTATCTAATCTAATATGGAAAATGCTAAAACTACAGACATTTTTACAAAAACTTTTATATATAACTGATGTAGTGAGTGATTATTGACAAGTGAAAA
The DNA here is from genome assembly GCA_033629205.1 of Lithocarpus polystachyus. Classification (NCBI taxonomy): domain Eukaryota; kingdom Viridiplantae; phylum Streptophyta; class Magnoliopsida; order Fagales; family Fagaceae; genus Lithocarpus; species Lithocarpus polystachyus. Next base: position 50,894,385 of record CM066165.1, on the reverse strand, counting down.
CAATGTTGACTCTACAATATGATTATTTCTTTAATTAATTAAGCCCAAATATTAGCCAAAAAATAAAACAATATTTTTTTTATCAAATGAAAAACAAGAAAATAGAGAGAGAGAAATACTACATCCACAACATTTTTACAACAAATCCTAGGTAGCAAGTTGTTACAGGCTGTAAGTGATGACAAAAAAATAATTTCAGTCATGGGTTCAAACTAGAACCAGTAACCATTTAATACCTAAGATTCGTAAAAAAGAAAGCAATACACATAAAAATTTCCCAACATATTTCACAATTGTTGAGTTGACAACCTTTTACTAGTTCTCACCTCAGTTCACCACTAACACCACTCTCTTACTTATCACTATCAATCTACCACATCAACAGATGTGAAACATTTTGTCAATTTTTTATGTTTATAGAATTTCTAAAAAACAATTCTACATAGTTCATGTTAATTAGTACTAATTTTGCATCTAAAAAAAGATAATAGAATTTAAAGAATATTTAATTTATTTTATGAAAAGTTATATTTAGACATATATAGGCCTCAATTTCAGTTTTCTCCTTAGACCCCAAATGTATTAAGCCGCTCTTGAGTGAAAAAGTGATGTTGGTAATGGGTCCAAATGAGAACTAATAGAAATTTGCAACATTACTAGTTTGTAAAAATGTTGTAAAATCGTTTGTGCTTGTAGTTTTATTCATCTGATGTTGATGTGCCATTCGTTATATTCATTGTCATTTTAGTTTTTGAGTATTTTGTATTCAAATTTGTAATAGTTTAATATTTTCCAAAAAACTAAAAAGTGAAGAAAAAAATGCAAAAAAAAAAAAACTTTTAGTGATGATTTTATAAAATAAAAATAAAAATAATTGATGGAAGGTGGTAAGATGCCAGTTATGATGGGTAATACCTGTTGCGCATAAGTTCTTACCCACAATTTTACATTTTTAATTGAAACTGTGACTTAAAGTAGTCATGATTTTCAACTTGTGTAAAATTGTGTATAACAATTCATGTGTAATTAATAAACACAACTTTGACAATATAAAAATATAAAGAAGAAGAAAAATGCAACAGAAATTTTACCTTAGGTTCTTGTAGTTCGCTCCCACCTTCCGCTTCTTCTTCTCCTTTTTCTTTCAGTTTGTCTACCTTTAAAGGGTTCTGCGAGAAGTGAGAACCCTTTGGCCTTTCTCATTGATTTATACAAGCCATGTGCTCTACTAGTCTCCCCTTTATGTTTTTCTAATTTTTTTATTTTGACTTCGTACGTGGTTTATGCAAGCCATCCATGCACTCTTTCTACTAGTCGTACCTTTATGTTTTTCTATGCACGAGGCCCGCCAACCAGTCTTCTGTCTCTCTTTTAATCGTAGCAAACCTTTTCTTTTCTTCTTTTTATTTTTTTTTATTAATCCTTTTTAAAATAACCTTACCTTTTCTCACTTTTTCTTTAAAGTCCCAGGTAAGGTTACTATTTAATTAATGTCCATATCCCAGGTTACTATTTTATTTGTAGTGATCATTTTTTTGTCTTAAAAAAATTTTCATAACATTTTTATAATAATAAGTCAAAATAAAGTTTGATTATTCTCAGATCCACCACAATTCAAAATAAGGCTATTGTATTAATTGAAATAAAATTATTATAAAAACATTGTGAAATTTTATTTGAGAGGACCTAGATTAATCTAGTCTGTTCTTAGAAAATTGTTGCATTACTTGCTTATTTGAGAAGATCTAGACTAATCTACTGCTTTCTTGGATCCTTGAATCAATTACTTGCTAGTGATGATTGGTAATTGGGATATTAAAAGTTTTACAACATAGCTTTTACAAATGGAAATATCACCAATTGCAAAAGGTTATTTGAACAATCATTTCCTTATCACATAACAATTTGTCATATTTTTTAATAAATAAATTTTATAGAAACTTAACATTTCCTTTAAGTTTACGCACACAACACAATTGAAGACTTGGCAACAATGGTGGCTTTCCACTATTCCACGCACCATTTTGACTTTTATCCACTTACTTTGTGGGTAAGACTTGTCTTTCGGATTAGCAGGACTTCTTTCTTATTTTTATTTTAATTTTTTATGGGGAAAGGTTACGAAATATAAGGAAGCATGTTTAGAGGTTAGGCCAAAGTTTTTCACATTTTAACTAATAAAGTTTTTCTTCAAATCTAAATGAAATTCCGGCCAACTCATTTTGTGACTGTTTATAAGACTGTATGTGCGTGTATATTAAAAAAAAATATAATTCATAAAATTATTTAAATAAATTAAATGATTATTATTTTTTTTAAAACAATTACATGATTATTTAATAAATCAAGTAACTAAAATTAAAAGTAAAATTTTTTTAGAAGAGAATTAAAAGTATACATGGAAACAAAACAAAAGACTTCGGCTATACACAGTATTTTGTCTTCGCACTGTGGCCCTCTTGCTAGCGCATTTTCCACCTGATAAGATGTCTAACCGCACTTCCATTAAATGCATAGAGTACACTATAGTGTAGGGCCTAGGAAAATTGCCTTAGTTGCACAACAATTTCATCATCCATTTTTCTCAACCAAAAAAAATAAAAATAAAAAATAAAAAAAAATTTCATCATCCATGCACTTTATCATAATTTTTGCCAAGTCACTGTAAACATTATTTGCATTTGGAGCTTTTCTTTTGTTGCTAATGTTCACAGTAAACGACACTGCTTTGATGCTTGTGAGTTCTACAACTGAATGCATACCCCTACTATACACTGAATAGCAAGGCAGGCTGCACTTAACAAAGTCAAAGTCTTGAACAGACCAAGCTAGAATTATTATTATTTTTTATACAAGATAAAATTTCTACTCTAGCCTAATCTAAATGTATATGTGTGTAAAGCTCCCTCCTGGAGACTTGAACCACGGCTCTTGCTTCCCCTACCCCACAAGTATTTATACTTGTGGAGTGACCACTGCACCAAGGGTATGCGGTGGTAACCAAGCTAGAATCATTATTTGTTCTTTTTTTTTTTTTTTTTTCACTTGTTTTGAAGAATAGACATTTATGGACACTTAATTAAGTCTGTCCATTATGACCGGGCCAATGGGGGGTTTTTACCTCATTCTAATTCAAAGTAGAGTTTATTGTTTTCTAAAAGCTTCACTCTAACATTGCAAACAATATAAGTATGACTACTGTTTCATCGTCGTGATAGTATGATCTTTTTGAAATTTAATTTTCTGTTTGGTATGCAAGTTTAAACATATGTTTTCAGTTTTTAAACAACATTACATGTATTTTTACACATTTTTTCACTGACACATATTTCTAAAAAAAGAAAAAAACTGTTGTTTAAATACACGTACTAAACTAACCATTACACTCAATAATATCAGCTTTTAGAACCAAAGACTCTTGACATATAAGGTATGGGAAAAATTTGATTATAAATTCAAAAATTAAGTAATGTTAGGTGCATTGCACCAGGTGGGTCCAGCCCACATTTTGTCTTAACTCATTAAATGAGCTTGAATGCTCGAAAATGTGTTTAAACACACAAGCTGTTTAGATCCCCAAATTAAAAGATTACGGCTTGATTAATTTTACTCTAACTTATACTAAGTGCGGAATAGAATAAATGCGAGCGGATAAACAATATAACTACTCTAAGCCATATTCAATAAAACACAGTAGAATGAAAGCTAAAAGAGTAGGGAAGAAGCATGCAAACACAAGATAACACGCCGATGTGTTATCGAAGAGGAAATCGAAGTACTTAGCGTAAAACCTTTCCGCCGCCCTCCAAGCGGTAAATCGATCCACTAGAGAATAAGTTGGAGTACATGAATAACAAAAGACCCTTTAAGCCTAGTCTATCCCATGTACTCGAGCCCTCCAAGCTCCTGCTACCAACTGACTTCGTCAAGCCTTGTCTTTTCTAGCTCTTCAAATCACGCAATTCAGTCCGAATGCATCCATCAAACAAATGGCTTCTTCCAATGCTTCCCAGCAGCATCAAAATCTCACTTTACGCTCAGGATGTGTGTGGTAAGTGTTTGGGTTATCAACCTTTCAAGGATATGGAAATGGAGAGGTAGGAGTTGAGGAAAACCACAATGGATTGTGTAGAGAATTGTGGGTTTAACAATCTCTCACTCTCAAGGGTTTGTGGCTAGGGTTTTCTCTCTGAAGCACTCCTCAACATCTGTGGATAATGTGGGTATATATAGTGTGGGTACATATAGTGTGTATCAGAACTGATAGTTCAGCAAAACAGAATGTTTTGCGGGAATCTCGTGGGGTGGCCTTACCTGCAAGACACTCGCGAAAACCAGCTATCACCAACCTATCCTGACTCTTCGCAATCCAGTTATGTGCAGGGCACATGCTTTACTTTGCGGGCAAGCTTCTTGCAAGACACCCGCGAAAACTTCTTGCTTTTCACTTTGCCTTAAGTCTTCACACTCTCTCTCACACACAATTCTTATAATAAAATCCCACATAAAATACAGGGTACAAAAGATTGAATATAATTACAATCAAATTTGGCACAAAATTAAAGCCAACACAAAATAATTGAAAATCACAACTTTACAGAGCTTATTGGAAAAGTTGCTAAGAAGTCAGCAAACTTAAATAGGCTTGCCGGAGAAGCTTGCCAAGAGTGAAGAATTGAAGTGATCCTTTTTTTCTCTATAATCATGTACAAAAGTCCAGCAACATTAATAAAGGGATGTACAAAACTCAAGCCACATAAATGAAGATGTGATATTAAGCTTGTGAGACACGTTGAAGGCAGAAAAGAAGAAAAGGATGAAGCAATATAAAGTAAGGCCATTCGGCCATTTGGTGAAAGGGACAATGGTGAGAAGTCCTAGGAAAAAAAAGAGGAAAAAAAAAAAGTAGAGAAGTTGCAGAGAATGAGACTGAGGACGGTGCAGTCTTAAAGAACTGCGTGAGTGAAAGCATGCAAAAGAGAAGAGAAAAATAGAGACAATAAGAAATAATTGTGAGAGAAACACTGAGAGGAAGAGAGTAGTGAGAAAAAAAGAAAAAAGAGTTTTTTTTTTTTTTGCTTAAATTGTATCTTTAAGTGTTGTAATTTCTATTTAGTATAGTGAAATTATTCGGAGTTTGTCTTGTGGTTTATTTCTTTAAAGAGAAAGGGTTTTCTATGTAAATCTGTGTATTCTTGTGTGGTTGTGCTTCTATTGTGCTTGCTGAAATTTATTCACACATATATAGAATTTTTTCCCAACAAGTAATGCTATGCAATCACACTGCTTCATTACAATATACTTAGGTAGTTCAACTATCCCCATAGAAACATAGGCTAAATCTTATTATCAAAGAGACAAAAATAAAACTTGACACACATTATAGATGCATATAGCTTCAGGGTCATTTTTTTTTTCATCAATCCTTCTATCATGATTGAATTTGTAAGGTTGAATTTATTCAACCATGTTTGTTGGCTTTATTCCGCACCAAATTTTCTTGTATTTTTAGCATTAGAAACCCTGTATTTAGGTAGAATCATATGTAAGGGTAGTGTGTAAGAGATTATGAAGACTTGATCAAAAGTGTGCAATCAGAAGCAAAGTCGCGACTTGATCGCGAGTAACTTGCGAGTGGATGACTAGCAAAAATGGTGCACTCGTGAGAAGCATGCAAAAAGCTAAAGGATTAGGCCAGCTATCACATCAGAACAAAAAAGGACAGCCTGTCAGGAATGGTTATTTTGTGACTCGAATTGCGATTGAGTCCTACCCGCGAGTTAGTTGCGAAATGCTCTTGTTCTGCAGAAAATGGCTTTTCACATTCCTTTTCTCACCTTACTAAAATTACCCTTATACCCACGAAGTAGAGAGCTTTCGGAGAAAATTTTGAGAGACCAAAATCTAGAGAACAAGAAGATTAATTCATCCCCAATCCTTTACACACAATCTCCAAATTCCTCTTCTCTCTCACCTCTCCATTGTTATACCCATGAGAGGCTATTGACCAAACCCTTTCCTCACCCAATTCAGAGTTGTGAGAAGGTTCCTTAGTTCTTGGGAAGTAGTTCAAGGGAGACCAATTCATTTGGTTGATGCAATGGGCTAATTGCGGAATCTGGAAAGCTAGACAAGATACGGTTCGGCGCAACCTTATTGGAGCAAGAAGCCTGGAGGGCTTAGGTGCATTGGGTAGATTAGGCTTGGACGGTCTATTGCTGTTCATGTATCCCAACTGATTGTCTAATGGATTATTTCCCGCTTGGAAGGCAGCAGAGAGGTCTTTCGTCAAATTCTTCGGTTTCCTCTTTGATAATACGTCTCGATGTTATCTTGTATTTGCATCTCTCTATCCTTTACTTTTTGCTTGTAATTACTGCTGAGTTATGATTAAAATATGGCTTAGAGTAGTTTTAATTTGTGTATATGCTTGTTACACTATTTTCGCATCATTGTTGATTGTGTACAAGTTGTGCCTTGTGTTGATTTTTGTGTTTAGGGGTCTAAACAATCACTTGTGTTTATACACTAAGTGATTTTTCAATTGGTATCAGAACGGGTACACTTTGATGGATTTCTATATCCTGAGTGTGATCCTAGACTCCTTGTAGCTATGGATGAAGCTATGGAAAAGGCTATGTTGAATTGTGGTGCATATTTCTATGATAATAACTCTATGAGTATCTTTAAAGATTGTCCCAATAATGAACTTGTAGAGCTGTTAATAACAAAGAAATGTGCTAGAATATTTGTTCACATGCTAAAATATTTTGAGCACAACAATCATATGTTACACAATAGTCTATGTGAATCCAATTCTTTGATTGAGAAGTATAAAAAAAGAAAATAGAATTTTGTGTGACAAAGTTGATCGTCTAAAAAGGAAAATTCACTCTATTAAGTGCAAAGAAGATGAAGATAACTTTCTTTTTAATGAACAACATTTCTTCACTTGTTTATTGGACAATTTGCATGACTTCAATATTAAACTTGAACTCTTGTTTCTTGAAGTACTAAACTCATCTTAGATCTATTCAAGTACAAGCAAAGTGCATTTTGTCAAAGGATTAACCAATTTACATATAACATATGTTTCTAACAATATCTATATATGTCCTAACAACTTTTACCTGCACAAATGGAGCGTTAATAAGAATTTATTAGCACAAAACAACTACAAATGGTAGAAACAGAAACCAATTCATAAAATTAATATAGAATGTCAACATACTAGGGAGATTGCAGCATCTCTAAAGCCACCAAACAACTTACTGCATATCTTCAACTCAAAATGAAAGCAAAAGTTATGAAGAGATTGTCTAAATGTTTTAGAATTGCACCACTGAAACAATGCTCTCCTCCGAAACCATTTTGTTATCTTTCATAAAGCTGCCCTGAATAATCATAAAGTTGTCTCCAAGAACACATGTAAACACGCAAGAAACCAAGAGAGGGCTCAGGGCATCATAATTCAAGAAAAGGATACTTAAAACACTTCATTAATGTAATTAATTTACATTTGTGAACAGATATAGTAAAGGAGAAGAAAGCCTACAACATCCATAACTGGCATATTATCTTTGAAAGAAGAGCCGATGCCCCCCCGCGACCCTCAGCGCGCAGGTGCACCAGAGACATCAATGACATTCATTCTTTTTTTTTTTTTTTTTTTTTTTTGTATACGTATCAATGACATTTATTCTCAAAAGCAAGGAGTACATAAATAACCCCCTTTTTCAAGGCAGTCTAATCTATATTCTATATTATTACTAAAAGCTGAAGCGTAGCGTTTAATATTTCTATACTCATATTGAGCCACATCAGCATCCACGTCATTATTCTTTTTCTTTTCAATTTTCCTATAATTGTTTTTTAACATTTACTTTTTTTTTTAATAATTGCACTTTCTCTAACCTTTCTTATGCCTTTACCTTTTTACCTCCTCACTACCCTAAACCTTAATATCATTTTTTATCTTTCTTTATTTTGTCTCTTTATCTTTCTCCCCTTTACTTTTTCATCTCTCCACTACTCTCAACTTTAATGTTACTATTCATCTTTTCATTCATTTTCCTTTATTTTGTCTCATTATATTCACACCATCTTCTATAAATTTGTTATTCCCTCTTCCATTCTTTGCATAGTTTTCCATCACAACAAGGTTGTTTCTACCTCCCTCTCTCTCTCTCTCTCTCTCTCTCTCACACACACACACACACACACACACACACACACACAATAATTTTTTGAGTATTTTTTTTATTTTCTTGCATTTATACTTAAGTTGATAAATTTTTGTGTTTGTTAAAATTCTACGTTGGGTTGATACGATTTAGTTTTGTGTTTTAAGTTTTTTTTTTTTTTTGGTTCTCTTTGATTGTTAAATATTATACTATTACATTATAAAAAAGTTAAAAAAGATAATATATAAGAATATAATATATATTATTCTATTACATAACATGATTTGAGTAATTTGGTGTTTATTGTTATATATATATATATATATATTATATTTTTACCTTTTTAATATTTTCATCTTATTTTATTCAATAATTAAACTCAGTCACATCCTCCATATAATTAAATTATTTATATTTTCTTTTTTTAATTAAACATATAATATCTTATTTAAATTTAAATAAATTAAATTGTATTCACTTTTTTTAACATTTACACTTTTTTTAACCTTAAGCGTAGCGTTTAATGTTACTATACTCACATTGAACCACATCAGCATTCATATCATTATCCTTTTTCTTTCCAATTTTCCTATAATTTTTTTTTTCATTTACTTTTTTTTTAATAATTGCACTTTTTCCAACCTTTCTTATGTCTTTACCTTTTCATCTTCCCACTACTCTCTACCTTAATATCATTTTTTATCTTTCTTAATTTTGTCTCTTCATCTTTCCCTCCCTTATCTTTTCATCTCCCCACTACCCTTAACCTTAATGTTACTATTCATATTTCCATTCATTTTCCTTTATTTTGTCTCTTCATATTCACACCATCTTCTATAAATTTGTTATTCTCTCTTCCATTTTTTGCATAGTTTTCCATTACAAAAAGGTTGTCTCTCTCTCTCTCTCTCTCTCTCTCTCCCACACACAAAATAATTTTTGGAGTATTTTTTTTTTTAATTTTCCTGCATCTATGCTTAAGTTGATAAATTTTTGTGTTTTTTATAACTCTATGTTGGATTGGTATGATTTAGTTTTGTGTTTTAAGTTTTTTTTTGTTCTCTTTGATTGTTAAATATTATACTATTGTGTTATAAAAAAGTTAAAAAAGATAATATATAAGAATATAATATATATTATTCTATTACATAACATGATTTGAATAATTTGGTGCTTATTGTTATATATATATATATATATATATTTTTTTTTTTTACTTTTTTAATCTTTTCAGCTTATTTTATTCAATATTTAAACTCAGTCACATCCTCCATATAATTAAATTATTTACATATTTTTTTAATTAAACATATAATATCTTATTTAAATAAATTAAATTGTACTCACTTTTTTTAGCATTTACACTTTCTTCAACCATCCTCTTTACCTTTATATTTTTATCTCCCCACTACCCTCTCTCTTAATATCACTCTTCATCTTTCCCTTTATTTTGTTTCTTCTTATTGTTATCCTTTTAGTATAAATTTGGCATTCTCTTTTCCATTATATGCATAATTTTTCTTCATAAAAAAATTTATTTCTCTCTCTTTCTCTCTCAATTTTTGGTGATATATATATATATATATATATATTGCATCTCTGCTTTAGGTTGAGAAATTTTTGTGTTTTTTAGAACTCTACTTTAAGTTGATGCGATTCAATTGTGTTTTAAGTATTTTTTTTTTCACTTTGGTTGTTAAATTTTATCATATTGCATTGTAAAGAATTAAACATAGTATATAAGAATGTAATATTATAATATTATATAATATAATTTAAAACATTTGGTATTTATTTAGAGATAATTAATTTGGTATTTATTTTTATATCTTTTATTTTTACTTTTTTTCTTCTCATATTATTTTATTCAACATTATTATTGTTGTTGTTGTTGTTGTTATTGTTGAATTAATATATTAGATTGTATATTTTTTAAAAGTCAATATATTAACTTGAAAGAAAATGAAAAACCAACTATTAACCAATAATAACTAAAATAATAATATTATCACGCACAACGCGCGGGTCCACGACTAGTGATATTAATTTAGAGAGTAGTGGGGAAGTGAAAAGGTAAAGAAAGGAGAAAAGTTGGAGAAGTTGTGGAGAGATGAAAAGGTAAGGGAGGGAGAAATGTTGGAGAAATGTAAATATTAAAAAAATAAATGTTAAAAAACAATTATAGAAAAATTGAAAAAAAAAAGAAAAAGAAAAGAAAAGATAATGGTGTGGATGCTGATGTTGCTTAATTGGAGCGTAGCGACAATAAATGCTACGCTTCAGCTTTTAAAAATATATAGATGTGAAATTTCACTCACATATATACACCTAACACGAGTGAACAACTTGCACAATCAAGTGAAGAGAAAAAGAAAAGAAAATTTCTAATTTTTTGGTAGAGAAAGAATATAGATAGTGAACTTGTCTCCATCTTGTTGTTAATTGGCCAAATGATGCTGTATTTGAAACTCCATTATAAGTTCATCCTCAAAATGACAGCCAATCAAAAGTGTTCAAAGTATTTTAATAAATAATTGCTTTTGTGCGTGATACCATAAACATCTACCAGAGTGATAATTTTCTCCTATTTACTATACTAAGTATTTTATGTTGTTATTTTGGGAAAGTTAATTACTTAATTGTTATAGTTCATAAAAAAAATTACTTAATTGTTATAGTTCATAAAAAAAATTACTTAATTGTTATAGTTCATTCAATACTTTCACTCCATTTGGTGAAGCAAAAGAGACAAAAGAAATTTAAGAAATCTTTCCGTTTTGAATCGATGTGGCTGAAGGATAGTAGATGTGTGGATATTGTCAAAGTTGCTTGGGAAGAGGGATTACGTACAGGGACAGATGGTTTCTTGAGGAGCTGTATAGAGCGATGCCGACATGATTTGGATGTATGGAACAAAGAGGAATTTGGCCACGTGGGTAGAAAAATTGCTGAATTACAAAGTAGGATGGAATGGTTGGAACTACAACCTGCTTGTCCTACTATGATCAGTGAATTGAGGACTACTAGGGCTGACCTGAACTGTTGGTTAGATAAAGAAGATGAGATGTGGCACCAAAGATCTCGGCTAAACTGGTTTCGGGAGGGAGACAGAAATACTAGTTTTTTTCATGCAAAAGCCTCTGCGAGACACCAAAAGAACTATATTGAAGGTTTGATGGATGAACATGGGAGGTGGCAGGATAATGAAGCGAAGGTGGGAGATATTGCAATAGACTACTTTGAGAAGCTGTTCACATCAAGCAACCCGGAGGACTTTACTGACATTCTTAGGGCTATCCAACCAAAAGTAACTACAGCCATGAATGAAGAGCTGACCCGAACATTCACAGCTCAGGAAATTAGTGTGGCCCTGAAGCAAATGTTTCCCCTCAAAGCCCCTGGACCTGATGGCATGCCCCCTATTTTCTTCCAACATTTCTGGAGTATTTGTAATGAGGTAGTGACAGCTATAGTACTGGATTTCCTCAATCATGGTATGTCTCCACCTAACTTCAATGAAACACATATTGTGCTTATTCCAAAAATAAAGGAACCGAAAAAAGTTTCAAATTATAGGCCTATTAGCCTCTGTAACGTTGTTTATAAGCTTGCCTCTAAAGCAATAGCAAACAGGTTGAAAAAAGTTTTACCATCCATTATTAGTGAAACCCAAAGTGCGTTCATGCATGGAAGGTTAATTACTGATAATGTATTGGTAGCTTTTGAGACCATGCATCATATTAGTCAGAGAAAAAAAGGTAAAGTTGGTGAGATGGCTATAAAACTTGATATGAGTAAGGCCTATGATAGGGTGGAGTGGACTTGTTTGGAGAAAATAATGGACAAACTGGGTTTTGCTGATAAATGGCGTAACTGATCATGCAATGTGTTACTACTGTTACATATGCCATAAAGATTAATGGTAACCCTAGGGGTCATATTATTCCTTCAAGGGGTATCCGTCAAGGAGATCCCCTATCACCCTATTTGTTCCTGTTGTGTGCAGAAGGACTATCAGCCTTGATTAAGGCCTCGGTGTGCGATGGTAGTATGGAGGGAATTAAAATAAGCCGGGGGGGTCCAAAACTGTCTCACTTATTTTTTGCAGATGACAGCCTCATTTTCTGCAAAGCATCCCTTGCAGAATGTGACGCGTTACAAAGAGTTTTGGAAGTGTACGAGCAAACCTCAGGTCAACAGCTGAACAAAGCAAAAACCTCCCTATTCTTCAGCAGCAATACTCCAAAAGAGATCCAGGATGAGATGAAAAGAAGATTTGGTGCCCAAGTTATTAAACAGCATGAAAAGTACTTGGGTCTACCTTCCCTTGTGGGAAGGAATAAAAGGACTACTTTCAACGACATTAAAGAGAAACTAGGGAGGACACTGACTGGATGGAAGGAGAAGATGTTATCAAAAGCTGGGAAAGAAATTTTGATCAAGGCAATGGCCCTAGCCATACCAACCTATACCATGAGCTGTTTCAAGTTACCAGACTCCCTTTGTGATGAGTTGACAGCTATGATAAGGAAGTTTTGGTGGGGACAAAGAAATGATGAAAAGAAAATCCCTTGGTTGAGTTGGGAGAAGATGTGTGAACCGAAGTCAAAAGGAGGTATGGGTTTTAAAAACCTAAAGTTATTTAATTTGGCTTTGTTGGCAAAACAAGGATGGCGTCTCCAAGTAGGCCATGACTCGCTAGTATATCGAGTGTTAAAGGCCAAATATTTTCCAAGGTGTGATTTTATAGATGCTACAATTGGTACGTCCCCATCATACACGTGGCGTAGTATAATGGCCGCTCAACAACTAGTCAGAGATGGTTTGAGGTGGAGAGTTGGAAATGGAGCTAATATCCGGATATGGGAGGACAAGTGGTTACCAAGTCCTTCCACATATCGAATAAGCTCTCCTAGATTGTTTCTGCATTCAGACACTCGGGTACAAGAATTGATAGATGCAACCTTTGCTGAATGGAAAGCCGTGGTCATTGATTCGTTATTTCTTCCACATGAGGCTGAAGTTATAAAGAGCATACCCATCAGTTCCCAGCTGCCACCTGACAAACTCATTTGGACAGAGACACGAAATGGCTGTTCACGGTTTGCAGTCCTTATAAGTTGGCTGTAAATCAGTCTAATCAAGCAAATAGGGGATCTAGCTCAGATACTAGCCACCTAAGTTGTTTCTGGAGGAGAGTTTGGAGCATGCAAGTTCCGCATAAAATTCGCCATTTTGTCTGGCGAGCATGTCGTGACGCTTTGCCGACGAAACAGAACCTGTGGAAACGGAAGATAATTCAGGATGAAACTTGTGAAGGATGCAGTGAAGTACCGGAGACTGTGGGGCATGCCCTTTGGGAGTGTCCGAGAGCTAGGGAGGCGTGGGAATGCTCTAAACTGGTGTTTTGGCCATTTACAGGTTCGATTTTGTCTTTCAAAGATCTTATGTGGCAGTTGCTGATGAATGATAAGGTGGGAGATGACCACGTAGGATTAACAGCTTCTATTGCATGGGCACTGTGGCATAATCGGAATGAGACCAGATATGGTGGAGTTCGAAAATCGGGGCAACAGCTGTCACGATGGGCGTCGAATTACTTGTCGGAGTACAGGTCAGCGGTAGCTCAAAATAACCCAGCACCATCCTTACCTCCGCTAGATGTCGTATGGTCTCCTCCAAGGAGTGGCCATTACAAAATTAACGTGGATGGGGCTGTTTTTCTAAGGCAGAAATCTGTGGGAGTTGGAGTAGTGATCCGAGATGAGTATGGGAGACTTGAAGCAGCGCTAAGTAAGAAGATCCATGCACCTTTAGGAGTTGTTGAGGTAGAGGCGAAGGCTTTCGAAGCGGGCTTGCTGTTTGCCAGGGACATCAGAGTGCGTGATGTTGTGTTGGAGGGAGATTCAATGCTAGTTTACAACGCTCTCTGCAATATTTCTTCCCCTCCTTCTTCTATTGCAACGGTGGTCCAGGGCATATATGACATCTGTGGAGATTTTAGGACTGTTGGCTTCTCACATATCAGAAGACAGGGCAATGTTCCAGCCCACTTACTAGCAAAACATGCGTCTAGCATTGTTGATTATGTAGCTTGGATTGAAGAGGACCCTTGCTGTATTAGGCAAGCTCTTATCCATGATGTAACTTCGTTTTCTCGTATGCAATAAAATTACATCCACCTTTCCCATCAAAAAAAAAAAAAAAAACATGTGGCTTTTAGGTCTCCTCTTTAGGCTTATAAATACCACATCCATAAGAATTCTTCTCATTGGTCCCAAACCTCCTCTGATAATTAGAGATGGGGCAACGGGGTAGAGTGAAACCGGATCATGAGTGCTTAGCTCCTGCCCCACAAGGTAGTTGCCCTACCTTGCCCCGTCCTGCCTCGCAAGACCCCACTCTATGTTAACCTACCCAACCATGCCTTGCCCCACATCAATTATAATAATATAAAATTTTACTTAAAATCGCAATTAAATTGATCATATAAAATCAAAATATTTTTTATTAATCAACTTGCTAATATAAACTAAAGTATTTAAAAAGACAATAAAAAAAAAAGTCTTAATATCCAAGCATGTTATCACTTAATAATATATGAGTTGTAAGAATCTAAGGGTATTCTTGAAATATAAATAAAATAAAGAGTATTTTCATAAACATATCAAGGGCAGGTCATGGCGAGGTAGCCTAAATCCATCCCTACCCCACCCCAAGTTTAGGGAAAAAAATCTCAACCCATCCCTGCCTTACCACCTTTGTGAGAAGGTGAATTGAGGTGGGTATAAGCACGATGGAGCAAAATTGACATCCTTATTCATAAACCATTTTCTCTCTACATTCTTCTACTTTTATGAATAAATAATATATATATATATATATATATATATATATATATATAAGGTGTTAAATCTTGTGGAGCTTTTATCTTACAAATTTGTGTCCAACACACTACTAAAAAAAGGTCCTATGGCCGCGTTTTAAAAACGCGGCTATAGCTCTTAAAAACGTGGCTATAGGACGATTTGGCCTATAGCTGCGGTTTTTTAGGCTGTGTTTTCAAACCTGGCCAAAAACCCGTGACTATAGGCCTGACAGATCTATGGCCGCAATTTTCAAACGTGGCTATAGGTCAGGACCAATTGCCGCATTTTTACAAACGCGGCCATAAGCCCGAACCAGTGGCCTTATTTTTATAAACGTGGCTTTAGGACATACTCTAGCTACATTTCAAAACCGCAGCTATACGGCCCCATCTATAGCCGCGTTTAAAAACGTGGCTATATGTCACATGTTGACAGCTTCGAAGACATATTTTAGCTGCGTTTAAAACACAGCTATAGTTTAGGCTAAAGCCGCATTTTTAAAACATGGCTATAGCCCACAACTATAGCCATGTTCTAAAAATGCGGCCTTAGCCCAAACTATAGCTGTGTTTTAAACGTGGCTATAAGCCGTTAATAATTTTTTTCAATTTGTCTATAGTCGTGTTTTTAAAACGTGGCTATAGACTTTTTTTTTTCTTGGCCAGATGGCGAATGCATTTACAAACGCTACTTTAAGTTTTACAAACGCTACTATTAAAAACCTGTCACACCAATGTAGTCAATACTGTACCGGTACTGGCCGTATCGGTACATATACTGGTATCGAAATATCAACGTTTCTTACTGGTTTAAATGCTGGCCGTACTAGCTATGTACTGGCCATATCGGCCAATTTCGAGCAATACCGGCCGGTACCGGGCGTACCGGCTGATACAAAAAAAAGGTTTTTTTTTTTTTTTTTTTAGTTTTGTAATTTTTGAATTTTTGTAAGAGCAGAATGATAATTTATTTGCATTAACTTATTAGTATTATTTGTTTTATTAGTATGCAATAAACAATTAAGCTTTCTATTTTTATTTTTTTTTTCTTTTTAATTGATGCTAAAGTCTAAAACCATGAATAATTTGTTTTGAATTAAGGTAATGTTTTATGGTAAACTTTTATATTTATTATAATACACACACACACACACACACACACACACACACACACACATATATATATAAAATAGCGGTAAACCCGAAACGGTACACCAATATTGACCGATATCAAAATATATCGTTCCATTGGTCAAACCGGTACAGTTTTCGATACGAGATTGACTCCCTTGTGTCACACACACAATTCCAACTTGTACTTCTAATTTTGAGTCATTTATTGGAGCAAATCCAAATAATGTCTTGGGCAAAATCATTTAGTAACTGGGTTCAATAAGGGGCTACCAAAAGACATTTTCCCTATGCTATCAGTCACATGAAACATGACCTTAAAATCTGAAATATCTCCTTATTTTTGACATGTGAATAGTTTCAACTCTAGTTTCATTGAGTACACAGCCAGCAGAAAACATTAACAACGGAACAACTTCTGGCATATGCTTGATAAGCACATTAAGGTTCAAAGATGGATAAACCTATTGTAATTGGAAACACAATTCGCTCTCCTCTTATGGCATGGGACAACATCCTCTATACAAGGTTTTTTTTTTTAATTTTATAAATTGCCCTGGTGAAAAAACACTCTTAGTTAATATCTGAAAAAGATAATACCATGATATTTTCTCCTGCATGCAAAAAAATTACTATTTTAGTTAGAATTTCAAAAAAAAAAAAACATATAATTATACCCAATATGAGAGTAAACTACTAGGTTTTAATCTCCCCCCCTCCTCCCCCCCCCCCCCCCCCCCCTTTCTTTATTTCCCTTAATTTTACAATGGCAAAAGATTCTGAAGCAAAATTAGAATCTAAGGGAACTTTATTCTTTTCTTTAGGAACACCTATCTGCAGAAAACATATGTAACCAAGTAAGGAAATTACATGAGTATTTGGGGGGGGTCTTCAAGTCTGGTTGGTTCAACTCAAATTTTGCTAATATCACTCTCTATTATGGCTTGTTTGGAAGTTTAGAGAGGGAGGAGAGTAGAGGGGAGTAGAGGGAAGGAGAGTAGTGGGGAGGAGTAATATCACTCTCTACATTGTTTGGATATTTTTAAAATTAGGGAGAGGGAAGGGAGTAATTAGCCCTTTAGAAAGGGTAATTTTGTTAATTTAGAAAAGGTAAATTAGAGAATTCATTTGGCCAATAACTTATCTACTCTACTCTCCCTCCAAATCTCTCCAATTTGGAGGAATTAAAAATGAGGGATTGGAGGTAGTTGAAACCCCTCCAAACCCCTCCAAATCCCTCCCCCTCCTTCCTTAAAAAAGTTCCAAACAAAGTAATTGAATTACTCTCCCTCCCTCTACTCTACTCTCCCTCCTTTTTTTAACTCCCAAACATGCTATTAGCGTTATTCTTCACCATGTCACTTTCAAACTATACAAGAGGCTATGGAAGCACTTATCCCCATTTTCACTCTTCTAGGTCAGCTAATTAAACCAATTTTTGAGTGTCACAGTCCAAGAAACAAAAATTACAGAGATGGCTCAATGCATTATTTATTATTCTTTAAGTAGAAGGGAAAATAGAATTGCACCTAAAGAAATCAAAAATTGATGGATATTAAACAATTACAAACCGACTGTTGCTATAGAGGCAAGAAGAGCAATATCTACTTAAGAAAATCTCCTGGAATTATAAAACTCGAAAATTCTTTCCTTTGGTGTATGTGACTCCATTTATTCAAAATAGATGACAATGGTGTATGTGCCTCCATTTAAACTTCCAATGCCCATACAATTCTAACCTAAACATAAAATACTAATGAAAGTTCCACTAACACTATCAAATTTGAGCAAAATGTACAAAATAATTGACACAAACAACTTCAGCTACCTAGAAATAATTTTCGAGTTACCAATATGAATTGCTGCAGCACCAACAAGCTCAAGTAGATTCCAACTAATGTAGTAGAAGCCACAAAGGAAGGCCTTAGTCTTGGACTGGACTGCAAAATGAAATTGTCTAATTCAATAGAAATCTAAGAATCGAATGGGGAAGAAACATACTAGTGCATAAAAAACATCATAGAAGACCATCACAAAGGAACTTTAAAAGAACACAAATCTAGGAAAATTGGATGTTACATTACTTAACACCATTTTTAATTACTACTAGAATAGAAAGAATACCCAACAGTTACATAGACACCCATGGTAAGCATAGTCTCTGCCAATAAAATTAAAAAAAAAAAGAGAGCAATGGTTACATAGAGAAAATCCTATTACTACAACACCATTCCAAGCAACCACTATCAAAACAATCCCCTTTCCTTCACCAAAGCTTGGCGTTTTTTTGCTCATTGTTAAAAAATAAATAAACCTTCGCTTCGGGACTCTCGGTTACTTTGCCGTTGATAGCAGAAATGAAGCTATTTTTCCCTACATTTTTCTTCTTCATCAACAAAAAATTACATCACCGTTACAACCAACATCTATTACGTGATTCTTTCCTCATTCTCTTTGTCTCTCTTTCTCCCTTCTATGTTTTCTTAGCCTTTCTCTCTGTTTGATCAAGTAGTTTGATAAATGCTCTATTGTTTTCCAAGTCCAAGAACTTTTTTAGTGCTTTCTCCAATTTCAAGAGAGTGATCATGTGTATGGTTTAAATCCATACACTTAAAAAGCAAAAACTTATATCGAGTAATGTTTTTTTTTCCTTAGTTTCACATTTAGTCCTACTCGTAGGTGTGTTACTATTTTTCTTTATCATATATTATTATTTAATTGTTATTACATATAAATATAATAAGTTATTATTAATTTAACAAAAAAAGTATGATTAATTATTTAATTATATTTTTTTTTGTATTCAATGGTTGTTGTCTTACTAATCTTCAAACTATTAATAAGTCTTTTAAACTGTTGTACAATATAGTTGTATTGTATACTAAATTGTATTTAGAATCATATTTTAGATTACTATATATAATATGGAAGGTGTGTGTGTATATATATATATATATATATATATAAGAAAATAAAATTAATCATTTTATTTTTTACTCGCCCCAACAAATTCCTAGCTCTACCACTGCTGACCCTCCCTAAAACAAATCCTAGACTCGCCACCAAGACCATGAAAGTAAAAAATTAACATGTATTTTCACATTTTTAATACTAATATTTAATGAGAAAATAGGTGTGAAGAAGATAATTCCTTTTCTTTCATTCAATAAAGAATTTCATTAAGGAATGAAAAAAGATTCAAAGGCCTAGCTAGCCTATATGCTTTCGCCAAGGAGATAAAATTGCTATGAATATTTGAGATAAGGTCCACAAGGATAGGCCTCCAAGAAGAAACCATATTGGCCCAACTGGATCATGAGGAAATTTCGTGTGTCTTTCCAAAGTGGATTGTAAAACTGATGTGAGATTCGTATAGTTTAAAACCATTGGCCCAAAAATCATCCCTCCTACTCAAAATGCATCAAATATATATATATATATATATATATATAGAGAGAGAGAGAGAGAGAGAGAGAGAGAGAGAGAGAGAGAGAGAGAGAGAGGGAGGGTTAGAACTTAGAGCAAAATCCACCAATATAAAGAGTAATAAATTGCAATATATTATTGTATTGAGCCATAATACATAAAATTTCAAAACAATTAATTTCAATTTAATCATATGTTTGAATTTGATAGAAAATTTCAATATACTCTATAATCTTATGAAACTGTAACTAAATTTTACTGAATCTAATAAAGAAATCAATTGCCAACCATAGGAACCCACAACAGCTTAAAACTGTAATTATCTATGTAAAAAAAAAAAAATTTAATTATTTTTTCTAAAATTTATATGAAAATCAGTTTATTAGAATTTAGGTACGCTTGTTTGAGTTTAATTACCTTGGCAACAATAAAAGCAAAAAAATAAAATAAAAAATTATGTGCTTTAAGTTAGTGGAAGTAATTATATAGTTGTCAATTATTTTAAGAAATGCCATCACACTTTTAACTATATTAATCTTAACAATTTACCTTCCTCTATTTTCAATGTCGTTTAATATAATTGAAATTAATTCTCAATACTATAATACATAACGAGTATTATATATGAGAAATAAAAATAATTTCTAATTAAAATTATAAAATGAACTTATAGTGTAAACATGCATCACGTAAAACATTTAGTAATTTTATGAATTAAATTATCTAGAACCCACTTAAAGTAGATTATTTAGGACTCAATGCAAGTGGAATTCTTTTTTATTAATAAACAAATAAATGCATATACACAAGGGAAAAAGGAATGGAGTTGTAATACAAAAGTATGTGGGAAAGTTGATTACAAATTCAAAAATTAAATAATGCTATATATGTAACCACGCACATGCAGCTCCAGGGTATAGAAGAAACAAAAACAAAAATTGACGCACATTACAGATGCATACATTCAGCTCCATCAAATCTTCAAGCCATTTAGAGTCGACTCTTGCAGTCTTTTATGGTCCGTTTGGATTGAGGGGGAAGAATGGGGAATAGAGTAGAATAGAGTAAATTTAGCCTAAAATTAGCTTATTTTTAACCAACTTTACTTTACTTCTCTCCACTCTCTCTTCTTTCCCCCTCCATCCAAACGGGCCATTAAGTTTAGAGGTATGCTTGTCTGTTCCCCAAAGGGAAACAGTCATGACTATGCCCATAAACAAGAGCCAAGGAACGCATAAAATAAGAGCCCAATTTAGAGGGTAGGTTATTATGGCGAATACTGGGTACCTAATGTACTGTTCTGGAACTAGGAGATTAATCATTGAGTTTGAGAACCCATGTATAAAACTATTAAATGCCGAGAACCCCGTAACGCCAATTCTTCCAAATTTTTTCAAAGCAATGGCTGTCCCCCTTGTGTGTGCATTGCACTGACTCTAACTCTGAATTTTATTCCCTACTTCTGTGCCATTAATATCATCTTGCCAAAGTCCCCCAGCAGGAGGGCTTAGTACCGTTTGATAACTGATTGTTACAAGCAGTACTGCAACCAACAGAAGCATACTGCGCCTTTCATCTGAAAATTCCATTATTTCACGAGCATTCTTCTTTCGAACAAGATTCACTGATCTTGCTAATTTTGCAAACCAATAGAATGTAGAAAGAGAAAACCACAAAGTAGCTCCAGCACGTTTTAACATAACCCTGATCTCTCTGTTGTTTACTTGTGTTTGTCCTTCTAAATTTCTATGGTTTAGACTGTTAAATCCCGAATCCCAATACAGTAAGTGACTCACAGCCAGCATATGTGGTGATACATTGTCATTATATAATCTCTTAAGTGTAAATTATTAATCAAGTCTTATCCTTGGTCCCAGATCTTAGTCCAATTCCAAATGCATAAACATCTTCTTCCTCTTCTTTTATAATTTTTGAATTCAAATCATAATTAAAGAAGAAAAAAATAATTATATATAATGCATCTTACATTCAATTGCAAGGCCACATAATCGTTTAAAGATAAGATACTTATGAATTGAGAAAGAAGCTACAATTTTCTGCAGCTAACAGACGAAACGTGATGACATTTATGGAAGTGCCATTGATATCATTGTAATACTCAAGGGTATAAATTGCAAATTTTGAAAGTCGAGGAACTAATTTAGAAGCAACTCTAAACTGGTGTAAAGAAGATTTTAGTGAACTAATTTAAAAGAACTTGCTTTAAGTGAAACTTATTATTAAAGCCTCAAGAAGTTTAAAAATAGTACACTGATCTAAAAGCCTAATCATTTGTCATCTGCTTCTTTAAGTGCTGAGAGTCAAATCTTTGCTGTTCATGAACTTTAGAACTGAATTAATATCCCTACACTGAAGCTTCACCATAATCCTTGAAAGACCAATTATAGCAGGCAGCCAAAATTTACGCTGGAACTATGCCACTTTATTCTTTTGATTTTAGACGGAAAAATCGCATTAAAGAAAGTTGAGATGGCACTTCTGTTTGTTCTGTTTATCGCCTATAAGGATGAGCAAATGTCTATGGATAATTGTAGTTTGAAACTAAACATAATTATGTGCATTACGACCCGGTCAACAGTGTTTCAACTTATTCCAATTCGAAGTATAATTTACTCTTTTTTAGAAGTTCAAACTATGAATGCAACCAATACAAGTGTGACCGCTATTTTTTTGTTATAAATTTATGTTTCCAAAGCATGATCTCATTCAAATTAGACCCTTAGAGCACCTGAAACTATTTTAGAGCTTTCAAATATTGTTGTCTATACTGTTAACGCAGAATATTTTATTTTATTTTATGTTGGCAAATACATGAATCAAAACTTGTTTTGTTATAGTTTTAAAGTTTACAGATGTACAAAGCAGTAAAGATATGGTTCTAACACAAGATATGTAAGAAATTTGATTATAAATTTAAGTAATGCTATGCAATCACACTGCTTTATTGCATTATACATTATATTTGTGGATGACATTGGGTACTTCAACTATGCCCTTACAAACATGGACTAAATTTTATTATCAAAGAAAAAAAAAGTAAAAATTGAGACACATTAGGTCGGCTAATATTTTGTTTCCCATCAATTCTTCTCTCATGATTGAATTTGCAAACCACTTAGAGTTGACTCTTCTTGCAATCTCTTGCAATCTTAAAAGTTTAAGGGTATGCCTGACTCTTTTCAAAGCGGGAAGAAAAAATAAAATACTCGGCCATATTGGTTTGTTAAACTAATCCTTAATAAAAGTGTATATGTATTTTAAGGGTATTTTAGACAATTTAATTTAAAATATTTTTATTTTATTGTCTTTAGGATTCTAATCTTGTGTTCTCACCAAACAAATATATATATTGTAGGGAATTTAACCCAAAATTCCCAACCTGTGAGAAAAACAAATATAGAGAAAACACACGCCAAAGAAAAACAATCACACGCACAAGACAATATTTACATGGTTCGGCAATTTGCCTACGTCTACGGAGTTGCAGGGATTTTACTATTATCAGGAAAAAATACAGAGTACGGCTGCAGTGTTTTTGCTCTCTCAAAAACTACAACAAGACAAAACCCTAATCACCAAAAAAACGGTTTTTATATCCTACGCACAGGAGCTACAAAACGGGCCTAAAAAATTTTCCGGCTTGGGCCTATCGGCCTAAGTCTCCGCTCCATGGACTAAGCCTTAGAAAAACTCCCATTAAAAACCACGCAACATTATTTGGGTCGGGTCGTCAACCAGATCAAATATAAACTAGTCTCCACAAAGCCCAACAAATCTCCCACTTGGAGACTAGTTCAATCACCAACATCAGCCACTGTCTTCCAAAAGCCAATCCCTCATCCCTGCAACTCATCCTCCTATCCTCAAGCTAGAAGGCCAACTGAAGCTGCACACAGCTTCAGTTTCTCAATAGTGACACCCTTAGTCAACATGTCAGCCGGGTTCTTAGATCCACAAATCTTCTCAAGTATTACCAGTTTATCTTCAACAAAGTAACGAATAAAGTGGTATTTCGTCTGTATATGCTTCGACTTTGAATGAAAAGCCGAATTTTTAGTAAGAAAAATTGCACTCTGACTGTCACTGTGTAGAATGCCCATCTCCTGCTTCTTACCCAATTCATTTAAGAAACCATGTAACCAAATCATCTCCTTTCTAGCTTCTGTTACTGCAACATACTCAGCTTCTGTAGTAGACAAAGTAACAATCTTTTGTAGATTTGAAGCCCATGATATAGCTGTACCACCCAAAGTAAATACAAACCCAGTAGTACTTTTTCTACTATCAATTTCACCAGCAAAATCAGCATCTACATAACCTTGCAGTTTCAAACTTGAACCTATGTAGCAAAGACATGTATCTGATGAACCCCTCAGATATCTCAGAATCCACTTGACTGCCTCCCAATGCTACTTTCCAGGCCTACTCATGAATCTGCTCACAACTCCCACTGCATGTGCAATGTCTGACCTTGTACACACCATAGCATACATCAAGCTGCCAATAGCTGAGGCATAAGGTACCTTGCTCATATAGTCCCTTTCTTCTTCTGTCTTCGGTGACTGTTCTTTACTTAGTTTGAAATAACTACCCAAGGGTGTGCTCACTGGTTTAGCTTCATTCATGTTGAACCTGTTGAGAACTTTCTTCACATACTCTGACTGTGAAAGCTTCAATGTACCATTAGCCTTGTCTCTAATGATTCTCATACCAAGGATTTGCTTTGCAGCTCCCAAATCCTTTATTGCAAACTGTCTTGACAATTGCTTCTTTAGATCATTAATCTCCTCAATGCTAGACCCTGCAATGAGCATATCATCCACATACAATAGTAAAATGATATAAGAATTGTCAAAGAACTTAACATAGCAAC
The DNA here is from genome assembly GCA_033629205.1 of Lithocarpus polystachyus. Lineage (NCBI taxonomy): Eukaryota > Viridiplantae > Streptophyta > Magnoliopsida > Fagales > Fagaceae > Lithocarpus > Lithocarpus polystachyus. The sequence continues at coordinate 50,869,883 of CM066165.1, read as the reverse complement.
AATGATCAGCTTCACATCTCTTGAACCTAATTTTGTGCATAAAGCTGTCAAATTTCTTGTATCACTGTCTAGGAGCTTGTTTTAGGCCATACAAGCTCTTTCTCAGTTTGTAGACTAGATTCTCTTGTCCCTGAACAATGAACCCTTCAAGCTGAATCATGTAAATGTCTTCCTCCAAGTCACCATGAAGGAATGCCGTCTTCACATCTAACTGCTCAAGATGTAAATTTTCTGCAGCCACCATTCCCAGTACCAATCTGATTGTTGACATCTTCACAATTGGAAAAAATATCTTTGTGTAGTCAATGCCCTGCTTCTGCTGGAACCCTTTAACAACTAATCTGGCCTTGTAACGTTTGCTACCATCATGCTCATTCTTTATTCTGTATACCCACTTGTTGTGCAAAACCTTCTTTCCTACTGGCAATTTAGTCAATTCCCATGTCTGATTCCCTAACAAGGAATCCATCTCATCCTTCATGGCTAACTCCCACTTGCTTGAATTTTTATCCTGCAAGGCTTCTTCATAACACTCTGGCTCACCACCATCAGTTAACAGGAGATAATTTAGAGTGGGTGAATAACACTGTGGAGGTATAATAGTCCTGGAAGATCTACGGACTTCAGCTACAGCTGTACTCTGATCTACATATGAATCTTCATTCTCCTTATCCTCTTCACCCCTTTTCTGGACAGTACTTTCAGTCAATTCATCTAAGTTGACAAACTTAGATTTCTTTTGATCTATCTCTGTAACATCTGACACTACAGTTGACCTGTCCTTGTACATAACCTGTTCATTAAATATCACATTTCTACTTCTGATGATTTTCCTGTTTTGTTCATCCCAAAACCTATAGCCAAATTTCTCATCACCATATCTAATGAAAAAACATATTTTAGACTTTGCATCAAGTTTACTACGAGCATCAGAATCAATATGAACATAAGAAACACAACCAAAAACTTTTAAATGTGAAAACTTTACCTCTTTACCACTCCAAACCTCCTCAGGAAGTCTGAACTCCATGGGAACTGATGGCCCTCGGTTTATCAGGTAAGCTGCAGTGCTAACAGCATCAGCCCAGAAAGTTTTTGGTAGTTCAGCATACAACCTCATACTTCTAGCATGCTCATTGAGAGTTCTGTTCATGCGCTCAGCCACGCCATTCTGCTATGGTGTCCTAGGAATGGTCTTCCCCATCCTAATTCCTTGTGCAGCACAATACTTACTGAACCCTCCATCTATGTACTCTCCTCCATTATCTGACCTCAAACATTTTACTTTCAAACCTATTTCTGTCTCAACCATGGCCTTCCACTTCTTAAAAGTTTCAAATACTCATATTTATTTTTCAGAAAATAAACCTATACCTTTCTGCTTGAGTCATCAATAAACGTGATGTAGTACCTTGAACCTCCAAGGGAAACAACTGGTGAAGGCCCCCACAAATTAGTGTACACTAACTCCAAATTTTCAGCTTTCGGTGTCCTGCCAGTTTTCAAGAAGCTCACCCTTTTCTGCTTTCCCAAGATGCAGCTTTCACACATGTCAAAATCAACGGACTTCAATTTTGGTAGTTTCCCTTTTGACAACGGCATCTTCATCCCTTTCTCACTTATGTGACCAAGTCTGCGGTGCCATAGGTTTGTATCAGGACTTACTTCAGCAACTGCAATTGTGTCTCTTAGACTTGAGGTCATATATAGAGTACTAGTCTTCTTTCCACGAGCCAATACTATGGCTCCCTTTGTAACCTTCCAAGTACCACCAACAAATAGTATTGCATGCCATCATCAAGTTGTCCAACAGAAATCAGATTCCTCCTCAGGTCAGGAATATGTTGAACCTTCTCCAGTAACCAAATAGACCCATTGGGCAACAATATACGGACGTTTCCCATACCCACAACATCTAAGGCTGCACCATCAGCCAAATACACCTTACCAAAATCACCAGCAACATAATTCTGTATGATTTCTTGATGTGGAGTGGTATGAAATGAAGCTCCTGAATCTAAAACCCAATCATCAAGTGGACTGTCTACTGCAAGAAGTAATGCATCCTGTACCTCTTCTGTTACAGCATTAGCATAATCATCTTCATTTTTCTTCTTAGGACTTTTACATTGCCTCCTAAAGTGACCTGTTTTTTCACAGTTCCAGCATTGTACTTGTTGGCCTAATCTAGATTTACTTCTGTTTTGATTAGAATTTCTGGATTTTGATCTGCCCCGATTTGAATTTCTGTCATTACCTCTGCCTCTTGTCTCAAGGTTTAGGGCAAAACCAGATCCTGAGGTTTCACCTGCATCTCTTCTGTGAATCTCCTCAGCTAAAATTAAATCTCGTATGTCATTGTACTTCATCTTTTCTGTAGAATTGCTTACTGCCATCCTCATGGCCTCCTAACTGTTTGGCAAAGAAGCCAAAATGATCAGTGCACGAATCTCATCATCAAAATCAATTTCTACAGACAACAATTGATTTGTGATAGTGTTAAATTCATTCAGATGTTGTACTACTGATGCATTCTCTGCCATCTTCAGATTAAACAGTTTCTTCATCAAATGCACCTTGTTGTTTGCTGACGGCTTTTCATACATACCAGACAGTGCCTTCATCAGATCTGCTGTAGTCTTCTCTTTACGACATTGTGTGCAACAGACCTAGACAGAGTTAACCTGATAACTCCCAGTATCTGTCTGTCAAGAAAAGCCCATTCCTCAGCCTTCATAGTCTCAGGTTTTTCCCCTAGAAGCGGCAGATGCAACTTCTTCCCATAAAGATAATCCTTGATTTGCATTCTCCAAAATCCAAAGTCTGTGCCATCGAACTTTTCTATTCCAGATGCCTTTCCTGCTTCCTCTGCCATTGCTCCCACTCAAACCTAACCCTGGGCTCTGATACTAGTTGTAGGGAATTTAACCCAAAATTCTCAACTTGTGAGAAAAACAAATATAGAGAAAACACACGCCAAAGTAAAACAATCATATGCACAAGACAATATTTACATGGTTCGGCAATTTGCTTACGTCCACGGAGTTGCAGGGATTTTACTATTATCAGGGAAAAATACAGAGTGCGGCTATAGTGTTTTCACTCTCTCAAAAACTACAACAAGACAAAACTCTAATCACCAAAAAAACGGTTTTTATATCCTGCGCACAAGAGCTACAAAACGGGCCCAAAAATATTTCCGCCTCAGCTCCATGGACTAAGCCTCAGAAAAACTCCCATTAAAAACCACGCAACATTATTCGGGTTCGGTCGTCAACTGGATCAAATATAAACTAGTCTCCACAAAACCCAACATATATATATATATATATATATATATATATATATACACACACACACATATATCTATCTAAAAGTTAAAGTGTAGCATTTATTATTGCTACGCTCCTATTGATCCACATCAGCGGCCATATCATTTGCCTATTTCCCATTTCTCTCTACTACTTCCAACTATAACTTCTTTTTACCTTTTTCATTTCTCCACTGTTCTCAACCTTAATGTCACTCTTCATCAATCTCTTCCTCTTCCTTTTACTTTGACTCTTCTTATCCCCATTCTATTACTATAAATATAACAATTTCTCTCCCATTCTATACATATTTTCTTACATGAAGAAGGTTATTAATCTCTCTCTCTCTCTCTCTCTTGTCTTATTTTTTGTGAATTTATTTTTATTTTTTGTACCTCTACTTTTGATTGATGTATTTATGTTTTCTTTAAAGTTTTACTTTCGGTTGCAATTTGATTTTGTGTTTTTAAGTTATTATCTTTTCTTTTTTCTTTTCTATGATTGTTAAATATTATTCTATTGCATACAAATATAGTTTACTAGAATATAATGTTATTCTATTATATATCATGGATTTGATAATTTGGTGTTTGACTTTTGACTATATTTTGATGCTTTTTTTTTTCTTTTTCTTTTTCCTATTTCTCTCCTGAAAAAGGTGATTACTCTCTCTCTCTCTCTCTCTCTCTCTCTCTCTCTCTCTCTATATATATATATGTTATTTATTCTTTTTTGCAACTTTACTTTAGGTTGATAAATCATTGTATTTTTTATATAATACTATTGGGTTTATAAGATTTGGTAGTATGTTTGATTTTTTAAGCTTTTCGTCACAAGCCTTCTCTCTTCCTCTTTTAGCTTTTGTTTGATTTTTTTTTTTTACATAATACTTAGTTATTTTGGAAGTGAGATTTTGAATTTATATCATAATATAATTTGTCTATGTAATTAAATGTGTCTATAAAAAAAAGCCTATTAAATTAGACCACCCAAGATGAATATGTATAGAAAATATTTTTATTTTAACTTTTTCATTGATTTATTATTTAGTTATAATGTTAAAATTAAAGTAAATGAATACGTAAAGTTAAAAATGCCTAAAATGAGTTTGTAAAGCTAATATATTTACATATTTAATATTAAAAGAATAATGATATGACCAATGATGTGACGGATGAGAAGACCCAACAGGCCAATGATCTAGTTAAAGACAATTAAATCTTAGTAAATAAAAGTGTATGTAGTAAAAAAAAAAATTAGATCATGTTCTTTTTATGTTGTTATACAGATTATTTTCTTTCATTTGGATTGGTGAAGTGTTCAATATTAGACATAAAGTGTACTTTTTTCCTACGTATTTTTTTAAATATTAAATTTATAATGTGGTATAGTTTCTTAGGAATATCTAAGAAATATGCAATTACAATCTAATGTATCTATATTAGTAAACATTACTCAATGAATAGTTTGAAACTACTCCTACGATAAGAAAAATAATAAATATAATAATCTATTTTTAAGAGAATGAAAATTTAGAATAATATATTTGAAACCCAAACGGTTTAGTTGATAACATAATCTATCAAAATATGAACCGCCTAAAAAATGAATAATATCAATCAAATAAATCCAAATAATTAAATGATGATATATTTTTGAGATAGATAAATGAAAAGTAATTTTAGAAATTGTTTAAGTTTTGGGGAGAACAACTTATTTTCCACAAGATTTGGAGAGCAAATTATATATTATATCATAATTAAAATAAAATTATCTATTTCCAAGCATCACGTGAGTTTGCGACTAATGAATAATAATAATAAGTATTACATTACAACTTCTTATATTTCTTGTAATATCTATTTCTATTCCTATGTAATCACCATTACGGTCTACCAAACATGACCTTAAAGCACCCAATAATATTTGGAGCTTTCAAAACCAAACAGTCTTGAACATATAGGGTATGTGAGAAATTTGATCATAATGCTAGTCAATCACACTTCTTTTTTGCAATAAAGGCAATAAATTAAGCACTTTAACTATGCCCATAGAAACATAGACTAAATTTTTATTATCAAAGAACTAAAGATAAAAATTGACACACATTACAGATGCATACAGCTCCAATGTGCGAGTACTGTAAATCAAGAATATCAGAAAAGAGGGGTTCCTTCCAAAGCAATGGTTGTCCCTGCTTTGTGTGCTGCTGTGGTATTGCACTGAGTCTGATCATCGCTGCAAGGGGTAAAAGTTGTATTGAAACAAAGTAGAGGCTTGCATCAAACATTAATGGAATTGTCAGATTTGGAGCATAGGAACAGAATTTGAGTTCAAGGAACAGAATTTTAAAGTACAAATTTAGAATTAGGACAATAATTAATGAGTTTGAGAACAAAAATACTTGTATTACAGATGAGAAACAGCTTAAAAAGGTGATCTTCCAAAGCAATGGTTGTCCCTGCTTTGTGTTCACACACTAATCTGGTATTGTACTTACTCAGATAAATGATTTCAAGATAATTACTACTTCTGACTGTTTTATTGAAGGGAGGAATCTGATGATAACTACTCCCTGCTTCTGTGGTAATGCAAACACCATTATCTTGCCAAACTCCACCAGAAGGGGTAAGTATCGCTTGATAGGTGAGTGTTGCAAGCAGTACCGCAACCACCGAAAACATACTGCTCCTTTCCTCTGTTACTTTCCTTATTTCATGTCTAATATTCTTAGGCCAAGAAACAACAGTACTTGGCAGCCTTTGGTACTTTGGATTTGGATACCTATTAAATGTAGAAAGAGATAAACCCGGTTTAGGACAATTACTTAGATTGGCAAGAAAAATCTATCAACAACCCGTTGAAAAAAAAAATTCATACTTAATAATTTAAAATAAACCTTAATTAAAAATTTAAAACAATGGATTTTAAGATTAAAATTGAGCATAATTTTGGAAACTTGCCATTAAGCTAAAGCCAAGTTAGTACAAAACATTTTAATAATTTAACAAAATTTGGTTAAACGGATATCAAGAGAGAGAAGCATAATTATCCCTAAAAAAATTGGACCAAAAAAAAAAAAAGATTTAAAGTAATTTTTTTTATATAAGATAGAAATTCTATTATAGCCTAATCTAAGTATATATGTGTGTGAAACTTCCTCCTGAAAACTTGAACCCCTACCCTTGCCCCTCACACCCCACTAAACATATGCACTTACGCAGATCAACTTAAACAGGCTAATATACCTATAAATGAAAATTTATTAGACCTCAAAATGATGCATAATGCATGCTAAATATATGAGTGATGCTTAAGACAATCATACTCCAATATACCTCTAAATGAAAAATTATTACCCACTTAAAATGTCAGAACATTTTTTTTTTAGAAATTCAAAATTCCATAACATGAATATTAAATATAGAGCAATGCTTGGTCAATAAAAAAGTTAGTATAACTACATGCTTTGAAAATCTAACTATTGGATTGCATGTTCTTTATATTTTTAACACAAATGTCAAATTTCATGCTACTTTGATGTTATTTACCATTTGGTCCATAAACTTATTTTTTATGCATAATTTTATACAACAAAAACTTGAAATTTATACATTTAATTGATAACATAGCTAATGATCTTTTATTATCTATAAATTTTGCAGTATGGAGGATATAAAAAGAAAATATAATTTAATGGTAGATTTGTCAAATTTCAAATCAAATAAAAAGATATTGAGTAGAGTACAACTAAGTTTATAGCAAAATTTTGTCTTTAAATATATGAGAGATGTTGAGGATATTTACTAATTTTATTAGAGGTCCAATAAATGATGTGTCAACCTTTTAATTAGGAACCAATAAAGTAAGAATGAATTTTTCAATTCCGATACGGAAAATGGTAGAGCTACAAAGTTTTTTATAAACTGTTGATGTGGTGTGTAGTTATTGGTAATTAAAAAAATAATGTCAGTGGTCGATCCAAATGAGAACCAATAAAAATTTGCAACAACAACAATTTGTAAAAATGTTATAAAATAGTTGGTGCCTATAACATTACTCATTTAATATTGATGTGTCATCCATTATATTCTTTGTCATTTTGGTTTTTAAGTATTTTGTAGTATAATTTGTAATAGTTTAATATTTCCAGGAAAATGTAGAAGTAAATAAAAAATCCAAAAAAAAAAAAATCACATTTAGTGATGATTTAAAATAAAAATAAATAATTGATGGATAGAAGTGGGATGCCAGTCGTGATGGGATAATATTTGTTGCACATAAGCTCTTACACACACCCAATTTTTTAACTGAAACCATGAATTGAAGTCACAATTTTTAAGTTCAAAATCGTGATTTCAAGACATTGTTTTAGTTCAATATTGTGGTGCGTAAAATTGTGTGTAATTGTTTGCGTGTAATGAACACAACCTTGACGGATGAATTCAAACCCATTAAGAGGAAAATAAAAATAAAACAAAAACAAAAAAAAAGAAGAAAAATCCAACATAAGTTTTACCTCAGGTGCTTGTAATTCGCTACCTTCTTCATCTTCTTTGTCTTCTTCCTTTTCCACTTCCTCTTCTTCTTCTTCTACTACTTCTTCTTCTTCTTCCTCTTCCTCCCCTCCACTTCCTCTTCCTCTTCTTCTTCCTCTTCCTCTACTTCTACTGCCTCTTCTCCTTCTTCCTCTTCTTCTTCTTCTACTTGTACTTCTTCTTCTTCTTCTTCTCCTTCTTCCTCTTCCTCTTCCTCTTCCTCTACTTCTACTTCTACTTCCTCTTCTTCTTCATCTTACACTTCTTCTTCTTCTTCTTCTTCTTCTTCTATTAGTTTGTCCACCAGCTGAGAAAGTTCCTTCTGTTTGTCCACCAGCTGCACCTTCCTCATTGATCTTCTTCTTCTTCTTTCAGTTTGTCCACCAGCTGTGCCTTTCTCATTGATCTTCTTCTTCTTCTTTCAGTTTGTCCACCAGCTGCACCTTTCTCATTGATTTATACAATGCATTGGCTCTCCTCTATCTACATTACCTTTATGTTTTTCTATTTTTTTTTTTTTTTTACTTCATGATTCTTTCATTCATGGGCCAACCACTATTTTCCGTCTCTCTTTTACTCAAAATAAACCTGTTCTTTTCTTCTTTTATTTTTTTTAATCCTTTTTAAAGATAACCTTTATCTTTTCACCTTTTCTTTTAAAATCCCAGGTTACTATTTACTCAGAAAATTCAAGCCTATCTGCACCTGCTATGTACAAATTCCATAGCTTTCAGATTATAGTGAGATTTTGAAAGGACATATGTTTGTATGATGAACTACTGATTTTTTTTTTTCTTTCACACTATCAATAACCAAAAGAACGGATGGCTTTGATACCAAAATTAGACACGGCTTAGGCGGGGAGGCATACCTATCGTTCCAAGGCACCGCCATCCCGCTTGGGCCGCCATCAGCACTGCCTTTAGAGCTCATGCCGACAGAGAATCTAACCTGGAACCATCCTATAACACGCGCATGGCACCGATCATACAAGAGCCGTTCCTTAATCCCCGTCAAGGACGTGAGAACTCTGACCACGGAGAATACCCAGTTATAGGATTACAACAACAGTTTAACAGTACAAGGCTCGGAGACTAGTTCTAGTTACAAGTTTTGTAAACAAGGTAGTACTAGGGAAATAGGAGAGTAGTGGAAATCCTAGAGGAGAAAGGAGTCCTAAGGAGAGTCTAGAGAGTTCTCCGTCTAAGGATTTCTATCTCTAAGGAGTTCTGGATTCCAACTTAAGGGACAGCCCCCCTTAAATAGGCAAATTTTTTCAGAGTGAACAGTAACCATGAACAATGAATAGTGAACAGTAACGGTGAACAGTGAACAATAACAGTAACAGTGAACAGTAACTTTTTCACTTTTTGTCACATTTCGTAGCAGAGTCTGAACCTTCATGTTTTATCAGTTTGTGCTGAGAGAAGTGACCAAATCATAAGGAATCCTCTTTATAAAAAGCAGCATCAATTGTGGGAAACAGGTAGCATCTTTGGTAGGAAACAAGCAGCGCAATTTTCAAGAAAATATTGTAGCATTTTGGCCATTGTGTAGGCCGGACAAATAGGGGAATCATGTGGGAAACAGGTAGCTCAATTATCAGGAGAATATCACGTGGGAAACAGGCAACGTAATTGTCGGGAAAATATCATAGCATTTTGGCCATTGTGCAGGCCAAACAAATAGGGGAATTTGAATCAGAACCAATCTTTCAAGGAATCAAACTATAGTTGCTTTTGGAGGACCTTTCATTTTCCAACCCATTGGCAACCTCTTTTAAAAGAGAAGAGGGGCCTAAACAGTAATAATAGTAACCAAGAATCATTAATCGGTATCAGGAGCATCTGATGGGTAACCATCATAAGGAGCCTATGGGGAGTCATCATTGCATCCATGCTCATGGTAAGTAGCATACTGATTGCAGAGTCCGCAATATAGAATTGATTCATACTTTGGATCTTCATCTGTAAGAAATTCTCTGGGATCTTTATGTCCAATTCTTCTTAAATTACGGATATCAATATCATAAGGCCGTCGACCAAAAACAGAAATCCTGTCTGTGCTTCCTATGAAATGATAGTCTTTTCATAGGTCTTGAGTGACTTGCAGGATTTGATTATTGAAATAACTTCTCCAACATTCAGCAAGAGCATAAGGATCCCTGAAGGATAGGCGGGAATCTCTTTCAAACCATTGCCCTTGATGGGTGTACCCATTAATAAGTACAAGATGTTTAGAAGGCTGAACATTCATCCAATTATCTTTTTCCCATTTCGGCAAAGTGCTCCAACATTTAATAGAAACATTAGGACTATGATTTGTGAAACAGCATTTTGGATAATTTGCGGGAACTGGCTAATCTGGTCATGGCTTGTTAGCTTGAGGAACCTGATAAAGCCATATTCAAACATCTGGGACAACCAATCAGGGTCCCTGTCATCCTCATCTTCTCCATCTTCATAATTGATCAGGAGACCTGGAAATGAATGCTTCTTTTCATACACTCTGAGACTGCTCCCAAAGTGCTCTTCCCAGTCTAGCTGGATAAAGACATTATCACCATCATCTAGATCATTAAGATCAGGAATAGTAGCTGTAACAAGTTTTTTGAAATATTTGTACCATAGGTCAAAAGACCCAAACATAGCCTTGCTTTCCAAAATACTAGATTGTATTTCAGTTGGCAAGTTGGCAACAACACTTCTTAACAAAGATTGAGTCTTAAGACTTAATCTAGCATAATCTGTGCCCATTATAGTCTTTTTATCCATGGAATGGATTTCCTCTTTGCCAAAGAGTTGACTAGTGTAGGATTCATTTATAACATTTGGGTAGTTAAGAAGGTGGCTTTTAAGAGCCTCATTTTCTGAAACAAGGTTGGCATAATGGCTAGCATAAACCTCATTTTATGCAGTAAGGTTAACAAGATGGATTTCAAGTGGCTGGAGGGTTTTCTTGAAGAGGTTTTGTGTTTTTAAACAAAAGCAGCTTGAAGGTTGTCAAGAATAAATTTAACAGAGTTTGGTAGTTCACTGTAAACTCCGTTGTGGAACTGCAAAGTTCTAGACAAAACTTCTTGTAAAGCAACAACCATATCATCACTGAAATATGTCACCTCTGTCGGGATAAATTCCTGAAGGGATGTTGATCTACTAGGTTTTACCCCAGAAGATACGCCTTCATGCATTACAAAAGGTTGTCCCGCTGGGAGCCTTTCGTCTTAAGGATAGCCCTGTGCAGGTGCTTTCCCCTTGTTCTTCCTCTCTACTGAAGAAGTTATGAGATTCCACTGATTAGTGGTACAGGTATCTTTAATCCACTTATTAGTGGTTTTTATATTAGCAGTTTGTTTTTCATCAACGATTTTTACCTGCCAAGAAAGATCAAGAATATTAGAATAGATAGTAACATCAATTGTAAAAATTGAACAAATTATGACATCGAATGCAAGAACATTTGTGAAAGGTTTGGTAAAATTCATTAGCATTTCTTGAAAGGGAAAATCTTTGGCGAGAAAGAGCAATCGCTACTTCATGTAGCCTAAAGCATTGGGAAATTCAGAGCAATTGTCAGTAATCAGGATATTCTGAAAATTGTCAATTTTTGAATGCATCAACTTACCAGAAAGTTGTTCAACAATTGTATTTCATCTAACTTCTTGCTCAAGGAAGTTGAGATGATTAGTTTTAGTATGAATTAGAGTCAAAGCATTATCAGTATCAATTTCAAATCTTGAAGCAAATTTGAATTATACTTTCCATCCAAAAGGATCAGTAGTAATTCCATCATGTTCAACAAGAAAGGGATACAAAGCATTGATGATAGGGAGACCAGGTATCACTTTATCAGTCAAGTTTTTAACAAGAACAGAAGGAATCTTGAAACAGACATTATCATGGCAAACATGAGCATTATTCAATTCATATTTAATTTTCATTTGAGTACCATTAGCAGAAACCAATCTTTCAGTCGACTTTTCAAAATACTTTGAAGAAATTAATCCTTCTTGGATACAGTTCATATCCGCACCAGAATCAATCATAGCAATAACATTGAAATGATAATCATGAGAAACAACAATTTTAACTTTTGTAAACCATTTTGGAGGAAGCAATTTATTAACAAGATTAAGCTGAGAATCAGTGAAAACATCAGCAGTACCTTTATAAAAAAGAAGAGCCTGTTGACTGGATTCATCTCCATCTTTGAGTTCATCTTGTTCATTATCAAACTGGTGTTTATCAAGATTTTTATCAATTCTTAACAAAAGCAATTCTTGTTTAAGATTATTGTTATCACTTTTAATGCTTTTAAATTCATTTTTTAATTCAATTATTTCTTGTTTAACAACAGTGATCTCACGTTGGAGCTCATTAACAGTTAATTCTTTGGAATTCTTTTTGTTGAATCTTTACAAAGTTTCTTCAAAGCTTATTGTTGCTTTCAGTTTTTTATCATTTTCATTTCTTGTCAAATTTTTCTTAAACTTATCAAGGTATACTTTTTGCAATTCAGGATTTTCAATTTGACTTATCAATTTGATTAACAAGCTTTCATTTTCTTCACTTTTGGTGAGAACATTAACGGTTTTAATAACGTTGCAACAGGAATCTCTACAACCAAGTTTAACAGTAGGTGAACCAAAGGAATCATCATCAGATTGGTAACAAGAATCAGATGAAGAAGAAAAATCGTGTTCCAAGGAATCAGATGAGACATTTGATTCAAGGATTCAGAATAGTTCTTCTTGATCATTATCATTAATGTTTAACATATTAAGCTTATTTTTCAGCTTACCAGGTTTTTGTTTACAGTCTTTACTAAAATGACCAGGTTTTCCATAGTTGAAACATTTACCTTTACCATATTTTTGTTTATCATGTTTTTTAGAAACATTTTTCTTTTTAGCATTGGGTTTATCAAAGTTGGTTCTGTATCTTTTGTGTTTTTTATGGTTATAATTTTTGTGACCTTTATCATGTTTTTTCCCTTTTTGCCTGGAAGGAGCACTAGGGGGCAAACCATATTGTTTACAGAAATTACTCATTTTATATTTAGCTTTTCTTTTATTTTTTAATTGGTATTTTAACAATTTTTCATCATTACACATGTTGATACCAAGTCTTTTAATAGTGCTAAAAATATCACCATAAGTTAAATTATCATAATCAATGGAATCATTTTTACCAATTAACTCTTGTTTTACCTTATGAGCAAAGATAGGAGGCAGACCATCAATAAACTTTTCTTTCCAATAAGGCTTGTAGCAATCTTTCCGAAGCATGACTTTGGAAAGGAAAACATCTTGATACCATCTGTAATCAGACATAGTAGGACATCTCAAATTGTTTAGATAATCAGAAATTCGAGATGAAACATTGGATGGAGTACCAACAAAATGTTTGAGAATAGTATAGATCAAAGTATTAACACCATCAGGAATACCTCGACCTTGATTTTCATCAAAAATAGGGAAACCTTCATCATTCTTTTTAACAGTAGATTTAATAGAATCCCTGGATTCTTCTATGAGATACGAATCCCACCATCCACAAAGAGTACCGGAAAAACCAGTAACAAGAAATTCAACAATTTCAGAGTGACCATAACTATGGTTATTCAAGTAAGCAGTTCCAACCATAGACATTTGAGCCATTTTATTAATTATTTCTTGTTCAGATAAACCATTAATATTCCATTCATAAAGCTTATTAGCAGAAACAGAAAACTGAGTTTGAAAAGTTCTTTCTTCAAACTGCATATCAGGAGGAGTAGGTTTTGAATACCAGTTTTTTGTAAAAGACACAAGATTGGGCTTTCCAACAAATCTTTTAATTTCTGGTATATCATCATCAAAAATCTTTTTAGCTGAAACAGAAGACAATGAATCAAAATCCGTGTTTTCTTCAAAAACATTTTCTTTTTCATTTCTTGAAATAGTTCGAGCAGCACTTATGGAAGTACCTTCAGTTTTAACCTTTAGATCAGAACGCATTTTTTCAACAATTTCAAGAGTTTTGCCTGAGAAGTTTTAAAATTCAATTTTTCTCTTTGACTTGGTAAATCAATCAAAGGTTTCTCAGGTTCCGGAATAGCAAATTTTTCAACAACTTCAGGTTTTGGAAGAACAGTTTTTTCAGCAATTTTTTCTTCAATGCAGTCAAGCTGTTGACCAATAATATGCAAGGATTCATTAGTAAAATTGTTCTGTTCAATAATACTAAAAACAGGAGTATAGCATCAGCAATTTTGAAAGGAGAAGCCTTCACTTAAGTCCCTTTACAGTATACGAGAACTGTCTCAAGGGGCGGATGGCTAGACTTAACAACAGTTTTATCTTCTTTAACAAAATTTGATTTCTTTATTACATTTAAATGATTTTGGGAAACTTCATCTTTTGAAACATAATAGTTTTCAAGGAAATCAAAGAACAAAATATGTTTTTTCAATTGATTCATTTTTTCTTTCCATTTCCTTTTGATACGATCTTTTTTGGACTGAGCAAAAGTAATTTGGTAATATTTTCTTTTATCTCTGTTTTTAGCAGAAATAAATTCATTAAACAAGAAAACCATATCAATTTCAAAACTTTCGTTCAAAGCATTCAAAACTCTTAATTGACTTTGGAAAATAGGGTTTTCAACAGTTTGAAAATCAAAACCAGATGGAGACACAGATCTGGTGTCTTCTTCTTCTTCTTCTTCTTCTTCATCATTAACAGTTCTACTATATGGAGAGGAAGAGTCTGGTTTAGTGGAATAAAAAGCAGTGCTGACTTGGGAGCTTCCACTTGAAACTCCTTTTAGCTTTAAATCAGGTTTTTCAAAATTCTTTTGCAAATATTCATCAAGATCTCTTTTTGAAATACTTCTTGAAACACTTTCAGATCCAGCAAAGGAATGCCTTCCTTCGTTGATCCTTAAGGGTCTGTCATCATGAAATCTTATTTTAACAGTTCCATCAAGGTATTCTTGAATATGAGCAAGATTTAATTCATCAAAAACAGGTTTAGCAGGAGGAGATTCTCGTTCCAACAAGCATTCTTTGGGAAGATTAATATCTTGCCACTGAATCATTTTTAGGACTTGAATCTTAGCATTAGAAGTTGAACATTGAATTAACATGGTTTTACTAGCAGGATCTCTTATGTGAGCAAAACGAGGATTCAATTGAGAACCCAAAAGTCTGTAATAAATTTGGTAAATAAGAGCAAAAGGCTTACTACCTTCTTTCATGTCATAACCAGATGTCAAAACATTTAATGTCAAGGCTTTAACAATATTAACATCATCCAAAATAAGAGTGATATCAGGATAACAGTGAAAATAAACAGGACCATCATACAAAGAAGCAGTGATCATACCAAGAATGCTATCATTAAATCTTTTAAATCTAGCATCTCTTAAACACATCAGAATAGAAGCATTAATACATTTTCTTGTGAGTGGTCTAACAGCAACTTGAACAAGACCAATATGCAAATAACTGAGTTTTTTAGCAAGAAATTCATTAACATTTCTTTAGAAAACAAGCAACATTTTTCATGAGTTCTAGAGATAGAAAATGTTTGTTCAACAGTTCTAACTCTATATTCAGAGAAAGCAGTATTTTCAGTCCAACTAAGCTTATAGATGGACTTAGTGGAAACCTTTGGAATATTACAATTTCAAAAATCTGGGATCTCATTTTCTTCAACAGTGTGATCTTCTTCATTTACAATATCAGGAGGACAACCAGTCGTCCTGGAGCTGACAGAGGAGTTGGATCTCCACAACTTATCCATACTATCCTAGGTTTAACACTCAATTATCATGTTTTTCTTAACACCGTTGCATTTCGTAACACATACCCTGAACAACCCTATACCTCTCATGCCCTACACGCTCTCCTAGCTTTAACGGGCCTTACTGTTCAGTTCTGGGAATTCCTTTAAGTCTAGGGTGGCGCCAACGACGATAAGAAGAGAACACAACAAAGGAGTATCAAAGTTTCAGGCAGACACGGACAAGGCACAAAGACACAACAACACTATCACCGGCCAGAAAAGAACGGATGGCTCTGATACCAAAAGGGAGGGGGGAGCACAGCTGCTGAAGAGGGAAGCACAGTACAGTATGGAAGCACAGTAATATAGTGAAAGATAAATAAAGTAAATATAAGCAATATATGAAAGAAAAGTAGAACCGTCCAAGAAGGCGATAGAGCAATATATAATCAAAGTAATTTAAAGCAATAATAAGGCAGTAGAACCAGCCAAGCAGTATAACAAAATAATTATAAGAAATATAACAAAATAATTATGAGGCGGTAGAACCGGCCAAGCAATATAACAAAGCAGTATATTAAAGCAGTTAGGAGGTGGTAGAACCAGCCAAGCAAAGTATTAAAAAGTTTAAAATATAATAAATACAAAGCTGAAAGTAGTTATTATTGAAACTAGATAATCAACACTTACAACAGTAGTAGTCACAGGATTGCTTATATGTTGTTGTGTCTTTTAGTATCAGAGTCATCCGTTCTTTTCTGGTCGGTGATAGTGTTGTTGGGTCTTTGTGCCTTGTCCGTGTCTGCCCGAAACTTTGATACTCCTTTGTTGTGTTCTCTTCTTACTGTCGTTGGCGCCACCCTAGACTTAAAGGAATTCTCAGAACCGAATAGTAAGGCCCGTTAAAGCTAGGAGAGCGTGTAGGGCATGAGAGGTATAGGGTTGTTCTAGGTATGTGTTACGAAATGCAACGGTGTTAAGAAAAAACATGATAATTGAGTGTTAAACCTAGGATAGTATGGATAAGTTGTGGAGATCCAACTCCTCTATCCACTCTAGGACGACTGGTTGTCCTCCTGATATTGTAAATGAAGAAGATCACACTGTTGAAGAAAATGAGATCCTAGATTTCAGAAATTGGAATATTCCAAAGGTTTCCACTAAGTTCATCTATAAGCTTAGTTGGGCTGAAAATACTGCTTTCTCTGAATATAGAGTTAGAACTCTTGAACAAACATTTTCTATCTCTAGAACTCATGAAAAATGTTGCTTGTTTTCTAAAAGAAATGTTAATGAATTTCTTGCTAAAAAACTCAGTTATTTGCATATTGGTCTTGTTCAAGTTGCTGTTAAACCACTCACAAGAAAAGGTATTAATGCTTCTATTCTGATGTGTTTAAGAGATGCTAGATTTAAAAGATTTAATGATAGCATTCTTGGTATGATTACTGCTTCTTTATATGATGGTCCTCTTTATTTTGACTGTTATCCTGATAATACTCTTGCTTTGGTTGATGTTAATATTGTTAAAGCCTTGACATTAAATGTTTTGACATCTGGTTATGACATGGAAGAAGGTAGTAAGCCTTTTGCTCTTATTTACCAAATTTATTATAGACTTTTGGGTTCTCAATTGAATCCTCGTTTTGCTCACATAAGAGATCCTGCTGGTAAAACCATGTTAATTCAATGTTCAACTTCTGATGCTAAGATTCAAGTCCCAAAAATGATTCAATGGCAAGATATTAATCTTCCCAAAGAATGGTTGTTGGAACGTGAATCTCCTCCTGCTAAACCTGTTTTTGATGAATTAAATCTTGCTCATATTCAAGAATATTTTGATGGAACTGTTAAAATAAGTTTTCATGATGACAGACCCTTGAGGATCAACGAAGGAAGACATTCCTTTGCTGGATCTGAAAGTATTTCAAGAAGTGTTTCAAGAAGTGTTTCAAGAAGAGATCTTGATCTCAATGAATATTTGAAAAAGAATTTTAAAAAACCTGATTTAAAGCTAAAAGGAGTTTCAAGTGGTAACTCCCAAGTTAGCACTGCTTTTTATTCTACCAAACCAGACTTTTCTTCTCCATATAGCAGAACTGCTAATGAAGAAGTAGAAGAAGACACCAGATCTGTGTCTCCATCTGGTTTTGAGTTTCAAATTGTTGAAAACCCTGTTTTCCAAAGTCAATTAAGAGTTTTGAATGCTTTGAGCGAAAGCTTTGAAATTGATATGGTTTCCTTGTTTAATGAATTTATTTCTGCTAAAAACAGAGATAAAAGAAAATATTACCAAAGTACTTTTGCTCAGTCTGCAAAAGATCGTGTCAAAAGGAAATGGAAAGAAAAAATGAATCAATTGAAAAAACATATTTTGTTCTTTAATTTCCTTGAAAACTATTATGTTTCAAAAGATGAAATTTTCCAAAATCATTTGAACGTAATAAAGAAATCAAATTTTGTTAAAGAAGATAAAACTGTTGTTAAGTCTAGCCATCCGCCCTTTGAGACAGTTCTCGTAAACTGTAAAGGGACTGAAGTGAAGGCTTCTCCTTTCAAAATTGCTGATGCTGGTACTCTTGTTTTTAGTATTATTGAACAGAACAATTTTACTAATGAATCCTTGCATATTATTGGTCAACAGCTTGACCGCATTGAAGAAAAAATTGCTGAAAAAACTGTTCTTCCAAAATCGGAAATTGTTGAAAAATCTGCTGTTTCAAAACCTGAGAAACCTTTGATTGATTTACCCAGTCAAAGAGAAAAATTGAATTTTAAAACTTCTCAGGAAAAAACTCTTGAAATTGTTGAAAAAATACTTTCTGATTTAAAGGTTAAAACTGAAGGTACTTCCACAAGTGCTGCTCGAACTATTTCAAGAAATGAAAAAGAAAATATTTTTGAAGAAAACACAGATTCTGATTCATTGTCTTCTGTTTCAGCTAAAAATATTTTTGATGATGATATAGCAGAAATTAAAATATTTTTTGGAAAACCCATTCCTGTGTCCTTTACAAAAAACTGGTATTCAAAACCTACTCCTCCTGATATGTAGTTTGAAGAAAGACCGTTTCAAACTTAGTTTTCTGTTTCTGCTGATAAACTTTATGAATGGAATATCGATGGTCTATCTGAACAAGAAATAATTAATAAAATGGCTCATATGTCTATGGTTGGAACTGCTTACTTGAATAACAGTAGTTATGGTCACTCTGAAATTGTTGAACTTCTTGTTACTAGTTTTACTGGTACTCTTCATGGATGGTGGGATTCGTATCTCACAGAAGAATCCAGAGATTCTATTAAATCTGCTGTTAAAAAGAATGATGAAGGTTTCCCTATTTTTGATGAAAATCAAGGTCGAGGTATTCCTGATGGTGTTAATACTTTGATCTATACTATTCTCAAACATTTTGTTGGTACTCCATCCAATGTTTCATCTCGAATTTCTGATTATCTAAACAATTTGAGATGTCCTACTATGTCTGATTATAGATGGTATCAAGGTGTTTTCCTTTCCAGAGTCATGCTCCGGAAAGATTGCTACAAGCCTTATTGGAAAGAAAAGTTTATTGATGGTCTGCCTCCTATCTTTGCTCATAAGGTAAAACAATAGTTAATTGGTAAAAATGATTCCATTGATTATGATAATTTAACTTATGGTGATATTTTAAGCACTATTAAAAGACTTGGTATTAACATGTGTAATGATGAAAAATTGTTAAAATACCAATTAAAAAAATAAGAGAAAAGCTAAATATGAAATGGGTAATTTCTGTGAACAATATGGTTTGCCCCCTATTGCTCCTTCTAGGCAAAAAGGGAAAAAACATGATAAAAGTCACAAAAATTATAACCATAAAAAACATAAAAGATACAGAACCAACTTTGTTAAACCCAATGATTTTTATGCCAAAAAGAAAAATGTTTCTAAAAAATATGATAAACAAAAATCTGGAAAAGGTAATTGTTTCAATTGTGGAAAACCTGATCATTTTAGTAAAGACTGTAAACAAAAACCTGGTAAGCTGAAAAATAAGCTTAATATGTTAAACATTAATGATAATGATCAAGAAGAACTATTCCAAATCCATGAATCAAACGTCTCATCTGATTCCTTGGAAGACGATTTTTCTTCTTCATCTAATTCTTGTTACCAATCTGATGATGATTCCTCTAGTTCACCTACTGTTAAACTTGGTTGTAGAGATTCCTGTTGCAATGTTATTAAAACTGTTAATGTTCTCACCAAAAGTGAAGAAAATGAAAGCTTGTTAATCAAATTAATAAGTCAGATTGACCTGAATTGCAAAAAGAGTACCTTGATAAGTTTAAGAAAAATTTGACAAGAAATGAAAATGATAAAAAAATGTTAATGAACTTTGGAAAGATTCAACAAAACAAAATCCAAAGAATTAACTGTTAATGAACTCCAACACGAGATCACTGTTGTTAAACAAGAGATAATTGAATTAAAAAATGAATTTAAAAGCATTAAAAGTGATAACAATGATCTTAAACAAGAATTGCTTCTACTAAGAATTGATAAAAATCTTGATAAACATCAGTCTGATAATGAACAAGATGAGCTCAAAGATGGAGATGAATCCAGTCAACAGGCTCTTCTTTCTGATAAAGATATTGCTGATGTTCTCACTGATTCTCAAGTTAATCTTGTTAATAAATTGCTTCCTCCAAAATGGTTTACAAAAGTTAAAATTTTTGTTCCTCATGATTCTCATTTCAATGTTATTGCTATGATTGATTCTGGTGCGGATATGAACTGTATCCAAGAAGGATTAATCCCTTCAAAATATTTTGAAAAATTGACCGAAAGATTGGTTTCTGCTAATGGCACTCAAATGAAAATTAAATATGAATTGAATAATGCTCATGTTTGCCATGATAATGTCTGTTTCAAGATTCCTTCTGTTCTTGTTAAAAACATAACTGATAAAGTGATACTTGGTCTCCGTTCTATAAATGCTCTATATCCCTTTCTTGTTGAACATGATGGAATTACTACTGATTCTTTTGGACAGAAAGTAAAATTCAAATTTGCTTCAAAATTTGAAATTGATACTGATAATGCTTTGACTCTGATTCATACTAAAACTAATCATCTCAACTTCCTTGAGCAAGAAGTTAGATGCAAAACAGTTGTTGAAAAACTTTCTGGTAAGTTGATGCATTCAAAAATTGACAATTTTCAGAATATCCTGATTACTGACAATTGCTCTGGATTTCCCAATGCTTTAGGCTACATGAAGAAACGATTGCTCTTTCTCGCCAAAGATTTTCCCTTTCAAAAAATGCTAATGAATTTTACCAAACCTTTCATAAATGTTCTTGAATTCGATGTTATAATTTGTTCAATTTTTACAATTGATGTTACTATCTATTCTAATATTCTCGATCTTTCTTGGCAGGGAAAAACAGTTGATGAAAAACAAATTGCTAATATAAAAACCACTAATAAGTGCATTAAAGATACCTGTACCACTAATCAGTGGAATCTCATGACTTCTTCGGCAAAGAGGAAGAACAAGGAGAAAGCACCTGCACAGGGCTATCCTCAAGACAAAAGGCTCCCAGCAGGACAACCTTTTGTAATGCATGAAGGCGTATCTTCTAGGGTAAAACCTAGCAGATCAACATCCCTTCAGGAATTTGTCCCAGCAGAGGTGACATATTCCAGTGATGAAATGGTTGTTGCTTTATAAGAAGTTTTGTCTAGAACTTTGCAGTTCCACAACGGAGTTTACAGTGAACTACCAAACTCTGTTAAAATTATTCTTGACAACCTTCAAGCTGCTTTTATTCAAAAACACAAAAACCTCTTTAAGAAAACCCTCCAGGCACTTGAAATCCATCTTGTTAACCTTACTGCACAAAATGAGGTTTATGCTGGCCATTATGCCAACCTTGTTTCAGAAAATGAGGCTCTTAAAAGCCACTTCTTAACTACCCAAATGTTACAAATGAACCCTACACTAGTCAACTCTTTGGCAAAGAGGAAATCCATTCCATGGATAAAAAGACTATAATGGGCACTGATTATGCTAGATTAAGTCTTAAGACTCAATCTTTGTTAAGAAGTGTTGTTGCCAACTTGCCAACTGAAATACAATTTAGTATTTTCGAAAGCAAGGCTATGTTTGGGTCTTTTGACCTATGGTACAAATATTTCAAAAAACTTGTTACAGCTACTATTCCTGATCCTGATGATCTAGATGATGATGATAATGTCTTTATCCAGCTAGACTGGGAAGAGCACTTTGGGAGCAGTCTCAAAGTGTATGAAAAGAAGCATCCTTTCCCAGGTCTCCTGATCAATTATAAAGATGGAGAAGATGAGGATGACAGGGACCCTGATTGGTTGTCCTAGACGTTTAAATATGGCTTTATCAGGTTCCTTAAGCTAACAAGCCATGACCAGATTAGCTAGTTCCCGCAAATTATCCAAAATGTTGTTTCACAAATCAATAGTCCTAATGTTTCTATTAGATGTTGGAGCACCTTGCCGAAATGGGAAAGAGATAATTGGATGAATGTTCAGCCTTCTAAACATCTTGTACTTATTAATGGGTACACCCATCAAGGGCAATGGTTTGAAGGAGATTCCCGCCTATCCTTCAGGGATCTTTATGCTCTTGCTGAATGTTGGAGAAGTTATTTCAATAATCAAATCCTGGAAGTCACTCAAGACCTATGGAAAGACTACCATTTCATAGGAAGCACGGACAGGATTTATGTTTTTGGTCGACGGCCTTATGATATTGCTATCCGTAATTTAAGAAGAATTGGACATACAGATCCCATAGAATTTCTTACAGGTGAAAACCCAAAGTATGAACCAATTCTATATTGCGGACTCTGCAATCAGTATGCTACTTACCATGAGCATGGATGCAATGATGACTCCCCATGGGATCCTTATGATGGTTACCCATCAGATGCTCCTGATTCCGATTAATGATTCTTGGTTACTATCATTTCTGTTTAGGCCCCTGTTCTCTTTTAAAAAGAAGTTGCTGATGGGTCGGAAAATGAAAGGTCCTCCAAAAGCAACTATAGTTTGATTCCTTCAAAGATTGGTTCTGATTTGATTCCTTGAAAGATTGGTTCTGATTCCCCTATTTGTCTGGCCTACACAATGGCCAAAATGCTATGATATTTTCCCGGCAGTTGCGCTGCCTATTTCCCACGTGATATTCTCCTGATAATTGAGCTACCTGTTTCCCACATGATTCCCCCATTTGTCTGGCCTGCACAATGGCCAAAATGCTACAATATTTTCCTGAAAATTGCACTGCTTGTTTCCCACCAAAGATGCTACCTGTTTCCCACAATTGATGCTGTTTTTTATAAAGAGGATTCCTCATGATTTGGTCACTTCTCTCAGCACAAACTGATAAAACATGAAGGTTCAGACTCTGTTACGAAATGTGATAAAAAGTGAAAAAGTTATTGTTCACTGTTACTGTTCATTGTTCACTATTACTGTTCATGGTTACTGTTCACTCCGAAAAATTTGCCTATTTAAGGGGGTCTATCCCTTAAGTTGAGACTCAGAACTCCTTAGAGATAGAAATCCTTAGACCGAGAACTCTCTAGACTCTCCTTAGGACTCCTTTCTCCTCTAGGATTCCCACTACTCTCCTATTTCCCTACTACTACCTTGTTTACAAAGCTTGTAACTAGAACTAGTCTCCAAGTCTTGTACTGTTAAACTGTTGTAATCTGTGACTACTACTGCTATAAGTGTTGATTATCTAGTTTCAATAATAACTACTTTCAGCTTTGTATTAATAATATTTTAAACTGTTCAATACTTTGCTTGGCTGGTTCTACCGCCTCCTAATATATATATATTTATAAACTATTACCTAGGAAGCATGGACGTACACAGTTAAATTGCCAACGCACATGGCGTTGGACATGTATCTGACACAGACACAAACGTGTCAAGTATGCATTTAGAAAGGAAAAAAAAATCATTTTTAAATTCACTTGTTCTATTTTGATGTTGAATGTTGTTTATTTGAACTCTTTTTATGGGTGTCTAGTTTATTGAAACTCTTTCATTCGTACTTTAAACAATATTTTATTGTCTTTAAATTAATTTTAGGTATATTTCCAAACATTTCATTGTTGTTACATACTTTAATTTTAAATCCAAAATAATATAAAATAAATAATTATCTATATACCTAAAAATAATTATTAATTAATTAATTGTCGTATCCTCAACGCATATGTATCGTGCCTGTATCCGTGTTGCGTAGACTATTACAAATTTTACTAGAAAAGGCTTAAAGTGGTCCATATCTTTTAAGATATTTAATTTTAGTCTTTATAAATTTAAGTTTTTATAAAGATAATATAGTCTTTTTTTTCTCCATCGTGGCAAACAGATTTAATGTTGAACTATTCATTTTATTTTATTTATGTCATTCAAAAAGTTTTATGATTCATCACAATAACTGGCTAAAATGATAGGCCATATGAAAGATTTTTCGAGTTCGAAACGTGGATTATAAGTAATTCTTTCATTACAAAGGAATTTGTTTGTGCTTTCGTATTGTGTAATGTGTATTACATTGTTTGTTACATTAATTAGTTAAATTGTTTATTTGTATCTGATGAAGCCAAATTTTCCTCAGTAAGCTGCAAAGTCCTCACGGACTCGAGTCAACCTGCACAAGACAAAGAACCTTAAGGGGGGGAGGGGCACCGGTGTGGTACTGGTCAAGGACCCTCCGAAGGTTTAGTTAGTGAGTGCTCGTAACTCTAGAGTGCCAGAGTCGGGGGAAGTTACACGTACCTACATTTATGAGGGCTTAGGGGTATTTATAGTAGCGTCGAGTTGACATCCATGGCGTGTTTAAGAAGATATTTCCTTGTAGGAGAGAGACTCTTTATTGCAGTTCCTTACGAAGCCTTTTCCTTAATGAAATCTCACTATTTTGGGTTTAGCGTGGAGTGCAAGATATCTCTTTATGCGTAAGCGTGCTGGATAAGGTATCTTCTTATGCATAAGCGTGTACGGCATGACACCTTCTCATGCATAAGCATGTAGGGCAAGTTTTGCTTACCCCTTCAGCTTTATCTCGTCATTTGCTCTTCCTGTCGGCGTCCTTTAACTTGTTTTTACCCTGTACCAGAGAAGCAATGGATAGCACACTCGTCGGCTTGAAAAAGGACCGTCTGCCTTGCTCTCCATCTAATGAGAGTCGTTAGCTTATACAGGACCGTTAGCTTTACTTTGAGAATTTACCCCTATTAGTATCTTTCATTGCTGGGTTTTCCAGAAGGATTTGCTCCAACTGGTTTAGCGATTTGGGTGTGTCAATTGTCACTAAACCCATTATGCTTCTTGCTAAGAACCAAGTTATTGTTTTAGCTGTAATTTTTTTTCTTTTTTAAAATTAAATATTTTAGAATATTTCAGTAGTGTTTATAATTTCTATGCATGTTGGTGTATAGTTATGGAATTGGATTATTGTTATATATATAAAATTAGTCGCTAACCCCGATACACAGGTAAAATTCTTATGAAAGTATATTTTATACAAAAAGGTATTCTAATTTACATGAATTATCATAATTGTAATAGTAATTGTAAAAAAATTAAAAAGTGAAAACTCTTCACTATAATGAATTATTCATGTTTGAAAAGTTGCTACAACATGTAATAAAAAATGTGAAGTGAACAACTTGTCCAACAACGTCTACAACTCTTCCCAGACTCAAGTGACCAACTCGTCCAAAATCTTACCGAACCTAAAAGAGAATAATGAAAGACAAACTTAATCAAATAATCATTCATAGGAACAACTACAAACAACCATAACAATTTCATGACTGCAATTTGGTCATTCCCTGATGCCTTTTTTTTAACATATAGCTCCTATACATTAGTTTCCACTATCAGGAACTACCCCCAAACAATACCATATACTATTCTGCAATATATATATATATATATATATTTAATAAGCACTGTTTTGTAATTCCTACATAGCCAAATTTACCTTATAATATACATACCTATAGGAGGTCTCCATCTACACTCTTCAAATAGGCATTCTCGTCTAATTACTTTTCTGAGCTTCCATAAATTCCATAGCAAGATTAGAGGATGTATGCACCAAATTCATTGCTATCTCTAGAGCTTCACCCACCCACCTTTGGTTCCAATTGTACCATAACAGCCAGGCTATATTCAGCATGACCTCCACCTCCATGACATGCCATTTTGTTTTACCCAACAGTTCAGTAAAAGATAGAAGAACACCATACTTCTGGAAACATCATGGTTGGTCTCGTTTAGACTTCTAGCACTTCTGAGCACTCCCATAATATGTGTCATTGATTTTGCACTATCCCACATTTTTCATTTGAGAATAATGAAATTATTTTCCTGAAATATAGATTGAGCTAATTCATAATTAAAATATTGTGGATCACCTTTCAAGCAAAGAGTATAAGTTTTGGCTGCGCATTTAGTCTCCAAATCTAGTTCCAAAATCCTCTATTTTCCCATATTGAAACTATCCTCAACAAATCCCTCCAGTGACTGTACGTTTTTAGACCCCTTAAAACACAACAAGATTAACGTAGTTATTTAGCCAAGTGATTGACTTAGGTAAATTATGCAAATCTAGGTTAACACATATAAATCATATCATTGACACAGTGCGAAAAATAAAGAACACAACAATATGATAACCCATAAAAACCAAACCGGTAAAAACCTGGGGAGGATTTAACCTAACTATCCTCAAGGTAAAACAAATCCACTATGAAAGAATTGAAATTTACACAATAGCGACTTAGACCATTAACATCCTATTGCTACTTCGAGTAAGAAACTTACTACCACGACCATGTGACAGCTCCAAGTCCACGGACTACTTTCTTGGATTCACAGCATCCACAAGTACTCCACTTGTGTATCTTTAAACTCTTTATGCAGCAACTGAATCGATCATCAAGCTCTTGACATAATCTTGATTCTTGATAACCTTAAGTATATGTGAAGGCAAACATCTCGAGATCTCACAAGAGATTCATATACACAACATAAACAACAACTACAACAACCTTAAAAACGTGGCTACAGTTTTCCCGTTTATACCTAGGGCAAAACATAAAACCTTACACGTCAAACTGGCTTAAGTTGAGTTGGAAAATTCTGCAGAAAAACAATCTACACGAGTTTCGATCGATCCAGTCAAACTTTCGATTGATCGAGCCAAGCAGATTTACACAGTAAATTCTGCAGTACACTCGATTCCAACTTTACACCTAAACATACTTTGAGCAAGTTTAAAACAAGACTAAACGTTTTGATCATGGTTTGCCAAAATTACAAATTGAAGTTCTAATACATTTAAGCCTAAAGTCTTAGAACCCAATAGTAACATTCCATGAGTTTTTGGGTAGCATTCGTGACCCCATAAAACAATCTAGAAAAATATTGGCATTAATCATTGAGGACCCAAAAAGTAGGATTTTGGAGAAGTCAATAGAGACTCACCTAAATAGCAAGTTCCATACAATTACGGACCATATAATTTTTTTTAAAGAAAATTCACATTGGTTCTTCCATTGACATTATTTAGAAACACCCAACCCCATGGTCAAGTTTGAGTATGCCCTTGAAGTATTTCAAAGTATTACCATTCTTTTGCATCTTAGGAGAATTTATATAGTTTAGTTTTTTTTTAAAAATAAATAATTTTATTAGAAAAGGAAAAGAGAGGAAACATAAAAAGATGTATACACTCCCTTTTCAAAGAATACAAAATAAAGGGAAAGATGAAAGAGAGTTGGAAACCTCAATGAAAGACATCAAAGGGACGCCGCCCAATACACACATCAAATCATATACAAAAACCATCACTACAAAAATCTGGTTCTACAACTGCATTTTTTTCCCAAAGGTTTTAAAAATTGTCACTATTGGAGACCTAAAACAGCACTTTTAGAAACTACCACAATAGGTTTGAAACTTATCTATATATATATATATATATATATATATATTTGGTATGACCTATTACAACGGTTTTAGAATTGCCGCTATAAGTTTGATCATATTGAAGACCCATTACGATGGTTTTAAAACCTCTGCTATAGGTTTTATAATGGCGGTTTTAAAACCACCGTAATAGATCTTTAAAATTTGGGAAAAAAAATCCCAACTTAATGATCTATAGTGGTGGTTTTAAAACCATCATAATAGCTCATTAAGTTTTTCAAATTTTAAAGACCCATTACGGCGGTTTTAAAACTGCTGCTATAGGTTTTAACATTTCTTAGATTTTAATGATCTATTATGGCTGTTTGTTTATATTTAGATCCCTTAAAACCAAACTGTCTAACCTAATTAATTAGCCAAGTTTTTACTTAGATAAATTATTCAGATCTAGATTAAACACATACAATCATATCACTAAGTGTAGAAAAGTAAAAAAGACAAGTCATATGATTACCTAGGAAAACCAATGAAACCAACAATTTTAAGGTAGAAAACCTAGGGAGGATTTAACTTAACTATCCTTAAGGCAAAACAAATCCACTATGATAGAATGGAAGATTACAATAGATTTTCTCCCTAAAATCTAAAGATGACTCTTGTAGAACTTACTCACACGACCACATGTAGCTTCGAATCCATGGACACTTCTATCTTGAATTTGTAGCACACAAACACCCATGTTTGTGACTTTGAGATCTCACTCAAAGGTTTCGGATCACCGTTAGTAGTTGACATTTTGCAACAACCTGTTTCCACCAGTTCTTAATTATAGATCTCTTGATCTAGCAGATGCTTGTTAAGTTAGAAGGTACAGAACCTCTTAGATCTCATAGGAGTAACTTATAAGACTTCCATGAACATTTAAAACGTAGTTAGGTTTTCTCTTTTATACCAAGAAATGTTTCACTTAAAACCCTAAATGTTTAAGTAGAGTTTGGACTAAAATAGAATTCAGCGGAAATTTCATGTCTATGATTTTCGATTGGTCGAGCTTCACTGAAATTTAACTCTTCTTTCTATAGCTTGAATGTACTTGAATCCTGACTTGAACCATCATGAGCAACATCTAACACATAATCTAGACATGTTTTGATCTCGGTTTACCAACATACATAAAAGTAGTAATCTAAGTATTTAATCCTAATCATTTGGAACCTAACAGCAACAATTTTAAAAATGTCGTAATAGCTCATTAAGTTGGGACCTTTTTTTTTTCAAATTTAAAGACCTATTACAGCGGTTTGAAACTATCGCAATAGGTCTGAAGTAAAGAACTGGGTTTTCAAAATTTTAAAAAAATTTGAAAGTTATTTGACTTATTGTGGCGGTTTAAAATTGCTGCAATAAGTAAAGAAGTCATCATAATAGTTTTAAAACTTATTACAGCGATTTTAATCCGCCGTAATATAGTTCCAAACATATTTAGGGCCAAACTTTTTCCTTAAATAAAATAGAGAATTAGTTTGGTGGGATCTCCTTTAACTCATTACATGCAAGTCATTAACCATCTAGATGTATTATTTAAATAAGTTACATGATTGTTGGCCTAATTAATAGGTCAGGTGGATGGTTTTAGCAATCGTCACAAGAATTGGAGGAGTTTTCCGCCTGACTAGTTTAAAGGTTAACTTTTTCATTTTAAAATTGTTTGCAATTTTTTTTTTAAAAAGAATATTTTTATTGTAGAATAGTAGAAATTTTTTGGCCAAATCCTAAATGAACGCAAATGCTCTCAATTGTTTTAATAAATTAATAATGCAAAGTGAATTCCTTTTAAAGCTATTTTCCAACTATCACCAAACATCAATAGACATGAATACTAAGTACGAACATTATTGAGTTAATGTTCAATTTTATTTTCTGTTCTAATATATTCAAGTTTTCCTCTCTATTGATTCTCAAAAAAAAAAAAAAAAAAAAAAAATCCTCTCTATCTGTTAATTCCCAATTTATTTGTTTATATATGGTCTTCAATCATCAAGTAAAAAAGTTACATTTAAAAATGGCACTTTTCCAATTTCTATCTTGTGCTTTCTTCGAAAGTCTTTATATCATTGAAGAAGACCTAGACTAAGACTTGGTATCCAATGCGTCTTAATTTCCACCCACTAACATGACAATCTTTTTATATTTTACTAATATAAAATAAAAAGGTTAAGAAGATCATTCATTTTCTATAATGAATAAATACTTTTAATTAATTAACTCTTATGATTTGCCTTCTTTCTCAACTTTTTGCAATTAGGTCCTACTCAAGAAGACCTAATGTCAAGGGTCAATGGTGCTTTTCAAATTGTGTATGTATTAGTACTTTCTTGGAACATGCTTTAATTGATGACTAGCCCATACTAATAATGGTTGTAAAATTGTGATTTACAACTATTTTGTGTTTGCTTTAATTTCATGCCAAATTTGATTGTAATTTTGTTCAATTATTTGTACTTTGTATTTTATATGTATAGTTTCTCACATTTGTTGCAAGTGTTCTATCAATATTCCATGCCAATTTCATCTTTTTATAGTATAAGTAGTAAACAGCCATAGAACTAATTAAGAAGAAAAGACTGTTGAGAAATACAAAGCTACCAAGGAGTAGTGCCAAGATAACTACCACAGACTAGTCTTTTTTATCTGAACCATGATCTTTAGGTACCTTGATGAGAGTTATTCTAGTAATATTTGGGCTTTGTCTTCCATTGGACAGAGGATACTTTTTTTTCCAACATAAATTACCTTTTTCCTCATAAATGGCCACAACACACAAGCAATCGTCGAGGCAAAACTGTCTACAGCTTGCCTCGTTGACCTGAGGTCCTTCAACTAGTTTATATAAAGTGAATGGAAAGTCCACGTTTTTAAGCTTTACAAAATCTACAAGCTTTTATTTTTTTCCCATCCCTTGTGGCAGCTAGGCAATGGAAAATTTGGTTTACACCCTGCCTAATTGTCAAGTTGGATCAAGGGAGAAAATTCATCAGGACATGAGCAAAATGCTCTCCCACTTGAATTTTTTGAGGTACTAAAAATGCCATTGGATCCACAGAACCTGTTAGAAACTGAAAAGAATATGGACAGACACCCAAAGTGAGCATGTCCCTCTATTTGCCTCAGTCAGATTGTAACATCCAAGAGTTATGGAGTAATGGTTTGAACCGTTACTCTACCCCCACTAAGTTCAATATCCCACTCAATATTAATGGAGTGGTGTGTATATAAACACCAAGAGTGGTGCCCATTGAAGAGTGTGAACGATTTCTGCATTTCTCATAGTGTTTACAGAGTGTTGTGAGGCTCTTAGGTTGTGGGTTATGTTTGCATCGCTCTAGTAGTGTGCAACACCGTCGGAGAAACGTTTTTGGTCTGTGGGTTACACAAACTGGAATTCAAAATGTGTTTGGATAGTTGGTCTGCATGGAGGCTGGCTCTAGACACCGTAGAACAATCTCAAAGCTCATGTGTGATCATCAGTTTAGGCCAAGAGAGGTATGCCGAAAAACCGATTACTTATATTCCGCTGCAAGTTTCTATTTCTAACATTGGTATCAGAGCATTTATAGGCTGTTCTCGTTCTCATAGGCATATATGATTAGTTCTTAATGTGTTTTATGCTTCTGTGATATGCTATGAATTTCTATGCGCCTCACATGTCCTTCAATGACAAGTTTTGATTCTGAGCATTTCGTGCCTTGAAACTAATGTATGTTGTTTATATTACATGTATTAACATCTACCTTAAGTTTTGTAGCAAATCTCTAAGTGTGCCATGAGATATAGTTTCACAAAACTTAGAACACCGAATTTTCAAGGACAAAACTGCTCTTATATGTTTTTTATTTGCAAAATATGATTTCATATTATGAATCTATATGTTATAAGCTTTAAATTGGTATATGGAATGTCAAAAACGGATTTGAAATGAAAACGATATAAACTTTTAAGTGTAAAACTTGTTTTGCTGAAAAACTTCGAAAGGAATAAGGTTGAAGACAACCTCCAAATCACGTGGCTTTCACGTGCCAAAAGAGCTGGTAGCAAATTAAAAAAAAAAAAAAAAAAAAATTGAAGACAACCTGCACATCACGTGGGCTAGATTGATAGCAAATAAAAAAAAATAATAATAAAAAAAAGGGAAGGGTCCCACAATAGTTGATTTCCTAAATGTATTTATTGTATTATTATTAGAATCCACCGCAAAGTAAGCTCATTTGCCACATTTGAAATTTTGTATTTTTGTGATATTTTCCTATTATATCCATATTAATGACTATTGATAAATGAGTTTCTTTAGGTGAAACATAATTATTTAACTTAGCATTTATTTCTCATGAAACATAAAAGGTATATGCTTCAATGATATGGAATTGATTTAATAAATTATTTAATTCCATTATTATTTCTTAGTGAAATATGGTATTAAAATATATATATATATATATATATATTTACACAACCTTAAATATTATATGTAACATGACAAAGAAATAATTATTTCTTAGTGAAATAATAAGATGCCAATATGAATTGTTCTCATGAGTTTAAATTGTGATGGCATGTTTAGCTTAATAGTTAATATTGGTGAATTATTTTCAATACATATATTTTGTATAGAATTGAAATATGGAATAGTGGGAGTATGGTTGAGTTGTGTTAACTCCCATACATAATTTTGCACAAATAGATTAAAATTAAGCTTAGTAATAAGCACTAGTGGCGCAAGAGATGATTAAGAAGCTTAGCAAATTTTCAATCTTGCGACGTGTGTTGATTATCTAAGTTTATTTTAGATCGAACGTCAAAATTTTTGTAATATGTGTGTAATGTCCCATTTGTGAAATTTTGTAGTGAAATGGCTTCCAAAGATATAGTCGCTGATCTCAATAAAGGAGAGAAACTGGATGGTGAAAATTACAATATTTGGCATCACAAAATCCAGCATGTGCTGAATGAGCAAGAAGTCCTAGAGACTCTAACTCATTCATTGAGTAAATCCAATGAGGGAAGCACTGAGCAACACCAACATGATCTTGCTACCTATGAAAGTTGGCGCAAGAAGGATTTGTGTGCGCGCTTTACAATGCTGAGCAGCATGCACAATGACTTGATTGGTGAATTTGAGCAGTATACAACTGCACAAGACATGTGAAAAGCTCTAAAGCTAAGATATGGAGGGACATCAGCCACTAGACTGCGTGGCTTGACAATGAAATTTGATTTATATAAGATGCGCTCTGAACATACGATGAAGCAGCATCTTAGGGCGATGTCCTCCATGATTCGAGAGCTCAAATCAGCTGCAAACAATCTTACTGACGAACAACAACTCCAGGCAGTGATTTGTTCACTACCAAGTTCATGGGAGACGATGTGTCAAAATTTGACACATAATGAGAACATCAAAACATTTGATGATGTGGCTCATCACTTGAAACTTGAAGCTGAGCGCCTTGAAGCAGCCAAGCCGATTAGTTCTGTGCACATGGCTGAGACTAGCTCGCTTAAGGCGTTTAGGCCTAAACGCA
The DNA here is from genome assembly GCA_033629205.1 of Lithocarpus polystachyus. NCBI lineage: Eukaryota > Viridiplantae > Streptophyta > Magnoliopsida > Fagales > Fagaceae > Lithocarpus > Lithocarpus polystachyus. The sequence continues at coordinate 50,836,698 of CM066165.1, read as the reverse complement.
AGCAACCTGATTATGCTCCTGGACAAGAGAGACCTAATGGGCCACTGCCTAAGAAGGCTAAGTTTGTCAAGCGCAATACTAGAGGAAAGCATGCAAAGAAGGACAAGTCTAAGTTGACTTGTTATAATTGCGGAAAGAAAGGACATTTTGCTCGTGATTGCACTGAGCCAAAAAAGGTAATTCCTAATCCTACATCTCACCATGTTTTTGTAACTAGTCATGTCCTTGTTGCTAATTCTGCTCCTATGTGGACTGTAGACTTAGCAGCAACAGAACATGTAGTGAGAGATAAAGTGGGATTTGTGGAGTACCACCGGATTCCTGTTGGGAGTAAAGACATCAAGGTGGGAAACGGAGCTAGCGTGGAGGTACTTGGAATTGGTACCTACAAGCTAGAGTTGCAAGGTGGTCACACTCTGTTACTCCATGACGTATTGTATGCTCCAGAGATCCGAAGGAACTTACTTTCCGTAGTTACTTTGTTAAGACTTGGTTTTCGATTTATTTTTTAGAATAATCATGTTTTATTGCATTTGGGAACAGTTTATCATGGTCGTGGTTTTATTTCAAATGGTTTTTTAATTTTGGATATTGAATATTATAATAATGATAGTTCAGTTTTTTTCACTTCATCTGATAATGCTTCTGATGATTCAATGATATGGCATGCTAGGCTTGGCCATATAGGGCAAGAGAGGATGACTAAGTTAGCTAGAGAAGGCCTTATGGCAATCTCGCTAAGATCACTTTGTCCACATGTGAACATTGTCTTGTGGGAAAGTCAAAAAGAAAACCGTTTGGAAAAGCCACAAGGGCATCTTTTCCATTGCAACTAATCCACTCTGATATATGTGGTCCAATGAATGTGAGGGCAAGGCATGGAGGATTCTACTTCATCACATTTATAGATGACTATACACGTTACGGTCATGTCTATTTGATTTCTCATAAGTCTGAGGCTTTAGATTGCTTTAGACGATACATGAGATTGGTTGAGAATCAATAAGACAAGAGCATTAAGGCTCTCAGAACTAATCGTGGACGTGAGTATCTATCTGAGCAATTTAAGGAGCTCTGTGATGAAAAGGGAATTGCAAGGCAATTAAGGATTCCTTATACATCGCAACAAAATGGTGTGGCGGAAAGGAGAAATTGAACACTGCTAGAGATGGTTAGGTCAATGATGGAGCAAGCAAACCTTCTGATTTCGTATTGGGTGGATGCACTTTTGACTGCAGCCTATATACTTAACCGAGTGCCCTCTAAATCAGTATCTTCCACACCTTATGAACTATGGATCGGCAAGAAACTTGACTTTAATAACTTGCGGCCATGGGGTTCAATAGGTTATGTTCACAATACTTCTCATAGATATGGGAAGTTAGGGCCTAGAGGAAAGAAGTGTATCTTTATAAGATATTCTGAGCATTCCAAAGGCTATGTGTTGATAGGTGAACAACCAGATGGAAGTGTGACTGAATTGGAGTAACGTGATGTTGATTTCATTGAAAGTGAATTCCCTAACATAGGTGAGGTTGAAAAGAACTTGACTCTTTATGAAATGATGGATCAAGAAGGAGGCACCCCTAGTAGACTAGTAGAGGACAAGGAAGAAATTCCTGAAACTCCTAGAGACAGTGGGAGCGACTCACAACCTAGTGGGAGCATACCACTAGAAGTTGATCCACAACAACCTCAGCCACGTAGAAGCAACTGTGGTAATGTTCCTTGTCGTCATTTTGAGATTGAGGGGGAAGCTTTCATGATTGCTTCACAAGATGATGATGAGCCAAAAACTGTGCAAGAGGCTCTCTCATCTTCTGTTAGTGATGAGTGGATGAAAGCAATGAATGAAGAAATGGAGTCTACGAGGACTAATCAGGTCTAGGATCTGGTAGACCTACCGTCAGGGCGAAAAGCAATTGGGACCAAATGGGTTCTTAAAATCAAACGCAAGGCGGATGGGTCAATAGAAAGGTATAAAACTCAATTAGTGGCAAAAGGATATACTCAAAAGAAGGGTGTTGACTATGAGGAAACCTTTTCTCCGGTTGTGAGGTTTGCCTCTATTCGACTCATTCTGGCCATTGTTGCAAACTTGAATTTGGAGTTATACCAAATGGACGTTAAGACAGCTTTTCTCAATGGAGAACTAGATGAAGAAATCTATATGGATCAATCTATTAGCTTTGTGACCAAAGGTCAAGAGCACAAAGTGTGCAAACTTAAGCGATCCATATATGGTTTAAAGTAGTCATCTAGACAGTGGTATCTGAGATTTCATCTAGCCATTCTATCAAATGGGTTTACGATTATCGAAGAAGATCACTGTGTCTATGTAAAACGATCCAAGGGAAGTTTTATTATTTTGTCATTATATGTCGATGACATATTATTGGCCAGTAATGACATGGAGATGATTATCGCCATAAAAGGGTGGTTGTCCTCTAACTTTGAGATGAAAGACATGGGTGAGGCAGATTATATTCTGGGCGTGAAAATCCTTAGGGATCGCTCAAAGAAACTTTTAGGTTTATCACAACAAACCTACATTAAGAAAGTTCTTGAGGGTTTCCAAATGCATAACTGCAAACCTATAGATACTCCAATTGCCAAAAATGAGAGCTTAAGCCTGGATATGTGTCCTAAGACTAAAGATGAAAAAGAAAAGATGGCTCGTGTTCCCTATGCTAATGCAGTTGGAAGCTTGATGTATGCAATGATGTGTACTCATCCTGATATATGTTATGTTGTTGGATTAGTCAGTAGATTTCAGTCTAATCCAGAACTTGCTCATTGGAAAGCTGTCAAGAGGATATTAAGGTATCTTAAAGGAACAGTAGACTACATCCTTTGTTATCAGGGTTCAGATTTGCTTATGATTGGCTATAGTGATGCTAATTGGGGTAGTGATCTAGATGAACGCAAATCTACATCTGGATATGCTTTCTTGCTAAATAATGGTGCCATCACTTGAAGTAGCAAGAACCAACCCTATATAGCATTATCAACTATGGAAGCAGAGTATGTAGCATGTTTAGCAGCTATTCAGGAAGCAGTTTGGTTGAGGAGGTTCTTTCAGAAGGTTCTTTCAGAATCTTGAGGTTGTTAAGGATGCCTCGGATCCCGTTACGGTACATTGTGATAGCATGGCAGCACTTGCTTATGCTAAAAACTTTGAGTATCATGGTAGAACCAAACAAATTGATATACGATATCACTACATTCGAGACATGGTTGCTCACAATGAAGTGGTTCTAAAACACATTTCTACAAGCCTCATGATTGCTGATCCACTAACAAAACCTATAGGAAGGGATGTCTTTCAGGCTCATGTTAGGAGTTTAGGGCTACGTAGAATATGATGATATGTTGTTTTTAGTTACCATTTATTGTACTCTTTTGGGATATTTTGTTTTAAATGCATATGATGTTATTCAGTTAATAATATGTATGTTTACACACACATATACCATATGATGAGTTCTATGGTATGAAAGGTATGTTGGCAGGCTTAGGTTGACTCACTCACACGAGCAATTACCTCTGGCGCTTGAGTAATGAGCAGAGATGAGACATTGTGTCATTCAAAGCTTATGTAGCATATATAAATGGTTGATACAAACAGATGTCGCCTTAGTTGGAACTAAGATGAGGTCTATAATATATTTATCTTAATTAGACCGTACATGGATAGCCCATGATCCATGTAGCCTATGGTTAGCCAGATGCGAGACCTTATTTGATGCCTAAGGTGGCAAGCGAATGAAGGACTCGAGTTAAGTGCTTGAGTAGCGACTAGACTAAGATTTGTTCGGTGTATTGAGTTAAGACATATGCTCTTACTTAAGAGAACTCCACAGTAGCATGTATTTCATACTACATGTGCTTGCTCGACCAAAAGCGGAGGTGAGAGAATAAATCCCTGCTTCTTCATCGTGTAAGTCCCATGGATCTTTCATTAAGATCCTACTTATGCCCTTGTTACTTTTGACTATGTCATGAAGCTGAGGTTTTAATGTCTGCTACTTTGGTGTGTTACCTATGGCCATGTTGGATTCGGTCTAAAGGGACATTGCTGGGAAAGCGATTGGACCAAAGTTAAAGGACATGAGTGTAAAGGGAAGACTATTTTTGTAACACATCCTTACATTTGTACTCACTGTCGACAGGTTATAGCACTTATGGTAGCGAAATAATCGTAAGTACATCTGGATAGTTATGATGGATCATGCATAAAGTCCGAGTATTAAACTCAAGAGGGGTTAGAGATGCTTGATTTAATGTGTTAATATATGTCTAGGGCATAACGAGACACTTTAGGGATGTTGCTACGCTGGTCTTGGTATAGATTTAGTATAGTGCTCCTAAACATGTTTTTCAAGTGTGCTCGGCGGTCGCACAACCTATTTGCTAGTATGAACGCACTGAGAAACACATTGAGAGATGGATAATAGGGCCATGCCCACAGTGGATGAGTGGGAGATGTTAGAAACTGAAAAGAATATGGACAGACACCCAAAGTGAGCATGTCCCTATGTTTGCCTCAGTCAGATTGTAACATCCAAGAGTTATGGAGTAATGGTTTGGACCGTTACTCTACCCCACTAAGTCCACTATCCCACTCAATATTAATGGAGTGGTGTGTATATAAACACCAAGAGTGGTACCCATTGAAGAGTGTGAACGATTTCTGCATTTCTCATAGTGTTTACAGAGTGTTGTGAGGCTCTTAGGTTGTAGGTTATGTTTTCATCGCTCTAGTAGTGTGCAACACCGTCGGAGAAACGTTTTTGGTCTGTGGGTTACACAAACTGGAATTCAAAACGTGTTTGGATAGCTGGTCTGCGTGGAGGCTGGCTCTAAACAGCGTAGAACAATCTCAAAGCACTTGTGTGATCATCAGTTTAGGCCAAGAGAGGTATGCTGAAAAACCGATTACTTATATTCCGCTGCAAGTTTCTATTTCTAACAGAACCAATCACCAGCATTAACATGATCACTGGCCAATGCACCACATATATCATCAAGAATGCCTTGCACGATGGTCCATGATGAAGGACAGGTCCCATCACTTGTATTGTCCCTTAGGTGTTTGTATAGTCCGAAGACTCCATCATAATCAATCCTAGCCATGTGGTAGAAAATTTCTCTTGAGCCTGGGTCTTCCCTAGTAAGATTGTAGGTCTTGTAGGTCTTCACTGCGTCTTGGATGTAGATGTATCCAGCCTCATTAAAGATCAACTGTGAATCCCATCGCAATGTCATGGTGGAAAAATAAGGTTTCTCAATGTCTTCAGATGGCATAGACAAAGAATAAAGCACTAGATTTCCATCCTTCTACAAATAAAGCTGAAAGCGCCCTTTAAAATAACTAGTCTTAGATGTGTGAGACCTGAACTTGCTAGGCTTGTGTAGTATTTGCCCTGGCAAAATTGTATCAGTAGGTTCTTTGAAGCTCTCCCATACAGGATTATTACACTTGTCTCTAATCACCAAGTTTCCATTATCTAGCATAGCTAAGCAACTATGTTTAGAACCATTCATCTAAACCTTCCATAATTCTATGCCTTGAGGGTCATTGAGAACAAACTCATTGTAGCTATTCAGCTTCAGTTCAGAACCTTTTGGTGCTGGTTTATTGCCATTTGCAGACCAAACTATGGCCTGAACTTTTATTTTCTTAAACTAAACTGCAAGCAAGAAGTGATTAAAGTTCTCACCGTTTTGAAGAATATGGAATCCAAATGCAAATTCACCTGAAGGTGACGTCCATGAATCAGATCATAGCTGTGCAAGTAAAGGTGATTCTGGCAACATTTTGCATTCATCACTGCTGTAGGTGAAAACAGTGGGAAGGAGAGGAAGAAGCAGAAGTAGAAGCGTGAGAGAATGAAAATGAACCAGTGTTGAAGGAGCCATTGCAGTGGTTATGGCTTTATGATCTGAAAGATCCCATAGCATCACTTATAAAGAAAAATGTTTGGTAATTTTTAAAAGAAATGCTACGTTTACAATATTTTCACAACACTTTTATAACAAATCATAAGTGGTAGGTTGTTATTGATTGTTACTACGTGAGCAAAAAAGTAATTTCAGTGGTAGATTTAAATTAAAACCAATAACGGCTTACAACATATGATTTGTTGTGAATATGTTCAAATTTCTCAAAATTTTCAAAATAGTTAGCTAATTTTTTTTTTAATATTTTTAATAGATCCTTATTGTAGAATAGTAGAAACTTTTTGGCTAAATCCTAAACGAACGCAAATACTTTCAATTGTTTTAATAAATTAATAATGCCATGTTCGTTCCTTTTAAAGCCATTTTCCAACTATCACCAAACATCAATAGACATGAATACTAAGTACGAACATTATCAAGTTAATAGTTTCTAGTTTTGTTTTTCCCCGATATAATATATTTAAGTTTCCTCTCTATTTTTGAAGTCTTCATGTATCAAGTAAAAAAGTTACATACAATACTGAAATAATGGCGCTTTCCCAGATTCTATCTTGTGCGTTCTCCAAAAGTCTTTGCATTGTTGAAGAAGACCTAGACTAAGACTTGGCATCCAAGGCGCCTTTCCACCCAGCTACCATGAAAATCTTTTTATATTTTACTAATAGTATAAATAAAAAGGTAGCAGAAGATCATTCATTTTCTTTGATGAACAAATACTTTTTAATTAATACTCTTATGATTGCCTTCTTTCTCAAGTTTTTGCAATTAGGTCCTACTCAAGAAGACCTAAAGTCAAGGGTCGATGCTGTTTATTTTCAAATTGCGTACCTATTTGTACTTTCTTGGAACATGCTATAATTGATGACAAGCCCATGCTAATGGTATTATGAGCTTTGCTTTATTTAACAAAACCTATGAACTCAAAAAGTCTAGGCCAAAATCTTTGGCATAAATGGCGCTTTCCTAATCCCTATCTAGCACCTTCTTAGAAAATGTTTCATAATGATGGCTAGTTCACATATTCTAATAAGATTATGAGCTTTGCATTATTTAAATGACCTTGATTCAACAAAGGCCAAAGACTTGGTGCCATTTTTGTGCTTTCACAAGTTGTAAGTGCTTTCTTGGAAAGTGCTTCATAGTGAACAATGAACACTAATCCATATCACTAGCATTACGAACTTTGCATTATTTAAGAACACCTAGACCATGACAATCAAAACTTCACATTCCGGTATTTTTCCACTCACCACCATCAAAAAATTTTTAATACTAATATTTAAATTAAAAGAAAAAAAAAGTTTGAAGAAGATAATTCCTTTTCTTCCATCAATAAAGAATTTCATTAAGGAATGAAAAAAGATTGAAAGGCCTAGCGTAAGTGCTTTCACCAAAGAGATAAAACTGCTAAGAATACATGAGATAAGGATAGGCCATTGGGCCTCCAAGATGAAACCATATTGGCCCAACATCATGATGAGGAAATTTTGTGTGTCCTTTCGAAGTGGATTGTAAAAATGAAGTGGGATTGGTATAGTTTAAAACCATTACCCCATAATTCATCCCTTTATATATATATATATATATATATAGCCAAATCTTTAAAAAAAAAATCTAATTGGATTTTAATTGGATTCTTAATTTTGCACTACATGTCCTAGTTAATTTTTAATTTTGTGTCAAGTGAATTATTGAGTGTAAAAATCGAAGAGTCCAAATTCAATTAGATTTTAAGTTGGATTTCAATTGGAGTCTAATTTTTTTTTATGTGTCTTTTTTAATTTTTGTGTCAATAAATTATTGGGTGTAAAAATCAAAGATTTTAAAACCAATTAAATTCTAAACCATATATATATATATATATATATATTAGAAATGTATGGTTTAAAAAAAGTGTAAGCTAAAACTGTGTAATTTGAACCTCTTCTAAAAAAATAACGATTAATGGCACTTTCCCAGATTCTATCTTGTGCTTTCTTCGAAGTCTAAGCATCGTTGATGAAGACCTAAAGTCAAGGGCCTTGGCATCCAAGGATTCTTTCCACCCACGACCATGAAAATCTATTTACATTTTATATTAGGTTCTACTCAAGAAGACCTAAAGTCAAGGGTCGATGGTGCTTTTTGTTTTTAGCCTTTTAGGTAAGTGTGTTCATGTGAACACCGGACTATCACATAGTTGCTTTTTGTGCTTTCTCAAATTGTAAGTGCTTTTTTGGAAAGTGCTTCATAGTGAAAAGTGAACACTATTCATATTACTAGCACAATGAACACAGCATTATTTAACCTAGTGTTATAAAAAAAAATAATTAAGAAGACCTAGACCTAGACCACGCAGGGGCGGCGTTACCTGGCCAAAACATATTTTTTATATATAAAATTAAAAAAAAAATTAATCCTTTAAAATAAAATTTTGAATATATTAATCCTAAATTTTGCTTCAATACAACTAAAATAAGCTTGAATCTGATTATTTTAATGCTACTTTCATAATATTTTTACAATAATTTCACAATAGAGATGAAATAGCAAGTTGTAACTAGTTTTTATCTGGACCTATAACCAACATCATTTTTTTACTTTTATTTTGGTTAATACATTACTTTCTTAACTTCTTTTAATAAATTGTCACCTAAATTTTGTTGAAATTTTTATGAAAATGTTGTGTTTGTAACACTAGTAAAAAAAAATGTTTCAAATTTTTGCTCATTGTTAAAAAATAAACAAACCTTCTTTCTAGGACTTTGCCTTACCTTGCCATTGACAGCGGAATGAAGCTATTTATCCCTACATTTTTCTTATTCATTAGCAAAAAATTACACCATCGTTACAACCAACAAATCTGTATCTATAACTATGATTCTTTTCTCATTCTCTTTTTCTCCCTTTTATTTTTCTTAGCTTTTCTTTTCTTTTCTTTTTTTGGATCAAGTATTTTGATAAATGCTCTATAGATTTTTACGTCCAAGAAGTTTTTTTAGTGCTTGCTCCAATTTTAAGAGAGCGACCACGTGTATGGTTAAAAATCCATACACTTAAAAAGCAAAAACTTATATCAGTTACTATTTTTTTTCTTAGTTTCACATTTACTTCCAATTCTACTCCTAGGTGTGTTACTATTTTTCTTTATCATATATTTTATAACAATTATTATTACATATAAATAAAGTAAGTTATTATTAATTTGACAAAAAAAATGTATGAGTAGTTATTTATTTATATTAAATTATGTATTCAATGGTTGTTGTCTTATTGATCTTTAAACTATTAATAACTTTTTAAAATTATTGTACAATATAGTTGTATTGTATACTAAATTGGATTTAGAATACTATTTTAAATTATTGTATATAATATAAAAGCTGTATATATAAGAAAATATAAAAAAAATTATTTCATTTTTTATTTGCTCCCTTTACAAATTCCTAACTCCACCATTGTTACCCCTAGAAAAACTAGTGGACCTGCCACTAAGATCAAGCAGGGCTTAGTACCATGTGATAGCTGATTGTTACAAGCAGTACTGCAACCACCAGAAGCTTATTGCGCCTTTCATTTGAAAATGCCCCATTATTTCACAAGCATACTTATTTCGAACAAGATTCACTGATCTTGCCAATTTTGGAAACCAATAGAATGTAGAAATTGAAAACCACAAATTAGCTCCAACGTGTTTTAGCATAACTCTGATCTCTCTATTGTTCAGTGGCAGTTTTAGGAATTTTGTTTAGGGAGTTCATTAAAAAACTTAAATTAAAAAAAATTAATAAAAAGAGAACTTGAATATATCAAGTTATTGACAAAAAAAAATAAATAAATAAAGTTTTACAATTTCTTTCTACAATTTTTCAAATTTTGAATTGTTACATGATAGTTCATTATGAGTATTTACTGTGAATGTGGGTAACTATGACCATTTTATTTTGTAAAGTTTGTTTAACATTTTTACTTTTATGCAATTGTTATTATCTATTAATTTGTCATTGTTTTTATAAAAATATTTTAAACTAAATGAATAAACTTAACTCATTGGCTCTATATTAATTATTGACATACGCAACCACACTCATTCATACATAAAATAACACACTACGTTTCTACTTAACCAATTAAATGCTTAAACAATCACTAACTTTACAATTTTTCTTCTTGAATTTTTTTTGACTTTATAACAAAAAGTTATTATAACATGATAACAATACACACACATGTAATAAATCCTCTCTATTTCCTAATTATTAAATTATATAAAGTTATATTATATTTATACTGTACATACAAATATCCACGCACATCATTATTCACACAAATAACATTATAACAAAAAGCAATGCACACAATTAATATTAAACACACTTACACACATATAATATAAATTTATAATAAAAAGTGACTCTTACAGTTCACAAACACTTACTCGTACTCTTAGAGTTGAAAATACTTGTAGTAAGGGTGTATAGGATTTAAATTGGAGTGTGCAAAAATATTTTTAAGAATAAATTAAAATACTATTAAACTAACAAAAAAAATAATTATAAATACATATATATATATATATATATATATATTTATATTTTGAAGTCAAGGGGTTCATTTGAACCCCCTGAACAAAGGGTAGAGCCGCCCTTGCTATTGTTTACTTGTGTTTGTCCTTCTAAATTTCTATGGTTTAGACTGTTAAATCCGGAATCCCAATACAGTAAGTGACTCACAGCCTGCATAATGTGGTCATACGTTGTCACTATTGTTGGGTTTAAAAAATATTTACCCAAGTTAATTAATTCAATTACTCAAGTTAATTAATTAAATCAAATTACATACAAATCATGGAGCACCAAAAAATCACCCAATAAACTAAATGAAGTAGAAAATAAATAGCTTGGTATTTGTTGACGAATGGGAAAAACCTCCTGAAAAAACCCCACTGGGTGAATTTAAGGTCACCACTCTCAAGAATCTACTAATCAATAATCAAGCGGTTACAAGTATGAGGAATCTTACCACTACCCTGCCCTATCCCAGTATACCAACCTACAGTTGAACCTTCTCTTTAATACCCAATTGAACTTGATATTGTAGTAACCTTCTTTCCTTTGTTGTACAAATTTCTAATCTATGACAAACTCTTTTGCACGGATCCTAGTACATGACTAACTCTAGCAACTTGAATGATTATTGTTGGTTGCAAAATTCCTCACTTCATAAACAATGAAGATCAGGAAGCACTTGATTACAAAACCCTAAGGTGTGGTTTTGAAACCCGGACTAGACCATAGGTCCGACTGGGTTAACCGAAAACCATTCAACATTCCGATTTTTTAAACTGATAAAACTGGAATTCGACTTTTGCTGGAAATCGTGTGAACCACGGTTAAACCACACGGGCTTCTAAACTGGCCACGGGTTTACGGGTCAGTAACATATTTTCTTCAAATATTTTCAAAAAAAAAAAAAACTGGTAATCTATTTGCTCGCATCGCCGGAAGTCCAAATTGTCAATCCCATTTGGACAAGGAATGGACTAACTTGACTCCATTCCTTTTGCTACAAACAACTTACCATCGCAAGATCTTGATTTTGGTCGGAGGAGAGCTTGACTGTCGTAGTAATGTTCGATGTGAAGAAGAGAGAGAGACAGAGTTGAGGAAAGAAAAATCTGAGTCTGTGAGACTCTTATCTTGGGATGAGTGAGTGGACAAGTGAATGGGGTCTTGTTTTTTAAATTTTAAAGTACATTGCATTGCATATTATTATTATTATTATTATTATTATTATTATTATTATTATTATTATTATTATTTGGTTAAGAAAAGGTTTCTTATGTTTAAAACTTTAAATTTTAAACTATCAATATTGATTTTTTTGTTTATTAAGATTGAAATCTGAGTATTTTTTCTTATAAATAAAAAATCTGACTATTTTTAGTTGAGATTTAGTTTTTGAAATATTTTTATGTTGTACTATTGTACTAAAACAATTGAAATAATAGAAGAAATATCTACCTAATCATTGAAGATTGCTAAATTTGCATTTTTTTGTGTTAAAACTTGTCTTGTTATAGTTTTTTAGAGTTTACATATGTATAATGGAAAAGAGATATGGTTCTAACACAAAATATGTGAGAAATTTAATTATAAATTCAAAAATTAAGCAATGCTATGCAATCACACTACTTTATTGCAATATACATTATATTCATAGATGACATTGTATACTTCAACTATGCTCTTAGAAACATGGACTAAATTTTATTATCAAAGAAAAAAAAAAGTAAAAACTGAGACACATTAGGTCAGTTAATATTTTGTTTCCCTTCAATTCTTTTCTCATGATTGAATCCACAAACCATTTAGAGTTGACTCTTGCAATCTTAAAAGTTTAAGCGTGTTTATTACAAAGAAACCAGAGAAAAAGTAGCAAGGTATTTATTACAAAGAAATTAACAAACTAATTACAGTGAAATGTGGTGGCTGAAACTAATTACAGCTAACGTACAACATAACAAACTAAAACAGAATTTCCCGCGCTTTTAACAACCACTCAGTCACAAGTAACGGCTTCATCAGAACGACGCCGTGTGGATAAGTGCGTTAATAAGCTAAGCTAATTATAAAAACAGCACCGTTTTCTTTATTTAGCACTAAGTGAAACGACACCGTGCCCTCGTTTTATTGTTTAGATTTCGGCTGTACGTCGTCCTCTAAAGCATGCTAGACACTGGGAATTTTGTGATAACAGGCACAAAGCCACAAACTAAAGCATCATATGGGTTAGCTTCAACGAACCAACCAATACAATCTTACCAACCCAAGTCTTAGATTCTGGGAGCAACCTATTCTCTATCATGTCAAATTTCAGCTCCATTTCACTGGCATATATAGAACAGACCTTATGGAGTTCATTATAGTCACCAGGATGTTTCTGAGCTAATCCTGGGCAAGTCATGCTACCTTCAAGTCAAGAACTCATACTTAAATATATCTAACCTTACATCAGAGGGTGTGGTCTTCAGGACAAACTCTTACTATAGGGCAACACTTGATTTTGATAGTCCAGCACAACTGCCTCATTTTTCGTCAAAAGGGTGAAGTTAAAGAATGAGCATGAAGAAGAATCAAGCTGTTGCACAACACAGACAAGCCAGTCAGAGAGGCAGAGGACTGAAACAGAGCACTGGAAGCGAAGTTATTCTGCTTGCTGCATAAACGACAGAGCTCTATATGATCAATACACTATGTTAGTTGTAGTTTAGGATTAACTTAGTAGTTTCTATTTATGTACACGAGTAAATGATTGATTGGTTGTAGAAGTTAGATCCGTATAACAATTGATACTCTAGCATAACTGCCTCATGGACCAGCTAGAGTTCCCATTCCATTACACAAACAAGACACTGCTTTGCTGCTTGGGAGTACTATAACTGAATGCATACCCCTACGCTGAATAGCAAGGCAGGCTGTACTTAACAAATTCAAAGTCCTGAACAGACTTAGCTAGAACCACGCCACTTCCTTCTCTTAATTTGGACATAGGAAAATCATATTCAAAAAATTGAGATGACAATTACTATTTGTTCTGTTTGTCACTTGTTTCGAAGAATAGACGTTTATTCTTTTCTAAAAGTGCCATTCTATTATTGCTAACAATATAAGTATGACCACTGTTTGATCATCATGACAGTATGCTTCCGAAACATGACCTTATTGAAATTCAAAGCACCCAATGATATCCGGAGCTTTCAGAAGCAAACACTCTTAACATATACGGTATGTGAGAAATTGATTATAAATTCAAAAAGACCTTACAGAGGCTAATAGGTCTGAAATGTTGAGAAGAAGTGGGATTATAAATTTTGGGGATAAGAACAATTAAGGAATTGTTTACCTCTTTGAGCATGGACCCTAATTGGAAGAAGGAGGTGACAACTCTGATGACATCGTTCCCAACAGTGATCCAAAGATGCGTATAAAAGATCATAGGGAAACCAACCATCAGGGCTTGGTGCCTTTAGGTCAGACATGCTAAAAAGCATTGATTTGATTTCCTCAGGCGTTGGAATGCGGCAAAGCTCAACGTTCTTATCTTCAGTGATGCTTGGAAGGATCAGATGATCAAGGTGTGGAGGGAAGCTAGCTTCCTCTTCCTTGTAAAGATTTTTGAAATATTCAAAGAAGTGACTTCTGATGGAGCTTGAATCAGATATTCATAAGCCGTCTTCATCTTTGATTGTATCAATGTTATTGCATTTCCTTCTAATGATAGTTGAGAGGTGGAAAAACTTTGTGTTTTTATCACCAAGCTTTAACCACAATTCCCTGGATTTTTGGCGCCACAGTACGTACTTCACTTCTTAGCAGCCATTCTGAGAGTTCAGATTGTAAGGAGGACTTAAGATTAGCCATATCCTCTGAAGGAGGTCTGTCCTGGATTTCCATACTATTTCTCAAATGCTTAAAATTTTCTATACAAGTCCTCAGCCCGTCCTTTCGGTATATGATCAAGCGCGAACTTGTAGATACACCTAGCACGCTCTGATTCCTTACACCGCTCTTCAAATTCAACGAATGCAACGAATAATTGCTCGGCTTCTTCATCGTCAACGAGTTTTTCAACGGCTCATTCATAGACATTCCTCGACCTAGCAGCCTCGCCATTCTTCATCTTGAACTTGGCGTAGCGAATCCAAGCAGCGACCTTAGGGTGACACAGCACGAATCGCTCGAAAATCTGCCTAGCTCGCTCGAATTTGATGTAGGAAAGCCAACCTTGCTGGTCCGGCATCCAACTCATCCACCGCTTGAAGATCTGTCTGGCTCTGGCAACATTACCAAGCATCTCTTCCATGTGGATGTACTTGTACCACAACTGATCCACTCTCGGCAAAAGAGTTACGGCACGGTCCCAAACGTTCCCGGCATGGTTGATGAACTTGTTCTTCATCTCCACCTCTGCGTACTTCAACCACAGCATGTGGTGCAGATAATCCACCTCAATAGCTCGTTCCCAAATGGAGAGAGCTCAATTAAAGTCCTTCTGAGACTCCTCCCACTGCGCGTACTTGATCCAAACACTGATATTCCATTGCACGCGGCGGATTAGGTCTTTGAACTCCTTTCGCTTGCGAAGCCGGTACTCAGAGAGTTCAGTTGCGTTAGTGATCTTCTGCTTCGGAGGCTGAATCTCAGCCTCTTGTCGTTCACGCGCTTCACGGAGGATCTGCTCGGCGGTAATCTGAATTGGCGCCAGAGTTTTGTTCTTGACACATGTCGATCTTGGAAGCTTCACCTCTATGTCTTTACAGGTGAGATCCCTAAGGTTGGGTCTGCTTCTTTGGCCATGGTTTTCGATTTAAGGGGGAGAGAGAGAGAGAGAGAGTAAGAGTGCAAAAGAACAAAAGCATTGGTGGAAAATTCTGGAGGAAAAGGTAGGACTTTGACAGCTTCGTAGGCGTTTGATTTGGGAATAGGTTGAAATTGAACGGGCTCATGTTACACTTGCACATTAATCTTTTCGAATACACTTTTTTACCCTACCTATGATCATTATTATACTTTACACCTAAGTTTGTTGTTAACTTGATTGTATCTCTTCTCAATACCTTAAAAAAAAAAAAAAAAGATAAATTACATTTTACCACTCTAAACTATACTCCTTATTATACTTTGCATTATAAACTTTGAGTTTTTATACAAACTTAATAGTAAGGTACAAAATATAACAAAAGTCATAGTTTTTTTTTTTTTTTTTGGATAAGCTGCAATTCATTAGCAGAAGAAAGAGGAACAAAGAGGATAATCTTCCTTACACAGAGCAAACAAGGCAGGGGGAAGATTGTCCTTATAAAAGAAAAAGGATGACAAAGAACTTAAAGCAAATTTAGCTACAATTTAAAGAGTTTAATGAGTTTTTAGCCTGCAATTTAGGCTGACTTGAATAGGGTTTAATTTAATGAGTTTTTTAAAGATTTGAGGTGGATTATTGTTGGATGGGCCAACATGGTTCAGTGACTTAAATAGAGAAAGGGGTGGGGATACGGGCGTACCTTGTAGTGTATCCAGCTCAGCTAAATTGGAATTATTCTTTGATGTACTGTCACTTGCATTCCTAGGGGCACCTGGGCACCCAAATGATTGCCACGTATTACCATTGGAGTGAGGTGCATGGCTGTGTACTATTGGTGGTCCCTTAGCAGGTTGAGGGGATGGTACTGGAGTGTTATTCGTTGACACCGATGAAGACGGTGGCGGCGGATTAGAGCTAACGGGTGTAGTTGTTTTTTGACGGTCTCGGTGGTAGAGGGGCGTTGTTACTAAGTGTATCGTCAAAAGGTGTAGCATTGTTTCCTGGTCTAAGCCAATGCCCTGTAGCTTTGAAGCGAATGCTATTGGGATTACAGAGTAGGAAAGGATTACCTTCGCAGGTCTCCTCCTCTTGACCAATGATTCCACATTTGTAGCAAATGTTAGCTAGCTTCTCGTATTTTAGCCCAATCCAATAGTCGGTATTGTTGGGATAGTGTAGAAAGAAACCAGGGGAAGGGGCTTGTCGATTGGGATCTCAACTTGAACACGCAAGAACCTTTTCCAAGCACCTACTGAATCACCTATAAGATCCACATCTAAAACTTTTCCTATTTGCGCACCGATCATTTTTAGGTTGTCTTCTGTTCTCCATAAGGTTGGAAGACCATGGACTTGAACCCAGAAAGCTGAGGTGGTGAAATCTACTTCTTGCCAAGTGATATTTGGGTTCCAAATTTTTAGAACCAGGTGTCCTCCTCGACAACACCACGGTCGTTGCTGGAAAACTTTATGTGCGTCGACTTCATGTTGGAAAGAGAACATGAAAATGTCTTTGTCGATGCGCTTCACATCCATGGGATAGATTGGTTTCCAAGCTTTGGAAGTGATATCTTTGATGTACCATATCTATTTACTAGGGGACAAAATCCATTGAACCAAGTCGTCTTCCTCAGCATTAACAAAACCAAGAGGAGCCCAATTATGACTTGATACTCATACCTCTCAGAATTATCTTTCACTAGTGATAAAGCTGGAAAACCCATCTACTGCTCTATTGTAGCCAGTTGGAGGAGGCATGTTGTCATCAATCAGTCTTAAAGATATAACTTTTTTCACAATTCCTGACATAATTTGTTCAAATTGGTGCAAAATAAAAATGGACTAGCTTTAGGTGAAGTTAATGTTGTTCTAATCACAATAGGTCATCGACAACTAAAAAAATATGTTGTCTTAGTGTTACTAGACAGTTAAATATGTGTACTCTATCAAAGACACTGAATTCAGTATGACACTGTTTTATATTTAAAGACAACTTTACTTGAATTATTATTTTTTACTTCGGGTCATTGACTGACTCAATGTATTAACTGAAGTGCAACCAAGATAAAAGAGCAACCCAAAAACATGACCTTCATAACCCATGTAAAATCCAAACACTTAAATAAAACGAGTGACGTATGTAGTCCGTTGATTCCATTCGAATAACAAAACATTAAAAGGAGCTTGAAAACCGAAGGTTGCCTAAAATCGCAATGCTACTGTTTTCCATATTGCATCCCAGCTCATTAGGAAATGCGTAGGGGGAAAAAACCACTGCCAAAAGTCACTTTGATTTTATTTATTTATTTATTTTTCTTCTTCTTATGTGTGCAGACTGCAGACAGTACAAGAAATTGTGATTACTGAACTGTGTCCTTGTATAAATATGGCTGGACGTGCTTCCCACACAATATATGTCGGTATATTACCAATAGGCAATACATACGAGGAAATGGGAAATTGAAGACCTCTTTACAAGGTTAGAATTATAGAATTTTCCACAACTATTTTAACTTCATAAATGTTTTTAAATTGATTTAAAAAAAAGTTTCATGTGTTGAGTTTCTATTTTCAAATAATTTTTTTTAATCTAAATTGCAAATTTCACCCTTTAACTTTGACTTGTTTTTAATTCATTTGGATGATTGGAACGGGTTTAGCAGTTGAAACAAACGGGGAAAATGAGTCAACGGAAAGCGAATTCCAAAAAGGAGTGAAACATTTATGTGAGAGAGGGATAACAAAAGTTGCAACCAAATACATATGGCCGATCCCTGACCAACCCAATTCAGGGAACGAAAATTCTAGTGCTTGCAACCCCAATCTAAAGCTACCCATTATTGATTTTGCAAAGTTGCAAGGCTCCAATTGATCACAAGCTATCAACTCCCTCAAAAATGTCTGCGAAAAATTTGGTTTCTTCCAGGTACGTATATATAGCCTTAAGTTTTCTTCATCTTCAAGGCCTTGAGATCATATGCCATTGAAACTTTCTCAACCCTTGAGTTTCTATTTTGTTAATTTTTTTTTTCTTGGATTCGATGCAGTTGGTAAACCACGACATTCCAAAGGATGTAATTGAAAGCATAATTGATGTAAGCAAAAGGTTTTTTGAGCTTCAATTTGAGGAGAGATCAAAGTACGTGTCCACAGATATGCGTTCACCAGTGAGGTGTGGGACAAGCTCTAACCAGAATAAAGATGATGTGTTTTGTTGGAGAGACTTCTTAAAGCTAAGCTGCCAGCCCTTGTCCGATGTTCTTCCTCTGTGGCCTTCTTCTCCTTTGGACCAATGGTGATAACAGTTCACTTTCTCTCATCCCACAAACTCAAAACACCAGTAATTCTTCTTCTTCCCCTAGACTTTTAGTTTAGCAGTTAAGCTAGACACCACCATAGTTCACAATTATTAGATTCTCCCATACTACCATTATTGTGGTACTTTTTTTTTCTGAATTAAAAAAAAAAAAAAAACATGCGTACACAAGTGGAAAAATACTAACTTGCACACACATCAGTTGTCGTTCCACCTGTATAGGACGTGTGTAACAAATTTTACCAACAAAATAATAATAACAATAATAATAATTTTTCATATTACATTATTACTTTATAGTATTTTTTTATAATTTTATAAGTAAAGTTTGGCTACAAACTTGATTATAGTCAATAGCTACAACTTCATTCAATATATACTTATTAAATGTGAATTTTGACAAATCCATAATTAGATTACATTTTTTTTTTCATAAATACAAAATTTTCATAAGATCAAAAATAATAGTTATGTCATCAATCAAATATTTAAAATTCAAATTTTTGTAGTCTAAAATTATGCATAAAAAATTAGTTTATAAATCGAATAGTAAATAACATTCGATTGACAGAAAACTTGACATGTATGTTAAGAATATAAAGAGCATGTAATCTAACCATAAAATTTTCAAAATATGTATTTATGTTAAATTTTTTAGTGGAAGTTGTAGCCATTGACTACAAGCAAGTTTGTATCCAAATTTTGTATGACTTAATTTTATTAGAATAATGCTAAAGATACAAACTATTTTACAAAAAATTTTACAAACTGTTAATGTGGTAAGTGATTATTGGTAAATAAAAAAGTGATATTAATAGTAGGCCTAAATAATCAATATCAATATATATATATATATATATATATATAAAAGTAGAGACCTCATGCGAGAGAGCATAAGGTTCTGCCATGTGGCGCACTCTATGAAGAGAATTGAGATACCCTTGAGCCATATTAAAGATAAGAACAAATTTAAAAGTAGAGACTTTTTATTTCCTTTACT
Source organism: Lithocarpus polystachyus (assembly GCA_033629205.1). Lineage (NCBI taxonomy): Eukaryota > Viridiplantae > Streptophyta > Magnoliopsida > Fagales > Fagaceae > Lithocarpus > Lithocarpus polystachyus. The sequence continues at coordinate 50,817,077 of CM066165.1, read as the reverse complement.
TCAATGTTTCAAGACTAATTTTTGTTACATTTTGTATTCAATGTTTTAAGATTACTATTTATATCATTTGGTTCAATGTTTCAAGACCATTCATCTCTTACACACACAAAAAACTCTTTGCATTTCCATTCATTGTTTTCACTTTTACTCCTTTATATACACATGTCCATAACCTTTCATATCATCATATCTCATTTACACTTAGACAAAAAATGAAGTCATTTAGCTTCAACCTTTCAATGACACCTAAATAACTCCAATGTTGCAGTATTATTTGATTGTAACCTGTATGAGTAGGCTATGACCAAGAAAGGGGGCTTGCATTTTTTATTTAGTGTTGGTAGCTTACAATTTTGACGTTGAAGTCAGACATTGTAGATTTTGTGAAGGTTATGATTCGCTTGGAGTCTTTGAGTGTTTGAGATTTTGATTTGGGAAAGTTATAAATGTATTTTATTTTAGAACTAAAGAAAAAGAAAAAGAAAAAGAAACATTCTAATTGAATACTTATAAAGTTAGCCTTTTTTTTTAATAAAAAATTTTGTGTTAGAATTCATAATTTGTAGGTTTCTTTGTATGTAACTATAGTGGTAAAAACAAAAATCAATGGTGACTTAAAAGTATTTTTTGCTTTATTTTAAAGAAAACAGAAGTCCAACTAAAGTCAATTGAATTTTGATAAATGAATGTATTTTTAGCAAATTTCTTTTTGTTTAATCACGTTCTCTTTATGTAAATACTTACAAATGATTTCCTTAATTTTATTGAGATAATTAATTGGGTGTTTATGATCAAGGTCTCCATATTTGATTGTGTCACGTTCTCTTTATGTAGATACTTACAAATGATTTTCTTAATTTTATTGAGATAATTAATTGGGTATTTATGATCAAGGTCTTCATATTTAATTGTGAGAATACAGTAATTGAGAGTGTTTGGTAGGTTGCTTAAATTTATGTAATTTTAGGATATAAAAGTATTTTATTTTTAAATTCTTATTTGTAGATTTCAAAATCATTTAATTAGTTTGAAAAATAAAATCTACTTTTAACGGTAAATATTATAATATATTATAATCTTACAATGTTATACAATTTTTTTAAATAAATTATGAAATTAAAAAAAAAATCAAGTTTTAAAGTATTTAACAATATTATAGGCAAACATAAATATTATACAACAAAATAAGTATTAAATATTATAAGTAGATTTAATATACATAAAAATGATTTCAAATGAAATTGTAAAGTAGTACGCGCATCGCCCGGGATATCATCTAGTTACTAATAACAGATTGACCACATCAACATTTTGTAAAAATATTGTAAAATTGTTTGTGGTTGTAGCATTAATCATTTTATTAATGGTGTATAGATGTGGCAAAGCTAGCTAGATAGAGTTCATTAACCCGCCCAAACCAAAGATTAAAAATGGTTACTTGTTTTTAGCTTACCTGCTATAAAATCATTCGTTATTTTACTTGCTTGCAAGAGTCAATTATGTTGATTACCAACAAAAAAAAAAAAGAGTCAATTATGTTTATTATTAATATATATAACTTTTAAATATTTGAATAGGCAAGTGGGTTGGCAAATTCAATTGACTAAATAAAATTATTTTAAATAAATTGAATAGTTTTTTCCTCCCTCAAATAAAAAAGGAAATAAAAATTTACAATTTTTATTGGTTTAATTACAAATATCTCAACTTGCTATTCAACCTAACCAACTAATTAACTTGTCTATCCCACCAACCTACCCAACCTTCTTTAATATTGGACCCGCACGGATTGGAAGGGTTAGGCAAGTTTTTTACACAACCCTAAAATACAACCCTAAAATGTAACACTATAGTACCCTCACATTCTCCTTATGAAAACTTGATAAGTGCAAAAAATAGGGTCAATTAAGTCAGTCCATAGTTTCAAAATCCAAAATTTTAGGGTTTTTTTATTATTTAAAATTTTCAACTAACGTTCATCCCATTCCTTCATACGCGTGCACATTCACCTCCTTTTCCTAAAATTTAGCACATTATTTAGTAGCTCTTTGATTTTATTATTTTATTTTTAAATAAATTATTTTATTTAAAGATACTTCCCCCCAAGTATTTTTTTTTTTTTTTTTTGTAAATTTAAACTTTACTTTCTTCCTTTTCAAAAAAAAAAACTTTACTTTCTTCCATTTGGGGGGGTTATTATTTACAAAATAATGTTAGGGTAGTTACAAAACTCAATTTTCCCCCACAATCAACATGTAAAATTTCTTAGGTAATATTTCTTATTATCAAATAACGGGGTCCTATATTCCAATCCTATCTACCCAAAAAATAAAAAAGATTAATTGATGTCTTTGCATGATAATAAATTGTACATGTAATGTACCTATAAAAAAAAGGTATAAAGAATAGTAATCATATATTAATACAATTTCAAAAGATTATTACACATGACTTAATGAAAGAAAATATTTTTCTTGAATTATATAAAATTGACTTGGTGAAACTCTAAATAATAATAATAATAATAATAATAATGTCATCTATAATAAATCATGTAAGGTTTCAAGTATAAATTACCAATATTTGGGTACTATTTAGTGGATTTAAAATTATTGATATATTTAGTTCAACCAATTGTAGTTGTTGTGACTATATTCTTGAGTGATGTGTAAATCTAAATTTATAAACATATATGTTTTTTTTGTTATTTAACATGCAAATGTGACAATCAATATGCTTGATCCACCTGAGGCCGAACCGTCAATTAGAATGTCAGGTACGAACAGCTTTTATCAATCAGTTAGCGACACGTGGGAGAGTTCTCCACCTGAAGGAATTAGGCTCAGTGGTAATTCCATTAAAAACAGAACAAATAAAATATTTTGTACCAGTTATAAACCTAGAGTCTAGAGACGCAAACTTTGTCACACTATACCACAGCATTTTTTTGTTTAATCTTTTTGAGAAACACACGCACACGAGGGAGAGTTGGTATTGGTTATAAACCTAGTGCACTGCTCTCTTTCACTCTCTCTCCAACCAGTTTATAAGTAAAAAAAAAAAAAAAAAATCAAGAATGAACTATAATGCAGCTTGATTAATGTGAGCTTGAGAAATGCACCAGTATATAGACAGTAAGGACACAATAACAATGAGCCACTTCCAAAGAATTGGTAAAAAGTAAAATCATCAAATAAGATTCTTCTAGTTGAATTAGACGGGGTTGCAAATGAGTGATGTTTAAGTAGTTTCCGTTTACACAAATCCCCAAAATCAGACTAAATATTATACACATCCCTGATCTTCTTATGCATCTAGGCAAGACAACATAACAGGATAATCAGACAGAAATAAGGAATTAACATTAACACACCTATAACCTCTATACATCCCCTCCCCACCCCAAAATCTTATGTACTAGATTACAATGGAATTAAAGATGAAATGATACCTACATCACCCTAGATTTGGGAAGCTGCAAGAGGGAGAGCAGTCTCAACCACAGAAAACATTCAAGGTAAAACCTCCTAACCAACCCCCCCCCCCCCCCCCCAAAATCTTTCTTCTTCTCTCTCTTCCCAGCTCTGAAAAATATACATATCAGATCAATAATTACTCTTGCAAAAACTGATGCCAAGCTCCTATTGCGCTTCAATCACTCTTCAAGCTTCTATTGTGCTTCAATCACTCTTTACACAAAGCTGCACTTCTATCAGAGGTTGGCTCATTAAATGAACTGGAGTTGAATCATCCATTTTTTTTTTCTAATTGTAGATTTTCACTGGCTTCTCAAATGTGTGACGATTCTGCAAAATCCAGATATAGTCACCGCGAAGGCTCCAATTACTACTATAATATTTACTTATATTTTACCTTCATCCATATTACTTTTGTCATTCCTTTTCAAAAGTGGGGAGGGTAAATTGGGTAGGGAGGGGCCCAGAAGTCCAAAACTTTCTCAAGTATATACAAAATTGCATAGTTAATACATATAATTAGATTATTATTTCTCCTTTAAACATTGTTCATGATCCAAAAGGATTATAAACTTCCATACCTTACCTAATAGGGAGGGAGCTGGTACCAATTGGTGTATTGTTCATATTTTAACTACCCACTACCAACACTATGGTTCAGTGAGGTGTGAGTTTAAGTACCAGATGTAAGCAATTGTCAACTTAATTTATGCAATTATTCATTCATGAAGGTTTATTACTTCAATTTGGTCTCATTTTTCTATCAGGGAAAAATAATTTATTATGGCCTGTGAATACAGTGTCAAGGTCAATTTAGTAAGGGCCAAGAATGTTCAACACGAAAGTATCCAACACCATATATAATTTTTCTCTTCCTTTCATTTGACACACTTTCCAAACTCAACATAATACCTGTTTAAACATAATCCAAGGCATTCACATACCTGATTAGCTGCATATGACCTTTTAGGAGCATTGTCAGTGTGTTCCAACCCAAGATACTGCTCCCAAGCACCATAAACATCCCTTCTCTGAAAATTGGAAAGTGATAAAAAGAATGAGGACAGACAATTAAAACCACATGTAAATGATACCACTGTGGGCATGTTGAGTGGGATGGAGAACATGTGCATACCTGCCCTGTGTGTGTGTGTGTGTGTGTGTGTGTGTGAGAGAGAGAGAGAGAGAGCGAGACGGACCTGAAACCGACTGAACACAATGTCAGAGTCCTGGAGATAATCTGGACGACCCAATGACAAAAATGCGAACTTCCACTGAGCGGAACAAGAATGTTCATAAGGGGAACAAAGTGAGATTACATCAACAACAAAATAAGAATATGGTGGTCTGTTAAACAGCCATGTGAAGCAAAATTAAGTAACATGCTAGGAAACAAGATGGACACAAAATAAGTTTGTCCCTGGGTAAGACAGTAACTGAGAAGAATTAAAGAACAGAAAATACCTTAGAAAACTCCTCATCAGGTACTTGCAACTTTTTCTGTATGCGCTCCTTAACTTCAGCTAATGTCTCACCCTCATGGATAACCAAGAAAAATGGTTCTCCAAAATTTTGAACCTGCTGTAAGATCCAAAAAACAATATAAAGTAAATAAATATATCCAATTACATATATTGGAAATTGATGTCTAGGTGAGAAGGCCTGAGATTCCGCCAATGTCACAACATTGAATTAGACTTTATATATATATATATATATATATAAAAGGCCACTTCATTTATGTGCCATGTAACGTAATATTATTGGATAAGAGTTTTGTTTTGTTTTTTGTTGAGTGTTTTTCTCCAGATAATCAAAATGATGCCATTTCCAAGTGTTACTTTATTTGAAACTATTTTATTAAAATTCTAAGAAATTTAAAACACTACCTACCTTACACCACTGATATAAATATTCTACTTTACACCAAAGTTATCCTCATTAAGTTTGAATAAGATTTCAATAGTTCATTTAGCAAAATTCAAAATCTATGCATTACTGTTGTTTACAATTTTTTTTTATCCATGTACATAATATATATACATATATGTTTCGCTTGCCAACAGATCTTTTATCGTTTAGTTTTATGACACCTTGTTGCTTAACTTTTGCTAGGAGTTATATAATGAAATAATTTTTGCCATTGTTATCTATTGCATTGTATTCAGGTGTGGATATTGTAAGTTCCTGATTATTTAGCTTTTGTTAATAAGTTACAATTTAAAAAAAAAAAAAAAAAAAATTATACTGACGTTATTTAGCCAAATAGTGATTGTTGAGTCAACTTTATAGTTCAGTGATAAAGCTTATTAATTCTTGTTAAATATCATTAGCATTCTATAAGCAAAACTATACCCACTCAACATTAGTAAAAAAAAAAATCACATTAATTTTTTTCCACCTTTTACCTATTTATTTGTGAGCATGTAATTTTCACACTTTAATGACTCTCAAAGAGATTAAAACTAATATTAACTTTAGATAATTTTTTATTGGTAAGTTAGACATGCATAAAATGGGTCTAGAACCCATGACCTGAGTCACCTAACCCTCCACACACACACACACACACACACACACATATATATATATTTTTTGATAAGTAATAAACACGGAGTATACAAGGGTGTACATATCAAATACAAAAATTACATAAATCGAGTAAATCCAAAATTGAAAAAAAGGGTTGGTTTATCCACACTGAAAACCAGTCCAATAAGGTTCTAAAAAAGAATAACTTGAGAGGAAATGTCTTAGTAGGAGCTCATTGACTTTTAAATAATTTTTTAATAATATTATGTTTATATATATATATATATATATATAAAATTAAATAGTCCTTGTTATTCCTTGTTATTTAACATTTGCATTATACATGTATTCTACACATAGTGAGTCTTGAACCCATGACATCACCCTCTCATTAGCTTAAAAGTCCATTCATATTGCTAATAGGTCTGATGAGGGGGGGGGGGCCCTAAGCCTAAGCCTAGGGAATTCCTAATTTGTTTCAATTGCAGTAGATAACAACGCTTCCGTTGCATCTTATTTGAGTAGTGGACAGAGCTGGAGTCTGCAGTTTAGCTGATAACCTCAAAATTTGAAAGTCAAGAGTCCAAAAATAATTTCTTTGATACTTTAACTTCCCTTCTGAACAAGCAAACGATCTAATATCTTAGAGACAATTGAAGCAGTAAAGTTTGAAGTCCGTTCATGAAGTGTTGGTGTAAATGAATAATTTCCTTGACACTTTAACTTCCCTTCTAAACAAGGCGAGCATCAAATATCTTCGAGACCATGAAAAGAAAAGAAGCCATAAGTCCATTAATTAAGCCTTTAGGGGTTAAACAGGGGTCAGCTTTCCTGGGAGGAATATATGGGATGCAAAGGTAGCTCTAAAGGTTGGTTTCTTTGTATGAACAACAACAATGGACAATATATTGGTGTTGCATGTGCAAGAACAATGGGGAATCAGTTAAGCACCTTCTAAAATTATAGTTCTAGAATTTGGAAGGGAGATTTCATCGATAAAAAATTATAGTTCTAAAATTTGGAACGCTATTCCATTGTGCATCTTGTGGACAATTTGGCATGAGCAAAATAGCAGAACGTTTGATGGTATTGAATGCCCAAACCATGTCATCACATGGTCCATGTTGAGATGTTTGTATAACTAGTTGGCTGTTTCAGAAAATATCCCCTCAAGTTTTAAGAATATAGCTTAAATTTGAGATTGTAATCTTCCAGAAGTGGGATAAGGCACATCCTATGAATCTTTTCTAATTCTTCATATTAATAAAATTAATTTTTACTCATCAAAAAATGTATTCCCCTAATTGGTGCAAGAATAAAAAAAATATAAATTAATTAAGTGATAAACAAATTCATAGCACATGCGATTCAAAAATAACACCATCCCATGGTGATCCAAAAGTACATACCGCCTGGTTCTGAGCTGTATCCTTCATAAAATGATAAACATGAATTAAGCGATCATGAGGACCAATGTTTTTTTCCTCTTCGGGAACCTGTGGCAGCAAACAATCAAGATTAGAATCTTATGTGGACAAACAGAGTAGACATTCAGCATACTTAAAAGCACCAAATTTAAGACATTAGTTTCACTATACAATTCAAGTTTATTTGGTCAGCCTCAGGAAAATCAGGTGATAAAAGCCATCTCAAAGACACATGCTAAGAGGTGGGGAGGAGGAATCCACTCATGAAATTAAACTCTCTCTCTCTCTCTCTCTTGCTTCATTGCACTTATACTATAACTCTATAATGCCTCTTAATATACTCCAAGGTGTCAACCATGCATCAAAAGAGTATTAAGAAGTTCAACTATCCTACATGCGTTAAATAAGGAGAGTAAGCAAGTAATAAGGTGTCTTCTAATTTTATGGCCATCTAACCACTTCTTGTACAGGCAATTCTGGAGTAAACATCAGGCCAGGGTCTTATCTCCATATCATGTTTCACAAAACTCAAATCAAGGCATAAGACTAGTCCACAAAAAAATAAAAATAAAAGCACTAATATTTTTTGGGATAAGTAACAAAATTTAATTGAACAAAAAAGGAAACACCCAAGTACACTGGGGGTGTGCTCAAGGCACAGTACAATCAATCTTTCAAATTACAATGCTCAAGCAAGTCTAACAAATTAGGACAGTGAAAAGGATTAAAAGCGACACTCCACTCCCATAGAGTATGAAAAAAGAGAGATTCAATCTCAATAATAGACTGTTCACATCCATGAAAGCATCACACATTCTGTTCTCACTAAAGACAAAACATAATGCCATGCGGCACAAACCTCAAAAAATTTATATTTGTGTCTACAAAGGAACCTTGCCAAGCTGCTAATAATTCAAGGATCCTCTGAGGCATAACCCAAGAAAGACCAAAAATCTCCATGCCTATGTCCATAGCTCATACGCTATGCGACAGTGAAGAAGATGATCCACTGGGTCCCCTTCATTTACAATACAGAACCACTCTACAACAATAATACCTATCTTCCATAAATTGTCAGAAGACAAAATCTTCCTAAGGCAGTCCACAAAAAGAAGGCTACTCTAGATGAAGCCTTCGATCACCACACCATCTTCTAGGCAAATGATGTGCCAATATTCAAGAAGAGGGAAGAGTAGTACCCACGAACCTAAAAACCATGACTCTCCAACAAAGTTTATCAGGACCCTCACCTTTCATGGGAGTGGAATAGATCAGATCCATAAAAGTGGTCAAAGTCTCCAACTCCCAATCTTGGACAGATTAGAGAACTGAACATCCCAATTAGGGATATGCACACCTCCAATATTGAAGACTCCTTATCACAACTTATATATACACAAAAATATTTTTAAGTTCACAAACATACAACAATATATATAAATAAATATACACAGATTATTATAGCTATAACCCAAATGGTACACCTGTATTGACCACTACCTCAATATTTCATTTCCCCTGACCAAACTGAAACAACATCCAGTAAAGAATTTATAACTTTGATTTGAGCACCTGCCTAGCAGAAAAGTAAACTTACCTCCTCAGCACGTAATGTCCAGTATTGATCATTAATATTCTCAATCTTTTCACTGAGTTGGAATATCTGCAAATCAACAGGCGCAGAATTACAGAAAATTCTATACGTGTAATATTGTAAAACCCTTATGTTTAACAAAGCAGGTTCATTTCTATGTTGTAGACAAAACAGAAGAATTAAAAGGTTTTGAAGCCCATACTATTTTTGGTTCATGCTTGATGTCGTAAACTGTTATGTAAAATATGATCTATACCATCACATATGCTCTCTCACTTTATCCTACCTAGGCTCAATGTTGGGAAATCTTTTGTAGTGATGCAGCCAGAAAAGAGTTGAGGGAAAAAAATATTCAATTCAATGTGGAGTCTTCCTAAAACCTTTCATAGGCTAATTTAGTTATTATTAAGTCTAAATAGTTATTAGGGTTAGAAAGTTGTTAGTTCAGTTTTAATTAAGATATACTAAAATATGGGCAATCTGGTAAATTCAATTTTTTTTTTTTTTTTGGGAATAGGCTGCGTAAGGGCAATCTTAATTACTTTTCTTTGTTATTAGGAGTCCTAGTCTTTGAAGTGTATTGGACAAACTTATATCCAACTCCCAGAATACCTTTGTTGGGGGAAGACAGATTCTTGACTCTGTTCTCATAGCAAACGAATGTTTGGATAGTAAATTGAAAAGTGGTGTTCCGGGTGTGATTATTAAGTTGGATATAGAGAAGGCTTATGATCATGTAAATTGGAATGCTTTGTTTTACCTTATGGAGAGGATGGGTTTTGGGGAGAAGTGGGGGAGGTGGATGAAGGCCTGTATTACTACAGTTCGTTTCTTAGTGCTTATTAATGGGTCCCTGGCTGGTTTTTTTGGTAGCTCACGTGGTCTTCGTCAAGGAGATCCTTTATCTCCACTTTTGTTCTTGTTGGTGATGGAGGTGTTGAGTAGGTTTGAAGAGGACAAAAGAGGGTGACTTTCTTAAGGAGTTCCAAGCAAGCCCCAATGCGCGAGAAGGTTTGCATATTTCTCATCTTCTATTTGCTGATGATACTATTCTTTTCTGTGATGCTTCTAGGGAACAATTATTATATATACGGATGGTGTTGATCTTTTTTGAAGCTATTACAGGCTTAAAAGTAAATGTTGGCAAGGGTGAAATTGTGCCAGTTGGTGAGGTTGGGAATTTGGATGCTTTGGCTCGTATTTTATGTTGTAAGGTTGGTCGTTTGCCTATGTCTTATTTGGGAATGCCTCTTGGGGCTCATTTTAAGGATGCTTAGATTTGGAATCCTATTTTAGAAAGGGTGGAGAAAAAGCTCTCTGGTTGGAAGCGGTTGTATTTGTCAAAAGGAGGTAAGCTTACTTTATTGAAGAGTACTTTGTCGAATCTCCCAACTTATTATCTATCATTGTTTACAATTCCGCAACACATAACAGACAGACTAGAGAGGATTCAAAGGAATTTTCTTTGGGGGAGTTCTAATGAAGTTTTCAGATATCCGCTTGTTGCTTGGAATAAGCTTGTTTGGCCGGTGGAGGTAGGGGGTTTGGGGGTTCGGAAGATTAGGCTTTTTAACCAAGCTCTACTTGGGAAGTGGCTTTGGCGGTTTGGGAAGGAAGCTACCCATTTATGGCGTCAAGTAATAGCCACCAAATATGGAGAGGGTAGTGGAGGTTGGTGCACTAGAGTTGTGAGAGGGACTCATGGTTGTGGGTTATGGAAGAATATTAGGAAAGGTGCAGACAATTTTTTCGGTCATGTGGTGTATGCAGCGGGAGAGGGCAATCGTATTCGGTTCTGGCACGACCCTTGGAGTGGTCCTATTCCTTTGAAAAAATTATACCCGGAATTGTTTGCCTATGCTGTGGATCAGGAAGCTCTAATTTCTGACATGATTATTTTTGCACCAAACGAGGGAGGTAGGAGTTGGAACTTCCTTTTCCGTCGCAATTTTAATGAATGGGAGTTGAGGAGATTTTATTCTTTCTATGAGCATGTCTCTGCTGGGATACCTAGTGGGGAGGGTGAGGATATCTTGATTTGGCAGTTGAATCGCACTGGTGTTTTTGATGTGCGATCCTTTTATATTGCTTTATTGAAATCCCCTTCTGTTTCTTTACCTTGGTAGAGCATTTGGTGTGTAAAGGTACCTAAAAATGTATCTTTCTTTTTATGGACTGCTGCTAGGGGTGGGATTCTTACAATAGATATTCTTGTTAAGAAGAACTTGCCCCTTGTTAATTGGTGTTGTCTATGTAGGTGTGATGTGGAAACTGTGGATCACCTTTTGCTTCATTGTAAGTTTGCATCTACTTTGTGGAGTGAGGTCCTTATTATGTTTAGGGTTCAGTGGGTGATGCCGGATACTATTGTTTCTCTTCTTTTTGCTTGGAGGAATTGGTTGGGAACTTACTCTTCAAAGGTTTGGAATATGATACCAGCATGCCTTATGTGGTTAGTATGGAAGGAAAGCAATGCCCGAACTTTTGAGGACATTGAGAGACCTATAGATATGTTGAAGAACTTGCTTGCTAGGACTTTGTTTGTGTGGTCTCGTATTTGGGGTCTTACGCATTGTAGTTCCTTGTCTGATTTCCTTATCTCTATTAGATTTTCCTTATGATTTGATTGTATTTGTTTCAAGGCAGTGAGTTTACAATCATAAACACATTGTTCTTTTTCATCAATAAAACTCTTATTATCTATCAATTAAAATTAACATAGAAAGATAGAAGTTAATAAAATTCAAGTAGCCTATTTAAGTTTTGACAATGTGATTGCCAACAATTCATCTTTCTTTGTATCTTGTTCATTTGTTGTTTCATCGCCAAACAACCATCAAATTCCCTCAAGATTAATGCACGAACCAGTCTTTTATTTACCTAATCCTACCTAAACCCCTCAACATCAAAACCTATTCAAGAATCCTAATATAGTACTGATTTCTATCCTGCATTATCATTCCAATTCAGGATGCAAGTATTGAGAAGTTAACAAGAGGATTGCCATATGGAAGAAACAATTCTTATAACATATGGAAGGCAATCTTGGTATTTCATTAATCTAAAAAAAAAAAAAGTACAAACTTGTCCCTTCAATGTGTTTAGAATAAAGAGAAAATGAAGAACTTGAAAGAAGAGGAAAACAGGCTTGAGGGGGGAGAGAGAACAAAATCATAGGGATAGAATCAAACATGCTTCAATGTGCTTCAGGGTGCAAAAAGAAGGAAGAACTAAAATTCAAAGCAGATAAATTCCATAAAAAGTTATAGAGGAACATATAAGAAAACACCAATAATTTGGATAAAACACCAATTATTTGGACAAGTATTGAGAAAATAATTGAGATCAACTCTGAGTAAATTTTTAACACCATTTCAACATTTATCACCAGTATTTACTTTTTTTTTTTTTTTTTTTGATAAGTAATCAGAATAATATTAATAAAGAAAAAAACAAAAAGAGAAAAGAACAAGGAGTTCATGATGATGAACAAGAAGGAAAAAGCACACCGCACAACACAAAGCAGAAAATCAGGAAACTAAGCTAAGGAAAGACATAAACTCAGAGAGAGAAGAACAAACAGTAAAACCCCAACAACTAGACCACTCCAAAAGACTACGATGACTTAAAACCTTTAACTCATCCAACGTCTTCTCCTTGCCCTCAAAAGAACGACGATTTCGTTCCATCCACATAATCCACATTAAGCACCCTGGAACCAAATTCCAAATGTCCGAATTATGCTTCCCAAACCACTGATGTCAACAGGATAACAAACCTGCCACTGAACTTGGCATAACCCAATGGATACCGAAGGCCTGAAGCATAGAAGACCATAGGGAGTGAGTAACGGGCAATGAATAAGAAGGTGGTCTACCGACTCCCCATCACGACAACACATACAACACCAATTAGCCAAGGGGCGGCCCTTGATCATTAGATTATCCAAGGTGAGGATTTGACCGTGAGCAGCTGTCCACAAAAAGACCGCCACGCGCTTAGGAATCTTAGGTTTCCAAATCCCCTTCCAAGGAAACAGAGAATTCGAAGCACCCCGAATCGCAAGATAGTAAGACCGGGTGTCAAAATTACCATCACCTTTTAACCACCAGCAAACAGCATCCCTCCTCTCACCCCGAGGAATACGAGTTTGGATAAGCTAAAGCAGAGAATAAGAAGCAGCCAACTCCCAATCTTCAAAAGCTCTATAAAACCTTAAATTCCACACTCTAGCAGTACCCCCTTCTGGAATCCACAAGACCTCAGAGATGTAAGCATCCTTGACCGCTAAACACAAATAGAGCTCAGGATAGAGATCTTTTAGAGTATTATCACCAATCCACCTATCAAGCCAAAAACGGATACGAGTGCCTTCGCCCACTACAAAAGACAGATGCTTAGAAAAGCCCTCCCACCCGTCATTAATGCTTCTCCAAAGGCCACACCCATGGTTCCTCCTACAGACTTTAGTACACCATCCCCCTTGACCCTCACCATATTTAGTAGAGATAACTCTCTGCCAGAGAAGAGAAACTTCATGACCAAATCTCTAGAGCCATTTCCCTAAAAGAGCTTTATTAAAAGCCACCACACTTCTTATCCCTAATCCACCCAACTCAATGGGTAAACACACATTTTCCCAAGCCACCAAAGGATACTTGAAACTCCCCTCAGAAGACCCCCACAGAAAATTCCTCTGAATTCTTTCCAATCTAGCAGCCACGGCTTTAAGAATAGTAAAAAGAGATAAAAAAAATATGTTGGGAGACTAGAGAGGGTACTCTTAATTAGCATGAGTCTACCTCCCTTGGATAAATAGAGACGCTTCCATCCAAAGAGTTTTTTCTCCATTTTCTCTAAGATAGGATTCCAAATCGAAGCTGTCTTAAAAAAAGTTCCCCACGGCATCCCCAAAAATTTCATAGGCAACTTGCCCACTCTGCAATGAAGAATGTTGGCCAAAACCTCTAGGTTATTCACCTCCCCAACAAGGACAATCTCACTTTTCCCGACATTGACCTTCAAGCCTGTAAAAGCCTAAAAACAAGACAACACCAACCTAATAGCCAGCAGCTGTTCCCTAGAGGCATCACAAAATAAGATAGTGTCAACAGCAAATAACAGATGGGAGATACGCACACCAACAGAGTTCACAGCTTCCACATGAAAACCACGAATAAGATTACACTCCTCAGTCTTCTTCAAGAGTCTACTTAAGACCTCCATAATCAAGAGAAACAAAAGCGGGGATAGAGGATCCCCTTGTCTTAGACCACGAGAGCTTCCAAAAAACCCTTCAAGGGAGCCATTAACCAAGACAGAAAAACGAACCGACGAAACACAAGCCTTAATCCACCCCCTCCATTTCAGCCCAAAACCCATCCGGCCCAACAAATAAAACAAGGCCTCCCAGTTCACATGGTCATAAGCTTTTTCAATATCAAGTTTGCAAACCACGCCCGGAATTCTGCACTTCAACCTGCTGTCCAGGCATTCATTTGCAATAAGGACTGAATCCAAAATCTACCTTCCGCCAATAAACGAATTTTGGGACTCAGAGATGAGCTTATCCAAAACCACCCTCAACCTATTAGCCAACACCTTGGATAGTAGCTTGTACACACTTCCCACTAAACTGATGGGTCCGAAGTCCTTGATGTTAACGGCATTACACTTCTTAGGAATTAAAGTGAGAAACAAAGTGTTCAGAGACCATTCAAACACAGAGTGCCGATGAAAGTAAACAAAAAAATCCATGACATCCTTTTCCACCACACTCCAACATTTGTGAAAGAAAGCCATGGTGAAACCATCAAGACCAGGGGCTTTATTACCCTCCATCTCCATTAACACCTGAAAGACTTCCTCCTTTGTGAACTCCTCCTCTAAAGAAAACCGCTCATCCTCTTCAATACAAGCAAAATCTAACCCATCCATGGTAGGACGCCCCACCTCAGCTTCCTTATACAGCCCTTGATAAAAGAGAACTAAATGAGAGTGTACATCAGACTCATCCTCATAAAGAACACTGTCCACCTCAATCCGATTTATTTGATTAGCGTTTCTATGAGAGTTTGCTAATCTATGAAAGAACTTGGTATTGTTGTTGCCCTCCTTCACAAACAAAGCCCGAGACTTTTGCCTCCAAGAAATCTCCTCAAGAGAAGCCAGCTGTTCTATGTGTCCTTTGAGTTGAAGACGATGAAGCTGTTCCTCGTTTGAAAGACCCACCAACTCCTCTCTCGCATCTAAACCTATCAGCTCAGTTAGCAAGTTCTTCTTTCTAAAAGCCAAATCACCAAACTCCTCCTTGTTCCACTTTTTTAAATCAGCTTTTAGAGCCTTCAATTTTGAGCCAAAATGAAACTAGGTGAGCTCGCAAAACTGTACCCATCCCACCATTGCTTAACTCTATCTACAAACCCCTCAACTTTCAACCACATATTTTCAAATTTGAAGGCACTTTGCCCATGACGAATAACACCAGCTTCCACCAGAAGCGGGCAATAGTCTGAAAGAACATAAGGAAGCACTCGTTGGGCTACATTCTCAAAGTGCTCCTCCCAATCAAGAGAAACCAAAGCCCTGTCAATTCTTGACATAGAGGGAGAGTTAGAATCTCTAAACCACGTGAAGGAGGCTCCCTCTAAAGGTAAATCAGCTAAGGAATTGTTCTCTATAAAATCCGAGAAAGCGAACATAGCAAGGCTAAAAGACTCACAGCCAAGCCTTTCGCTTGGGTACCGGATAATATTGAAATCACCTACTAAACACCATGCCATGGGCCACCTGGCACGCACCTGAGATAACTCCTCCCACAAAGAAGACCGCTGACCATTGTCATTAGGGCCATACACCCCTGTACAAGCCCACACAAAGTCATCCACCACACCTCTCAATAAAACACTGACAGAAAATTGTCCAACAATGACATCTAACTTCTCAAAAACCCTCTTATCCCAAATCAACAAGACCCCTCCTGAAGTCTGCACAACATCCAAACCAGCCCAATCAATGAACGGACTACCCCATAAGCTACAAACAAAAGCAACGTCGATAGAAGATACTTTCGTTTCTTGAAAACATACAATATCACACTTCCACTCTTTTAGGAGATTCTTACAAGCCTCTTTCTTCCGGAGATTGTTAAGCCCCCTTACATTCCAAGAAAGAAGTCGTAAAGTCATTTAAAACTACCAACAACCCCCAAAGCAGTCGAAGAATCTCTGCTCCTACCCCTAGATGAGGCACCATCATAATTAACATAAGAAATAAGCTCCTCCCTGAGACCTCGTGTCCCTGAGTTTACATTTCGCTTAGACACCCCATCATCGTTCACCTTGAGGCATTCCTGTTCCAGAATGCAAAAAAGAGCCAAACATTGCGCTTCATGTTTCACAATAGGGAAACCCACAGTTTTACAGAATTTTTTCATCAACTTGGACACCCAATCAGAGGGTGGATCATACTCAGGCATCTGTGTTCCCTTTACATAATCCTAAGCCAGCAAACCCACGCTAAAATCATTAGGGACCCACTGAGACAGAGGTTCACATTCTAACACACAATTCTCTCTCTCCACTGCCACAACCACTCTCAACCACCCCACTGGACTTCCATGTAAGGATTTGGAGCCCAGAATCTGACTGAGAAAACCCACCAGATTCCACCTCTCTTACATGTGCTTCCCCTTCCCCAAACTCAGCTTCCTTCCCATTACCCAAGTCTAAAAAAGGATAAGGTCTATTTATCTCCACCGGCACACTCCCTGCCATTACCGAGTTTACCGCCTTGTCCCCGGTGAACTCAGAAGCCCAAAACCCAAAACCTTGAGTCTCCTCGGCTCCAGGACTCGTGAACCGAGAGAAAGCCAAGCCAATATCAAGAATACCTTTATCGGCGCTAGAATTTGGCTCTGAGTCTTCTCCGGTCACTGGGTCGCCACAATCAGTCATCTTCCTCAACTCAACACCCCCTGAGCTCACGCCCTCTTGACTCTCTAACAGAAGCTGGATCTCCAACAACTTCTGAAGTTGAGACCCCAGCACGTGGGCTGATTTAGAGCTCTGGCAGTGGGCTGGGTTTAGCATTTTTGGGGTTTGGCATGGCCTCCAAACTAATTTGGGCTTGGTAGAAATAAAAGGGCTGGGAGGAATATCATTATGTCCAGTGGGCTTAAAAGGATTTAAAGGTTTTGGGCCCACTTCATGAACCTCAGACCAAACAATAGCCCAATTCCCATCTAACCCACGCTCCAAGCGCATAAAAAGATCCAAGGCCAGCTCTGATTCTATCCCATCACTTTCAAATTCCTTTATCGTTGACAAAACCTTCTCCCTGAGAAGCTCCCTCTGTTCTAGAGTACTGACCTTGCAGGAATCGCGGTAATCACAGCTGGGGTCTGACAAAAGCTTCGCTCCAACCTGCTCCCTCTGTACTAGGATACTTTTCTTGCAGGTATTACGGCTGTGATCTGACAAAATCTTCACCCCAACCAATGCAGATTTCTTCTTTCCTTCAACCCCTCCGCCACTGGTGGTATTCCGTTTCCCAACCACCACCGACGCATAGCAAGATGAGGCATCTCTATTGGGAAAACCAGTGGCTGGTTTGCCTTTATATTTTTTTTTCACCGCCTTGATTAAGAGGTATGTCAACCACCACTGCCGCCTCAGCCCTTGGTGCATTCTGTAATCTCTGAGATGATCCCTGACTAAAAAGAGAAGCTGGTCTAACAATTTTCCTCAGGTTTAGGCAAAAGTAGTGCCAGCCACATCCCAACCTGCCCTCAGGTATCACTATGTTACCCTTCCGTCGGCCATGAAGAAGTTCAGAGACCATTAAAAACTTGCCATGGGCGTTTGACACCACTTGAAGGATGAAAACAACATCACCTTCTCTAATCGTTCTTGCATAATGACCAGGTGAATGCTTAGAATTTAATTTCTCCAGGTGGAACAACAATCAGTTTGCAGTCTCCTTCCCCAGAAAAACAGAGCGCATAGAAGAAAGGCCTCTCTTAAAGATCCGTAAAGAGAAATAAGAACCCCCTTCCTCAACGGAAAACTCAAAAGTTTTGGATTCAATAAAGAAAAATGTGGAACCACCCATAATTGTATATTTAGACTCACATGGAATCCAAGTAACAAAAGAAAGTTGGGGATTGACAATATCTTCTACAACTGCTAGATAGCTACAAAATTTTTTTTGATAAGTAATAAGTTTTGTTGATATCAAAAAAGGAACACCCTAGTACACGGAGTATAAAAGGGGTCAACAATTCAAGTACAAAAATTACAAGAATCAAGGAAATCAATAAAAGAAGGGAATGATTAGTTTTGCAAAGCAACCAATCAATCCAATAAAGTTCTAAAAAATAACTTGAGGTCTGATATGGATCTCTCATTATCTTCAAAACACCTACTATTTGTCTCCCTTCAAAGACGACACATTAAGCAATGGGGAACAATTAACCAAATATAACCATTTCGATGACGACCAAGCTAGATAGCCACAAATTTTAGAAATAATTATTTAAATACTCAAACAAAAAAACTTGTAGTTGCATGAGTTGAGTACTTAATCAACAATTGTTTAATTCATATAGTAATTTACTGACAAGAAATTTTAAAATGCATTCATTTAGTGAGTTGAAATAATTAGTAAAATAAACAAAAACTTGTAAAATGCTTCCATATAGGAAACAAAGAGATTCAAAAGGTATATTATAATTTTATCATCACGTGCTTCTGGATATATTGGAGAAGTAATTCATCTTCACAATTAGACCTTTCCATTCAGAAAGAATATAAATTCGAACAATATCCTTTACCTTATAGATCTTGTGATAGAAAACTTCAAGCAATCTGAGTTCTGCATTGGGATGAGACAACTCTACCTGTTCCAAATATAGTCGCAACAAACAGATTTTTTTTTTTTTTTTAATTCTTTTTTCTGATGCATATGAATTTGGTAAATAGCAACAATGGGGATAACAAAGTATGATTGATTAAAATTTGAATCACACGTCCAGTTTTGGAATGCAAAAAACTGCAAGATTACCTTCATCTTTAGGTCATTAATAACATCTCCCACAGTGCTCTGTTTTGGTAATCTAATAGTATGAATCACTACCTGGCAACACAACAGTAACACGTTAAGTGGCACAGAACTCAGGCTGATACAACCAAAACATAACTAAGAGATCAATTGTTATCTTCACTTACTTCATCCTTTGTAGAATGATGAAAAGCAACTTTCAAAGTTTTTAGGCCTTGCAATTCTGGCAGGGGTATATCCAATACTTCATAATAGAGAATATCAGAAGTCTAGGAAGAAAAGAGAATGCATGCTTTTATCAGCCACTGGGTCACATTGGAAAAAATGAGGGTCCCAAGCCCAAAACAAGGTAAAACCCATATGATAAATTACCTGATTGTAGTGGACTAGCATGTCAGACAAATGTTCCACTCCTCGGTACTTGATAGGCTGGGGTTTAGGTTGCTGGGAATAACAGTTATGAGATGTGAGCCTGATTTTGGATGGATCATCCAAGCCAAGATGCTGGGCTACTCTTTCCACAACGTCATCATAATCATGAAGTTTTGACCTAGAAAATTACAGATAAAGAGGAACACATGCTAATTAACTGATTCACCCAATACAAATTACAAAATAGCTGCAGAGAAAGTTCCATGTATAAGACAAACTTACAACTCAAGACAGAATTCATCCTCCTTTGGTTTCTCCAAAGATCGAAAGCGAACAACCTATTGATAATTATTTATAAGGTTAAAGTAAAAGTTATATCCAATGAATTGAAATAATAAATAAATAAAGAAATGGAAAAGAAAAATAAATCTCATAGAATAGTTATATTATAATAATTCATCTCTAAGATGCCAGCACTTTTCTATCTTCCCTACTTAAAACATTAGCTTCAGAACACAGATTATTAGTTCATTTTAAATATTAAAGCAGAATATCTTAATATTCTTGCAGTGCATAGACCATCAGAAAATATGAACTTGACACTTAATAAAAATTTGACAAAAGATGGCACAATAAAAATGAAAAAAAAAAAAAAAAAAAAAAAAAAAAAAAAAAAAAAAGTGAACCTTCCTAGGCATCCATAAACTATAGTCTCTCTATTTACCTGATGTTGGGAACATCTATTTTTGAGAAAGCACTACCTCACATCACCAAATGCATACCATAGCTTTTTATTATAATGAATTTCCAAGAATGCATATCAAACTTGGTAAGTCTGTTAAGAATAGTTAACAAAAGAGCTATACCCTCCCTCATAATCAAAAGAAGCATCCACATTAAATGGAAGACACTAAAGAAAATTATAGAGGGAACCCCTCTTACAGGAAGCATCTTTTATCCATACTTCAGGAACACCCTTAGCATACATCAAGATCACTAGATCGATGATATCCTATACCACCATAAGAATTCAAACTAAGACAAGTGCCAGCAAAACATACACTATTGAGAAACCAAAACATGTATATGAACCTTAAAAGTCTGTTTGAGAGCAGGCAAAGGGAGGGAAAGGAATGAGCCCGTGGGTTTTGCTCTGGAAAACAACACTGTCAACAACAGTGTGTGCTCTTGCGAATGGATTAGTGGAAGCCATTAGTTCGTTGGTAGAAATTTCGATGTGAAATTTTCGTTGTTCATTTGACAAAATCTTTGCGAATTCTAAATGCCATTAACATCTCAACTCCCATCAAAAGCAAGAATTCTAACTCTCATCTTTTAGGTAGGAACGCCAATTCTCACATATCTTATATATGTGATGATTGCTACTTTAATACTTAAATCCACCTTTTAACTTTTTTCTTCTTAAAAACTAACAACGTACATTTAATTTCAGAACAAAAATATTTATTTTCCACAGATGTTTATTAATGTTCAAGGATATTTTTATGACTTAAAAAAATTATCCACAATGGTAAAATTATCCAAAATAGCATATATAAGATTATTTTAAGAAATTAAAATTTATATTTTTAAATGTGATATTTTCTATAAATCTATACTATTCTTCAAGAGGATTCCTCGCTATAATGTACAATTTTCAGCTGTTAAAAATAAAAGATAAAATAAAAAAAACCTACCCAATGAAGTCTTAGAAAAGTTTAAATAATAGGGTCAACTAAGTAAAAAATACGAATTTTCAAAATCCTAAATTTGGAATTTGTAAGAAAAACTACCATAAATTCCGCTCATCCCTTCCCACTCAAAAAAAGCACATTTAAATTTCCCACTAACCCACATCTCACTGTCCTTATTAAAATTTAAAATAACCATAACTGCACAAAGATAAGCTTCACAAATTGAAGACTTATCCCACAAAAATGTCACTAGCTGCATTTTCTAGTTCACTCTGATGCAGGAGACACAAAAAGAAATTAATTATAAATTTAGTTTTATCTTATTTTTGCAAGGCAATTGTATTTTTATTGATATTTTATTTTAGGACCTAGTACTTCAGTAGGTTTATGAGTGCTTTTATTTAAAACTAGGCTTATTTTTTTTAATAAGACAATTAGGGTTTCCTACGCCTATTAGAAATAAGGCTTAGTATTTCTATATAAACAAACTATATACTCTATGAAGGAGACTTTGATGAAATGAAATTTTGAATTGGAAGAATTCAATTGTTGGGTTCTGATTCCTAGCAACTTAGGTGCTGATTCCCAATTTTTCTTTGCTTGATGTTGATTCCAGGCAAGCCCCCAGGTGGAGATTCTTAGGGTTTATCATTTTATTTTGTTCAATTTTCCCCTTTATCCCCCCATTTGATGTTGTCTGGCATCAGTGCCATTTCATCTTAAGGCCATCGGGCTAAACCTCGCCACATGCACCCCACCTAATGAATATAAATGGCTGGGTAGGGATTTTCTGGCCCAAAAGCAATTGTCAATCTGAACCTGACCCAATTATCAAACAGGTCTGGTATGGGTAGAAATTTTTCAACCAAAACATGAGTACATCCAACGCAATGCATCCTAACCAGCAATCTTATAAAGAAGACCTGCCAACCCGCCTGAATCTGGCAGAAGTAAACAGACCAGGAAAACATCATTATAACCCAACAAAATGGCGTAAACTAGAACCCAATCCAATACATAAGCTGGTTAAGCATGAGTCAAAGGATTAACCAGACATGACTGTATACCAGTTCTACTGACATAGAACAAATATTAGCCCCCTAGAAGATTTCAAAACACTACCATAGTTGTTATATATTGTTTGGGCTTGTCTATAGTAGAATTTTAACTGACTGTTTGAATTTACGAATTGATAATGTACTTTTTAAAAAACAAGTGCTCAAACCTGGCAACACAAGCAAATGCAGCATGCAAGGTTGGTGCACCGTGAAGACCACATACCCACAATAGTGCAAAAGCTCAACATGTAGCATAAAAACATGGAGATCCTGATCTCCGAATTGTAAGGTTCACTCTGTACCTGACGATTGTGCACATAATCCAAGAATGAAGGAACATCTGGATAGCGACATTGATCACTGCTTCCAACTTGAGGGGATTTCTGAAAGCAAACGATGTCCCCGTCTTCAAGCTGAAAAATGCAAATGAAAATAAGGCCATTAAGAAAGTAAATAAGCAATTTGATACAGAAGACAACTATAGAGAAAAGGTAAGGAACAAACAAACAGAAAATTCACGAACTACATCTGAAAACAATTCCCAAAGCAAAGCATTTGCAATTAGTCGTCTATAACATACCTGACTCGCACGAAAAGTCACCTTCTTGTCAACGCGTTCACACATGATAGTAGGTTCAAACTTTATTTCCTGAATATCAAATAGGATGAGTAAGGTAACTGCTGAAATTAGATAAGAAAGAAAGAAAAAGTTAAACTTACCTCATAAAGTTCAATTTCTTCATCAGCACTGAATCCAGCCATTTCATTTAGTTTTGGCAATATTTCCACTGGCTTACCACTACCCTTAACAAAAAGCCTCCCAACATATCTGACATTATAGAAGAAAAGCATAAGTGCTTTCTGCAACTGTAACAAGGAGGGAAGAAGGAAAGAGAAACTACCGGAGCTCCTCTTTTGATGGGTCATATAGCTTAAAGAATAGCAGAATATCTTCTTTCGTCCTTTCAGGAGGAGGAACAGGCTGCAAATCCTGAGTAATAATGCAGATCAATAACAGCACAAAAGAGAGAATCCATGCCACTCAATGATAAACCAATTCCAATAATATTTATCAAAAGATCTACTCAAACAACCAGAGGGGGATCACCTCATCAGATATGAAAGACAACATTACCTGCCCAAGTTCTACTTCTAGAAACAACTTAAGCTCTGCATTATTTGCCTTATTGGAAACTTCTTTCAAATGTCCAACCTACAACGCACAAATAGTTCTGCATAAAACACATATTTTCCTACCACCAACAGGCTAAGGCAACCATGTGCTCTTATGAAGTAAATACAACTTTTTCCACATCTATAATTATCTCAATAACAAATTCTCAGCAAAACCCTTAAGCATAGTTCTATCAAATGAACAAGAATAGCTGAACAATTAACAGTTATATCACACACTTTAAATATATGTTCATCTGTTCTTTAGTGTCTGTTTGCATGCAGCTGAACCATAAATTGCAGAACTATTTAGATCATGATTTTTAGGTCAAACATAAGAGCTGAATATAAAATTTCTTGACAAAAATGCAAAATACATATAAAATACTGCACGTAAATTTGGCAAATTAAGGAAATTCCACCATACATTTCAAAATGCATGCTAGAAGTATGTCTGTGTGATGTGCCAATTTTCAAAGACAGAAGTCCTACAAATCATAGATCTGCTAGATTCATTCAGTCTGTCAAAAAACTATTCAAACTTTAAAGCAAATGCATAGTAACCCAGCCCAAGATCATCATGCCATCAAATAACAAAATCAGATGAACCAAATTCAATGCTATATATTGATAAGTAATGTGATTTCATTAAAACTCAAAAACAATATACCGGAAACACACATGCAAAGGAAACAAAGCAACAAAAAAGAACAAAAAATAAAAGCAGGCCAAGACTCATCAGCTGATAGCTAAAGGGACTACAAAATCCAAAAAAAATAAGCCATAGAAACCAAATGCATTAATATTAATCCGCCTTCATAGATGTACAACCTAAAATCCCACTTCCCTCAAGTCTTTCTCAACTATCTCGGAACACGCTCCTCATCATCTATATGCCCATCAAATTTGCAACTTTCACTCATATTAATTTAAACCTCCCTCTAACCTATAATATCATTTGAATCAAAATCGGTCTTTCACACTAATGCGTTCACCAGATATATGGTCATTTGTTTTGCATTGTTTGTTTTTTTTTTTTTTTTTTTGGGTGATTCTTAGATCCGTGATTGATCTTCTGGAATGTTGTCAAGGACATTTTCATTGCCACAAAGTAGCTAAGGTGTGGCAAGCCCTGCCTCTTTGCGTCATGTAAGATTTGTGGTATGAAAGAACCAAGAGGTCCTTTGATGGAATTGAAAATCATATTCTTCTAATCAAAGAGCATAAGAATTGGATGAGTGCCCAGGGAGGTATCCTTTGATGTCTTCTGTTGATTTTTTTGTTTTTTATAGTCTCTTTTTTGGATATGTATTCTTTGAAATGGGACAGTTCACAGCCTGTGTCAACCCCTTTCCTTTCTTCAATAAAATTTTACTTAAAATTTTTTTTAAATAATAATAGATAAAATAA
This sequence comes from Lithocarpus polystachyus, assembly GCA_033629205.1. Classification (NCBI taxonomy): domain Eukaryota; kingdom Viridiplantae; phylum Streptophyta; class Magnoliopsida; order Fagales; family Fagaceae; genus Lithocarpus; species Lithocarpus polystachyus. The sequence continues at coordinate 50,792,282 of CM066165.1, read as the reverse complement.
AAACCATAATGCATTCACCAGTTTTTGTTGCACATGTCCAAACCATCGTAGTAGACTCGACCTAAACTTTTCCTCAGGAGGTACTACTACCAACTTTCAATGAATATCTTCAATCATGACTATCATATCTGGAAATTTGCCTCACACACCATGGTATTCTCATTTTAATTATAATTGCGAAAATGACATCTTGATCACGCAACATCAATATTGTAAAGCATAGCCAGTCCTATAACATTACAAAACTTTATTGTCAACCTAATAAGTATTCTAAGGTCACATGTATCTCAATTGCACTCATAAACTTCATCCATCCTACCCTAATCCCATGGATAACATCCTCCAAAAAAATATGAAAGAAAAGGATTTAATCTAGATAAATGAAATTTTAAATCATAATGAAAGATTCCTTTGATTTCGTTTGAAAATATAGAAGACAAGACCCAAAAAATTATCAGCCATTCAAATATTAGAATTTTCACAAGATAAATGACACAAATTATTTTCATTTCTAATTAGGCCATCTTTATGGATGATTGAACAAAGAAATAACTAGGGTGAACATTCTTTGATACGTATTGAAAATCAAATTTTACTATCCACATCTCGTCTAATTATATTAAACTCTCAGTCCAATTTCATGCTATAGTCTGATCTGACTTTAAATTAACACAATATTATCTAGGGTTCTAACTTTGTCAGTGGTTCGAGGTGTCTAAGACAAGGTGACCCATTATCCCCTTTTGTTATTCATTTTGGTGGAGGTCATCAATACGATGTTAAGGAGAACTAAGGAGAGAGGCTATATTCGGGGTTCCAAGGTAGGCTCCAATGTTGTTGTTGGTTTGTGCGTCTTGCATTTATAATTTGCTGATGATAGAATATTATTTTGTGATGCAAATTATGAGCAAATTCTTTATATTTGAATGGTGTTGACCTATTTTGAAGCTGTGACAGGCCTCAAAGTAAACCAAAGTAAGAGTGAGGCGGTTCCTAGTGGTACTCGATGAGGTTCAGAATAGGCCAGAACTTGCAGATACCTTCTGATGTAAGATTGGGTGTTTACCAACGACTTACCTTGGTATGCCTTTGGGGCCGTCCTTCAAGCCAAAGTCGGTTTGAAATCCTATTATAGAGAAGAAGGAATGCAGATTATTAGGTTGGAAGAAATTGTGTTTGTCAAGAAGGGCAAGGTTAATGTTATTGAAGAGAACATTCTGGAGTCTACCTACTTATTATCTCTCATGGTTCACCATTCTTGTTAGTGTGGTAAACAGAATTGAGAAATTTTAAAGGTTTTCTTTGGGGTGGTATGGATGATGAGTTTAAGCATTAGAGAAGATGGAACACATATTATTAGGTTGGAAGAAATTGTGTTTGTCAAAAAGAGCAAGGTTAATGTTATTGAAGAGTACATTCTCGAGTCTTCCCACTTATTATCTCTCATTGTTCACCATTCTTGTTAGTGCAGTAAACAGAATTGAGAAATTGTAAAGATTTTCTTTGGGATGGTATGGGTGATGAGTTTAAGCATTGGTGGGGAGGGATATAGTGAGCACTTCTACTGTTAATGGCATATTGGGAGTTAGGAGGTTAGTAACCCTCAACCAATCCTTCTGGGTAATGGTTATGGCGCTTTAGAATGGAGGAAATGCAGTTATGGATAAGTATAGTAGCTATGAAATATGGAGATCAGGAAGGTTGGTGCATAAAATATGTTCGGGGAACTCAAGGTTGGGCTTATGGAAAGGTATTAGCATGGGGTCAAAAAGGTTCCTACACTATATCCGCTTAAAGGTAGGGGAGGGTAGCCAAGTTCAATTTTGGCATGATAGTTGGTGCGGTGACCAACTATTGAGGATGGCCTTTCCTGACTTGTACATTTGTTTATTATAGTGAGATGCTTCAGTTAATTCCTTGTTACAGTGACAGGGAACAGAGGAGTTGGGATGTGAGTTTTGTGAGAGATTTTAATGATTGAGAGATATAGGTTGTAATGTCCTTATTCAATCTTCTTTACTCTAATCTCTCTCATTGGCAGTGTTATTAAACCGTACTGTACCATCAGTTTAACTAGAAATTCCATGATCCCTGATATATCTCGAAATGTTTACACTTTCATACCGTTTACACAATTATCCCATTTTAACCCATGTAACCGCAAAATAAAATGTAACTTGTTTGACCCATGGATAAAAGGCTCGCAATATAGGATAACTAAAGGCAAGGAAAACAAAAGCCGTTAACAAATTTTTTTGATAAGTAATAAGTTTTATTGATATCAAAAAAGGAACACCCTAGTACACAGGGAGTGTACAAGGGGTCAACAAAAATTACAAGAATCAAGAAAATCAAGAAAGGAAGAGAATGATTGGTTTCGCAAAGTAGCCAACCAATCTAAAAGCTGCTAACAAATTTTCAAACATTTCAGAAGTGCCAGATGCTTTTCTTGACTTTTTGAGAGTACCTAATGGCTAATACTAATAGTAACTAGCTTCTACCCTAGTAAAATAGTCAATTTGTACTGCCCCACCCGCTGACCAACAAGCATATTCAATTTGTCAAGACTTTTTTTTTTTTTTTTTGAGTTAAATTTGTCAAGATTTTTTTTTATTTTATGATAAATAACAGAATTGTATTAATCAAAAATCCAGGTACACTGGGGTGTACAGGGATAACAGTAATTCAAACTCTTAAATTACAATAATCAAGCATTTCTAAAAAATTAGAGCAAGGAAAAAGATTAAAGGACGAACTCCACTCTAGCAAGGTGTGGCAAAGGTGAGATTTAAGTTCCAAAATAGACCGTTCCTTCCCCTTGAAACATCTTGAGTTCCATTCTCGCCAAATACACCATAAGACACAATGTGATACAACCCTTCATAAATCTATGCTTTGATGTCCACCGAAGGAACCTTGCCAACTTGAAAGTAAATCGGTAACACTTCATGGCATAACCCATAGAAGACCAAATAGAGTCCACACCATAGACCATAGACCATAGACCATAGCTCATTAGCAATAGGACAATGAAGAAAATTTTGTTAAGACTTTTGTCTCTCCATTGTCCATTATAATTATTATTAATCTCTTCTATCAAGTACTTTTTCTTGCTTCATAAACTTTTTTTAAATTATTTTATATTTTATAAATTAAGATTTTATTTAATTCTGGAATATATTTTTTTTTATACAATTAAAATTATTAATGGATGGGAATTGGGATACAGGTTATTCCAAATTGTAGTGTTAATGTTTCTTTTTCTTTTAGTTTTAATTAGAATGAATGGTCTATTTTACCTTAGTTTAGCTATTTTTTATAATTATAAATATATTAATTAGTTAATTAATGAACTTACAATTCAACCAATGAACCACTGGTTGAACTAGTGAACCAATGAACTGATCTTTCCATTGAGTGACTTGAGTTAATCTCCAATTCGGTTTTGATAACTGTGCTCATTGGAAGGGTAGAGATTAGTTGAGATGGAGACTGAAAAGAAAAAGGATTTTGACGTAAACTCATTTTATAATGCCTTAAGGGCCTGATGTAATTCAAATTAGGGATTTGTCTACGTTTTGTTGCGGTGGGTTTAGGGTTAAGAAAGAGGAAGAATTAGAGAGAAGTTAGGGCTGTTTAGGGGCTGTGTGAACAGTACCTGTGAACAATAACCCTAGAAAGAAAGAAGAGAAAATAAAAAATAAAAAATAAAAATAAAAAGAGAAAGAGAAAGAGAAAGAGAAAGAAACAACAAAGGTCAACATGCCTATTACTCAAAACACTCAATTTTATTAATCAACTCGTTCTATTTTTTTTTAATAGATTGAGCACAATATATATATATATATAGACTCTTACTTGTACTAGTAGTAATAGGATTCCTACTAGTATTAGGACCACTAATAAAACCTAATAAATACTAACTTTGACCCAAAGTAAAATAAACCTAAGATACTTAAAACCCTAGAAGATTCTAAATTCAAGAAAGTTACCAAAATACCCTTAATTTGCAGTAATTGCTGAAATTACAGATTTGCCCCTCAATATAAAACTGACCATAACTAATAAATTAAGAACTGTTTTAAACCTAAAAGACTCATACTTAGACCATTAAAAGGACACGACTTTCACTTCAATAGGACTTCACATGAGGACCCAATAAAATAATTCTTGAATAGGCGAATTTGCAAAGTAATAGCATTTTAATCTTCCATGACTCCATCATACTCCTCCGGTTGGAAGAAACACGACCTCAAGTTTTAAAGTGTTTAAGGATCTTCAAACTTGAAACTTGCACCAACTCTTCAATCACCTTTGGAAGCACCAAGAAAAAATCATTTTTCTTCCACATCGTATCATTAAATTCATTTGGAATGATGAAATCAATAACCAAAGGAATATCCAACTTGAAACTTTTCTCGAATTGATCTATGGTAGTAACATCAACATCTTCCTTCATCTTGATTTTTCCAAGATCAATTTTATGCTCACCTTGCTCCTTTGTGATCTCCATTGCAAGAACACCAATATCTTCCCTGGTATCAACTTTCCCATGATCAAACTTATTATCATCTTGCTCCAGCTCTCCAACGCCCTTTTGTGGCAAAATAGCTCTTTGTTTTGGAGTTTTAGTGGCATCCTTAGGCTTGACCTTTTGTTTTTGCCTTGGCTGTTTTAGTTGTTCTGCACTCATAGACTTTAACACAATTTGTGCATTATTGAACATAAATTTATATGTATTGTCCTCTTCAATATGATACACATCTTGGTCATAAAGCCGAAGGCAACTTAATAAAATATGAGTCACAATCATAGGAATAACATCACACCATATAGAATCATTATATTGCCCACGAGAAATAGAAACCAAGCATCGTTTTGTTACCGGAATAAAGGTGCTATTTATCCATGCTACCTTGTATGGTTTCGGATGTGGTTCTATTGGTAGCTTCAACCTCTCAACAATAGCTTCAAAAACAACATTCATTTCGCTGCCACCATCAATAATAAGCATTTGACTTTTAGTTTCACAACGCATTATGGTCCTTGATAGAATTGTGTGGTTAAATGATTAAATTTACTATATCCTAATAGCTTAAGCTTTTGGGACAATCGGGTAATTTAACATGGTACCAGAGCATGAGATCCTGAGTTCGATCCCTATCTTTACTCTTGGTTATTTTCTCGATGGAGTATGATTTTTGGAAGAAAAAAAAAAAAGCAGGAGATCCTGAATTCGATCTCTATCTTCACTCAAATTTCACTTGTTAGATCCCAACTTCACTTGTTAGGCCCTCGCTTATTAAGGGGAAGTTTAGGCCCACAAATGAGGAGGAGTGTTAAAATTATGGTTAAGTGATTAAACTTACCAGTTCATGATAGCTTATGCTTTTAGGACAATTGGTAATTTAACGGTTCTAAATATTAAAGTATGCTTCCAATCCTCCTCTTGCATGGGAATAGCTTGAATACAATGAGGGTCAAGGAGGGTTGAGTACGAAAGTTTGCAGGAGGACTCATGAATGTGGCCTTTGGAGAAGTATTCATGAAGGGTGGGAAAGCTTTTATAAGCATCTGTCTTTTGTAGTGGGTGAAGGCACCCGTATTCGCTTCTGGCATGATTAGTGGATTGGAGATAATACCCTAAAAGGTCTCTATCCTGAGCTCTATGTGTGTTCAGCTGCCAAGGATGCTTGTATCTCTGAGGTTTTGTGGATTCCGGAAGAGGGTACTGTTAGAGAGTGTGGGATTTAAGGTTTTATAGAGCTTTTGAAGATTGGGAGCTAACTGCATCTTATTCTCTACTTCAGTTTATCCAGACTCGTATTCCTCTGGGTGATAGGAGAGATACTCTTTGGTGGCGACTCAAAGGTGATAGTAAGTTTGACACCCAATCTTACTACCATGCAATTCAGGATACTCCGAATTCTTTGTTTCCTTGGAAGGGTGTTTGGAAACCAAAGATTCCTAAGCGAGTGGCTTTCTTTCTGTGGACAGCTGCTCATGATCGGATTCTCACTTTGGATAATCTCATGCTTAGGAGTCGCACTTTGGCAAATCGATGTTGTATGTGTTGTTGTGAGGGGGAGTCGGTGGACCACCTTCTTCTTCATTGTCCTATTACACATTCTCTATGGACTTATATGCTTCAGGCTTTTGGTATTCATTGGGTTATGCCAGGATCAGTGGCAGGATTGTTATCTTGTTGGCATCAGTGGCTTGCGAAGCATAATTCGAACATTTGGAATTTGATTCCAAGGTGCTTAATGTGGACTATTTGATTGGAACGAAATCGTCGCTCCTTTGAGGACAATGAGAAGACGTTGGATAAGTTAAAGGTTTTATGCCTGCGTAGTTTTTTTGAGTGGTCTCATTGTTGGGGTTTTACTAATTTTTCTTCTCTCTCTGAGTTTATGTTTTCCCTTAGATTAGCTCCTTGATTACCCTCCTTTTTGTTTGCTGTTTGTTTCATCTTTTTCTCGTTGTTCATCATCATGAACAATTTGAACTCTTCCTTTTTTTACTCATTAATAATAGTTTTCTAATTACCTATCAAAAAAAAAAAAAAAAGATGCATCTTTGCGCATCAACATGATCCTAGATGATAAATATTGTCAAGCAATTGAAGAAGATTTTGGCAAGTACCAAATTGATGTAGGACAAATTAGGGATTTGTCTACGTTTTGTTGTGGTGGGTTTAGTGCTGTGTGAACAGTATCAGTGAACAGCACTGTAAACAATAACCCTAGAGAGAAAGAAGAGAAAATAAAGAAAAGAGAGAGAGAAAGAAACAACAAAGCCCAACGTGCCTATTGCTCAAAACACTCAATTTTATTAATCAACTCATTCTATTTTTTTTTTAATAGATTGAGCACAATATATATATATATATATATATATATATATATATATATATAAAGACTCTTACTTGTACTAGTAGTAATAGGATTCCTACTAGTATTAGGACTAGTAATAAAACCTAATAAATACTAACTTGGACCCAAAGTAAAATAAATCTAAGATACTTAAAACCCTAGAAGATTCTAGATTCAAGAAAGTTACCAAAATACCCTTAATTCGCAGTAATTTCAGAAATTACAGATTTGCCCCTCAATATAAAACTGACCATAACTAATAAAATAAAAACCCAAATTAAAAAATGTTTTAACCCTAAAAGACTCATACTTAGACCATTAAAAGGGCATGAATTTCACTTCAATAGGACTTCACATGAGGACCCAATAAAATAATTCTTGAATAGGCAGATTTGCAAGGTAATAGCATATTAATCTTCCATGACTCCTTCAGGGCCCCTTGTATTATGATTTTTACTTGGAAGAGTAACTGGTGCATTAAGGCTCTAAGGAGGGTCTATTTCTTTATTTGGACTATAGGCTGTAGCATTGGTCACTTGTGATAATCTCATTAAGTCAGGATACACATTAGTTGGGTGGTGTTGTATGTGTCACTATAGCAGGGAGACAGTGGAGCATCTTTTGTTATATTGTAGTGTTGCATTTGAGTAGTGCAGTTTTGTGTTTCATCCCTTTGGATTTTATTCGGAGCTACCTGGAACAGTCGCTGACCTTTTGTTTGATGGGCAAAATTGGGTAGGCACGCAGTCTTTGGATATATCTGGAACATGGTCCCATTATATTTGATTTGGACTTTGGGGCGGTAATGCAATCATCATACATTTGAGGGTGTGGAACCTTCATGAATACAATTGAGATTTGCTATATCATTGTTTGATTGGTCCTGGATGTAGGCAATTCAATTCCTAAGTTCTTAGTATCATTATCTTTTTGTACATAATCTTTTATCGTTCTTTACACTTCTTCGTGTCTACTTTCTTGTACACAAAGTAGTATAGTTCAACAAAATGCTTATTCACTTATCCAAAAAAACAAAATGAGGTCACCAAAATTGACATCATAAAGAGAGAAATAAATGGGTAAGTTAGATAACGTACTCTTCGAAAGAGTGATTCTGCTACCCTTAAAAAGATATAGATTCTTCTACCCAGCTAATCTTTTTTCCCATCCTCTCACTCTTTGAAAGAGTGATTCTGCTACCCTTAAAAAGATATGGTTCCTTCTACAAAGCTAATCTCTTTTCTCATCCTCTCTACAATGTCGTTTTACACTGTTCAAGCCTTGAAGGAAGAACCCAATGGTAAACCCAAATAGTTCATGGGTAACGAGCTCACCTTGCAACACAAATCCATGGCTAATTCCTCCACTCTTTGAACAACCCCCACTAGCACCATCTCACTTTTCCTCAAGTACACCTGCAACCCCATAATTGACTCAAAACATAGCAACATACACCTCAAGACCCTTACACATTCCATGTCACCTCCACAGAAGATAATAGTATCATCTATGAACAGAAAATGTGACCTATTCAACACACCGCCACTTCTACCCTCAAACATAAACCCCAACAACCTTCCTCCCAATATTGCCTTCTTAATCATCTTACTAAGTACATCCATGATTAGGATAAACAACAGTGGCAATCCTTAAACTATACACATTCATTGTTCCCCAAACCTTCCCAGTGTGATAAATCTTACCCCATGACAATTGGAACAACTTCAAATATCTCTTTTGTTCTAATTCATTGGTCTTGAAGCAGTTTTCCTCCATTCCTTAGACATCTTCGGAGTCCTCAATCATTATTAAAGAGATTTAATCCCCAATATGCCCACATCACGCCCTACAATATTTCCTGGATTCATACTCTTTGATGTATCTGAGCTATATCCTAAGTCTTTAAGCAGATCAAAAAGAGATCAAACAACAAATTTATAAACAATCACAACTCAAAAAACATTACCCAAGTGTAATCCATGACGCATGAAGGTAAAAGTCAACAAGTGCTTACTGATTGTGCTTCCTCCTGAGGTGTCAGTGGTCGATTTGGCCTGTATGTATGGTTTTGGCGCTTTGCCCAAAGCCAAAACCGTTGAAATTGCACTGGTATACCCAACTCCTTGGCAACGTCTTCCTGAGAAAAATAAAAAATTAAAAACTATAATCTAAAAATAAAATTTGAAAAATATAAAGGTAGTTTAACAATAAGAGTTAGAATAATATGATTAAATTCACCATTTTCTTGCAGCTTAAGCGTTTGGAACAAATGGTAGCTTAGCATGGCATAAGAAAAAAAAATTAAGAATAAACTATAATCTAATAATAAAATTTGAAAAAAATAAAGGTAGTTTAACAATAACAGTTAGAATAATATGATTAAATAATTAAATTCATCATTTTCTAGCAACTTAAGTTTTTGGGACAAGTGGTAGCTTAGCATAGGTATTTAGAGTAGGAGGCCATGTGTGCAAACTTCGTCTGCACACTGCCTCCCATTTTAAAAGGTTAAAAATCACACGTGTTGGACCTCACTTATTAAGGGTAAGGTTGGGCCCATGTGTGAGGAAGAATGTTAAAAATATATGGGTAAATTATTAAATTCACCATTTACTAACATTTTAAGCTTTTGAGACAAGTGGTAGTTAATCAACAATATCTATAGAATATCTTGTTCTGGTTAATCTTGAATATTCTTTTTAGGAGAGAAAAACATATAGCTAGTATGGAGGTCATTCAAAACAACAAAAAAAACAATTGCTCTAGATTGACCTCAATTAGAAATCCAGAATAATCATAAGCAACTATAAGATCTAAGGAAGAAAAAAATGTTACTTATCAGTAATCAGTATTATTATCAGTAAAGTCCAATGCCAGATTGAGAGTCAAACTCAAGACCTCCCGCTTACTAAAGGGGAAGGAAACTATACTGATCCCCAAATCTAACCAAAATTAGCTTATAAAAATCTACTATTGGAGTAAGGGAATAAATCTACTCCAAAAATTATAACATGTAAAGCAGAATTTCAACTTTATCTAAAAATGAGCTATTGCATGAATATTTTTTAAAAAATTGATAATCAAGCCACCCACCACCCCATACTTAACCTATAGGGTTTGAAAACTACTATAAGCAGATTTATTTATCAAAGCATCAATATTTATAATGGAATTTACTTCACCAAATGTCATCTACAGTGACTGAAAGGATATCATATGTAATGAAACTTGAGTCTTATGCCATGCTACAATGTGGCTCACAACAAGTACATTAAATGTTTTAAGATAATTCACTATATGTGAAAATCTATTATCAAAGTTCCAAGAAATTTAATATACTACTCCAATTATATATGTCTTATCAAAAGTTTCAAGAGATCAAAAAAATTCATTATTTTTAAAATTGTTTTAATCTACCATAAATTTTTTTTTTTTTTTTTTTTTTTTTTTTGGATAAAAATTCAGTGTAACATGATATGCTTCCTGTCATATAACTTAGGCAAATTTGAGTCTTTTATTTCACTATCTATTTATTGTTCAATTTCAATGGTGTAAGTGAAATCTCACTTTAACTTACACATGATTTTGTATTGAACCATGTGTCACACAGTCAAACTACTTGTATATGCGTGTGTGTGTGTGTGTGTGTGTGTTTACATGTAAACATGCATGCTAACTTAAATATGATGTCAAATGCAGTTAAAAGTCAACGAAAATACATCATAACCCAAACAGAGCAGACACAACTCCATCTATTCAAAAAGAATTACATTTTTTATAGAAAATAAAAAATAACAAATCGCAAAGTACCTTGAAAAGGTTAAACGAAATCTGCTTTTGAATACGAAAACTATGAACTTTGTCATGATCTACAAGATCAAAATATATATCCCTTCCAATCTGTTCAAGTAGGTCCTCATTACGTGCAACCTACAGGCAATAATGGAACTAATGAAAAATGTTCCATGAGTGACGTATATACATATAAACAGAAAAAAGCAGCAACTGTGAGAGAAGACAGTATGTATGTATGTAGTATTCACACACACACGCAGGAGTTTTCAAAAGCTGAAGCTGTAACCTTTATGATGGTGTAGAGGTGCGCCTCTGCTTTTTCCTTTCTCTTTTGCTCCTTTTCTTCTTGTTCTTTCTTCAACCTTATCTGGTATGTGATGTTCAAAGCAAGACTTTGTTGACAAAGAAGTATTAAAACTTTCAAGTCAAAAATATAAGTGTATCAAACACCTTACCCTAAGGTGTTCTGCAATGTCCTTCTCGTCCACATTACAAATTATTTTCTCCTTGTCACTTTTGCGTATATATACAAGCATATATGCATTTGAATATTTGGTAAACTTAAATGGAGAGTTGTTGAACCCAGGATTTGCTGGTGGCAACTGTTGCATGTAGTAAATAATAAAAAATGCATCAACTAAAAATCAATTAAAAATAAAAATACACTAACATACAAATTACATAGAAGCAATGTGGAGAAAAACATTACCTCTTCCTCACCACCATACTGCTCCTCTAGTGCCCTCTTAACATCTTCTTTTGTCACTCGTTCATCATCAAATTTAAACCTAAGAGCAACAAATCACAGTGTATTACATCTAACAAATCAATGGAAATATCAAGAAATATTTGGGAGGATCGTTGACAGAAGGAAACCAAAGCTACTTGACTACATATCAAAAAACATGAATGATCTTCAATCACTCCAGTTCCAAGAATCCACAGCTCATTTCATTTACTAATGACAAAAACCTTGAACCAATTAAAACCCAGCACTGAAAGAAGTCACCAGGAAAAAATGAAAATAAAAGAAGTAACACCGCAAAGATTATCTTCCCTTTCATTTGAAAAAAGAGGGGGGGGGGGGGGGGGGGGGGGGGGGAGATCTGCGCTGCTATCATCTTAGTATAGTTGCATAGCAAGTAGTGTAATAAATCAATAAGAACATTTTCATTTTAAGTAAATCACAGATAAAGCTTTATGGAGGAATGAGAATGGCTGTAGCTGAAAACTTTTCTAAACCATTTTTTTAATAAGTAATGAATGATTTTATTAAAAAAAAAAAACTCTACGATGGTAAGAATCTACTAAAGAAATACAATCCAAGATCAAAGAGATCCATGGAATCTATACTAAAGAATTATAAGATAACCAAAACATAGTATAATATTCAAATAACAACAAAGAAATAGCCCCAAAACTTTGGGGTCAACTATAGATCCTCAATAGACTAATCAAGGTCTGCACATACATTGTTCTCTGCCATTTTCTCTTATCCAAAATTGTAGTCTCTATTGCCACCTTAATTAACTTTTTATTTTTATTTATACTACTACTATTGTTATTTTAGGCCTTCCTCTACCTCTTTTAGTTAGCTCAACTTGAATCAAACAAATCTTCCTTATCGGTGCATTAATTCCCTCCCTTGCACATGACCAAACTATCTCCAATATCTCTCCCTCATCTTTTCATCAATAAACCACCCATCTTTAATGAATTTTTTTTATTTCATATCTTATCTATCTATGCATTTCCACTTATTCATCTTAACATTTTCACTTCAAATATGCTCATTTTATTTTTATATTTTCTTTTTTGCACATGCTCATTTTATGAACATGTTGCTTCTTGATAGCCCAACATTCAATACCATATAGCATAGCTGGTCTTGTAACATTCTTGTAAAACTTTACCTATAACTTAGAAGGTATTCTTCAATTACACAATAGTCCTGATGCACTTCTCCAATTCATCCACCATGCTCTTATCTAATGATTCACATCTCTTCGATCTCTCCATCCTTACGAATCATTGATCAAAGACATAGAAAACACTCACTCTTCAGTATCTCTTGACCATCAAATTTTACAACCTCTCCATCCTTGTCCCCATGTACTCTATCTACTTAAACAAAAACATTTAGATTCTAAAGCATCCCTCCAAATTTCCAGCTTGGTATCAACTACATGTCTAGTATCACTTTCATCCACTAAGACTATGATCTGCAAAAAGCATACACCAAGGGTCTTTAATCTTGAATCATTCTAGTAAGTTCATCTCATCCTTAACTAGTGCAGAGAGATATGAACTTAAAGTAATCCTTAATGCAAACCTTGATCCATAATACTCTGAACAAAGAATGCAAAAATATAGATTTCATCTCAACAATAGCTCTCATTACGCCTTCAAAAGGTTAATTATTCTTCTCCCCAAATTGTTCACATAAGGAGGTGAATCACCTTCCAAATCAGACTTAGCATTCATAAAGCCCTCTCCAACATGCATAGACATCTATCAACTTCTCTTGCATCACCCATTGAACCCCAAATGCAAGGAATACAAAGGACCACATTTCATATGCAAATGAACCATGTAGCAACAAGTGATTCACAGACTGCTAAACTTACACATACAGCTTCAATGGACCATAATCACATTCCATCTAATAAGATTGCCCAGTTTAAATTTTTACCAAAGTAGTTGTCCATAAAAAATTTAAAATTTATAATTAAATTATAAATAAAATAAAAAATCTACGTTCTGAGGCAACTAGCTACACCCAAAGCTCTTTCAAAGAAATCATCATCTAGTTGTACCCCTCAGCCTTTCATAGTTAGAACAGACAAAACTTACCATTTTTTGTTCAAATCCCATCTAATATGACCTGCTCCACTATCAAAATTGAGACAAGAGTACAAAAAATCCATTGAAGTTGTATGTGTAAGTTTAGCACTAATGAATCTCAAATTCCAATAACATGGTCCATCGTCCCATCTTGAATTCAATATAGAAGATGCATCTCTGTCCTTCGCAATCAGAGGTCCAGTAATGCCAAAACCCTACGGTAGAAGAAATATTGACATTCAATTTATCCATCCAGGTCTTACACCTTTTCACAGGCTACACCCATAAGGTCTCACTACCACTTCAAAGGTCTAGTCACAACATGCTTCTCCATAATTTTTTATCAAAAGCATGTCTCCAAAAATGTTGACTCTCCTCACTGAATTTCCATAACCACTTAACAAACAAAACTTGAGTAAACATTTATAAGGTCAATAAGTCAATTGCATAAACAAAAATATAAAACAAAAGTTTAATGAGATAACAATTAGTATTGAAAGTGTTGAAAGTAGTTAAAAATTTTTGATATGCATTACCACTGATCAGATAGGGTTGGCCTGATATATGCATAGTAGTGTCCACCATGCACCCCACCACTGTGAACCAAAACACTGTAAAGAAAGAATAGTGGATGTTACCATCTGTAAATGCATCAATGAATATTATCTTAAGCAATCAAAGAGAGAAACAGCACAAAAGTATCATATGCCGTTGGTGCACTTTTGGTGTTTTATCCATTAGTCTCGGGGAACTCTAGGTATTACTAATACAAAATACACAACTAATCAGAAATAAAAATGTACCCTCTAAAGAAAATTTAAAATTATACAAATGTCATTCCAACAGAGATAGGCAAGGTCATCAACGAAGAAAGAGTCTACAGACAGTAATCACCAAAACCTGCTTAGTATGACTGTCACTCTAAAAAAACTTGGACACGTACACAACACAAGACACGATGACACGGCAATTCTTGAAAAATTAGGACAACATGATGGGGATACAACAATTAATTAATATATTTAAGTACAATTTCATTTTAATTTTTCAAAATAAATAACAACTATTAAAATCTTTCAAAGGAAATTATTATAACTAAAAAAATTTAAAAAAAAAATATTCCCAACATACTAAGGACATGCATGGAATAGTGTCCCTTGAGTGTTTGACACACATGACAAATAGTTTGGAGTGTACATGCTTCTTAGCTGTCACTATCTAAGAATGTAGATAGATCTACTACTACAAAGATGGATCCAGATCCACATTCACTTGCTTTTATAGAGAGTAAAATGTTTAATTAGAGTTGGTGAGGGGCATAGCATTATGGTAGCAATGTTCAAGTAATTACCTAATAATATACTAGAACAGGCAAAGAAATTATAAGTACAGACACTTAGTAACCACCACTTTAGTATTTCAATCTTAGCATAATATACAGAGAAACTCTCCATCTAACAGCTAACTAATCTAGATCATACATTCAAATGTCTAAAGGACTTTGAGTGAATCAACATATTTTAAACAATACCCTTCTTGGACTTCTGGCAGAAGAATGCTTGAAAGAAGCACTGCTAATAAGATGGGCAATTTTCATTTCATTAGAACAAATTAATGAGTAAACAAACTGAAGAATGTCATTAATCTAGTTCATCAGCATTCTAGACTATATCCCATGAGATGTCATCCAATAGAAGAATTACTTCATTACATCTATGAAACTGTCTAGAAAAATTTTACCAAATAAAGCAAAGATTTTTCCCAATAAGCAAAGGACATATTATCAAACCCAATAACTGAGAATATTAATACCTGTGAAGAATGTAGAGGTTGCGAACGGTCTTATCTGCATCTGGCGATAGATATTTGCCATTCTCTCTATCAAGATCAAGTTCCAAAGGGAACTCATAGCGGTCATTTATCTGTCACCAATAAGTGGAACAGGCAATTCCAATTACAGGTGTTCAAAGGCAAGTAATTAGAAATATGAGACAAAAGAAAAACCATCCATGGAGCCCAAAGTCATAAGAGGTTATATTCTAAGCTCCTATATACTAAGACAAGAAGCTCTAATGATCTTGCAAAATCTGAAACTGATTCTGGGGGTCTAGCAATTCAAAATTTGAGATACTTTAATGAAGTGCTTTTGGGAAAATGGTTGTGGGGATTTCAGTATGAGAAAGAAGCGTTATGAAGAAAGGTTATAAGGATTAAATATGGAACTAAGGAAGGAGATTGGTGCTCTAATTCTATTCTAGGCTCCTATGGGGTGAGTTTATGGAAAACTACTAGTAGTGGTTGGTCTACTTTTTTTCGCTACATTCAGTTTCAGATTGGAGATGGGACTAGAGTGAAATTTCTGCATGATGTTTGGTGTGGGGATAATCCTTTGAGTGTGTGTTTTCCGGATTTATTTAGAATCAGCAATGATAAGAAGGCTTATGTGGCTGACCTCATGCAGTTTCCTAATGGGGTTCTTTTTTGGGACTTGGAATTCTTGTGAGCAGTTCATGATAGGGAATCAGAACCCTTGTCTGTTTTTTGGGATTTTATACATGGAGTCTCGCTGAGGGGTATTGGCGAGGATAAGATGTGTTGGACACCTACAAAGAGTAAGGGCTTTGAGGTAAGCAGTTTTTATCAGACTTTGTTGGGTGTATGTACTCAGTCCTTTCCTTGGAGAAGTATTTGGAAGCAAAAGGTTCCTTCCAAAGTCGCATTTTTTGTGTGGACAACAGCCTTGGGGAAAATTCTTACTTGTGATAATCTTATGAAGAGGGGTTATACAATGGTGAGTTGGTGTTGCATGTGTCAATGCAATGGGAGGCTGTGGACCACCTTTTAATACAGTGCAGTGTGGCTTGAGGTTTATGGTGTTATGTTTTTTGGATGTTTGGGATTTGGAGGGTATTACTGGAGAAGGTTCATGATTTATTAAGATTAATATTATTGATGAAAAAAGGAAAGAAAAAAAAATACATGGTGTTCAAGATGATGAACACAGGAAAACAATCTGTAAAACCCCAGCACCAAGACCAATCAAAAAGACTACACTAGCACAGATCTATTACCTCTACCAATGTCTTCTCAATATCCTCAAAGGAACAATGATTTCGTTTCGTCCAACACAATCCACATCAAATAGCCTAGAATCAAATTCCAAGGGAAGGCTCTAATAGTTGGTTAGCTGTTTGGAACCTTGTACCCTTATGTGTGCTATGGACTATCTAGTGGGAAAGAAATGGATGTACTTTTGAAGATGTGGAGTGCACAGCAACTCAATTGCTAGCATCTGTCATTAGTTCTCTTTATGAGTGGACTTTTGCTTTGGGTCTTACAAATAGTACTTCGGTTCAAAATTTCATAGAGCCAATTCATATGTAAATATTCTTCAATTGTAATTCTTTAGGCTACTTCATGTTTTTTTCATGCAGAAGTCTCTTCTCAATAAAATTATTCTTACCGCTAAAATAAAATAAAATAAAGTATGGTGAGTATGACTTTTTTCCACCTGGTTTTCTTTTTAAATTAAATGACATGATGTGGCCCCGAAGACGTGTGGCTTGAGGATTATGAACCAGAATATGATTTTGTCACTGATACCAACTACAGTACAGAAGCCAAGTTAATTTTCATGTGAATATAATGGTGAACTAATTCAAGTATGCACATCCAGTAGCAAACTGTAGGAACTGAAATGCCCCAGGGGAGGGGGGGGAGGAGGATACCCTTGTTTTCTTTCTTTCTACTTTTGTGCATTTGGACACCTAAGTTTCTTTATACAAAACTACTCATGAAAACAAAATTGCAAAGCATAAACAGGAATCAAACGAATATACCATGAAAGTTAAAATAATTTGAATCCACTCTACTACTCACCTTTACCATGGTATCCCGCATAAAATCATACTCAAACCTTTTTAGCTGAAGTTGAAGGACAGGCGGAAAATCAATGAACAAAACACCTTTCCTAGCATCCTGAAAGGTCAAAAAGTTGGAAACATTCTTTAAAAACAATCCTCTAGGATTTTTCACTCAGGCAAACACATCCATGGATTAGGTGACCCAATTCAAGAAGAACAAATGCCAGCTACATTTAGAGAAATCCAAAAGAAGGATATGAATACAGTCTATACAGTAGAGGTTAATGCAAGAAAAAGCAGATGTGTTAAAACATAAATTCACAAGGAAACAACAATATATCAGAGGAATTTACCTGTAAACCATACCGTTCAGCATGATACTTATTATCACCCTCAAGACGTTCCACTTCCACATACTTGTCAAAGGAAGCATAAACATCCCGACAACCTTTGACATCAAGCTGAAGATCTACAATTAATATATGAAAAAGTTCCATAAGGCCCATAAATCCATCTATGATAATATGGTACTTCGCTGTAACCCCAAATACGTACCATAAAATGATTCTTTTCTTGTTGACTTATAGTCCACATTGATGCATTCAATATAATTCATATGGTGCCCTTCAAATAACTGCTGTATTGTACCCTCCACAACAGTTCCCTGGGTTAACAAAACAATTTCCAATTCAAATAACCACCAAAGCGAACATATAAGAAAAAGTGCAGAAGTTCAATACCATGGAACCTCTGTATACCTTCATTTTATCTTCCAACTTTTCAGAAAGAACCCTATTAAGTTCTTGCACATCATGCTGCATAAATGAATCATATGTGTCCCATCCAAAAGACTTTGTCAGCTCTTTTGTTGCTACACTAGTGTCGCTGTATTGGAGCTTGTAAAATAAACTCTGCAAAGCCAGAGGGATGCTCCCCGTCGGCATATCATTCTCGGTGGTTGGCATATGATACACATTCTGAAATTAAAATTTATAGATTTATATTATATACGAAGTATCATTGTGAAATAACAGCAATAAGACAAGTTACGAAGACCAAGTATGCTAACCTTTCTGAAGTAAGGTATATGATACAGAGTCTGAAGAAGAGAATTCATGTAGCATGTAGCTCCCTGGTTTTTAAGTCCAACATAACCAGTCTCCTTCTTCGAGTCATGTGACCAATAATCAACAACTCTACGTACGGCAACATCAGCTTCAACTATGCATGTGTCGTTCACAAGATAACCTCTACCAGGGTCATAAAGTTCACCAAGAGGCATGAATGAAGTGAAACCCCAATCACTCTCACGTGCATTGAACTGGTGCTGTGTTTCTGCAAGATGCAAAAGGAGGGTAACTATCACCATGGATAAAATTTGAAATAAAAAGCACAACCCTACCCTAGGAGAGGGCTCTCAAAACCTAGGTAAATTCATCACAAGCAAAATAATCATTATTTTTTGTCCTTGGCATCCTAAATGTCTTGGTATTACATTCAACGTATTTGTCAAGCACAAACCTTGTCACCATGCCACGATCTCAGCGTTAGTTACTATATAACAATATCTGTTTTTTTTTCAGTTAATTATAGGTTTGCTAATTAGCTAAACTGAAATTAGTTATGTAACCCACCAAGTCACTGTCTCTATGGTGCTTTACTTCTTTTATAATTATAGAAATTATATACATACATACAAACATACATACACATATATATATATGTGTATAGAGAGAGAGAGAGAGAGAGAGAGAGAGAGAGAGAGAGAGAGAGAACAAGTACAAACGCCATCTATACATACTTCACTTAGAAATTAGAATCTTTTAAGTGGTTCAAACATAGAGAAATTTTAAAAAGCATAACATTGAGGGCTTCCAAGTGCATTTATCCAATCATCAGATCTTAAAAATAGACTTCGGTAAATTCTGGTTGAATTCAACACATTTAAAATTTTGAACACTTAATTATTAGGCTCTTGCAAAAAAAACGTAAAACAAAGCAGACAGCACCAAATCTTGCAACTAACCTCTAAGACGAAACCTTCCTTGCTCAATATAGACACTTTTATCCACAGAAATGTCTCAAATTTAAATTTCCACACAATAAATAGAAGATACAAAAAGAAAAGATAGAATACTGATAAATATAAATCAAATTACATGTGCAGCAAGAACCACAGAGAAGAAGCTAAAACTAGATCCTCAATCAAAAAGTCAGCCAAGACCATCAAGGTGCAAGCCTGTCTTGCCTTTCCTATAACAAATTGTTGGTGAACCAATCCTACACTATCAAGCTCATCTCAGTGCCATCAAAATTCAACCACTGTCAAAACCTATCAGCACCATCCATTCTACAAAATAAATCACCATTGCATTTAACCCAATCACCCATCTCCCATTTAGATCTTTGTGACAAAATTAAAGGAAATTTATCACTGCCTTAATGTGCCAAGCCCACCACTACTCTCATCGAGGACCACCCATCAACACTGCTACAGCCTCTAAGCCACAATTCCCACAAAGAGAGCATGAATTAATAACAGTGTTTGATGAGTGGTTGCAATGTGGTTGCGAGAAGTCCAATTAGTGGTGAAACAGACAAAAGCGACATTTAAGAGCAGGACCTGGCCTTTGGGGCAGGTAGTGGGGAGGCTTTGAAACATGCAGGCAGGATAATGGTGGTTTAGTTTTTCTTGCTGCATTTGAAGTGAGGAGGTTGGAGAGCAGTGGATGGGGATTTATCAGATTAGGGATCCAGCTAGCATGAGAATATGTTATTCTATTTTATTTAATTTTCTTTTTAACAACCCGACTTAAACAATGTCGGGCCAAGTTGCCCTTTGACACTTGAAATATTGCACCTCCTCCCCCCTTTTTTTTTATTAGTGATATAACTTCATTGAAAGTCGGCTTGGCTCATTAAGTATCGGTGTGGATGGGGATTTATCAGATTAGGGATCCAGCTAGCATGAGAATATGTTATTCTATTTCATTTAATTTTCTTTTTAACAACCCGACTTAAATAATGCCGGGCCAAGTTGCTCTTTGACACTTGAAATATTGCATCTCCTCCCCCTTTTTTTTTTGATAAGTAATATAACCTCATTGAAAGTTGGTTGGGCACATTAAGTATCAGTGTGGATGGGGATTTATCAGATAAGGGATCCAGCTAGCATGAGAATATGTTATTCTTTTTTTTGATAGGTAATAAGACTATATTGAAAAAATTGAACATCATGTTCACAATGGTGAACACTCTGAACAAGAAACAGATACAATATAATCAAGAACCAAAGGAAATAGAGACTAAAAAATTAAATAAAGAAATACAATTCGTACACCCCCAAATACGAGCCCAAAGAAACAGAGTACCAAAGAGGAGAGATTTTAGATGATCTAATGTTCTCTCCTTGTCTTCGAAAGTGTGGGTATTGCGTTCCTACCAAACTAACCACATTAAACATGCCAAGACCATATTCCAAATGGTTGAATGATGCTTTCCAAACCAGTTTCTCCACATAAAGAAAAAAGAACTGACTAACCTTGGCATTACCCATTGGATCCCAAGCACTGCAAAAGCTTCACACCATAGGGCGTGAGAAAACTTACAGTGAAGAAGAAGATAATCTACTGATTCCCCATCACAGTAGCATAAACAGCATCTAATAACCAAAACCTGACCTCTCTTGACAAGAATATGTTATTCTATTTCATTTAATTTTCTTTTTAACAACCCGATGTAAATAATGTCAGGCCAAGTTGCTCTTTGACCCTTGAATATTGCACCTCCTCCCCCCCTTTTTTTTGGATAAGTAATATAACTTCATTGAAAGCTAGGAGAACCAAGTGTGTGAAAGGCAACACCGATACTTTACATCCCAAAATATTTACCAATGCTTCTACATTCTGCGTTGCCCACCAAGACCAATTTTGATTATCTTTAAAACCTAAAATAGCCTGAAAGATAAATGTTTGGTGTACTGGCTCAATTTCTCATTTTAAAGTGTGTGTTGTGTGAGTGATTAGAAGTGAATGGGGGGTCTTCGAAGCTTTGTTATTGAATCCAAGTGTTTTCAGTTAGTGGCTGCGGAAGGGGGGAGATATTTTTTGTTAAGGATTTATGAGAGGAGTAAATTCTTAATGAGATCAGTCTTCATGGGTAAGACTGTAGCTCAGTGGTTGATGAAGAATTTAGAATACTTTGTGGTTGAGGCTAGTCCCAAACTGTTTTTTTCTCTCAAGGATAGTGACTCTGCTTATACGCTTCAATGTAGCACCAATTCTTTTGGTCAGTTTCTTCTGCTGACTGAACTCAAGGTTGAAGGATATAGGAGGTCGGTCATCATCCCTGTTGGTAAAGATAAGAATGGGTGGAGGGTTTTTGGACTGGAACTTAGAAAGATATTGAATCCTTCCCATTATGCGGAGGGTGGAATGGGTCTTCCAACTTTTTCTCCTCAGGTGCTTAGGCCTTCTGTGGAGGCTCAAAATCATAGAACTTATGCTGAAGTTGTGCAAGCTTCTTATGGAAGAGCAGTGGCTAGGAAGCTGCCTAAGCAGCTTGTTTCCACTGTCAAGGAGAAAATGGTGGTGAAACCAGGACTTACTGGTGCCAAGGTGGGAGGTTTACCGGTGGGCAAGCCAGCTAAGTTGGTGGTGGGAGGAGGGGATAGGAGGCAGTTGTGCATTAAAGAGAAATCTGAGGTAGGTGAGCAAAATCAGGTAGGGATACGTTCCCCTTGTTTGAATTCAAAAGCTCATTGGAAGGAGAGAGGTGTAAGAAGACCATGCTGGACAGGGAGTGGTCTTTTCGTGGAGGTTGATGGGATAGGGAGGAGACGTGTTTTCTGGGGAAGAAAGAAAGGGGGAAATCAGAAATTGAGATGGGTTTCTCGGGCTGAAAAGGATCAGTGCAAGGGTGTCCTGGGCTTGGGCCCTAACAAAATGGCAACCCAATTGCCAATTAATGAGTCTGTGTTTTGGTCAGGCCCAGAAGGGACAAGCCCATCAACTTTTGAGCATGGGGAGTGCTCCGTTAGTGTAGAAAAGTCTCACTTCTCCGTCGGGTTTCTTGATGAGGTTGGGGAGATTCCTGAGGCGAACTCGCCAAGCCCAGTGACGAGCTCGCCAAGCCCTGAGCTGCCGGCGCAGCGGTGGCGCGACGGCCCGGGTTGCAGCGGTGGCTCAGCGGTGGCTCCGGCGACTCCGGCGGCTCCGGTGGCCCCTGATTTGCCGGCACCGGTGGCGCGACGGCCCGGGTTGCAGGTGGGCTCGCGTC
Source organism: Lithocarpus polystachyus (assembly GCA_033629205.1). Classification (NCBI taxonomy): domain Eukaryota; kingdom Viridiplantae; phylum Streptophyta; class Magnoliopsida; order Fagales; family Fagaceae; genus Lithocarpus; species Lithocarpus polystachyus. The sequence continues at coordinate 50,769,628 of CM066165.1, read as the reverse complement.
ATCGGAGCTGTAGGTTGCTGTTTGGGGGGTCGAGGTGCATCGGATCTCCACCGGTGGTGTTTTTCAGGCTCAGTTCTGACTGGAACTGTGTCCTGGGCTCCATTTCTTTGGTGGGTGGGACGTGTTTTGAAGGTAAGAGGACGTTGGCTCTCGGGTTTGTGCCGCGGTGGGTTGGTTTTTCTCCACCCGATCTTTCTTTGGAGATGGTGCAAGATGGAGCTCCGGGCCTTGGGGTGTTAGGTCAGGAGGTTATTCCTTCTCTTTGTTATGATTTTTCCAGCTCTTCTAGGGAGGTCATGATAGTGGAGGAAGCAATTGATTCTGGTGAATCAGATTTGGCAGTTGGTTTTCCTCTACAAACCATTGTTCCGGGGGGCTCGAATTATTTGGCAGAGTTGGAGAAGGTCAATGAGGTTATGAGTATTGAGTCCAAGTCTGATATTTCCGGGTGGGTGAAACACAGAATTCCTGGTTTCAGTAAATTGGTTGGGTTGTCAATGTCTAGGCACGAGAAGTTGTGCATTGCCCTTTTACAGAGGCTTGAATCTGAGATGGAGGCAGCCAATGTTCTAAACAGGAGAGTACCGGGTAGAAACAAAGGGGTTAAGTCAAAAAATAAGGGATGTAGAGAGCTGCACAACTTGATCTCTTCGGTGAATTACGATAGAAGATAGAGGTTGGTAGTGTGTTGGTGTCAGTAGTGGGGGATTCCTTAGTGTTTATGAAGCTAAAGATGATTTCGTGGAATGTTAGAGGTTTAAATAATCCTCGGAAACGGCTTGTAGTGAAGAATTTGTTGAGAGAGTGGAAGTGTGTTGTTGTTTGTTTACAAGAGACGAAGATCGCTTGCATGAATTGGAGGCTGGTTCGTAGTCTGTGGGGCTGCCCTTATGTGGATTGGGCGGTTTTGAAGGCTGATAGGACTGCTGGCGGTATTCTGCTCATGTGGGACAAAAGGGTTCTGACGAAGATGGAGGTTATGGTTGGTACTTTCTCAGTGTCGGTTAAGTGGCAAGGGGTGGGGGACGGCTTCATATGGGCGTGCTCCGGTGTCTACGGCCCAAATGATAATGATGTAAGGGGTCACATGTGGGATGAGTTGGCGGGTACTCATCAGGTGTGGAGGACCTCGTGGTGCTGCTTTGGGGATTTTAATATTGTCCGCTTTCCTAGTGAGCGTAGGGGCGAGACTTGCTTGACCCTGGCTATGGAAAAATTCTCTGAATTTGTTGTGGATATGAACCTGGTTGATTTGCCTTTGGAAGGAGGTAGCTTCACTTGGTCGAGTGGTTCTGAGCAACCTGCGATGTCTAGGATTGACAGAGCGTTGGTCTCTCCAGATTGGGAGGACCACTTTCCCGATGTGATTCAAAGGATTTTACCCCGTCCCATCTCTGATCATAGCCCCATTCTCTTGGAGGCGGGGAGGATGGTTAGGGGGAAGAGTCCGTTCAGATTTGAAAATATGTGGTTGAGAACGGAGGGTTTTGTGGATAAAGTTCATTCTTGGTGGAATCAGCACTCCTTTGTAGGCACACCTAGTTTCGTATTTGCTAAGAAACTAACGGCCTTGAAAGAAGACATTGTGCAATGGAATCGCCAAGAGTTTGGCAATGTAGAGCGTCGAAGGAGGCAGCTTCTGGAGGAGTTGAAAATTTTAGATGCTAAGGAAGGGGATTTTGGCCTCTCCAGCGGGGAGTATTGTCATAGGGCTGATCTGAGGTCTCAGGTGGAACATCTCCTTTCCTTGGAAGAGATTTCCTGGAGACAAAAGTCAAGGATGTTGTGTATAAAGGAAGGGGACAATAACACCAAGTTTTTTCACAAATTGGCCAATTCCCACAGAAGGTTTAATCACTTGAGGACCCTGGAGGTGGATGGGGTGGTTTTTGAGGATGAGCCGGAGGTGTCTAACCAAATTGTTCAATTTTATAAAAATTTGTACAAAGAGACTGAGGGGTGGAGGCCTTTTGTGGAAGGGTTGGATTTTGACCGCATAGGGGATGAGGAGAAGGTTTGGCTCGAGAGGAATTTTGAGAGAGAGGAGATTCTTCAACTCGTTTCTGACATGGATGGGGACAAAGCTCCTGGTCCGAATGGGTTTACCATGGCTTTCTATCAACAATGTTGGAGGGTTGTTGAGAAAGACGTCTTAGCGGTCTTTGATGAGTTTTTCCATCATTGTAAGTTCGAAAAATCCCTTAATGCTACCTTCATCACATTAATTCCTAAGAAGAATGCTACCTCTAATATTAGTGATTTCCGGCCTATTAGTTTGGTGGGGAGTGTTTATAAAATCTTGGCTAAGGTCTTGGCAAATCAGTTGAGGGTGGTTTTAGACCAGTTGATCTCTGAGAACCAGAATAGCTTCGTGGGTGGAAGACAAATCCTTGATTCGGTTCTTATTGCGAATGAGTGTGTGGATAGTCGTGGGAAGAGTAGGGCTCCTGGAGTCATCTGTAAGTTTGATATGGAGAAAGCCTACGATCATATGAATTGGGAGGCTTTGCTGCACTTGTTGGATAGGATGGGCTTTGGAGTAAAGTGGTGTAAGTGGATTCGTTCTTGCATCTCCACGATTCAGTTCTCTGTCCTGGTGAATGGGTCTCCTGCTGGTTTTTTTGGTAGTTCAAGGGGTTTAAGGCAAGGTGATCCGCTATCTCCCTTGTTGTTTTTGATTATGATGGAGGTGTTTAGTAGGATGTTGAAAAGAATGGAGGGTGCTGGCTTGATCCGTGGTTTTAGTCTTGAGGGTAAGAGGGATGGTGTGGAAAGTGTTTCTCATCTGTTGTTCGCAGACGACACTATCCTGTTTAGTGATGCTGATGTGGAGCAGATTCTGCATATTCGACTGCTGTTACTCAGTTTTCAGGCGGTTACAAGTCTGAAGGTCAATGTGCTTAAGAGTGAAATGGTTCCAATAGGGGAGGTTGATGATGTTCATGCATTGGCTGGAATCTTGGGTTGTAGGGTTGGCACTTTGCCTATGTCGTACCTTGGAATGCCTCTGGGGGCTTCTCATAATTCCCCTTCAATCTGGAATCCGATCTTGGAAAAAATGGAGCGGAGGTTAGCTGGGTGGAAGAAGTTGTATCTTTCTAAGGGGGGTCGTCTGACGCTCCTTAAGAGTACGCTCTCTAGTCTTCCGACTTACTTTCTGTCGCTTTTCACGATTCCTACTCACGTGGCTAATAAAATTGAAAAGTTGCAGAGGGACTTTCTTTGGGGTGTCAGTAAGTTCCATCTGGTTGGGTGGGATAAAATTTGTACGCCTATAGCCAATGGCGGCTTGGGTATTAGGAAGCTTACTACTTTTAATAAGGCTTTATTGGGTAAATGGCTGTGGCGGTTTGGGAAGGAAGAGGATCGATTATGGAGGAGGGTGGTGGTTTCAAAATATGGGGAAGATTGGGGGGGTTGGACTTCTAAGTTGGGTAGGGGAACTCATGGTTGTGGGTTGTGGAGAAGCATTCGTAAGGGGTGGGAGGAATTCCGCAAGCACTGTCAGTTGGTTGCTGGGGTGGGGAATAGAGTAAGGTTTTGGCAGGATGTGTGGTACGAAGATCTTTCGTTTCAAGTGGCCTTTCCAAGGTTGTACGGTATCGCTGCTGATAGGGAGGTGACTGTTGAATCGTCTTTACCAAGGCAGGGGGTGGAGGAGACAAGGGGTTTCTCGGGTTTTCATAATTCCCCTTCAATCTGGGGACATAGAGTGAGGTTTTCAATGGGTTTTTTGACACCCGGTCGTTTTATAATAAATTAAGGGCTGCCCCCCCTTTTATATTCCCTTGGAAAGCCATTTGGAGAGTTAAGGCTCCCAGGCGAGTTTCTTTTTTTGTTTGGTGTGTTGCTTGGAATAAGATCCTTACGGGTGACAACTTGAGATTGAGGAATCTCGACTTTGTGGATTGGTGTATTTTGTGCCGCCGTTGTGGAGAGACGGTAAACCACTTATTTCTTCATTGTGAGTAGGCTTACCGGTTATGGAGCTTTGTCTTCATAACTTTCGGCATGTGTTAGGTGATTCCTAAGTCGATTACAGATGTGCATTTTGGCTGGTGGAATTGGTTGGGGAAGCATTCTTCTCAAGTTTGGAACTTGGTTCCATCGTGCATCCTTTGGTGTATTTGGACGGAACGAAACCGGAGGACTTTTGAGGACTTGGACAGCTCTGGGGATCAGTTGCTTGCCACGTTTTGTGGAACTTTTTTCGATTGGTCTCGGGCGTGGGGACTCACGTCTAGTGATTCCCTCCCTTCTTTTCTTTGCTCCCTCTCTCTTTTGTAACTTCTTTGTTGTCTTGTCTTCTTGTGTGTTTCTTCTGTTTTCTTGTACATTCTGGCTTGCTCTTGGCTTTTGCTTAGAGCAGCCTTTCAGTTATATATATTTCATCTTACTTATCAAAAAAAAAAAATAGCCTGAAATAACAAAAACACTTTTCAAATGCCACATCATTTCTGGTTCAGCCCCTCAAAATCAAAATATTAACATATCATCCACAGAGAGTAGATGTTAGGTCATAAACACAGTATCATATGAATTCCTAAGTGTGAATCTCTAAGCCATAGTGTTCAAGATTTTTGCCTCAAACTTAATTCCTCCATTAGGATCTTCTACTCAAGTTCTACAATTGCCTAGTCTTCCAGCATTTAAAAGGGGTCTTTGTCCTCGATTGCATTCAGCATCTGGATGCTCTCTAATAAACAATTCTTCCTCCCTACCACATTACCAAACTCCTTGTCTTTCCACTTCTTTAGATCCACTTTTAAGTGCTTTCAATTTGTTCACAAGTACAAAACTAGGCAACCCATGAACATTATAGGAATCCCACCACATCTTTACCTTATCTATAAACCTCTCAGCATTTAACCACATATTTTTTAACCCAAAGGGACTCCTACCCTTCTGTATAAACCCGGACTCCAAGATAATTGGAAAATGATCACAAAGCAAGCATGGGAGTATTCATTGCACTTTCTGAGAGATATTATCCTCCAAAGATGGGGGAGAACAGTAATTTATCCATTCTGGACCTTGACAGATTATTTGACAATATGAAGCTGCCTCCCTCCATTGGAATATCCGTGAACTTCACAACTACTAGTGATATGAATGCTCAAAATGAAGCCACCAAAGGGAAGAAGTTATAAACTTTATATCAATTTACGGCAACTACTTTGAATTCATCCGACCAAAACCAATCACTAACAACAAACTAGCCGATGCATTGTTTGAAGAAAGTAATGGTCTAAAGAAATAAAAATTGTGCGCACACATGCACATGCACACACATATCCTTAAGGTCCATCAAGAGAGAGAGAGAGAAGTGTCAATTACTTAAACCAATGACAAAAGACTGTAGCAGAAATTTATTTACACTACATATCGTTCAGATCCATCCAATTGTGCATGCAAGCAGACACACATCCTTAAGTTCCATCCACACACACGCACAGAGGCGTTAATTAGTAAAATCAATGACATTACGAATGTCACATCAATTCATTAATACGTATCTTTTAAATCTATCCCTCCCAAAAACAAAAAAAAACAAAAAAACAAAGAGCTACAACCACCAGTTTCCCCTAGTGGATGCACATCAAAGAAAGACTGTCCACCTCTACTCTCAAAATCTTATCAATCTCATCAGCTCCTAAATGTCCAGCACTCTCCTCCAATGAAGCTTCCACCAAGGCAACAACTCAGACAAGTCTGCCCTCAACCTAGTAGCCCAACAACCTTCACCATCAAAAGACTCAAATCGACGACAACAAACGGTCTACTATTGAACACATGAGAAAAACCTCGACATTCATAATTTTTTTTAAAGTAGAGAAATCCTCAATCTTTGCAATTTGAAAGTTAAATGCACCAACACCTTAATAAAATTATTATTTTTGTTGCATTGCTTCATTTCAAAGTTAATTTAGGATTTTGATATTGGGTTAGGGATATTTTTTGAGTGGGTCTTCGAGGCAATATTGGTGAGACCAAGTACACTAAAGAAGTGGACAAGAGGACACAATGCTTTTTCATTTGCAATTGGTAGAAAAGACAATAAACAAAGGCATGCAGATCAAATCACAGTTCATTGACATTGGAGCAATGCATCCTAAGCAGTTGGGCGGCATTGTTATACAGAATGTTGCAATTGGGTGAGGTTTTCTTTCTACCACTAATACACTTACCACATTTGATGCATAAAGCCACACCAGTTCATGAACACTCACGCCCACACAAAAACTTCTCTTTAGTATACAGTGACCCATTTACAAGAGTGGATGCCCCAACCAATCACAGAAAATGAATTTGTACGACACCACCCTAAATCCTCTCCAAAATGTTCGTCAAGGTTCAAAACAAGCATGCAAAGTACTTCTACACCAGCACAGGATATGATAGTAAGATCATAGAGGGACAAAATACAGTAGTGTCCAATTTTATCAATATACTAAAAAAAAAAATCAATTTTCTATATGAGAACAGTGGAGAGAGCATACCTTTTCTAATTGAGTATTTATTATGGATTTGGTTGATAACAGACAAGCTGAACTGGGCATATCTACTCCAGCCATAAGGCAAATTCGTAGAATCTGCAACATCTAGATACATAGACAAATGATCGACATTGTTCCCCTTTGGGAAGACTAGTATTCGCCTGCCAAGGGCAATTAAACACAGATCACAACAATCAGTTGACAAACATAATCCAACGCAAGGGATATGGATGTAATTACTGTAACAAATGGAGAGATACAGATACCATTTGTAGCCTCCGACAAAAAAAACATCAGAGTAGTGCTTCTTTGTATTAATCCTTGAGAAATTTTCAATTGTCCAAGTGAACCTTGCAGATGGTGGATCATCCACGGCCTGAGCTTCCACTGTGCTTGTGGTTTCTGCTTGAGCTACTAAAAAAATTCACATAAAAATCATAATCAAACACAAAGTTCCCATTCATACGCAAAGAAAAGTACAAAGCCAAAAGTAATTAAGATAATACATCTCAAATATTGTATTTTACAATAACTAGTGTTAGTTGAGCCTGGTTCAAAGATTTAAATTTGATGCATGTGGAGTATTTGGATCAATTAAACAGAGGGTATACTTCAATCAAATTAATTAAAAAAAAAGTAGAAAGTCAAACATAAACCCTTAAAATATCAACACCATCGGCCCAATTATTTCTGGAAAAAGCATGGGATAACCTAGAAATTATAATACAAGAATAAAATCCTCAATCTTGTAGCAGTTTGTACTCAGCAAAAGGGACTAATAGCCAAAATAACTTAAATGATTACATTGCAAATATATAGTTCTCCGATTTCATCAGTTCACTTAGCAACTATACTTGTTAGTATCAAACAATAAACACATATCAAACAAAACATATTGAATCTTTTGTACTCCTTCTTGAAGACATTGTGTACTAGGGTGTTCCCCTTTTTGATATCAATAAACTTATTACTTATCAAAAAAAAAAAAAATTTCAAATTATCAGTTCCTCTTTTTTTCCTAAAAGTCTGGCAATATGTTTTTAATATAATCCAGGAGCTTAAAATATGGTTTAACGTCTTAATGAGTTTGTGCTGGGTAGTTTTCATTTAAATAACTCCAATATTCACTCAAGCAATAATTACACTTGAGCTTGAGGAGGCCTGAGTAGCATCTTATCTAGGTAACCCTTCTAATGGTGAGATTCAACATCGGAATCCTCATTTCATTCGGACTTTTCAAGATTGGGAACTGGAATCAGTTGCTTCTTTTTCTGAGTTGCTCTTCTTTGCCAGGTAGGTACCGAGCCTTGTAAATCCCAAACAAAAAAAGGTTGCTTGAGGTTCATTTGCACTATAATACCCTTAGGAGTTCCACGGGTTTCCTTCCATGGAAGAGCATTTGGATAGCCAAGGTACCACAAAAGGTGTCGTCACTCTTTGTGCAGGTCTAGGGAAAATCTTGAATATTGATAACCTTCACAAAAGGCATTTGTTGATTGGTGTTATATATGAAAAAGAAGCTTTGATCTATTAATCACCAGCTACTTCATTGTTCTTAGGCAACAAATATCTGGTCAATCTTTGCATTGTTTGGGCTAGTTTGGCTGATGCCTAAATCTGTGTGGAGCTTTTGAGGTGTTAGCAAAGACAATTTCATTGCCACATAACAGCTAAGCTGCGGCAAGCCATACCTCAATGGGTAAAATCTGATGAATGAAAGAAACAAGGGGGTATTTGATGGAATTGGGTGTCCTGCTTTTGTAACCAAAGATCATATATTGCAGTCCTTGTATGATTGAATGTGTACCCTGGGCGTCATCCCTGCCTTCTACGGTGAAGGATCATACCACGACTTGTTTGCATGTTTTTAGGTTTTACAAAAGAGAAGAGAACGGTGACTCATATGATCCTATTTGTCTAGTTGCAAATTTGTGTTACATGTTGTTAATAAGGCACCAAATGACAATATGATCCTATTTGTCTAGTTGCACATTTGTGTTACATGTTAATAAGGCACCAAATGACAATATAACTATTTTTTATTTTATTATTGTTAAATTCCAAGAAACTTGAATGCCTAAAAGAAAGCCAAATATATATATATATATATATTGAAGTTCGGTATGTCCTTAGTTTTGAGGCAATTTCAGACCTAGGAGTAAATCTAAGCAAAAGTGTTACAGTACTGGTTGGTAGTGTAAGTGATGTGTTAAATCTAATCTCACTGTTAGGGATGCCTTCTTATGACCCATATGAGATTACTTTTAGGTTCTCATTTTAAGTCCAAAGTTGTTTGGAATAATATTATCGAGAAGGTAGAAAGAAGGCTTGCTAGATGGAAGAAGATATACCTGTCAAAGGGAGGAAATCTTACTTTAATCAAATGTATGCTATAATGCACATTCATGTTGCCAATAAATTGGAAAAGTTTCAAAGAGACTATTTATGGGAAGGAGCAGGGGATACTTCTAAGTATCATTTGGTGAATTGGAGGGTGATTTGGGTATTCACAAGTTGGGCACTTTTAATTAACCTCTTCTTGGAACATGGCTATGGAAAGTTGGGATGGAAAAGGCTCACTTGTGGAGATATAAGAAGGATGGGGCGAGTTAGTTAACAAAGATGGTGTGAGTTTCTCATCAGGTCAGCCTTAATAAGAGTATTAGAGTTGGGTGGGAATCTTCCACTAGGCATATTAATTTTGTGGTGGAGAATGGCCCACAAATCTAATTTTGGTATGACATTCGGTGAGGAGATTCTTGTCTTAAAGATTGTTCCTTCATTTGTTTGCTTTATCATCAAACAAGAATGCCTTAGTCACATCGTACTTAAGAGGAACGAGAGGCAATGGAGTGAGGCACTGGAATCCTTAGTTCATGAGACGAGTTCAGGACTGGAAAATGAAGTCTATCAAGAATTTCTTTAATTTGTTATACTCTAATTTCACAGCCACTAAAGGAAAGGATCAAATTTTTCACTGCCTTTAACTTAGAGTAGAAAATATGAAGCTGAATCGTATTATGATGTCTTGAGAGGTTCAATGCAAGGCATTGAAGGATCTAGAATGCCTCATAGGGTCACTTTTTTCACATGGAAAACAACCTTGGGTAAGGTCTTCACTCTTTTTTTTTATAGGTATTTAATTTTAAAAGAATACAAAACCCCACCCGCCAAAACTGTGTATCAAGTATTCTAGGAGAACTCAAAGTGAGGATTGAACCTAGGATGTCTAGGTCTACAGCTCATCCAAAGCCTCCAACCACTACGGGCTTTTGCTCTTGTTTTAATTGGTAAATCACACACTCAGCCAATGAGTCTTGAACCCACGACCTCACCCACCTCTTAACTATAAAAGTAGAGGAAATGTCAGTTGAGCTACAGCTCATTGGCAGTAACATATTTACTGTTGATAATTTACAAAAGCAACGCATTATGATATTGGATTGGTGTTGTATGCGTAAGTCTAGTGGAGGGACAAAGATCATCTGTGGCTACAGAGTTGTGGCCCTTTGCATTCGTTTTATTTGTAGCTTCTTGAATTATGCCAAATACATTTGTGCAATTTGCTTTGGGGTGTAAGTCTATAAAAGCCTGAGAAATGAAAAACGTGACTTACAACCGTGTGGCCGGCACGCCGTATTAATGTCATCAAACAATCCACGTTACGATCATTTAATGGATTGGATGAGGATTCATTGTATTCATCAAAAAAAAGTTAAGTCCAGGATGTGACACTAAATGTCAAAAGATTATTCAAAAACTATAAAAAGACGACGATAACGATAAAATTGATTTGGATTATTGAAAATGAACAACATATCGTAAAATTACATTTTCGATTCAAAATTCGAGTCAATTAGATTAATTCAATGTGTACACTATCCCCTTTATACACTAAAAAAAAAAAAAATCGATCAATCAAAAATCGCGTATTGAGCGAGAAAAAATGATAAACGTAAGCAGAACAGAAGAAAACAGAAAGTTATCGAACCTTCCATGGGCTGAGGGCCTTCGAGCAAGTCGGTGTTCGGAACCAACATCTCATCATCCTCCTGTTGCGGCTGCGGCTGCGGCTGCGGCTGCGGCTGAGGCTGCTGCTGCTGCTGCAAAAATAATAAAAATAAAAATAAAAAAACAAAAGAATTCAATATCAAGTACTCGGATCCGGAGCTCCGAAAGAGAGAGTTGCGAGTTTGTGGATCAAAATTGAATTGGATTGAATTGACATGAAAAGATTATGTATAGAGGGAGAGTTGTGGATTTGGGAATTACATCTAACGGTGGAGGAGTCATCAGAGTCATCAGGGGCGGTCGATCGATGAATCAGATACTGAAAAAGAGAGAAAGAGGAGTCTGCAACAAGTTAAGCAAAAGAAGGAATGAAAAAGATGGAATGGGGATGAATAAAACAAAGAAAGAAAAGGCCGGCTGACTCTGGGTTTAGTTCGACACCAAAAAAAAAAAGGACACTTTCGGAATTTACTATCCAAAAAAAGGCCACTAATCGACGATCTTTTTTTTTTTTTTTTTATATATATGCAATTTGCAAGTTCAGGTCTCCGAGTTTTCGGTTTTTACTCGCAAGTTCTAACTAGCAAGTAGAAATTGCAATAGTCTATTTATACTTTATTATGAGTTTAAGGGGAGAGAAGTAAAATATGTACATCCATAGTATATATTTATAATAATTTTACAATAAATTTTGGGTAGGTTTTAGATGGAAAGCTGTTATTAGTGAATAAAAATATAATTTAGTAGTTTAGATTAGAACAGGCAATAAAATGTGAAACATAATATTTGTTGTGAATAATTGAATATTGTAGTGTTTTTTTATTAGTTTTTTTATTTTTTTATTTTTGCAAGTTCAGGACTCATTGTTTTTTATTTTTACTCACCAAATCTTACTAACTCTAATTTGTAAATGTAGTTCATTTCATTTCCAAAAAAAAAATTAATAAATAAACAAATAAAAAAAAGTAGAATTTGTAATAGCAGTCTACTTTATATATATATATATATATATATATATTAATATATGTAAAAGTTTAGCAAGAAATTGCATCCGAAGTCTAAACCAATAAGCTTGATTACTTTTTCTTTTTTGCTTGTGGAATTTGTAATACTGTGGGCAATTCCCCAATTCTGTGGGACCCAACCATTGCATAAAAATATGGTGTCGGCCGCCTCCCTTTCTTTTTTAGCCCAGACCCAACCCCTCGAAGACACACGACCCAATCATACCCGGCCCATCCAATTGACAATTTTTTTTTTTTTAATGAAATGAAACTTTTAGTATATAGTTTATGTGGCTTATAAGTTCAAACGAGTATGTTGAACATGGCCCATCTATTCATATTTCATATTATGACATAAGCTAATTGGAGAGAGAGAGAGAGAGAGAGAGATTCCTCTACCCTAAGAACCCACAACAAGATAAACAATTGGCCCAATATTGGCTAAGCTCATGTTGTTCTATTAAGACAATCTTACTAAACAAAGCCTCAGTTATGAGCCAGCCCAATTACTTAAGCATCAATCTCCCACCACCAAGGTAGTGTGGTCTAGTGGTGTTAGGTGATGCACAGAGAGCTGCACCAAGGGTGAGGTCCCATGTTCAAGTCCGAATATGGACTTGCGTGGGGTAGCCTTCCTTGGCAACCTAGGATCACTAGTGCCCCTCGTGGGGCTGGGGAAGTTATGGCTCACTAGTCCATCTGCACCCCAGCAGGGCCCAAACCGGTTCACCTGCACCCCAGCAAGGCTCGAACCCTGGCGAGTAGGGTGCTACTATGGTCATGCCCAGGTTGAATTGCCACGTTGGTCGTCCCCCCTACCCATTTTTATTCAACAAAAAAAAAAATCTCCCGAGGCATAAGACTTGAAAGAAATTTGAGAGCATTTTGACATAAACTTCAAGATGGTGATATAGCCATCTTCTTCAATGACAATCTTTGACAATCGCTCTTGACTAGCTAGAGATACAGTCATACACAACTCAATTCAAAGTTTGAGCTTCAACCGTTTTAGGTGAACATTTTGCCAATGATTTTAGCCCAAGCTTTAATTCCCTAACCTATATAATTCGTTGTAATAATAGCTAGACAAGCCTTGTTTGTGCACATGGCTGCATCACAATTTTGCTTCATCACAATTTTGCTCACTCAATTCTACTCATTAGTCATCACTCTCTAATTTCTGCACTATTTCCTCCATATATTTAGTGACAAAGTGTCACATTAGACTTGGTTTCTTAACTTCCAAATATTGTCAAGAGTTATTACTTATTACTACCCAAAAAAAATGTGAAATTTTTATAAAAAAAAAAAAATAAATAAATAAAAACTCTACTAGAGTTGGTGGGGGATAGCCATAATGGTTTCAACGAACTACATAAATTTGTTGTTGCTATGGTAGCATCAAACTTGACGTTCCATTTGCATCCACGCCATGCCATTCTAACTAGTAAACAATTTTTAAGATTTGGATCTTTTGCAATAATTACTTGGTGCAATTACCACGTAATACTAATTGTGAGATGTGAAAATTTAAAAGGTAAAAAAGTTAAAGAGTTGAAAAGTTAAGAAATTGTCTAATTTAAGGGCTTACAATGAAATGAATTTTCAACTTTCAATCTCATTCATTAGTTCACTACTGCATGATTCAATAACTAAAGGTGTCAAATGGGTGGGTTTGGGTGAGTTTGGAGTTGGAATAATGGAGTTGGGTACATAAAACTTATTTACCCATTTAACTAATTACTTCTAATCCAAACTCAACCCAACCCAACCCAACCCATTCATCTTAGGTAAACCTCAACCCACCCAATTACCTAATAATCAAAATTATGAAAATGCCCTTAAAACTTGAAAATGACCAACAGACTCTTAAAATCATTTAAAATGACCAAAATATCCTCGTAACCTAAAAATTACCAAAATGCCCCCTACACCTAAAAAATGATCAAAATACCCCTAAACCTAAAAATTGATCGAAATACCCCCAAAACCTAAAAAATGACCAAAATAACTCCAAAACCTAAAGAATGACCAAAATATTCCTGAAACCTAAAAATTACCAAATTACCCCTAAAACCTAAAAAATTACTAAAATACCCCCAAAACTTAAAAATTGACTAACATACCCTCTAAATCTCAAAAAAAAAATGACCAAAATATTTTTGAAACCTAAAAAATGACCGAAATACCCCCGAAACCTAAAAAAAATGACCAAAATAACCCCGAAACCTAACAATTTACCAAAATACCTCTTAAACCTTAAAAATGTCCAAAATACCCCTAAAACCTATAAAATGACCAAATACCCCTCGAAACCTAGAAAATGATGAAAATGCCCCTTAAACTTATAAGATGATAAAAATATAACCTAAACCAAAAAAATGACCGAAATACCTCCAAAATTTAAAAAATAACCAAATACCCCAAAAACTAAAAAATTACTGAAATACCCCAAAAACCTAAAGAATGACCGAAATATCCTCAAATAGGGCTGTCCAAGGACCCACTAGAACCGACCCACCCGCTGTGGCCAACCAAACTCGACCCACCGCCAATCGAACCAACTGCTCCGAATGTCGGCAACGAATTTCGTTCTTCAAAATCCGAGATCAACGGGTCGGAGATTGGATCTCCTCCTTTCAAATCCAAGAAACCCAATCCGACTGACCCATCATTTTTTGAGCAAAAAGGTGTAGATTCGACGAGTTTTGAGATTTTTTTGGGAAGATTTAAGCTAGATCTGGCGGGATTTCACTAGATCTAGCCAAGATCTTGCAGAAAATGGCCAAGATCTCACTGATCTGGAGAGATCTGGCCGAATTTCTACTGTTTTTTTTAATTCGCCGAATTTCTGTCCTTTTTCATCTTTTCTTCGCTGGATTCTCGCCATTTTCCAAATAATCAACCCCAAACGATCTGCCTGAACTCTATGAAAGCTCCGACTCACCCGATTCGATCAGCACTTTGGTTGGCAGCGGGTTGAAATTTTAAGGACATGATCTGGTTGAGTCGGTTCCAAGTTGGGCACAAACCCTACCCATGGACAGGCCTACTGAAACCTAAAAAAATGACAGAAATACCTCCTAAACCTAAAATAGCCCTAAAATCTAAAATTTAACGAAACACCCCTAAAATTTAAAAAATTACCAACATTCCCTCGAAACCTACAAAATGATCAAAATACTCTTACATCCTTTAATTTGACAAAAATACCCTCGAAACATCCAAAATACCCAAAACCTTTATTTTGGTAATTTTAGAGGCTTCGGGTGTATTTTTTTTCATCTCATAGGTTTAGTGGTATTTTGGTCATTTTAAATATTTTGAGGGGTATTTTGGTTGTTTTAGAGGTTTAGAGGTATTTCGGTCGTTTTAGAGGTTTCAATGTATTTTTGGTAATTTTAGAGGTTTTAGGTTATTTGTGGTCATTTGAGAGGTTTTGGGTGTATTTTGTTCATTTTAAAGGTTTAAGGGTATTTTGGTTATTTTGTAGGTTTGAGGGTATTTCGGTCATTTTTTAGGTTTTGGGGGTATTTTGGTAATTTTTTAGGTTTAGGTAGTATTTTGGTCATTTGTTTTTAGTTTTAGGGGGGAATTTTGGTCATTTTTAGGTTTTGGAGGCATTTCGGTCATTATAAAGGTTTCGGGGGTATTTCGTCATTTTATAGGTCTAAGGGGTATTTTGGTCAATTTTTAAGTTTAGGGAGTATTTAGGTCATTTATAGGTTTCAAAGGTATTTCGATCACTTTGCTAAGAAGTATCATGAATGCCAAAGGCGAGGGATGAGATACACTCCAACCATTAAAGTCTCCATCCAATTATGGCTCCATATCCTTTCCACAGTTGGGAGCTGGATTTCATAGGTCCTATAAATCCCTTTTCTGAAGGACGTACACGAATATTGGTAGCCACTGAGTTATTTACTAAGTGGGTGGAAGCTGTGGCATGAAGAAATTAACAAGTAGCTTAGTGGCTAATTTCTTGAGGAAGAATATAATATGTTGTTTTGGGGTACCAAGTAAATTATTTCTGACAATGGCACACCATTCCTGAAAAAGAATGTATCCCGTTAGAATGATACTCTATCTCTCACAAGACATCGAGGGCCATGTTTGGTAACTGTTTTTGTTTTCTATTTTCGTTTTCTTGTTTTCAAGGGAAAAAGAAAAAAATGAATTTTTTCTGTTTTCAAAATAAAAAGCACGTTTGGTTACTTGAAAGGAAAAACACATTTTCCAAAAACAAAATTCAAGAAATTCGTTTGGTAGTTGTTTTTGAAAAAGTTGAATTTTGTTTTGTTTGGTTAATTTTTTTTTTTAAAATTATATCTATTCTAATTCAAAAACACGTTTGTTGCAAAGTATTTAAAATCCTTACACCTAGAGGAATTATAAAATCAAATGTTTTGTATATAACATTCAAGCCTGAAACTTTAATCGTATAAGACTGAAACTATAACACTTTAATCAAGCATTATAAAAGATAATCAATAACTAAAGTTTACAACATGGCATCATTGCCAGGGAATCAATTTCATCCAAAAAAAAATAAAGTGGCATCAATGATGCCTATTATTTGCCAACATCAATCCTGCAATCTAATCCCCATAAGTTGCCATAGCTACAGCAGCTTGATCAGTTAAGTCAACAGTGTTTGATGGCTCACTCGAATTATTCCTACCTTCACCTTCAACAGTAAGGTTATCAATATTGAACTAAGTAAACAAGCGATCATTTCTTGTTGTCATTTGAATGAAGTTATGAATTGTGCAACATGCTCTCATCACATTCCCTTGTCGACATGGTTTATAACGGGGCATCATTTTTAAAACTGGAAATCGTGCCTTTAAAATGCCAAAACATCTTTCAATTACATTACGAAGAGAGGAATGTCTATAATTGAAAAGCTTTTTAGCACCTTCAGGATGATCCCCACCTTGAAAGTCTTATGGATGGTATCTCTCAGTACGGTATGGAGATAGAAACCCCAAGGTGCATGGATAACTAGAATCCACTAAATAATAGCCACTTAACAAAAAAAAAAAAAAAAAAAGATAGAGAGAAGTATGACATGGCGAATGGATTAAACTTGAAAATTGTAAATATGTAAGTGAGGCAACAATATATCTTACTAGATGAAGGCCATGGGAAATTATTTCCTAGCCTTTGAAGTGCATCTAAAAATTATCGTGAGTCATTGACTATACTCTCCCAACCCATGTAAACAAATGTAAACTTCATATCAAAATCACATGCACACATTATATTATGGGTGATTGTGGCCTTTCTATTCCTATAGTTGACTTGCTTTGATGCTGGAGCCCATGCACTGATATATGTTCCATCAATTGCGCCTATGCATTTCTAGATAAAATATAAACACAAGTATTAATATATGCGAGCAAATAATATTTGTATGATAAAATGAATAGTAATTTGGGATTACCTTGAAATATGAAAAGCATTTGGTATTGTTAGCAATATGTGGATGCACTTCATTGCTTTGAGAATAAAATATAATGAAAACCAGGCAGCATATTGCTCTTATAATTTCCTTAAATTGCATGTCCACTATCTCAGTTGAGTGTTGAAAACCATCTGCTATTATCCTTATTCTCACATTATGTCCCACTATTAATAGGAACATAACAATTGCCTCCTCCACTGTGATCTAGCGTGAGTTTGTTAAGAACTTATGTGTTCTCAAATAGTTACAGAGACTTGTAAATGTTGGCCTATCCATGCAAAACAACTCATTACATGTTTGAGGATTGCCATTCAATATCTCCTTTATAAATGCATCACTAGTCAACATAGAGATACATTGAAGCTCCTTAGGAATATTTATTCTCAACAAACATTAGCCAGAAGAACATACCATCGTCCTCATCCTCATCTGAAGAGGATGAACTACTATTATAATTTGGTTCAACGTTAATCCTAGACAATTAAACAGCAAATTTGTTCTCAAATAGTGCTTTTTATTAACATAAATAAAACATAATCAACATAAATAAAAAAAGATTACCATAAAATAATAATAAACCATCATTTAACAACATTAAATAACAATAGAATAGTACCAAATCATAGTTCAAAGACATTAAAATAAACATAATCTAATAGGAAATTATTGTTTTGACATAATCCCTTATAGCCTACCCAACCAAACCATCCTCCTGGCGAGACACATGTTAACAAAGATCTCTGTATCATCAGGATCTTGCTTGAACTTCTCAATAGCCCTCATCGATATTTCATCATTGACTTCTTCCACATTCTCAAGGATATTAATGCACTTGCCTAAGGAGAAGTCATTTGTAGGTGCAGTATTGCCACTAACTTCAGCAATGGTATATCTTTTATACCTCTCAGCCTTTGCTTTAGATGCCTTTATCCTAGCCTTAGTGGCCTCAGCCATTAATTGTAAGGCAACATTCATTTAGGAGCTTATTATATCTTGCTTACTCTTAGTAGGACGCTCGTCACAACTATCACTAGGACGCTTGCTCAATCGGGTTGTAATGTCAAAATCAAGGATTGCCATGACAGGTTCTTGGGTAGGACTTTCTAAATTAACATGAACTCCCCCATGAATGAGTCATTCTTCCAATGCATTCTCTTCATCTGAATTAGGAGGGTCTTGGATGGATGCATAGTGTAGAACCCCAGTAGCTGTAGACTTATTAAATATAAGTCCAAGAAGATTATAATTTGAAAGTCCTTTGGTTCGAAACATCTTTGCCTTATGATGTGCCTAAAAATATAAAGACATCTAATAAGAAAAAAAAATGATGGGGGATAATGTATCAAAATAAAACGTTGTATTGTATTCAAAGATATTTACTCGACAATAATTTTGCTATGACTCCTCAAGTGCATGAACATGGTTGGTTTCAGCATCCCAGCCAAAACCAGTTTTATTTATGAGTGTAGAAAACTCATGGTGTAATAAACACATCCTATTAAACTTCCCTTTGAATTGAGTCATTGTAAAACTCCGTTTACCTAATTCATTTCATGTAGCTAACATTTTCTTCCAAATATCGGAACTAAATTGCCCATCTACCATATTTCCTTTTTTGATCTCTTTTAGCATTATGTCAATAAATAGTTTCTCAAAGTTGTGGTGTCCAAAGGTTATCGTCATCAATTGAATTGTTTCCTTTCAGCTATTATAATACAATGAAACATGGAAACAACTAAGGAACAACCTCATAACAAATGCCAAACCACCAGATCAACAAATACAGAAATAAAAGGAGATATAGACATTAAATTTTAGATACAATTTGTATAAAAACTGTTGAAAAAGAGAACAAACTTAAACCATTGAATAGTTGCTGCAAAAAGATAGCTTACTATATGAAATCACCTTGTTAAGAAACTCATTACAATATAAAAAGATATCACAGAATTCAAAAAAAAAAAAAAAAAAGCTTCAATATTTTGTGTTTCACGGCTCCTATTAAATCTCACATACTTTGTGTTTCATATGGCTTCTGTTTTTTTTTTTTTTTTTTATGAACCATACAGCACCTGTTAAATCTCACATTGCACTTGCACTATCCTATAAAGTAGGACAGTATTATATGCCTATTGATGATGCCAAAAAAATTCAATAAGTCACACAGTCTTCACGTGCACTAGACAAAACCTGCACAACAAAG